>CM032452.1:60673274-60803274 GCA_019049505.1 Pachyrhynchus sulphureomaculatus | reverse complement strand
TCCGCCATTTAAAAGTGGTAGACCTTGAAAAACAAGTAAGAGAGTAGACAAAATTATAATTCGAAAAGTGAAAAATGATCCCAAGAAAACTGCTGTTGATATTAACAAAGAACTAAGGCAGGAATATCAGGGTGTATTGATGTCAGACATGACAATTAGGCATCTGAAAATCTTCATGGTAGGTATGTTATTAAAAAGTCACTCCTTACAAAACGTCACAGAAAAGAGAGACTGAAATTTGCTAAGGAACATAAAGACTGGACTCAAAATCAGTGGTCTCTAGTAATCTATAGTGACGAAAGTATGTTCAATCTCTTTGGAAATGATTCTACTGGTTATGTAAGAAGACCAGTTGGTTTAAGATATGACCCAAAGTACCTTGTACCTACTGTCAAACGTTGCGGTGGAAATATCATGGTATGGGGTTGTTTTCGACGGTCTGGTACGGGACCATTGGCAGAGATAAATGGCAGAATGGATGCTCAAATGCTGTTATGGATTTTTCAACAAGACAATGACCCAAAACATACATCTCGCATGGCCAAGAATTGGTTTTTTGAACAAAGGATTCGGGTGATGCGCTGGCCTTCACAAGAACCTGATTTGAACCCGATAGAGAATCTTTGGAACCATCTGGATAAACAAATTAGGAAAAGAAATATAAAAAACCGGGACGAACTTTGGATCGCATTAAAACAAGAATGGGAAAAAATACCACCCGATTTTTGTGCTAGGCTTATTGACTCTATGGGCAAAAGATGTCAAGCAGTGATTGACGCAAAAGGATATCTCATTACCTATTAAATATTTTCGACATCTTAGTCGTCTTAGTGGAATTTTGATTTTATAACAAAAATGTTTCCATATTTTTGTTTGTGCATAATTTTGTTACGTTAAAAACTAAGCACATTTCTAATAAACGATAATTGTTTTAGTCTTCAAAATGTTTGTTAGCATGTACACGATTAATAAATAAATATTGTAATTGTAAACCATTATGAGCATGAGCGTGTCTGTCATGAGCTCTGTTGTTTGCGTTTTGCATTCAATCGTGTCCTGTTAATCTTTTTATGTCGTCCGTCCATCTTGTCTATGATCTGCCTCTGCATCTTTTATGTTCTCTAAGCTTTCATTTCACTATACGGCGTGTCCATCTGTTATCATTCATCCTTGCGACATGCTCCGCCTAATTATACATTAATATACATATTCGTTGGGTTTCATGTGTCACTTTTGCTCTTCTTCATATCTCGATGTTAGGAATACGATCTTGGAGTCTAATATTTAGCATTCTCCTCCATTGCTCTTTGGATTACCTGGAGCTTATTTATTATATTTTTATTTAAAGCCCACGTTTCAGTGCCATATGTTGCCATATATACATACGTACAAGAAAACATAAACACTATGAACGTAGGATCTGAAGAATTCCCAAATATCACACAGGAGGAAATACAAGCTACATTGAAGCAGATGAAAAACAACAGATGCCCTGGAGAGGATCAAATCACTGTAGAAATGCTGAAATTGGGCGGTAAATCTCTAAAAGAGGCTTTAAAAGGTCTACTAAATGAATGTCTATATGAGGGACAAATTCCAACAAAATGGTGAAATTTGGAGGTTATATTTCTCTTTAAGGAAGGCGATAATACCGAAAATTCTCGGTTGATATCTTCTCCGTCGCACTTATCTCTACTCTTCACTAAAATCTTAACAAATTGCTTAACAGTAAAAACTAGATTTCTATCAACCTGTGGAACAGGCGGGCTTCAGAAAGGGATTTAGCACGATCGACCACCTCTATAAAATACGTACTGTAATAGAGAAACGTACAGAATATAAGGTACCAATATATTTGGCCTTCATTGATTTTCATAAGGCGTTTGATACTGTTGAAATATGATCCGTTCTAAGGTCTCAGGCGAATGCAAGAATAGATTCCAGATATATAAAAATAATAGAGAACATCTATAAAGAAGCATCTATACATATTAAAATTGAGAAAAAACGGTCCTAAACTGAACTAACAACATACCATTAAAAAGAGGAGTGAGACAAGGAGATACTATCCCACCTAAATTATTTACGCTGGCCCTTGAAGACGTATTTAAGGAGTTAAATTGGGATGAGAAGGGCATCAACATCGATGGTACTACACTGAGCACCTTAGGTTTGCAGATGACATAGTCGTGATAGCTAATAACACCAGTGAGCTACTGGAAATGTTAAACCAGCTAATGTGGTCACTGCAAGGGTAGGTCTTAAAATGAATTAAAAAAAAAAACTAAATAATCAGCTCTGAAGATACCAACATACAGATACGAAATAACTCCATAGAACGGGTCGACGAGTATATCTACTTAGGTCATACTATTAAGATCGGAAAGGAGAACAAGCATGCAGAATTTACCAGGCAAATAAGGCTAGCATGGGCAGCTTTTGGGAAACTAGAATATATCTTAAAAAATACCACAATATCCACAAAACCTAAAAACTAAAGTCTACAATACCTGTGTCCTACCTATCAACACATATAAACTGGAAACAATGTGCCTCACTAAAGCATTTGCTAAAAAGCTCGTAACTTCACAGAGAGCTATGGAAAGAAGCATGCTTGGTGTCTCCCTTAGAGATAGAATTCATAACGAACAGGTAAGGAGACGAACCAAAGTCAATGACATAGCTCTGGAGGCATCAAGGATGAAGTGGCGATGGACGGGTCATGTGGCTAGATCATCCCAAGACAGATAGGTATATAGGGCTACAGTATGCTTGGCCAAAAGAATTTGCCACAAAACAAAAACTTAAAAATCTTAAGCATATATAATAACATAAATAATTATTATACAAATCAATATTTCGTACAATTCCCTTTCTCTTATATTACCGCTGTAAATCACACTTTGCATTCTCCATGAGAAATAGTGTTCCACTTTTCAAACAAAACGCATTTGGGGATATCTTTTGATATGATTGTGTTTTTCCTTTATTCTTCGTTTGAAGATCAACCTCTGACTGAAGGGGCCAATCCAAAAGCTCCACTCTATACTTGCAGAACCATATTATTGTTGCTACCGCTTTGTGACATGGTACGTTATCTTGCTGGAAACGCACCTTTTCCAAGGGATCTCATGACGATATGCAGTTCTGAGTTCGCAATCTCACAACGATAATTAACTGGTGATATCATAAACATGCTTCTATAACCGGTTACTTAAGCAATGCTGCGGTAGTTAGTTATAGCCCAAATATAGAATATTTTTGCAACACAGTATTGGGGGACAAACAAGTTATTTTTTTTAATTTAAAAACCTGCTGCGTGAAATGAAAAAAAGGCAAACAAAATCGAAAAATGCTAAAAAAATAGTCATCATACCTGAAAAATTAAAAAGCAAATAATATTTTCAAAAACCCTAAAAATTATTGTCCCACACCACACAAATATAATAGCAAAAAAATCTGTGTGTGCTAAAGTTCACAATAAAAAATATCAGTAACATAGCTTGTATTACTTATTTTTATTTTTAGTTTAAAAATTTCAATAGTAAACTCAACTTACCGTACAGGTTCAGAATTCCCATCCTCATTTAACAAAAACCTAGGAATATTCTCAATATTCCTTAATTTTTCCAATGCTCCTCTAAGATTCAGCTTTTTATCTCCGATTTTGTTCTCATTGAAAGCTACCAGCTGCTTCAATGCCTCTGCTGATCCTGTTAGTGAAGATTGTATGCCATCTAAACCCCTAAAATAACAAAGATAGTACTGATTATTTTTAATGTCTAGTTTTAAACAACTTAGAATTCGTTTTATTTAAAATTTTTGACAAAAACGACGTACAAATTTTTAACACAAACGCAAAAGTTTTTTCAAAATTGCTAAAAAAATTGAACAATTAATATTTTAATTACTTTTGCAAATTTACATTGTTTTTAGTTTTCCATACGGAACACTCATGGGATTACTTCGGTGTCTGTCCGTCCGTCACACCCGATTTTCCTGAAACTATTAGACATAGAAAGTTGAAATTTGGCACAAATATACGAATTGATGGCCCAATCAGAGTTGTATAGTATTGAAAGTAAAATTCTGACTTAAGGGCTTAGTTTTGAGAGGTGAAATGAAAGCTTGTGAAAATACGAGTTGAAAAATATATATGATATAATACTTGCGCACACTTTTCTTTGTATTATTTCTAAAAAATTGCGAGAAACCGCTGTAATCCCCTATCTCGAAAAGTAGTGATAAAAAATTTTTGAAAAAAACTAAGAGCTACAAAATATCAATATGTATTCGGTGCAATAGGTAATATATACTTGTCAGTACATTACTGAATTTAGCCAATCACAGATAAAATAAATTTCAATGATGACTGGTGACTAACGGATAGGTACCGAGACAAAATAATTTTAATTTATTTGTTTATAATTAAACAAATATTTAGGTGGTAAATATTTGTTTTAAACTTTTACTACTAGATTCTAGATTAAACTAGATTCATTTATTGGTCATTAGGTAGCTAAGAAGCTATAACTATCATAAATTATTGAGTAAGAAAAAACGTGGAAATACATATTGGATCTTAAGATAAATACATGTCAGGGACCTAATTAGCTTAGCCTAGGTAAGGATTTTATTTTATTTTAAAAGCAATCGCTGTACGGAACACTAATTGCGCAAGTCCGACTTGCACTTGGCCGGTTTTTATTTTTCTCGTCGACTGTCATTACTGCTTTTTGACAATGACACCAAATTAGGTGCCGAAACGTCAAGATATTGTAATTTCTTTATCAATTATACTACACAGTGTATATCACCACTACACCAAATACTTTATTTTTGCAGTCGACGTGTGTTTCGCTAACCATGTTAGCTTCATCAGGAGCGATCATCTGAGTTAATCATCGCTCCTGATGAAGCTAACATGTTTAGCAAAATGCGCGTCGAGTGCAAAAATAAATTGTTTGGTGTAGTGGTGATATATACTGGTAGTGTCATTGTGCCAAACATTCCCAACATAGTTTCTTATCAATAAAAAATTCAGAATATGTTCCCGTTTTTTTCCTAATTAAATATAAAATAACCGGTCAATTCAAGTTGAACTTGCGCAATTAGGGTACGACGATTGCTTTTAGGATAAAAAATTTTGTTACTTAGTTATAAATTTATCAATGACTTCACAAAACACACCCCAAATGAGTTTTCAATAGTTTTTTTTCCGACCTTTACTAAAACCTGATGACCTTGATTTTTTTTTTATACACCAGATAAATTATTAAAGGTGCACTCGTGATAACTTTCGTTCAATCTACATCCTGTGGAGAATATCTCAAAATTTTTTCAAAATTTTTTGATCAGTACTTTTCAAAATAAGGGGGAGAGACAGCGATATTTCGCGATTTTTTAAAAATAATACAAAAAAAAAGTGTGCGCAAGTATTACATTAAATATATATTTTTGAACTAGTGTTTTTACAAGCTTTCATTTGATACCCCACTCGATGACCTAGGAAAAAATTTTTTTTTTTCACTTCCGATTTCACCCCCCAAAACTAACTCCTCAAGTCAAAATTTAACTTTCAAAACTACACGGCTCTGATGAGGCTATCAATTCCTATATTAGCATCAAATTTCAACTTTCTACGTTACATAGTTTCAGAGAAAATCAGGTGTGACAGACGGACATACACCGAAGTGAAGTACGGAACACTAATAGATGTTATTATTGTGTCAACAAAACCAAAAATACTTAGACAATAGTATCCGGCAGATACGTACATAACTTATTTAAAAAGGAATATAATTTCCTGTTCTTTTACCTGTTATTACTCTTGAAATTTTCCAATTCATCACATATTTTCTTTTCCACAGTTTCTAGTTTGGCGTGAAAATCAGCAAAATATTGACATGCATCCTTTCTGACTGATCCACTGTTAAAGTTCATAAGTCGTGCTGTTTTCTATAAAAATTTATGTAAAATCATTAAAGTATAAAAAAATCCAAAGAAAATTGCAAGATTAATAAAACAGCGAAGTAAATTATATAGAAATAACAGTGATAATGGAAAATATGAAACCTGCCTAACATTTACCAATTTAAAATATCTATAATATATATAAAATGCAACGTCTCTCAGTCTGTCTGTCCGTTAGTGCGCTTATCACTGGAGAACCACTAATCCGATTTTCGTACTTTTTTTTTAAAAACATATACTCGTATATGTTCTCTCGGCCAGGTTATAGGCTATATTTTATTACGATAAGATATATAAACTGCAATGTCTCTCTGACTGTCTGTCTGTCCATTAGTGCGTTTATCATGCGAGAACCACTTATCCGATTTACGTGTCTTTTTTTAAATTCATACATATATTCTTTGGCCAGGTTATATAATAATAATAATAATCTATATCTATAATATATATAAAATGCAACGTCTCCGTCTGTCTGTCTGTTCGTTCGTTAGTGCGCTTATGACTGGAGAACCACTTATCCGATTTACGTGCTTTTTTTTTTTTTTAAATATACATATGTTCTCTGGCCAGGTTATAGACTATATTTTACTACGTTAGGTAACATGAGGAATAAACAGTGACGATAATAGTGAATCAAATCGGAAAAAAGTTTGCCGCTAGCGCGTTCTCTTGCAATACACTGCTTAAACCACTAAATATGGAACAATATCATGTAGCAAAGGATATCTATAATTTATATAAAATGAAACGTCTCTCTGTCTGTTTGTCCGTTTGTGCGCTTATCACTGAAGAACCACTTATCCAATTTACGTGCTTTTTTTTAAACATACGTATGTTCTCTGGCCAGGTTATAGGATATATTTTATTACGTTAGGTGACATAAGGAATAAGCAGTGACGATAATAGTGAATCAAGTCGGAGAAAAGTTTGCCGCTAACGCGTTCTCTTGCAATATAGTGCCTAAAGCATTAAATATGGAACAATATCATGTAGCAAAGAATATATATATATAAAATGCAACGTCTCTCTGTCTGTCTGTCCGTTAGTGCGCTTATCACTCGAGAACCACTTATCCGATTTACGTGTTTTTATAAATTTATACATATGTTGTATATAATTCGATATAAGCCTAGATGATAATGGGAGATAAGGTGAGATAATGGGAGATAAGGGGAAATAATGGGAGATATTTTATTACGTTGGGTAACATAAGGAATAAGCAATGACGATAGTAGTGATTCAAGTCCACGCGAGCGGAGCCGCGGGCCCGGCTAGTAATATATAAATCGCTGGAAAAAAAAAAAAGAAATTCTGAGATTTAACATGCAATTTTAAACGAATGTTACACAAAAAATTAACCAGTTACTAGAAATGATTTGACGAATCTAAACAAAACTCGTACTAAGAATCAAACTAGCTTTATTTTAGAACGAAATATTATATAGAGGTGTATTGCAGTTAATACTGTGAGTGTATGTTACTGAAAAATTATAAAACATTCCTTCATAAACAAAAATTTTAACATGTAAAAGTAATATAGGACGCTCTTATTTTTTGCTTTACTGTGATACACCCTGCACATAGTTTTTTAAGCTAAAATTGTGCGTATCTGATTCTCGGCACAGATAGGTCTCTATAATATTTTATTTGCATTATTCAAACTTCTTAGTAGTAATGGATGATTAATTACACAAAATGGCATCTGTAAGAAAATTCATATCTACTGAAATAATAATTGAAAATGAATTAATTAAAAATACTCAAAAAATCACAGTTTTATGTAATTTTTTAATTTATAACCAATTGTTTTGCTTCACATTCTACTGTCGATTTCCGAGGAATAACACCACCAATTATTCCCATAGTAGCAAAGGATGCCCGATATTGTCTTCAGACAGCATATCGTAGAACATATTTTAATGAAGCTAGACACCAAAAAAGCTTTGGCGTTGACGGTATACCTGCCATACGAGAGCCGCCTTTTAAGTTTTTACAAACGACCCCTAGATGGTGCTACTGAGATGTGACATTAGCATTGTTGTAAAATTTGACATTTGTTTGTTAGAACAGTAGCAGTTCAGAAATTGCCCGAGTAGTTTGTTTACAGTGAACATTTAAAAAAACAGTTTTGTGAACAAATGGAATTTCACGTGAAGGTTTCGTTGGATGATTTTTTACGATTTTAGTAAAGGTCTAAATCAACAACAATGCCTAAAATCACTTCGTTCAACTTTTTGTAATGAATCACCATCGGAAAAGACTGCTTACAATTGGTTTGCAGAATTTCGTCATGGTCATGCTTCCGTCAGCAATAAATTTCGCGAAGGTCAACCGAAATCGGTTGTTGTTCCAAAAAACATCAATGTTGTGCGGAACAGGACTGAAGAGGATCGACATGTGACTTACCGCGAGATAGAGGCATCCTTAGGCATATTGAAGACTGCAGTACATTCGATTTTGCACGAACATTTAGCTGGGAAAAAGATCTGTTCCCGATGGATTCCGCATAATTTGACCGAAACTTAAAAAACAGGACCGAGGACATGTAAAATCCGTTTACAACATCTTAACAGGTGACGAAACTTGGATATATTTGTACGAGCCGGAAGCTAAACAACAATCAACTATTTAGGTGCTCCAAGATGAACCGAATCCAACAAAAGTGGTTCGTTCGCGAAGCACTTCTATGAAAATGATCGCTTGTTTCTTTGGTTATATTGAACATGTTGCAACCATTGCTTTAGAGGATCGAAGAACAGTTAATGCTGAATGGTATACAACAATTTGTTTGCCAGAAGTCATAGACGAAATCAGGAAAACAACCGAAAACGTCGTATCATTCTTCATGACAATGCCAGCTCTCACACAGCACTCGGAGAATTTATTATTAAACGAAACATCGAATTAAGGGGTTTTATCTACCTGCAATTTTTGAAAAAAACAACTTTTTTTTGGCTTCTAGTACTTAATTTCTGAAAGAAGTCGTAGCGCATGAAAAGGCGTTTACTATACGCGCAGCCTGTTGGAGTGATTTGGCTTAGTCGGCACATTTAAACTATCACTAAAGGTTAATATTTCTTAAATTAAGTATAGTTGGCATCATTACGTCTTTATTAATACGTTAACTACTATGCCTGCTTTCTTCCACATTCTGTTTATGCCATACAGTACCATCCAGGCAATTGGAGAGGCTGACTCGTGTTGCATAATGCAAAATAAAAAATAATGATAAACAAATGCCGGGACTCACGCAGGGACCGGTACAGCGGTGTAGCTTAAACAAAAAGTTGAACGCCGTTCCGTAAAGACGTGTTTGCTACGTTGTGTTGCTGCATTTTTCAATTAAGATCGTCCAAGAAAGGGCCTGAAGACGAAAATTTGGACTTGGATGGGCTGCTTTATGGCTCTAGGATTGCAGAATAAAGATAAAAAATTGACATTCCAAAATTTTAAAAATTTTATAGAGAAAACATTTTGAAATTTCTCCAAATTACGTTTTTTAAATCGACTGGCAGCATAACTCCAATAATTTACGTCCGATTAACTTCAGCTTTTAACTAAAGCTTTTAAATCATAACACCTCTGTTCGTGCCCGGAATAGATGCAAAGGAATTATCGACGAAACCAAGGAGGCACACAATCAACGAATTAGAAACAAACTTCTTGCTTGTTAGTCAAAATTTCACCAAATCCACCATACCACCACTCATACGGCCAGATAATTCTATTGCAACGACACCTGTTGAGAAAGCGAACCTGTTGGCTGAACTCTGATTCACATTCTACTGTCGATTTCCAAGGGAAAACACCACCTACTATTCCCAAAGTGCAGTTAAGATGCCCGATATTGTCTTTAGACAGCGTATCATTAAACGCATTTTAATGAAGCTAGACACCAAAAAAGCTTCTGGCGCTGACGGAATACCTGCCATAGTTCTTAAGAACTGTGTGAGGGAACTAACACCAGTTTTCTGTAGACTTTTCAACCTATCCTACAGAAAGGGAATATTTCCTTCCTGCTGGAAATGTGCCACAGTTCAGCCCATACCTAAAAAAGTCAAGAAGACCTTGCTAAATAACTATCGACCAGTCGCACTGCTTTCAATAATATCGAAAGTCATGGAAAAGACCGTGTTTGGCACGATGGATTGTTGGCTAAGCTACGCTCTTATGGTATGTCTAAAAAGTTCTGTTTGTGGCTCTCATGTTTCCTCAGAGAGCGTTCTTTACGAGTGGCGGTCGACGGATTTCTTTCTAACACCTTCACTATCAACGCTGGTGTGCCCCAAGGCTCCATACTGTCTCCTATTCTCTTTCTCATTTACATTAACGACCTGCTGGAAAAGACCGGGAATCCAATCTACAGTTTTGCACATGACAGTACGCTTATCTCTTCATTCACTTTGAATGCTCGGACATCGGCTACTCAGGCGAATATCCGCAGACAGCAGGAGGTCGTTCAACCAAGTGGAATTTAACGCTACAAAAACCCAGGCGGCAGTTTTTTTCTAACAAAGTTAACGTTGCTGAACCCGACATAGTCATGTCGGGGCACTCCATTCCCCTAACATCGTCACTCAATTTGTTGGGCGTTAATTTAGAAGCAAATATGTCCTGGCATGGCCATGTTGTAGGCATAGCAAGGAGAGCTTCTCAAAAATATTATTTTGAACCAGAAAGCTTTACACTCCACAACAACTGTTAATTCTTTACGAAGCTCAAATTCGACCAACTATGGAATACTGCTCCCATGTTTGAGGCTCCGCTCCCAAACACACACTGCATTTGTTGTATTCTGAGAGCTGTTCGTCTGTTGGAGACCCGAAACTGACCGGCTGCCTTGATTCGCTGAAACATCGAAGAACCATTGGCGACTTGGGTCTGTTCTACAAGTATTTTCATGGAAAGTGTTCGAAGGATGTAGCCTGCTTAATTCCTCCCAGAGCGGTGCATGTTAGAAATAAACGTCGCGCTAATACTTCACATCCGTATGAGATTCAGCTTGTTACTCCGCGTACAACGCTTTTGAAGCAGGCTTTTATATGGAGAACATCATCCCTTTGGAATAATTTGCCCAGGGCTGTGTTTCCCACCGAGTACAATTTACCGCGATTCAAGAACAACGTGAATAGCTTTTCCGCACACATGCCGCTCCTGGAGTGCTTTAGGGACTTCCGGTAGCGCGTGTGCTATAACCATAAAAAAATATTTAACTTAAGAAAAACTTACTTTTTGTGCATGAAGGACTTCTCGAAGAGCCCTCTCTGCAACTTTCTTTAACCTCTTAAACTCCTCCATCTCAGTCTCATTCTAAATAAAAAAAATGCATATAAATACTTATACTTTTAAGCCTCAATAAAGTTTCTCTTTGCCTTACCAAATGGTACAACGGTACTCGTTCGTGATCAGTATGCTTATCCAACACACAATAGCAGCATGACGTCAAATCACATGTTTTGCAAAAGAACTCCACTTGCATCTGTGGATGCTCCTCACAATTTTCCAGCATTAGAGAAAATTTCTCTTTACGCCTCGGTACCGGCTCGTGGGTCATCAATTTTTTGGTACTTTTGTGCAGTACTGTGCAGCAGTCGGCACAATAAATACCTAGACAATTAAACAAATAGATGAACTTAAAGTTAAGCTATAGGTTGGAACTGTGGATTTATTATTGGTAAAAAGCCAATCTAAACTGCCTTTAAAACAGCCTAAAAAATTTAAAAATGAAAATTTTAATTATTTTTACAAATTTAGACTGTTTTTATACCGCTAAAAGTAATTTTTTGTAATTTTTATTTTTCTCGTCGACTGTCATTGTGTTTGATAGTGACACCAAATTAGGTGCCCAAACGTCAAGATATTGTAATTTCATGATCAATAAAAAAAAATAAATTAGTATATTAACTTAATGTTAAGCTATAGGTTGGAGCTGTAGATTAACTACTATTAAAAAGCCAGTCTAAACTGCCTTTAAAACTTAGAAGTAAAGTATATAATGAATGCATTTTACTAGTAACAGTAACATGGGTTCTGACAAGGAGAGTTAGAAGATTACAAGTTCATCAGAGAGCAATTGAAAGGAAAATGTTAGGCATATCACTCAGAGACAAGGGCCCAGAATATAATTAAAAGAATATTTTTTCTCAAATGGAACTGGGCAGGCCATGTGGCCAGAAGTATTGATAACTGGAGCAGAAAACTGACCAGATGGAGACCATGGGGAGAAAAAAAAATGTACTAGCAGACCTCAGCAACGTTGGTATGACGATATTAAAAAATTAGCGGGGCGTAATTGGAAACAAATTGCTCAAAACAGGGAGTTATGTCACTGTTGGTAATATGGTATAAAACAACAACTTGTCAAGAAATTTATTTTATTGAAAAACTACATTATAATCACTTCGAAACTACTCGAATGAATAATATAATTGGGTAAAAACCTTGTCAGAAGCAGATTAGGTCAACAATTATCAAATCAAAAGAATGGCATCATGCGTATGTCATAACTACTTCTAATTTTTACCGCGGCAATCAGTTATCTTCACCTATTTTTTGGAAAGTTTACTGTTATATGTATGTATCTATTTATGTCTGTTAATTCCCCCATAGAGGCAAAATTATTTTCAATGAATAAACGTTTAATGATCATCATGACAATGTCAAGACAGGATTTTTCAAATATATTTTGATTATTTTGAGAAAACTAGCAAATACGTAAAGTGAGATGTATCTATATTATGATGATGTGGTCGGTGTTGACATTTTTATGTTAATTTTACTATATATTATCTTACCGATTTTATCGAGGAACTGACATAGGATTACTAAGTTAAAGACTTACCTTCACAACTTGGGCAATACATTGTCGCTTGTTTGGTACAGGTTACGAAGCAGCAAGTATCTAAAAGCAAAAGTACAAGTATTAAAAACTAGTAAATTTACAATTCTTCACTGTAATTATCTTAGGATATACTAACCTCCAACAGAATTTACAGTGTCAAGATATTTTTGTTCCCAAACTTTTTTTAGGAAATACATGAAATAAAATAAATATTATAAATGAAATCGTCAATTTACTTAAAAATCACGTAGTTAATAATTATATTTCTTTATACGTTTTTAACATATTAAGCTTACATAAACATATATAGAGGGTGTCCCAAAAACCAGCGTATTTCCTTCGAGGGCTGATAGGTTAGCTCATAACTCACTAAAATATGTAAATATGACTTTAGTGAATCGTTAGATTTTGAGATATTGACACTGACACATTGAATTTCATGAAAATCTACACCTTAGATCAGTTTATCAGGTGCAGCAATTACAAATGCCTAAATGACTACGCACTTACACAAATACATATTACTAAATTAGCAATTTTTTTAAATAACTGGCCAGGTTACCTTGGTACATTTTTTTTTCAGAATAAGAAGAGTCGAAGTTAGCTAATTAAAATATTTTTTTGCCCACAGGCTTAACAAGGAGTTTTATTTTGAACCGTGATCAACAGCAGGATTATGTAACAATAATTAGAATCTTAGAATACTGAAATTTGTAGTTTTGGCATAAAATTGTCACTATCTCGAAATCGATTTTTCACTAAGGTCATATTTACATATTTTGGTGAGCTAGCCTATCTGCCCTCAAAGGGAATGCGTTGACTCTTGGGACACCCTGTACATAAAAACAATTTTTAGAGGTCATGTGAGACAAATATGTCTCTAGTGATGCCACAAAAGAAATGAGATTGGTTCTATTTCATTTTGGCCCTTGTTTATTATCAACTTGTCTGCTGCCAAAATTATATTCACGAGTTGAAATCAATATCTAATCTTCTCCCATGTATTTTAAATATCAAACTGACATGATTGTACTTTTACACTATGCATACAATGACAAGACTGTGTATTACTCAGAGAATTAATCCCCTTCATCTCTCTGGTATTGTCACTTTGGGCAGATCTTCATGACAATTTGGTATTTTGATACGCGGCAATTTTGGGGCGAGGTTGAAACTGTTCTAGATAAACGGCACAAATATGTATCTGGAAGGCAAATCTACGCATAGTTTTTAATTTATTAGATTTTTTAGTGATATTTTACATATTCAGATTTTTCTAAGGTAAAAAAAAATAAAACTAGGGTAATAAAAAAAACGCCTAAAATATCATCTATTGTTTGTGATATATCGTGATATAATAGTTAAAGGATATAAACACCAGTAAAATTTGGCACAGTTATCATTTTTGGCTAATCGGTTACAAATACATGGACATTGTACTTAATACTACAGTTGCAGAGATCTTTCAGCACAATTAGAAACCCCTGATATTTACAATGCAATAAACACCAGTAGAATTTGGCACAGTTATCATTTTGGGTAATCGGTTACAAATACATGGACATTGTAAGTAGCTTATTTACTTTAGAGGTAAAAAAAAAAACTTAATACTACAGTCGCAGGGATTTTTAAGCACAATTAGAATCCACAGATATTTACAATGCGCAATATTAATTGGATAATGATGTATATATCTATATTCTCCTTTCAATTCTTACCTGAAGGATTTACAGGGGGAGATGATTGTTTCTTATTTGTAGTTGATACAAATCTCATATTTTCTAAGTTACCCAAATATCCTCCTTGAGGCCTATAATAGGATATAACACCCAATGATATAAAAATTTGGGGGAAAACATTTTGCATGTCACTTTGGCGAACAGGGGTTTCTTCCTAAAAAAAGAGTAGTTTTAGAGTTTCTACATTTCTGTTAATGAAAGAAAAAATACCTGTGTTAAAATTGAGTCGGTCTGGCATGTTGGGCAATTCACTTTGTAGTTCTTCAAATTTTGATAGACACATTCCTGGCATATTGTATGGTTGCAGTGTAGAATGAGAGGTATCTTACCAATATACTTATTATGTGTATCTAGAAGTATATATGTTGTTAAAGAAGTTTGTAATAAAACTGCGAAATTTTATTTTTTAGTTTTTAGGACGATTTTTAGTGTTCCGTATGGAACACTTATAAGATCACTTCGGTGTCTGTCTGTCTGTCACACCCGATTTTCTCCGAAACTATTTGACATAGAAAGGTGAAATTTGGTAATAATATAGGAATTGATGGCCTCATCAGAGCCATGTAGTTTTGAGAATTAAATTTTGACTTAAGGGGTTAGTTTTGGGGAGTGAAGTCGAAAGTGAAAAAAATTTTTTTTACTAGGTCATCGAGTGTGGTGTCAAATGAAAGTTGTAAAAAATATATATATATAATATTATACTTGCGCGCACTTTTTTTGTATTATTTTTAAAAATTCGCGAAAAATCGCTGTCCCGGGCCTTATCTCGAAAAGTACTTGTCAAAAAATTTCGAAAAAATTCTGGAATATTCTCCACTGGGTGTAGATTGAACGAAAATTATCACGAGTGCATTACCTTTAATAATTTATATGGTATATAAAAAAAAAAACAAAAAATTTCAAGGTCATCAGATTTCAGTAAAGATTGGAAACAAACTTTGTTGAAAACTCATTTGGGGTGTATTTTGTGAAGTCACTGATCATTTTATACCTCTGTAACAATTTTTTTTTATTTTAAAAGCAATCAACGTACGGAACACTAATTGCGCAAGTTCAACTTGCACTTGACCGGTTTTTTTGATTTTTAAGTTATTACATATATATCAACTCATCGACTTTTAACAAAAAAATACCTGTTTACTTTGTTAACTGATACTAAATATATTTTTGTAAAGATTTACAAATGCATTATCGCGATTTCCTAGTACATTTTCAAACGCTAACTAAGACAGAACAGATTTTTAATACTTATTTTTTATATAATGAAATGATGTAATTATCTTAGGTGCTATTAAAGTTGGTAAAGGACGGAATTTCCGACGTATTACTTGAATATTTAGTACATTTATATTATGGTTCTTTGAATGTCTGTAAATTCCTATGGATTCTAAGAAATTAAGTTTTGACCCTTTAGGTGCCGTATGGAGTATTGATAAACACTTAATATTGGGAAATGGATGATCCGTTTCTAAAAAATGCTTAGTAAAGTGTGATTTTAAAAAAAATCTGTTCTAGTCTTAGTTAAGCATTTAAAAAAGTAGTTGTACTACGAAATCGCGATAACGCATTTCTAAATCTTTACAAAAGTATATTTAGTGTCAGATAACAAAGTAAAAAAGTAATTTTATTGTTAAATTGTACTGTCACAAAGTAACAGACCAATCAATCAACTCTTCATTGGCTTTTATTTTAGTCTTTATCAAGATAATTTTGGTGGCAGAAATTTCTGTCAACTTTAAGCAATGTTCATAAAAAAAAACAAACTATGTAGCATTGTGTCACAGATATAATTCTTTGTGATTTTGTTGTTTTTGATACAAGTCTCCTTGAACCAGAAACTAATCACAGCCTATTGTTGGTGGGAGACCTCTCAGATCAGGAAAGACAGATGATAGAGATAGTGTCCTCTTCATTTTCAGATGTGAGACATATCTGAAGTTGGACATATTTTGCTGCAAGGACACAAAAGACTCATACATCATAAGGTTATCCCCGCCATTGAGGTTTCGTGGCAAGTTAGAAGTGCAAAACAGCTTATGCTTCGAGGTTTGTGTTCTTTTTAGGCATTTCGATTAAAAGTAGACTGAAACTTCTGCAACACTGGTAGACTTAAAGTCAAAATATCCACAATGTTATAAAGCAAGAAATTTTATTTTATGCTAAACTTACTATAAAGTTCGGTACTTATAATTAGGACACAACATTCTGTAATATATCTGTACTCATTAATGTTATTTTTTTTTGCTAGCTTTATTGATACAGAGTAGTAAAAGACAAATTGAATGATATCACTTATCAAAGTGTAAAAAATACCACTTTCTAGATGCTGATATTTCAGAAACTATTTAGTTTCAGTTTGAGATATGTTATATGGAATGTGTTTAAAATTTAAATGAAACTCCAAATTTGAAAATTTCAGACTAGCTATTTATCCAACAAGATCACATAAACAAATAGAAAATATAACAGACTAAAAATACAAAATTATAAACTAATTCTCATTATTGAAGATATTGAGTTAAAAAGGATTTGGGTGCCAGAATAACAATTTTATGATAATAATGTCCTGATATAAAGATACTTCATTACAATGTAGACAATATTCTAACAAGAATTTGTATAAAGTTCTTTTTACTCTTTGGAAAAGGAATAAATCCAGAGAAATGTCGTGTTTGCATTTACCTTCTCAATCATCTTAAAAAAAATAGTGCTTATCTTTTGTATTAAGAGAGTCATTGACTACCATTAATTAAAAATACATATTTGCACCCTCACACCATTACTCATAATACTCCCATAAGATAGGCTGCATGGGATATCAAATATTAAATTTGTATGAAGCTCTTTGAGGAACCTTCAATTATATTTAAAATCAATTAAATCACAAGTAAAATTTATATATTTAAAATTTAAACCGCATGATACTGGTCCAGTAAAAAAACTATGGCAAATATTAGAAAGATCAATCATAAACAGTACAGCAATTGCCGCAGTAAAACTGCTATGTGACCAGTCACATTTCCAAATAAAGTTGGGAAACATGCTCTACGAAAATTTGTCTTGTAACAAAAAGTGTCAGACAGGGTTGCTGTCTGTCTCCTAGATTATTCAAAATTTATCTGAATGAGGCATTAGAGAGATGGTGAAGAGCACATGGAGGAATGGGAATACAGCTGACTGACAAAATAAGATTGTAGGCAGTTACTGCTCAGCACGAGGAAGACCTTGAATTTATGACAAGAAAACTGAAGATTATAAAAACTGGAGTTTACCAGTTAACTGCAGGAAAACTAGTGTATAGGAGGAAAATAGGGAAGCGTTACTCCAAATACCGGTGAGGTCATTGATGCTTGTGAAGAGTATATATATATATATATATATATATATATATATATATATATATATATATATATATATATATATATATATATATATATATCTCTTTAACATAAGTAAAGATGGTAGAATGGAAAAAGAAGTAAAGAGTAGAATAAGTAAAGGAAAGATAGTTATAACACCCATAAACTCTGTTCTGTGGTTGTGGAATATAACATTACCGAGAAAGCACCTCATTTATAATGCAGTATTTAAAAGCATCATGTTATATGGTTGTGAAAGTTGGTGATTGATGAAAGGAATGTACCAGAAACTAATGGCACTTGAAATGGATCACTGGCGAAGATCAGCTGGAGTATCAAGAATGGATAGAGTTAGAAATGAAAGAATATGGGATGTAATGAAAGTAAAAAACCACGATTATTGAGGAAATTCAACAACGGCAACTTATATGGTACGGACACAAAGAAAGAATGGAAGGACACCGAATATCAAAGATGGTTCTAAAGTGGATACCAAGCAAAAGGAGAAGATGGAGACCAAGAGGGACATGGTTTGGAGATGTTCAGAGGGAAATATCGGAGAGAAATCTAAGACCCAGAGATTGGGAAGATCAAAGAGGAAAGAAAGTAGGAACTGGAAGATGAAGAACACTATAAAAAAAACCACACTGATGATGTAAAATATTAAATTATTGTGGGGATATGTTTTTGTATGCATACATCCAGGGTTATACCAAACTATATTTCTTCTCAATTCAAAACAGCAAGATTGTTAGATTATATAGGCAAAATTTTGTACAATACTGACATGATATCCTGGCAGTATCATTATCTATTACCACAAGATTTGACTAAAGGCTTGCGATACATTTTTAGCAACACTTAAGAAGATATATGAGAAGAATTTACACAAGAAATTATAATTTTTTACTTATACATTAAAAATAATAGATATGAGTATAAAATTAATAAGATAATTTTACGTGAAGACAAGTTTAAGTGCCTGAACTAAAGTACTTACGTCTGTAAGCATAGTTTTCACCACATTTTGGGCAAAAATACATTCTATGATGAGATTCTACTTCACTGTCTTGCCTTGCTCTACCTCGACTTCTTTTGTCTTTATTTTGAAGATTATTTCTTTCAGACTTCCTATTCTCTGAGGTACTCGGCACTTGATCTCCGTCTCCGTCATTACCTTTTCTGTTGTTTGAAGGTGGTGGTTTCTGAGGTAAATTTCTCATTGCTGCATTTATTATGCCGCCTCTGGTAGAGTTGTGGCCCCGCATGGAACCTGCCGTATTAGTAGAATAGTTGGAATTGGAATCATCACTGTAAAACGAATATCTATGCTGACGACCACGTAACCTCTCACGCCTATTCGGCTTGTTATTAAATTGATTAGGGAACCCTCCTTGTTGGCCCATTAGACCGCTTGGTTGTCCCATGAGACTTCCTTGACCCGTATAACCTCCTTCCCGGGATATTAAACTATATTGTTGGCCTTGTTGTGATTGGGGATATTGGTTGAACCCCAAAGTAAGGGGATAATTTCCAGCTTTGCTTGACCCCGATTCTGAGACGGGGGCAGACGCCCGCGCGGCCACATTTTAATTTAAGTGATTTTTTCTATTTTTTTTGTCCAAAGCGTCGTCTCACAAAAACAAGTAAACGGAAATAAATAAAAAAAATCCAGTTTTTGACGAATGACAGAGACATTTAAGCAAAACGTTAATTTTAAATCACACAACTAATCTTCCTTAAAAAGAAATAAAAAATCACGTTACACAATATATCAGAAAGAGATAGTTATATAATCGACCTATATCACAGAATATTTCATATAGTAAATGATTTTATTACCAACGTAAAATAGAAACACGATTACTAGGGATACGCGAAAAGTTGATGGTAGTTTTGTGATGAATTTCCCTTCTAATTTTTTGACTAGCCTATGCCTCCGTGGACTACACGGTTTATATAAAAAATTCTCGTTTACCTACATAATATGCTCTCACAGTACACCATCAAAATCGACAAAAAAAAGTCATTCCTGCGGAAGTTCCTAACAAATTAAATAATCACGGGCTATAACCTTGCTGGATGACTTATATACATAAGAGAATGCCTAAAAAGAGAATATGCCTACCATAAGTTAGAAACGGACATTTTTATATACATATATTGAGATAATATATAGAAAACTGTCCTTAGCTTCATCTGCGGTGTTTCAAATTAGATTTGTCAATCACTTGACTTAAAAGTATTTGTTCGAATAGACTCAGGTCACCCACTTTTCTTTCATGTTCCAGAGAATTTAGCTTTCTGATGGGTTAGGGTCCCTAATAGGGAGCAGAGCCTCAAATATGAGAGGAGCTCGTATATTGTCATATTAGGCATACTATTATACATCAGTGAATTTAGAATTTTGAATGGTATTCAAAAGTGATGCAGTATACATAGTAGAGAAAGTATAGCTTTCGCTACAGAAAGACAAATAGGTGGAACAAAACGTCACGCCAAACGAAGCCGTCTGGCTATTACCCGGTCATTAAAATTTGCCTCGACAGGTTTTGTAGAGATGCCGTGCAAGTATAAGTTGTATTAACTGTAACTATATAACACGCAGGCTGAAAAGTTTTTGGTCTAGCTACTTAAAACACATTTTTTTTGCAACATTCGACTTTATGCATCAATATAGTCTCCTTCAAGAGCGATATAATCAGTCTAACGCTTTTCTAACATTTCTATACCTTTCTTGTAGAAGGATTTGTCCTTGCCTTCAAAATACGCCTCAGTTTCAGCAATAACTTCTTCATTGAAGCCAAATCTCTTTCCCGCGAGCATTTTTTTGAGGTCTGCGAATAGATATTAGTCCCTGGGGGCCAAATCTGGAGAATACGGTGGATGAGGTAGCAACTCGAACTTCAATTTATGCAATTTTGCCATCATAACCATTGACTTTTGACACGGTGTATTGTCTTGATGAAAGAGCACTTCTTTCTGGTTCATTTGGGACCGTTTCTTTGCGATTTCTGTCTTCAAACGCACCAATAACTTTATATAATATTCTCTATTGATGGTTTTTCCCTTCTCAGCATAGACGATGAAAAATGTTCCATGGGCATTCCAAAATACAGAGGCCAAAACCTTCCGACTGTTGTGTCTTTGGTCGTTTCGGGCGGCTTTCACCAGCTGCTGTCCACTCAGCTGACTGCTGATTTAATTCCGGTGTGTAGTGGTGGATCCATATTTCATCCATTGTCACATATCGCATGAAAAAATCCTTTTTATTGCCTTAAACAGGTCCAAGCAGCGCTCAGAATTGTAAACACGTTGTTGTTTTTGGTCCACTGTGAGCAAACGCGGTACCCATTTCTCACGCCCAAATATTCATGCAAAATATGATCAACACGTTCCTTTGATATCTTTAGGGTGTCAGCTATCTCACGCAATTTCACTTTACGGTCATCTAAAAGAATTTTGTGGATTTTTTTGATGTTTTCCAGTATAACCACCTCATTTGGGCGTCCAGAGCGTTCAGAATCATTTGTATCTGTACGACCGCGTCTAAATTCAGCATACCAGTAAATGATGAGTGATTTTCCAGGGGTAGAGTCCCCGTAACACTTATCAAGCCATTGCTTTGCTTGAACCGTATTTTTTCCCATCAAAAAACAGTGTTTAATCAACACACGAAATTCGATTTTTTCTATTGTTTTGAAAATATTAAAAGTAGCGTCACTAAAACCACCCACGTTCGATGTTCCAACCCTTTTTTTATAGCAGTATGAATATTGACTCTTTCCAGCCCCCAGGCCATTCGCCAGTATTCCACACCATACTGTATATGTCATATAATAAATCCACCCCATGTTCCCCCATAGCTTTAAGGACTTTAGTGGTTATGATATCTGGGCCTGGTGCCTTTCGATTTTTGCGTTTTGCAGAGGCATTTTCTACTTCTGACCACATGATGATTTACTTGAGGGGGGGGGGGCATGGACAGGGCCAGAAGAGTCTTTATATAGTTCTTCGCAGTATTCTTTCTAAACCTTTGAAATTCCTTTTTGGTCCTTGACAATCTCACCTTCCTCATTTTCAATCGCCTGTGTTTGGGGCCTGAATTCTCGCGCTAAATATTTTATTTTCTAATAAAGTTCGTGTGGCTCATTCTCAGCTGAATGTTGTTCGACTTCACTACATATGCATATGCTGTTTATGTAGGTGTTTTTGTCTCTTCCGCAGAGATTTTTAATTAAATGATTTGTGTGTTTTAATCGAACTTGTTTTATGCCATCGTTCTTATATGTCTCCTTTTTCTATTTCTTTCATTGTTTCTTCTGACATCCAGTGTTTTCTGTGCATTCTCTCTGTAACTGTACTTTTCTGAGCTGTGTACGTAATCCAGCATATATATATATATATATATATATATATATATATATATATATATATATATATATATATATATATATATATGAAAATTTTTTAATAAACGATCCGTATGAGTTTTCAGCATAATGAGATTAATTTCACATCAATGGCGTATTTTCGTGTTACGTACAGAACAGTTATGAGATCACTTCGGGGTCCGTCTGTCTGTCACACCCGATTTTTTTAATGTGGACCTATCTTTCTAACGGGTTTTTTTTGGTCTAAGTAAATATTTTTTCAGCATACGGAGTCTGCAGTTTCTACAGCATTCACCATTCTGGCCAGAATCTTGCTTATTTTTTGGAAGAAGTCACAAATTGTATTTACTTGTGAACGATTTAAACTAAATAGCAGTAATAAGAAATACAATTTCCACAATAAAAGAAATAATAAAATTATTCCGAGAATGGACTTTTCGTCGAAAAGGCATACCGAATATACCAATGCTCTGCGAAACTCGTTGGTCTCAAAAATATAAAAGTATTGCTATATTCAAAGAACATTATGTACAAATTGTTATGTCGCTTGATACACTGTCAAAATACGATAACACTGTAAGTAGAAAAGCTGCTTTTCAAATGCACTGCGTTGCCGAAATTTATTGTTAGTGTTTGTCTCATAGTAAAATATTCAGCATTTCTGCAACCGGTAGTAAATGCTCTACAATTAAAAAATATGGACTTATTATGCAAATCATATAAAACGAATCACAGACATCTTGAGAAAACACCGTGACAATGCTGATTTTGAAAGCCAAAGTTTTATAGCGAAGGCCGAAACAATGGCTGAGAATTTTGAAATAGATTTAAGAGTGCGGGTCACAAATCGGCAGAAACATCGTGCAAATCCTCCAACACAGACTCCTGGCGAGTTGGAAGAGATTACTAATCATTCCGTACCTAATTTCACTAATAATTTCTTTGGAACAGCGTTTTTCTGGCGAACTTATCTGCTCTTTGCTTACGTTGCATCCTCACGTAATGCTTGATATGGCGTATGAGGATTTTTTGAAAAAAGCCGAAACTATTTATAGTTACTACAAATTAAATGGTTTCCTCGGTGAAGCTGAGTATAACCAATGGAAAGAAAAAAATATGTTAAAGGTGTAATTGAAGGAAACAGAACTAGCTGCACTAGTTAAGAAATGCGTTATATATCTCACGTGCACTATCGAAAGATCCTTCAGCACCTTGCGCAGGGTAAAAACTTGGTTACAGTCAACAACGACAGAAGACCGACTTATCGGTTTCCGTATGATGAGTGTGTATAAAAGGAGGGTTCTGGAAGCGAAAAATAAATTTGAAAAAGAATTTTTGTCAAGCTTTATCCAGAACTCTTGTAGGCTAGTGCTGAAGTAAGGTTTAGGTTGGTTGGAATAGCATTACAACTAGGTAGGGAGGGGGTCGGATGGTCTTGGCTAGTAATTTTGGCGTTGGGTGAAGGTCCATAGGTACTTCTGACTGATAACCACACTAAATAGTGTTTCCAAAAAAGAAAAGTGAAATTGACCAATCAACAAGTAGTTGATTCTTGATTCTTTGATTTTACTCTTCCTTGGTTTCGATGATTTTTTATTTACATCTGTTCTAAATACGAACATGGATGTTAAGTTTTATGACGTTAGGTTTTTTTCACGTCATTGTCGGTAGGAAAGATGTTTAGAAGCAACAACTTCGTTGTATTTGAGATTTAATTAAGGTTTTTTCGAAAAAAGGGATGTAAGCCATTGATAATAAGTGTGCTACATGTATCATCCTAGGGTTCTATTCAATACTTAAAGAACTTTTGAAAAATTCTACTACAAAATCCAGGTCCTTATTAAAAATTTTGCTTTTAATAAATATCTGCGAAAATGAGAGTAAGTTTTATAATATTATTTTTTTTATTTGGCTAGGGTTGTTCTGTTATACTACCAATTTTTAGTGTTCCGTACGGAACACTTATAAGATGACTTCGGTGTCTTTCTGTTTGTCTGTCACACCCGATTTTCTCCGAAACTATTTGACATAAGAAAGTTGAAATTTGGTAATAATATAGGAATTGATGGCCTCATCAGAGCCGTGTAGTTTTGAAAGGTAAATTTTGAATTAAGGGGTTAGTTTTGGGGGGTGAAATTGGCAGTGAAAAAAAAAAATTTACTAGGTCATCGAGTGTGGTGTCAAATGAAAGCTTGTGAAAACACGAGTAAAATATATATATATATATATATATATATATATATATATATATATATATATATAATGTAATACTTGCGCACACTTTTCTTTGTATTAATTTTAAAAAATCAAGAAAAATCGCTGTCCCCCTCCCTTATCTCGAAACGTACTGATCGAAAATTTTTCAAAAAATTCTGGAATATTCTCCGTGGGGTGTAGATTGAACGAAAATTATCACGAGGGCATCTCCTTTAATAATTTATCTGGTATATAGAAAAAACAAGAATTTCAAGGTCATCAGTTTTTAGTAAAGATTGGAAACAAACTTTGTTGAAAACTCATTTGGGATGTGTTTTGTGAAGTCACTGATCATTTTATACCTCCATAACAAAAATTTTTGTTTTAAAGGCAATCACAGTACGGAACCCTAATTGCCCAAGTTCAACTTGCAGTTGACCGGTTATTTATTTAATTTAAAAAGCGGTTTTAATTTTCATTTAATTCTCTAAAACTCCCCTTATTTAACCCTTTTTCTGTTCCCGATCGTTTCCCACTTCAAAATAATGGCATATAAAATAGCGCAAACAGATGTTAAGAAATGTTTTTGTAATTTATGTTGTTCTGAAATTTCGATAAAAAAAATTGGACTGAGGTTTTAGTTAAATTAAAGGCTCTTTTATTAGTGTTCCGTCCGGAAAACTTATAAGATGATTTCGGTGTCTGTCTGTCCGTCTGTCTGTCTGTCGCGCCCGATTTTCTCCGAAACTATTTGTCATAGAAAGTTGAAATTTGGTAATAATATAAGGAGTTGATGGCCTCATCAGAGCAGTGTAGTTTTGAAAGTTAAATTTTGACTTAAGGAGTTAGTTTTGGGGGGTGAAATCGGAAGTGAAAAAAAAAATTTATATATGTATATATATATATATATATATATATATATATATATATATATATATATATATATATATAGTAATACTTGCGCACACTTTTCTTTGCATTATTTTTAAAAAATGGCGAAAAATCGCTGTCCCTCCCCCTTATCTCGAAAAGTACTAACCAAAAAATTTTAGAATATTCTCCACAGGGTGTAGATTGAACGAAAATTATCACGAGTGCATTACCTTTAATAGTTTATCTGTTATATAAAAAAAAAAAAAAAATTTCAAGGTCGTCAGTTTTCAGTAAAGATTGGAAACAAACTTTGTTGAAAACTTATTTGGGGTGTGTTTTGTGAAGACACTGATAATTTTATACCTCCGTAACAAATATTTTTATTTTAAAAGCAATCAACGTACGGAACACTAATTACGCAAGTTCAACTTGCACTTGACCGGTTTACCTTTTCTCTTCTGCCAAGATGATTTCTCGGATCCTTGTCCTGTGCCTCTGATTCCTTTACTAATATTATATAATGTATTCCATAAAAAAGCAAAATAAACTAAAAATCTTTCTGGAACAATCGCACTGCTTCTACTGAGTATTCCTGACACAACGCCAAGCGACAAAAATGGTGTTTTCGCTGAACAGGGGAACAACCGGGACAGAAATTTGTGGGCTTGTTCCTATATACGTAAGATAATTAGGAACCCCTATATGAGTTTAGTTGGTAGTTTTAAAAAACGATATCCAATAAACCCAACTGTGTTATCTGTCAGTTTGTTCCAAGCATTACACAAAAACTACTTAACCTATTCAATTGAGTTTTGAAATGTATCTGTAAAATTACTTTACAATTTTGAAAATAATATTAAAAATAAATTTAAAAAAAATGTTGTACTATTTCGAAAATATAACGCTATTAAAATTTTTTACAATTGTAAAGGACACCACAAGGAGTGCCAAAGAATCTGGACGTCAGAAAAAATGAATTTTAAATGTCAATATTTCTGCTTTGATCTACCGAAGCATTTATATCCCGTTTTTTCTTTTTCGAAAAGTATAGAAAAGTGTACAAAGTTCGTGAAGTTTTGTGAGAACTCAGAAGCTAATCCTTTTATATTTGTTCCATCAGGTCTCTATCTCTCAATCCTGTCACCCCAATAGGAGTATCGGTGACACTATGCAGGTGCTGCCTCAACAGTCATTCTCCAGGCATCTCGATCCTGCGCGACCTGACTTGACTCGTGCATACCTATACCAAGGAGAGGTCTTATTTGATCGGACCATCTTGTTGGAGACAGTCCCCTTGATCTTCTATCTTCTACCTTCCCCGTTACTACAGGCTTCTCCATGGCATCCACTTTCCTCATAATGTCACCAAAATACTTCAGGTACTATTTGAAAGTCGGTCATTTATACTAAGCTCTTCAAGAATAGATACATTAGTACGGTGTTAGGTAGATGATACTTTGAGGATTCTTCGATATGCCCACATCTCAAACGCATCGATTCCTCTTTTGGCAGCTTGTTTAATGGTTCATGTTTGTGATGCGTAAGTCGCTATGAAGAATATAAGGCTGGATAACAATCTTGACTTCCTGTTTTTTGTGACAGCTGCATCTTTCCAGACCTTAGTGACTTTGATCGTCGAGTTTCTAACCATAACCAAACGTCTTCTTATTTTCGCTTCACAGCCACCATTGTTAGTTACGAGGAATTCCAAATGGTTGAAATGGTCTACAACAGTGAAATCAGCAATTTCATTTATGTGCGACAGATCTTCATTACGACTAACAGTCATTACTTTCGTTTTCGCTCTATGAATTGTCAATCTATAGTTTTTGCTAGTGATTTCTAGGCCCTCCATAACTGATTCTAGGTTTTGTATTGAAGTTGCAAGTATAACAGTATCATCGGCATATATAAGGTTACTTAGCTTTTTTCCACCGATTGTCACACCCTTACTCCAGCCATCCAAAACAGACCGCATTTTTATATATGTTAAAAAGTAAGGGTGACAGAATACAGCCCTGTCTGACGCCGGCTTCTACATTAAAAGGGATCTGAAAAAGAATTATTCAGTTTAATTCCGCCATTTGTGTTCTCATACAGGGATCGGATAACGTTTACAAGATGTGTAGGTGTTTCTATGCTAATGAGAATCGACCAGAGTTTGTTCCATTGTATACACTCGAAAGCTTTTTTCCACTGATTGTCACATTCCCACTCTAGCCATCCAAAACAGACCTCATTTTTATATATGTTAAAAAGTAAGGATGACAGAATACAGCCCTGTCTGACATCGGCTTTTACGTAAAAGGGGATCGGAAAAAAAATTATTCAGTTTAATTCCGCCATTTGTGGTCTCATACAGGGATCGGCTAAGGTTTACAAGATGTATAGGTGTTACCATGCTGATTAGAGTCCAGATCCAGAGTTTGTTCAATTGTATACAATCCAAAGCTTTACAGTAGTCTATAAAACAGATATATGTTCTTATTTGGAATTCCATGACTTAAATAAATATCGTCTTTAATTCGGTATCCACAAAATCAATACAAAATAAAATCAAAAATATATATAATAGACAATTTCCAAATGTGCACACACACAATTACAATTACCGCAGAAGGAGAAGAAATGGCGGAGTTTAGCCACAGGCTACTCTTACACTCAACCATTTCCGTCCTTATTTAAGCTTAATTAAATGTAAAAAGGAAACCAAAAGAAAACACAATGAAAAGAAAATAAAATAAGAGAAAAAAAAGACATATAGAAAACTTTGATAATACAATAAGAATCCAAATCCTATACACTGTATTACATATTATAAATATCTGTAAACCACATATAGCCACGGCTTACAGAAAAATTCTGTAATCCTTGCTACAGCACTACACATGTTGTAGACCTGGTAAGCGAGATTTATATCTCAAGCGCAAACTATTGTTTTTTGCACAATTTCAACTCCTGATCAAGCAAATTATAAAGAGACACAGCGTTATAAGTAAAGCAACGCCGGAACAAAGCAGACTGATGTTGTGGCATAGAGAGATGATCTCGATGTCTCAGGTCACGGTCGTGAACAGAAGAGCGGAATTTAAGTTTTTTCTGTTAAGTACACTGGCCCGTCATTGCGCAGGAGTTTCATTAGGAATACTGCAAAATGTAATTCAACTGTATTTGTCATATTTAACCATTTTAGTTCATTAATTTTATTTGATACATGATCATACTTTCTAAGGTTAAAGATAAAACGGCAACATGTATTCTGAACAATCTGCAGACGATTTTTAGTAATCATGTCCAAGCATGGAAAGTAGACTATACAACAATAATAGAATATAGGCATGATCAAGGATTCACATAATTTTTTTCTCATTTTATAATTTAAGATGTACCGATCTGCGTACAGGATTTTCATTCTCGCATAGCTTCTTCGGAGCAGTGTACTAACATGCCTCCTAAACCTCAAGTCCACATCAATATACAGCCCCAAATTCTTACTACACCCCGTAAAACTTAAATTAACGTCACCCAAATGAACTTTAATAACTTCTTCCAACATTTGGCGACACCTCCTTGAACAAAACAACATTACTTCAGTCTTATCCGGATTTATTTTCAGGTTATGCTCTTTTGAATAAGTAAGTACTGCCTCGAGATCAGCGCTTAAGCATTGAGTGGCATCCTCTGGCTCGCTGGGGTTAAAACAGTGCAGCAATACAGTACCATCGGCATAAGCCTGTACATGCGAATTTACAGCAGAGTGAAAAATGTCAAAAGTGTATATCAGAAACAAGAGAGGTCCGAGAATAGACTCCTGTGGAACTCCAGACACCACCCTTCCACTGGAGGAACATTTACCGGTGATATGGGCCCTCTGATGTCTATCTGAAAGATATGTTTCAAATAAGACACTGATATGACATCAAATCCCAGATGCTTCAGCTTCGCACAAAGCAATTCGTGATCCAGGACGTCAAATGCTTTGGAATAATCCAGAGAGACCGAGACAACAGCTTTATTTTTATCGAAAGCTCTGACTATATTGTCAGTGAGATTTAATAACGCGGAAGTGGTGCTATGGGCCTCCCGAAAACCAGATTGATGGGTGGGAAGAAGACTGTTAAATGTAAGATAACGAAGGACCTGTGTGTGAACGGTTCTTTCAAGCACCTTAGAAAGGACGGGGAGAAGACTAATAGGGCGAAAGTCCCTAACAAGAGTTGGACTTTTAATTTTTGGGATTGGACAAATTACGGACTGCCTCCAGTACATGGGAAAGTAACCAGATTCCATACAACAGTTAATGATCTGTGTCAAGTGATTCAAGATCACAGGCAGACTAAGTTTTATCATGAGAATTGTCAGTTCATCACACCCAGCGGCCTTAGAATTGATGCTACAAACATTTTTTCGAACAGTTTCAGGACTTGGTCATGGTGAAACTAAATTGCATATCAACATCGTATCTGTTATCACTATAAAAAGGTATTCTATTTCCACAGTTGTTGGATTTTCGAAATACACTCAAAAAGTAATCATTCACTTCATCCGGACTCATAACCTCAGCTGAGAGACTGCTCATGTCTGGTCGCTTACCAGAATACACATTCATTTGCCTGAGTCCCTTCCACACATCTCTCGAATACTGCCGTCGTCACAAAAAGTCCAAATATCTCATTTTTTCCCTGCGAACTGACGCAAGAGTAAAATTTCGAAGCCGTTTATAAGCTTCCCAGGTTGTAATGTTTTTATCCACTTTATATCTAGATTCATTATGAGCTGCAATGCAGGAGTAAGCCATGGGGCGGGAGGCTTGTTCACCTTAACGATTTTGTGGGGTGCATGCAAATCAAATAAGGAGAAGAGACGCGATGTCAGAAAATGCACCCTGTCATCAATATTAGATTCGTAATAAATTCTATTCCAAGGTATCTTACACAAATCGAGGTAAAACTGGTCCTCACTGAAGTCAGCGAAGCTAGGAAACCTTACAAATTTTTGCAAATTTCCCTTTTCGGGCAATTTAAGATTACAAAATACCAATTTATGATCACTAATGCTATCAGCACAAATAGTGCCGGAACAGTGGACTACATCTCAGTCACTTACAAAAATGGGGTCAAGCAATGTTGATGCTGTGCGTGTAACTCTGGTGGGTTCATCAATAGTCTGAGCAAAACCCCTATGTATCAAATAATTGGGAGATAGGGTTTGTCAAGGTGAGCAGCTTCACGTTGAAATCCCCAAGGATAGTAATATACTCATACAGCAGCAAAAGCTCAGGCAATGCATTATCTAAGGCTCGACAACACTCCAAAACATTATTTCCTGTCCGAGAGACTACTCCTACAACCATAGTGATTTTGCTTTTTATCTTTATTTTAACCCACACGGTTTCAAAACCCTCCACATGTTTAGTATTATCCAAACGCACAGTTTCGCTATGGAAAGGGTATTTGACGTAAATTCCCACGCCACCCCCCCTTCCTTTTTCTATTGTCTGGCGTATGTTGAGAATTTGTTCCTTAGTCCCCCTTCCTGGAGTGAAGCCTGTTTGTTCGGTAGATATTTCCTTTAGGATCAAGGGAAACACCTTAGCAGCGTGTGACACCAGAGCGATCGTTCTATATTTGTTGTAATCCAAAGGGGATCCTTTCTTATGCAAGGGTATAAATGCAACTTCCACTAATCATTCGGCCGTTTTCCAGTTTTCCATACCACATTACACAGTTGATGTAGCATAGTCACGGCGGTTTTTTTCACCATTTTTATTATTTCCGCAGTTATCTCGTCAATACCTCCTGCTTTTCTGTTCTTTAATCTTTGAGTAGCTTTTCTGACTTCAGATTAATATGCCTCTTGTTCTTTTGCGGCTTCGTTGTTGACAATGCGGTCGCCCACGAGCTAAGGCACAAAAAGTTCTTTACAGTAATCCCTCCAAACGTCGATGATTCCAGGCATATCGATGACTGTTCTACCTTCCTTATCTCTGATTATTTGTGTTTTAAATTTGAATTCTACCAGGTAAATAAAGCTAAATAATAAAAAAACAAAACTGATTTTTCAGTTTATGGATATATTTCCATAAACTGAACAGTTAGTTTTGTTTTTTTTTTTCCTATCCATCTTCCATTCCTGGTTGCAGTTAAGTTGATGTAATATATATATATATATATATATATATATATATATATATATATATATATATATATATATATGTATATATATATATATATATATATATATATATATATATATATATATATATATATATATATATATATATATATGTTTTAAATTTTTAAGAAAATCCTTCTAGTTATAATATTTTAAATTCTTCTTGATAGGATAGCAATGAATAGGTACAATTTTTCTGGATTTCCACAGTGTCGATTCAAAAAGTGTTGCTGAAGCTTCGCCGATCATTCTGCCGGTTGCTTCAGAGCTAATTCCCTGAACTGATTTCATCTGAATCTAGCACTAAACTCCCTAGACTAAAACTTTCTTCCCATTAAAATTACGCTATTCTCTGCTTATCAAAAAATGAGTTTTTTAGAATTGTGTTAGTTTAGCATTTCTTGTTTTGATGATGATGTTGTTATTGGTGTCTGGGCGCATCAGCCACTAAAGTTATTTAGCGCCCCCCATTTCTTGTTTTATTTTTTTTGCCTTTTGCGTAATTGTTGCTATTGCCAGAGGTTTTAAAAACCGGTATAGGCCATGATGAGCTGAAAATGGTACAAAATTAAATAAAAAAAGAATTGTAACGAGTCGCATCTTCAAGATTATTATTACATGCATACGAGTAGAAATAAAATAAAAGATCCCTTCTCTGAAGCTACCGCGAACTGCTTCTACCGAGCGTTCCTGAAAATTGCGCCAGTATTATTCAAGATGCGAAGGTACTGACTGGCTACGGTACTTTCATTATAAGCGTGGGTCTCTCGTATTTTTTTTACGTGAAAGTTGTTTTGAGCACGTGCTTACGGTTACTTAAACATTTTTTTCATTTGTTTATTAATTTTTTGTTTATGTAAGGAAGTAAAATGCGTTTTAGGACAAGTTTAGTGCAAATTATTTTTGTGGTTTTGGGATATTTTTTAGTAACTGGTAAGTTTGTGACATTTAACGAACTATTTTAGAAAGGCTCCTTGGTTGGAGTGATGAAGATGTGCAATTTATTGATTATTAATTAATCTATTGTACACATAATAAAATTGCAATCAAGGTTAAAAACTGTAAATAGATAATGATTTAAAAATTTGAATTGGCAGGTTGTTTAATTACATATAACAACCAAAACAACCATTTTTGGAATTTGTGTGTGTTTGTGTGTATGCGTGTGTGTGTGTGTGTGCGTGATGCGTGTGTGTGTGTGTGGGTGTGTGTATGTGTGTGTGTGTGCGTGCGTGCGTGTGAGTGTCTATTTATCGGTTTCATAACGTCAAAATGGTTCAAGAATTTTGTATAGACTTTGGGTTAACAAGCTATATTTAATTTGTATAAGGTGTTTCAGAAAATATGTTGTTATATCAGGTTCAGGTTATTAGACGGTGTTGCGGGCATTTGCTAGTAAGAATTTAAGATTATATGTGTTTAACTTGTGATTTTCATAATATTTAAATTCGAATTAATATTTAGTACAACTAACTTATCATATACAATTTTACGGCCTTCTTAAAAAATTATAGTATATAGGAAATGTTATGGAATAGATATATTTATGCAAAAATTGTTGGATATTTACTTTTTTTAATGTAGATTGGTATAGTGCATGTCAAGGAGTATACTGACGTATTTGACATTTGGTAGTGAAAACGACGCAGAGCGCCGAGACGCCAAACAACTTTTTTTCCATCGACATACTTTCTGTAAAACGGCATTGGAAAGCCTTAGTTTTTTCAACATTTTTTTTAAACTGTTTTTTTTCTAAATTTTCTAAATTGTTCTGCAAAAAAGTTATGCAGCAAAAACTCTCTAAAATATTATCAATTTATATCAATTTATCTAGTAGGCGGCTGTCAAACTTTAATCTGACAGTAATTATAATAATATTTAATAAAATATCTTTGAACAATAAAAAAAAACAATAAAAAACAAGATTACGTTATTTTTATTAAAACCACAAAAAAACTATATAACTTTTAACATAACATAACTTATTACATATTTATAAAATTAAATGTTTGAAACTTAAAAAAATAAAAAAAATCAAAAGAAATTTCTTGTCTTCCTTCTTTTGTCAAGCGTTTTTCAATTCTTTTCATTAACGCTTGATGATTGGCCTTGTAAATAATTTATCCAGATATACTATTGTACGCATCTGAAGTTATTGTCTTTAAGTGCTCAGTATCATTTGTAGCAGTTTTGTATACAATATCTTTAAGAGTCACCCACAAGAAACAATCTAACGGCGTGAGGTCTGATCCCTTAAGTGTCCACTGAATAACTGAGCTGCGAACCCTTATCTATCTTTGTTGAAACTGTTCATTCAAATACTCTCTAATAGCTGCAGTTATATGAGGTGGTGCTGATACCAGATATGCCTTCTTAAAATAAGGGGGACATTTTCTAATAAAACTGGTAGAATATTAACTAAGAAGTTAAGGTATCTATTTTCAATTAGTATTCCCTAAAAAAGTATGATCCAACCAAATGTCTCCCAAATATCCGACACTATACATTAACGCCATAATGGCCTTGATTCTGAATTCGATTAACATTGTATGGATTCTCGTCAGCCTAGTAATGAAAATTTTTTTGTTAGGTTTGCCGTTGCTGACAAAATGATTTTCATCTATCCATAATATATGATTCAGAAACTAACGTTCTTCTTCATATTTAATCATCATTTCTGTTATAAAACTCAGTCATCGTTCCGAATTAAATAGTGTTAATAACTTAAGATTATGCATTTTATAGTCATGGTATTTGTTAGCTTTAAGAGATTTCTGAATAGCCACATAAGATACATTTAATTGCCTGCTTGCTTGTCTGATTGAATTATATGGATATTTTTGAAAATATTGCATAATTTCTGTTACTTTTTCATCTATTAAAACCGTTTTTCGCTTAAAAAGATCTTTTTGCCCAGAAAATGCATCCATATTGCTCCTCAAATTTCGGTCTAATCGACAAAACCTAGTGTGATCCGGAATATACCTGTCGGGGTAATGTTCTCGATACAGGCTTCCCGTGAATTTCTTCTTGCTTCTCCAAAAATAAGAATAATATCTACTTTTTCAGCGTGGCAAACTACTTCAACCAGAAGCTATTAACACACTGTTTACCTAGTTTAACTCTATTGAATTGAATAGTCGTGCAAACAAGAGCTGTCAGGTTAAAGCCGCCTACTAGATAAAATATTTGAAAGCCGCCAAACGTGGAATATGATCCATGGCAAACGCGATTAGAGGGTTTTTGCTGCAGAATTTTTTTGCAAAACAAATTAGAAAAAAAAAACAGTGTAAGGACAAAATGTAGAAAAAAATTAGGGCCTTATAATGCCGTTTTACAAAAGGTATGTCGATGGAAAAAAAAAGTTTATTTGGTGTCGCGGCGCCCAGCGTCGTTTTCACTATCAATTGCCAAACACGCGAGTATGCTCCTTGACATGCACTATACCATTGTACACTTAAAACAAAAAAAATATCTAATAATTTTCCATAAATTGGTGCCGGACGTCTAAAAATGATCACATTGTACTTGAATGATATAAATATATCATATTCAATAACATTTCCGAGACACTGTATTGTATGTCAAATACATTAATATATATATATATATATATATATATATATATATATATATATATATATATATATATATATATATATATATATATACAACAATTTTCCATAAATTGGGACCGGGCGTCTGAAAATGATCGCCCGGTGCCAGTAAAAAATATTAAAAAATATAGTTTTTTCCTGTTTTGTTCTCGAAAAGTCAGGAAACTTTATTACACCTACAAAAACGGATTAGACATTCTTTCACAGGTACTTGTGAAACCAGGTACCTATGTGCTACACTCCGTTAAACATGACTGTGATGTATTATTTGTCGCTAGTCCGCATCGTTTTAAAAAAAGTTCACTGTCTTTATTACTTTATTTATTAAAAAATCTTTTCGTTTTATTCCGGCTTCTATTAGTTCAGTAAGTTGTCCCCATGTCATATCCCTATCCCTTCATTTTTATAGAATATGTTAGATTATTTAGATGAAAGGAAGATTATTTTGATGACGGTAGAAGGATTCCTCTATTGTGAAGAAGGTGAATTACATATTCAAGTGACTTACATCCTCATATTATTTTTTTAGGTGGACCAAACAGAGGAAACCTGGACTTTCAAAAAATAAATCGATTGTCAAAATAAGGATCTTTGGTCTTTGTTGTTTTTATTAAATATCATAGGTTTGTCATTCTTTTGAAAGGGATAAGGAAAAGGAATCTTAAAAGGGTGCTTACAAAATCGTGTCCCTGGACTATTGTACTCGTCTACTTTGTCCGTGATTTGTCTTATACTGCGTCATATTCCGCTACGAAAACGCTACTGTTTGTCAAAGTTATGTTTTTGTTTATTCATTTCAATAAGATTTTTACTTGGCATTTTTAGGGTTTAGGGAGTTGTAATTTCCTGTTATTATCCTTTTGGAGTACGAAAATTAGTATGTTTGCTTTTTGAATACTTTATTGTATTTTAGTATTTTGTTGATTTGGGCTCTTAATTGTTCCGTTGCTGTCAGTCCACAGTGTAGTACATTATAATCAGTGACATAAGCAGGTTTAAGAGGCAGGGGATATGGATACAAAGGAACAAAACGGAACACTAAAATCGGATCCGCTTATGGAGAGGGAGTCGCCAATCAAAAAGCTCTCTTTTGCCCTAGAACTCTACAAGCTTAGATCCTTACTAACTCAGTAAATTCAAAATCGATAGTTGGAGGGGGAGATTGTTCCTAACAAAAGAATCCATTCGTACAGTAAAACTTTAAAAACATACATCCAATTTAAAATTCGATCATCGTAAGGGAAAGATTTTTCACAAAGTAAAAATTTAAAAACTTAAATATAATTGGGAAGCCATTAAAAAAAAAAATGTTTCTAAGAGAGCGCTATTTTGTACGTCCGTAGAAGTGAGATGGAGTATATGTCAAACAGGGTGATGATACAGTGAAGCAATAACCATGCCGTTAACAATACCAGTACAAAAATTTAGAGAAAGATTTTCAAAACCTTGGATTTTATACTTTACGATTGACCCCTATCCTTGTATCTTAAGGTAGAATGCAGGACTTGAGGTCCAAAATAGACAACGGTGTTTGTTTAGTGACTGTTTGTCTTGCTCTTAGTTTGTGTGTTTCCATTCCTGAAGCTTACCTAGATTTAAACACATTATGAGGTAAACATCGTAAACAATCTCCTGGAATTAGTAAAATTACTACTACAATCATACAAAAATATATAAAATTGGTCGGAAATTGTTGGAATTAGCGGTATTACCGCTACAGGTTTACTCTTGTAATATATTGTTCTAACTGTAACAATAAATATACAGTCCCTGGCCAAATTATTAGACGCACTGCAAGATTTCATGTAAAATATTAATTACCGAGTGATATTGTACCGTTTTATTATTTTAAATTGATTTGTTTTTTATTTTTATATTATCCAATCAATTACCCTATTTATTTGACATAAATAAAACAGCATTAATTTAGAAAAGCATAAGTTTATTAAGTTTTAAAGAAAAGTGAAATTAATGTTAGTAAAAGTCAATATTTAGTTGAGCCACCTTTAGCCGCTATCAAAGCTTTAATTCTGCGCGGCATGCTATCAATGCAAGATTGTACTGTCTCCTGCATTTGAGGATGATGATTCCACACATGAATAATCTTTTCTAGGAGCTGGGTTTTGTTGGTAATCACATCTTTAGCCACTTCTCTTTTCATCAGCTCCCACACATTTTCAATGGGGTTCATATCAGGGCCGATCTAACAGAGGGATATTTTTTTCTGCCAAAAAAGCTTTAACAGACCGAGCAGTGTGGCAGGGAGCTCCATCTTGCATGAAAGTGAATGGTTCCCCATTTGGAAATCATTCTCTGAGCTGCGGAATCAACCGATTTTGTAATACTTCTTTGTACTGATCTTGCCTCATTATTCCTTTGACGACGTACAGACGTCCAGTGCCCTTGCCGCTGATGACTGACCAAATCATCACTTTGGTGGGATGTTTAACCGTCGGGACGACACAATCAGGATGAAACTTTCGAATGTGCTTTCGTCACTGAAGCAGACCTGTCAAAAATAGGAAAAATATATAAACTTCCATGTTTATTTGCTTTATTTAACTGAAAATGATAATAATGTATCAATTATTGATTAAATTGCTGTATCTTACCGATCTTCAGAAGTCCACATCTTTGTCTTGCCATTGTTTGGCCCACTTCAGGCGCTTTGCTTTCATTGCAGCTGTTAACTTGGGCTTCCTGGCGGGGCGACAGGCCTTAAAATCTAATTCTTTCAATTTTCTTCGAACAGTGCGCTCAGAAGCATTTACGTTAGCATCCTGGAGTTGTGATTTTATTACTTTTGTGGTAGCAAATCTGTTTTCTACACAAATTTTCTTCAAACATCTCTCTGACCGTGGAGTGAAAATTGGTTTTCTACCGCATCTTTTGTTCTTTTCGGGCTTAATTCCTTCCCTGACTCAATTTTCTTTTTTATGCGTCGTACACTAGCTTCAGAAACCTCCAATCTTCGTGATATTTCTCGGTTTGTAAATGTTTTCGCAATCACAAGGGCCTTCACTTCAGCTTTTTTACGTGGTGAAAGATCGCCTGTTCTACCCATAATGAAAATAGTCCAATTATTTTTTAAAACACTGCATACAAAATAAACTAATAACTGAGTAGTATAAAATTGTTAAACAAACAATCACAGTCCATAAAGCCACAGAAACACGTCCGTACCTGACTCGATTCCGATCGCGACTGATACAGGTTTGTACTTATTTACGTTCATGTATCACTTTGTCAACACAGTGTTGCCAAAAATCAATAATATTGTAGTTTAAATATACCATTATTGCATAAAAACTCTTAAGAAACATAAAATTACTAAAAAAAATACAGTGCGTCTAATAATTTGGCCAGGGACTGTACATGTCACATCCGATTTGCTGCGACTTAACGGGTTAGTTTTGGGGCGTGAAAGTGGAATTAAAAAAAAAGGCCATCGAGTGAGGTGTCAAATGAAAATATGAATTCAAAAATATATATGATGTAATACTTGCGCACAATTTTCTTTGTATCCTTTAAAAAAAAAATGGCCAAAAACCCCTGCTCCTCCATCCTATCTCGAAAAGTAGTTTGGAGTAGTCTCCATAAAGTTTGATAATTTATCTGGTATGAAAAAACTAGTTGACCGACAAAATGGTGAAGGTTTATTTCGTCAAATGGTGTCAATTGAACCGAGACTAATAGCTACTCTTTTAAGCATTAGGTCCCTAGACAAAATAATTTTCTTTTATTTGTTTATAAACATAAAACATTATATTTGTTTAAATAAATATTTAGGTTGTAAATATTTGTTTTAAACTTTTACCACTAGATTCTAGATTGAATAGATTGATTTATTGGCTATTAGGTAGCTAACATGCTATAACTATTATATATTAGAGACTAGGAAAAGACGTGAAAATACATATTAGATCTTAAGATATAACATATACAAGTCGGCACTTTTTTGTCGTATTCTGGTTAGTCTGATTAGCCTGCTGACTCAGTATCTGACTAGACATGTTTGTAATCTGGGCTCTTAATTCCTTCATTAAAAACTCATTTGGAGTGTGTTTTGTGAAGTCACTAATAATTTTATACGTCCATAACAAAAATTTCACAGTACAGAACACTAATTGCGCAAGTCCAACTTGCACTCGACTGGTTTTTTATTTTGAATTCCTTATTTATAGAAATTCAGTATCCTTAACGATGTTAGGGCTAATGTACTGTGCGTTTTCTTTAACATTTTATAGGAAATTTCGTGCTAGAATAATTTTCTTAAGCCGGTAATATTTGTGCTAAAATTTGACAATAATTAAAACAAATGTGAAAATATCAAGAGATTGTATCCAGAATATTCATTCCGAGAAATCAGAGAATAATCATCTAACTAATATTATCAGTCCGATGCGCATTACAAAAAAAACTAGTTTGTTAAAAACCGGGTTTAATTATGCGATCATTACGTTAGCACTATTAGTAAATTTATACTTAATTTTCGTGAATTAATTGTTTTTTTCTAAATTTTTATAACATTTAATGTTGATTATTTAAATCTGTATTGATTCAGTTTGTGGAGTACCACAATAATTGATGCTCAGACTATTACGAAAGCTGGGAGTGACGCAGATATCCCATCTAAAAAATACGATTTCTCCAACCCTTCAAAATAGGCATTTGTTTCAGCAATCACCTCATCGCTTGAGCCAAATTTTTTTCCGCCCACTAAAAAATAGTATTCAGAAATAGGAAATAATCGCTGAGAGCTAAATCTGGCGAATATTGTGGATGCGTAAGCAATTCGTATTCTAACTCATGGGATTTTGCCATCGCGATGACACAGGGGTGTACGCGTGCATTGTCTTGATGAAAAAGAATTTTTTTCTTCACTAAAGTTAACGTTGCGGAACCTGTCAATCCATTCCTCTAGCATCGTCACTAAACTTGCTGGGCGTTAATTTGGGAGAAAATATGTCTTGGCATGAACATCTTTTATGCATAGAAAAGAGAGCTTCTTGCATTCCACAATAACTTTTAATTCCGTACAATGCTTAAATTTGACCAACGCCACCTATACTGCTGACACCTTACTTATCATATATTTAATTACAAATAATTTCCGCCAAACGCCATCTTGCCGCCCGCCATCTTTCCTACCTAACTTCAGACATATTCGTTTGACACCCAACTACTCCTACTGCTCCAAAAATTGTACCAACAAAAATTGAGATTTATTTAGCCTACAGCGATACCTGTTAGCCAAAACCCAAAAAATAGTATGTCTGATTGTAAAATTCTTCTTTGCCGACCCTCGACAAACCCAATAACCCCAAGTTTTCGTACAACAGCGTATCCTAAATCCCCTCCAGTTGAAACCTTAATCTCCGCTTGCGCAACCACACCTATCTCGTTCGGGTGCCAAAACTATGGTTTGGTGTTACGTCAGGTTTTTGATGCTCGAATCTGCGATACTCTACCCCCCTCCCCCAAAGTGCCCCCACTTTGGGGGAGGGGGGTGGCTTTACTCCCAAACATACGCCGCATTTGTTCGATTCTATTTACCTAAATGGAGACCCTGAACTAACCATCAACCCGAAATCCTTAGAACATCGAAGAACGGTTGGCGACTGGAACCTATTCTACAAATACTTTCATGGTGTTCGATGGTTGTAGCCCACTTAATTCCTTCCAGAACGGTGCACGTCGTGCTATTAAATCACATCCGTATGAGGTTAAACTTGTTACTCCTAGGATAACTCTTTTCAAGGATTCTTTTATATTCAGAACTTTGGAATCATTGGCCCAGGACTATCTCTCGCCGGGTACAAATTACAGTGATTCAAGGTCAACGTGAATCGTACACACATCGCTCCTGTAGGGCTTTAGGGATTTCCCTGCAACATGTGTATTATACTCATAACAAAATTGAATGGTGTAAGGATTTTGTCAAGCGGCATTAAAATAAAGACATACTTTTCAAATAATTAGCTTTTCATTAATATATTACGAAGATGAAAGGTTTCAGCGTATGTAGAAGTGTATTCTCGGGTAGAAATTGTTTTCTTCTTGTTCTTCTTCTTCTTCTTCTTGAAGTGCTATATCCTATACGGACGTAGGAGACCCTCTCCCTTTTGGCTGTGATTGGTGTCTTTGTTAAGTGTTTCACGAACAGGGGGCCTACAGTTTAATGCCGGTTCCGATCGGTCAGAGTGAGCAGGCGTTATTGGGCATGATGCTACGGGTGGTTTGCCATTGCTTTCCCGAGAGAGGCAACCGACACCTTGTAAAGTTTTTTTTGAAATTTTATTATTTTTCTAGCCGAAATTCGAACTCGGGTCTCCGGAGTAGAAAGCAGATACTTTATCTATTACGCTATGGCCGCCTCTAGAAATTGTTTTAAATACCTCTAAAATATAGAGTCTCAAAACTTTCGTAGAAACCTAAGAAAAATAATAATGTTATTTCAGGGTTTAAAAAACCGCCCAAGTGCAAGTTGGAGTTGCGCAATTAGTGTTCCGTACGTCGATTGCGTATTGCAAGAGAGCGCGCTAGCGGCAAACTTTTTTCCGACTAATATCGTCACTACTTATTCCTTGTGTAACGTAATAAAATATATATCTATAACTTGAACATATGTATGATTTAAAAAAAAATCACGTAAATCGGATAAGCGCACTAACGGACAGATAGACGGACAGTTAGACGTTGCATTTTATATATATTATAGATATAGATTATTATTATTATGTAACCTGGCTAAAGAACATATGTACGAATTTAAAAAAAAAAACTCACGTAAGCGGAAAACTTTTTTCCGACTTGATTCATTATTATTGTCACTGCTTATTCCTTATGCTACCTAACGTAATAAAATATAGCCTATAACCTGGCCAGAGAACCTATGTATGTTTAAAAAAAAAGCACGTAAATCGGGTAAGACGGACAGACAGACGACAGAGAGACGTTGCATTTTATATATATTATAGAAGATTATAGATAACCTGGCAAGAGAACTAATGGATGAAATAAAAAAAAAACACGTCAATCGGATAAGTGGTTCTCGAGTGATAAGCGCGTTAACGGACAGACAGACAGACAGACAGAGAGACGTTGTAATTTATATATGTTTATATATATTATAGATATTCTTTGCCACATGATATTGTTCCATATTTAATGGTTTAGGCAGTATATTGTTAATAGTAAAGGTAATACACTCGTGATAATTCTGGTTTAATCTACACATTGTGGAAAATATTCCAGAATTTTTCCAAAACTTTTTATTCAGTACTTTTCGAGATAAGGGAGGGGGCAGTGATTTTTGGCAAAAATAATGCAAAGAAAAATGTGCGCAAATATTACATTGTATATATTTTTGAATTCGTATTTTCACAAGTTTTCATTTGACATCCCACTTGATGACCAGGTAAAATTTTTTTTTTCACTTCCGATTTTACCCGACCAAAACTAACACTTTATGTCAAAATTTAACTTTCAAAATTACACGGCTCTGATGGGGCCATCAATTCCTGTACTAGTGCCAAATTTCAACTTTCTATGTCAAATAGTTTCGGAGAAAATCGTGTGTGACAGACGGACAGACACCGAAGTGTTCCGTACGACACACTAAAAATAGCAAGCGCTAATTCAAACAGATCAATCAAGAAATAAAAACTATTGTATATGTTCTGTTTAATTTGCGATTAGTAGATATATTAATTTTATACATTTTTAAGATGGTTGTAGTATATTTCGCGCTATTTACATTGGTTACTTAATAAAAAATCTTGAAGAGCCTTAACCCATATTTAAGGTATTGAACATGTCTTGTTTTCAATGTAAACATTAATACAAGTCATTTTTTTTGTTGTTGTTTGACTTCCATTTATGTAAAATTACCAATAAATCTGAATAAAGATTTCCTGTATATACAGGGTATGCTAATCAATGGCCTAGATATGATAAAGAACAACGCCCAGTTATATATGGAAATTGGGCCCAAGTGAAAAACATTTAAACATAGTTGGAATCAGGCATTCCACTATAACATACGTTAAAGTTTCAGCAAGGAAAGTACAAATTAAGGGTTATAGTGATTTCTAATAATAAAATAATCTGTGGTTCAGCATAATAAAAATAATCTGGGAGAAGCAGGAGACGACTTAAAACAAGAATTGGCCAAATTTTACAACATGCGCCTAGAAACTGACAAAATACCTAAAGTCTTACCAGCCATGCGAGTAGGTTGGTTTTAGACCGCAGCCACTTACAGATAATGAGAAATATCCTAGAAAAAATACTTCGAACTGTACATAGCCTTTATAGAGTATGAAAAGGCTTTTGATGCTGTTTAAATGTGCGCAATCAACAACGGCCTGAACAACTGTAGAATTGATTCTAGATACACTACCCTTATCAAAGATATATATGAAAAACGCAAAGATGTATATAAAATCTAGTCCAGAACAAATACTTATAGGAAGAGGTATAAGGTAGGGATATACAATCTCTCCCAAGCTATTTATTACAGCTCTCGAAAACGTATTTCGCCAACTAGACAGGGCAAAGAAGGGCCTTAAGGTAGATGATTTGTATTTGAGTCTTTTAAGGTTCGCAGACGATATTGTGGCTATCAGTGGCAATCCACATGAGTTACAAGAAATGATAAATGAGTTAGAATACCACTCAAAAATACCTGATGTTGAAATGAATAAAAATAAGACAAGAATATCAACCAACACTAATAGCAACGTAATTATAAATTTGAAAGCAACAGCACTCGAAATTGTTGAGGAGTATGTGTATCTAAAGGAAAAAATTACTACGATAAAAGACAGTGTCTCGGATGAACATTCAAGAAGAATCAGGCTAGGATGGTGCACATTCGGAAAATTAAGTTATATATACAAAGATAAAGACATCTCAAATATGTTAAAGGTAAAAGTTTATGCTCAGTGCACCCTATCACTAATTACTTATGGTGCTGAAACTTGGACATGGAACAAAGCCCATATGCAAAAACTGGCACGATCCCAGAGAGCACACAAAAAACCAATGATCAAACTAAACCTTAAATCATTTACTGGTATGGTGAACGCGTTCGTAAAGATATAAATGATGCTGAACGCGCAGGACGCCCAAATGAGGTGGTTACGCCGAAAAACATAAAAAAAATCCACAAAATTGTTTTGGATGACCGTAAAGTGAAATTGCGTGAGATAGCTGACACCATAAAGATATCAAAAGAACGTGTTGGTCATATTTTTCATGAACATTTGGGCATGAGATACCTCTGTTCAAAATGGGTATCGCGTTTGCCCACAGTGGACCAAAAACAACAACGTGTTGATGATTCTGAGCGTTGTTTGGACCTGGTTAAGAGCAATAAAAAGGATTTTTTCATGTGATATGTTATAATGGATGAAACATGGATCCACCGGAATCAAATCCGCAGTCAGCTGAGTGGACAGAAGCCGGTGAAAGCCACCTGAAGCGACTAAAGACACAACAGTCGGCTGGGAAGGTTTTGGCCCCTGTATTTTTGAATGCGCATGGAATTTTGATCGACTATGCTGAGAAGGGAAAAACCATCAATAGCGAAAATTATACAAAGTTATTGGTGCGTTTGAAGGCAGAAATGAAATCGCAAAGAAACGGCCCAAATGAACAAGAAAACACTGCTCTTTCATCAAGACAACGCACCGTGTTACAAGTCAATGGTAACGATGGCAAAATTGAGTGAATTAAAGTTCGAATTGCTTCCTTATCCACCATATTCTCCAGATTTGCCCCCAGTGTCTACTGGGAAAGAGATTTGGCTCCAATGAAGAAGTTGAGGCCTATTTTGAAGGCAAAGATAAATCTTTCTAGAAGAAAGGTACAGAAATGTTAGAAAAGCGTTGGACTGATTGTATCGCTCTTGAAGGAGACTATATTGATGAATAAAGTCGAATTTTGCAAAAAAAAATGCGTTTTAAGTACCTACATGTTAGAAATTATTAAAAATATAAATTGTGATTCTTGAGAGAGAAGACATTACGAGCGACAATTTTTGTAAGACTGACATTTAAGTGTTACCAAATACAATATTTTGAGCATCGAATGAACATCTGTGACATTTAATAAAAATATTGCAATAGTCATTATTCAATTAAGCTGGTCAATCGAATGATTGTCGTTGTAATTATGTATAGTTTCATATTTTTTTATATTTTGTGGCAAGTTTGTTTGATATTGCTAAAAGGACAGTTACATTTTATTTCCAATTTTAGTAAAGTACATTTTAATACAAAGGTTAATTAAAAAATATTGTCAGGCTAGAAGTTACGAAAAAAAAACCAGCCAAGTGCAAGTCGAACTTGTGCAAATAGTGTTCCGTACGATGATCGTTTTTAAAATAAAAAAAATTGTTACGGAGGCATAAAATGATTAATGACTTAACAAAATGCACCCTAAATGAGTTTTCACCATTTTGAAATTTTTTTATATACCAGATAAATTATCAAATGTAATGCACTCGTGATAATTTTCATTCAATCTACATTTTATGGAGAATAATCCAAAATTATTTCAAAATTTTTCGATTAGTACTTTTTGAGATACGGGGGGGACAGCGATTTTTGGCCATTTGTTTAAAATAATATAAAGAACATTTTTCGCGAGTCATCATATATATTTTTGAACTTGCGTCTTCACGAGCTTTCAATTGACACCCCACTTGATGACCTTGCACAATTTTTTTTTTACTTTCTATTTCACCCCCCAAAACTAACCCCTTAAGTCAAAATTGAGCTTTCAAAACTACACAGCTCTGCCATCAATTCCCATATTTATGCCATATTTCAACTTCTATGTGAATAGTTTCGGAGAAATTCGGGTCTGATAGACACCGAAGTTATCCCATAAGTGTTGCGTACAGAACCCTAAAAATATATACGAAGATGTAGTAAGCAACATTCATATTGATTAACACTACCGATCGAATTTTGTCTTATTTTTAGTGTTCCGTATGGAACACTTATAAGATCACTTCAGTGTCCGTCCGTCTGTCTGTCTGTCATATCCGAAACTATTTGATATAGAAAGTTGAAATTTGGCACTAATATAGGAATTGATGGCCACATCAGTACCATGTAGTTTTGAAAGTTAAATTTTAACTTAAGGGGTTAGTTTTAGGGAGTAAAATCAGAAGTGAATTTTTTTTTACCAGGCCTTCGAATGGGGTGTCAAATGAAAGCTTGTAAAAAGGCGAGTTCAAAAATATACAGCCTTGGCTAAAAGTATTAGGCACCCCTAATAAACACGTGAAACTTATAAAATATTTAAAAAAAATACTAATTGTTTTAACAATACTATAGGCGGCACTGTCAAAAGCTTAAACAATAGACAATCTCTTTTACAGGTCCATAAAACACCTGGCCCACAAAATTGCGATAATGAGGTTTTTTGAAAAATATTTTTACTGTCTTATCAGTCTCTTTTTACTACTTGTCGTCTCAAGAAGCTTCCGTGCGTGTTTTATTTGTGAACTGGACATTCTTATATTTGAGAAATGCCTAAGAAAAGTGAGCTTGGTATCGAAAAGCGAATTAAAATTCAAACCCTACATGAACAAGACAAATCCCAAGTAGAAATAGCCAAGTTAGTGAAATGTTCTCGGTGTGCAGTGTAATGCAAAATGAGAACGGACAGAAAACGTAAGACTAATGAGCGACAGGACAGAAAACTCATCCGCGAGTTTATTAAAAATCGAAAAAAAAAAAACATCATCTGAGCTCGCTGCAACTCTGTCGGAAGAGATTGGGATGCCGATTAGTTCTCGAACGCAAGGAGAAGACTGACAAAAGCTGGATTAAGAGGGTGCAAAGCTAGAAAGAAGCCTTGGCTTTCAGAGGCCAATAGGAAGAAACGCTTAGAGTGGGCTATGAAGCACCAACATTTTAGCGAAGAGGATTGGTCTAATGTTGTATGGTCCGACGAATCCAACTTTGAGGGATAAGTTTTTATATGATTTATTTTAACAAATAACTACATACAATTACTCTTGATTTAATCTGTTTTAGTCAAAATAATAACTAATTTTTTAATTGAGTATTTTTTCTATTCTTACAGCTATTCGTAACGTCAGGTGTGACATTCGTGAGGCGGCGTGTCGGCAAGGAATATCATCCAGATTGCGTGGTACCTACTGTAAAATACGGAGGAGGCAGCATTACGATCTGGGGCTGCAGGGCTGCTAAAGGTGTCGGCGAAATGTTCGTTTGTGAAGGCCGCATGAATAGCCATAAGTACATAAATGTACTAGAAACTGTACTGATGTCTTCGCTAACGCGCATTTTTGGCGACACTAATTTAGACGACATCAAATTCCAGCAAGATAATGCACCTTGTTATAAATCAGCGGCTACGATGCGCTGGTTTAGAGATAATAACATTGTCTTGTCGGATTGGCCGGCGTAGTCTCCAGATCTAAATCCTATCGAGCATCTTTGGGGTATTCTGAAGCGCAGAATACTTTTGGCCAAAGCTGTATATAATCTAATACTTGCGCACAATTCTCTTTGTATTATTTTTAAAAAAAGTGCAAAAAATCGATGCCCTTCCCCTTTATCTCGAAAAGTACTGATCAAAAAATTTTGAAAAAATTCTGGAATATTCTCTACAGGGTGTAGATTGAACGAAAATTATTACGAGTGCATTACCTTTAATAATTTACCCGGTATATAAAAAACAAAAATTTCAATGTCATCAGTTTTTAGTAAAGATCGGAAACAAACTTTGTTGAAAACTCATTTGGGGTGTGTTTTGTGAAGTCAGTGATCATTTTATACCTCCGTAACCTAAATTTTTATTTTAAAGGCAATCAACGTACGGAACACTAATTGCGTAAGTTCAACTTGCACTTGACCGATTATTTAATCACTGTTTTTATGTCTACGGCTGGTGTTCTTGAAGGGGTACAATCACCTAAAATTGCCTTCGTAATTACGCAACTGGGTTTTACCACAACTTATTTTGTCATGATTCATTTTATAGTCTTTATAATAAAAAATATATTAAACATATTTTATATTTGTTTACAAAATTTACATTATAATATAAGCAGCCAAAAAAAAAATTGAAGAGATTTTGAAATGCATATCATACTAGCAACTTTAAAATATTTAAATAAAATTAAATATTTTATTAATAGACAAAGAGGGCGATCCGAAATTTTGACCTGTCGACTAACCATCTGCATAGTTGTTCATTCTGTCGAGCGAGTCGAATAAAAGCTTTTAACGTTTATTTTACGACCCCCGTGCCCTAGATAAGGCCCAAAATGCTACTACTGTCCTTTAACCACTTGAAACAAGTATAGCCTGTCCCAAAATATAAAATCCTGATTTTTACCGTTTTAAGTGGGCAATATAAAAATTCTGACCTTTTGTTTATGATAGGTTGCAGAGATGGACTTAAGAATTTTATTCATTAATGCAAATAAATTAATTATAAGTGTTTTTGGAGATGTTTATTTATAGATGCATGTAAAAACAAATGGATAAGAAGTACAAATATACAGTTTGAATGAATAGGATTTACAAAAGGGGACATATGGTATAAATAAAAATATATTTTAACTTAAGCCTAATTCGGTTTCACTATCATTGTCACCAGCTGAGGTAATTATCAGTGGTTTTATATTATTTACGTAAATATTTGAATCTTCAACTTTAACAACGTGCTGAATGGAATTCTTCCAGTTTTCACAAGGTATCATTTATAACTTTTTTTACTAATTCACCTATTGACACGCTTAAAGTAGGAGAAACATTTTGTGCCCTTATTTTTGATTTAACTTGATGCCAAATATGTTCAGTTGGATTAAACACACAATAATACGGAGGAAGCCGCAAAACAGTGTGTCCCATTTTTTCTACTATACTATCACAAACATATTTCTTTTTCAATTTATAGTCTTTCAAAACTTCCAAAAGATCACTTTTTTTATAACTAAAGTCAAAATAAATGTGATTTTTTAACATATTCCTGTATTTCCGATTTGGTGTTGGCTGCATTAGGAACCTTATTTAGTAGGCGACTATGGTAACTTGCATTGTCCATAATTATAACACTCTATTCGGGAACACTTGGCAAAAGGGAATTTTGAAACCAATTTTCAAAAATTTCTGCGGTCGTGGCTTCGTGATAGTCCAAACTAGAATCTTTTATGTTTTTTGCAGATAATAGTAGACAATTTGGAACCCAGCCCTTTTCAGATCCAGCATGCAAAATGGTTATTCGTTTATCTTTATTCGATACTGCTGTCAACCCACCCTTTTTGCACAGTGTCATGGGTCTCGAACCATGTTTCGTCATGGTAAATTATTGGCCAGTTCTCTGATCGATACTTTTTAATTATTTGTAAATAAGTTTGTCGCAAGATTCGTAATCTTTGTGATTCCATCACTACTTGCCTTTTGTTAATTTTTCGGAATGTGAATCCCATTCTTAAGAGAATTCTGTGAAGGGTTGATCGGCCACAATTTATATTTGTCTAGTGTCGGCTCTTCATACATAGAATATATTTTTCTCCTGATTACGTTTTTTTCACAATCGTCTTCATGATGCTTTTGAAAATCTTACCGTTTTTTTCCTGTTCCTGAGCGATGGTTTTTCCTACAATACCCTTAATCGTAGAAATTGGGGTTTTTGTTAGTTCACTGGTGTCTTGCAAAGCACTTTGTTTATTCAATTTATTTTTACTAAACTGTCGTAAACATTTTTCACTATTTGTTTAGCGTCAAGTGATAAATGTTTTCTCTTGCGATAGCCACTATTGCAATTTTCCCACGGACGCCACATAATTAAAATAGAACTGTTATGTTGTAAGTTGTAAGTAAAACTAAAAATAATAAAAAGTATCTTTCGAATGCGGGCCTGTGGTCATTAGGCCTATATTATCAAATACTTAAAGGGCTCCAAATCGGGTTGCCAGGCAGTAAATATATAGGTAAAAATAGAACCAATATGATTGCAGGTGCAAGTGAGGGCGGTATACAAAGCAGGTAAAATAAAAATACGTTTATCGTAATACCTGGCAACTATGCACAAAACCTTAATAGGGTCGTTTATTGCCCCATTGAAAAAGCAACAAGGCAAGATCTTATATCTTGGGATTTACTTTACTATAACATTTGTTGACACTAAAAAAGTCGAGCGGCCCATAGGTCAGACGCCGCCGAGACCAGATCCACCTTTAGGGCCCAAAACACGTCGATCCTAAAATGGACTGTCATTTAACCTTATAAAATTATATAAAATCAATAAATTTACTTTGTTCTTGATAAAAATAAGAGGGAACCTGCAAAAGACAGACGCCACACAGAAGAAAAATGTCCCGAAAAGCTGGCCAAAATATGATGATGACATTTCGACAACACTCGGTATATCAGGGTTTTCTGGAGCGCTGATCACGAATATGAAATCCAAATTTGAAAAAACAGAATGGCAGCACCAAAATGGAGGATTATTTTTGGAAAAAAAAAAAGCGTGAGTTATTTTTATGAAACTCTGTACGTATGGATTTTTAAAATCGATGATTATGAATATGAAGTTCAAATTTCAAAAAAACAAATCGTCCCAAGCCAATGAAGGACGCCTTGAGGTGCTCATTCCCGTTTGTTCCGTATTTTCTGTTTCATACTTATTTGTTAACGGTACACAAACGTGAGCCAATCATCAAAGAATTGCGTTGGGATTCTGTGGACTTTTTGCCATCTATTTTGGAATTCTGTCATCAATTTGACAATCGGTTTCTTCAAATTTTCTGGCAAAATATGAAATTTTCTTTATCACTTCCGCTTCAATAGTGGCAATAATTACATTTATGTTATCAGCTAATTGGTTTTTGACAAGTAAGAAATTGTCTTTTCTTGTAAAAAAAATTTTCATTTTGTCACACACATTTTCTTTAAAAATAAAAAAAATGCATACATTTTAGTTCAATATTTTCCACTAATTTTGAATAATTGTTGTAAATAGTTAAATAAAATTGTAAAAATTTGCAACAATGTACTAAAATTTTTAAACAATTTTAACCATTTTGCATCAACTTCCAGAATTTTTAAACAATTTGCTACATTGTGCAACGATTTCCAGAATTTTACAGTTATTTTTCCAATTTAATAACATTTTATTGAAATTTTTAATTATTTCTCAATTTTAGCAACAATTTCCCGGAGTTGTAAACAATTTGTTACATGTTGTAACATTTTCCCGAATTGTTTAACTAACTTTATCATTTTGCAACAACTTACAGAATTTCCAAAGTATTTTTCCCATTTTGCAACATTTATCCGAAATTGTTAACAATTTTTCACATTTTGCAACAATTTCCCGAATTTTTAAACAGTTGGTTAAAATTTTGTAATATTATCCAGAATTTTTAAAACTTTTTTTAAGTTTGTAAAAGTTTCCCAAATTTTAAGATGAAAGTAAGATTAACGCGTCCAAGGCGTCCAGTCACACCTTCACACATACCAAACTTGCGATATCTAGCACTCAATTTTTCGATATTTTGGCGAAAAATGTCTAATAAACAACCTCGAACTCATTTCACGTTAGAGTTCAATGAAGTTTTTAACTTATTGCTTGTTCTTTCAAGATTTTTGGGAAACTTTTCTTAAAAAACTCGATAATTGAACAGTTAATTACTCATTTAATATTAAGTAAATATGAAATTCCAGAAACACAATGAAACTGTACTCACCTTCAGGGATAGAACTCATTTTACGCAATTAAAATTCGTTCACTTTTGCACTTTCTATAATAATTTAAACTTGATGGGGTCTGACGTGCTTCACGAGAGATGCTGCGTGGCACTCGACGCTTCGAAATAATATGAAAGTTATGAGACAGGTGCAAGCGGAAGATGCACCTGAGTGGTTGCAAATCTAGTAGACGAATTGGTAGAAGTATTCAAATAGGTAACAATCTCTAAACAGAACCTTTTGTTTCTTACATTATGACCAGCTTTTCGGGTTTTCGGGCTACTGTCCGCAGTCAATACCGGAGGACGAAGCTAGATTCGCTTTTTCCAGCCAAAAACGGTTCATCCTCCGGTATTGGTGGCGTCTGCCTTTTGCAGGTTCTCTCTTATTTTGTCAAGAACAAACTAAATTTATTGATTTTATATGGTTAAATGACAGTCCATTTTTGGATCGAGGTTTTTTGAGCTCTAAAGCTGGGTCCGCTCTCGGCAGCGTCTGCTCGTTAGGGCGCTCGACAGTAGTAGCATTTTGGGCCTTATCTGGCCATTCCAGAACACAGGGGCCGCAAAATCAACCCGAAAGTCTTTTATTCGACTCGCCCGATAGGGCAGACGGTTCGGTCGATAGGTCAAAATTTCGAGTCGCCATCTTGGTCTATAAATATTATAATACTACTAGTATTGATAACTAGTTAGTTTAAACCATCTCCCATTATCACAAACAAATCGGTTGCTAAATATATATATATATATATATATATATATATATATATATATATATATATATATATATATATATATATATATATATATATATATATAGAGAGAGAGAGAGAGAGAGAGAGTAGTTTCGGTCCAGATTTTATTGTGCTCTGTTCTGCTTTTTGGAATGGCGTTAGAAAATTGGGTTCCGGATTTCAAGAATCGACATCAATGATGAACATCGTGCTGGAAGAACCGTTTTTGTATCTACTTACGGTTCGGAAAACGAATTTGGCTGAAACATAACAGCGATTCTGAATATTTCATAAGAACGTGTTTTTCACATTGTCTATTTTGATTTTGATATGACAAAATTATCAGCTAAAACGCCGACCAAAAAGTACTAAGAGTCATAAAATTTACGTTGATTTGTAGCCATTTTGAAAAGCTTATATCTAACATTTTAAATCGAATGGTTACTATGGATGAAACGTGGGTCCATCATTATGGTTCATATCCAAAAAAGCAGCCGAAGGAGTGAAAACATGCTGGCTCACCTCGCCCCAAGAAATTTCGTTTACAGAATTCAGCAGGAAATTTCTTGCTTTCGATTTGTAGGAGGATGGGATACTTCTTATGCATTTCTTGGAATACAACAAAGCAGCAATTGGATAATGTTATTCTTCATTATTATTTAAATTTTGCCAAATAATTATGGAAAAACGCCGGGGAAAAGTGTCTAAAGGGGTGCTGTTTTTGTAAGACAATGCACTTGCTCATAATTCGCTGTTAATAAAAAATATGTGAAAAGACACAAATTTTATTCAAATGAAGAAGTAATAAATGTTGTCGAAGACTGGTTTACAAACCAAAACATTAATTTTTTTTAAAGGTCTAGAGTTATTTCATAACCGTTGCACTAAGTTAAAAGTATAAAGTTGAAAGGAGATTTTATTGAATAAACAATTTTTTTTTTGAGATTTGTCTGTTCTTTCTATAATCGGCTAGAATTTAATTTATTGTGACACAAGATGGATCTTGGGTTTTTCTCTTTCTTTTTGTTGCCGCTTTCACCGTTTAATTCCGGTGAGACTGAATAAGGCAAGGCTAGAAAAACATTTTCAGCAATTGTTGTTGAAACATATGGCCCGTTTACGGGCATCGTAACAGTATTAAGTAATGTCGAAGCAAATGTGTTAAAGAATAAATTAAATAAAAATGCCAGTTATGTCATGATTTACGTTGATCTGAGGAAAACACAAAAAATAAGGTCTGTTAAGTTTTTCCTTGCTAAAGGAAAGTATTGAATTCGTGAAAAAATCATTTTTTCTTTTCTTCATGTTTTAGGGTTCCTATATCGCGAAAAATAGTAACTTATTTTTGTTGATCTGTTTGTACGTCTGTTGGCACGATAACTCTTGAACGAAATGAAATATCAGTTTGAAACTTATATGTATATGTATATGTGTATGTATGTATGTATGTATGTATATATATATATATATATATATATATATATATATATATATATATATATATATATATATATATATATATAAATCTTTTATTTTAATTTTTGGATATAAGGTTCTTCTGAGTAAAACACTTCAATTTTTATTTCTTTAAAAAATTATTTTTATTTGACGTTTTGCCCTATAGTTGTGGACATACTCAAAAATTTCTTTTTTCTTTCGTTCTGGCTTTCATTTCTCGGTCTAAGGCCAATGATGAGACTCACTCTCATCTATAACTATAGGGCGAAACGTTAAATAAAAATAACTTTTTAAAGAAACAAAAACTGAAGTGTTTTACTCAAAAGAACCTTATGCCCAAGATTAAAATAAAAGATTTATATACATAAAGGTTCAAGAAATGAACTGTTGTATTAGGTACCCTACAATTTACTTCATTTCTTGTGTTTCAGGGTAAAAAATTAAATTCGTATGTTTTATAAAATCGTATATTGAGGTAAAATTATGAAATAAATTAATATTTGGTGTGTTCACCCTTAGCTTTAATTACAGCAGCAATTCAGTTGTACTTATGGCATCCCACTCATCCATCAAAGCCCTTTTTAGCGCTGCTTTTGATGTTATGCTATGCTCCCGTATCTTGCGCTTCAGAATACCCCAAAGATGCTCGATGGGGTTTAGATCTGGAGACTGCGCGGGCCAATCCAACAAGACAATGTTGTTGTCTCTAAACCAGCGCATTGTAGCCGCTGATTTATGACAAGGTGCATTATCTTGCTGGAATTTGATGTCGTCTAAATTAGTGTCGCCAAAAATGCGCATTAGCGAAGGCATCTGTACAGTTTCTAGTACATTTATGTATTTTTTGATTCAGATCATAATGCTGCCTCATCTGTGTTTTACAGTAGGTACCACGCAATCTGGATGGTATTCCTCACCGACACGCCGCCTCACGAATGTCACACCTGACGTTCCGAATAGCTGTAAGAATAGAAAAAATACCCAATTAAAAAATTAGTTATTATTTTGACTAAAACGGATTAAATCAAGAGTAATTGTATGTAGTTATTTGTTAAAATAAATCATATAAAAACTTACCTCAAAGTTGGATTCATCGGATCATACAACATTAGATCAATCCTCTTCGCTAAACTGTTGGTGCTTCAGAGCCCACTCTAAGCGTTTCTTCCTATTGGTCTCTGAAAGTCAAGGCTTCTTTCTAGCTTTGTACTCTCTTAATCCAGCTTCTGTCAGTCTTGTCCTTGCCGTTCGAGAACTAATCGGCATCCCAATCTCTTCCGATAGAGTTGCAGCGAGCTCAAATGATGTTTTTTTTTTTTTTTCGATTTTTAATAGACTCGCGGATGAATTTTCTGTCTTGTCGCTCATTAGTCATACGTTTTTTGCCCGTTCTCATTTTGTTGGCATGGGAGCCAGTCTCCACAAACCTTTTAACAGCACATTGCACTGCACACCGAGAACATTTCACTAACTTGGCTATTTCTACTTGGGACTTGCCTTATTTATGTAGGGTTTGAATTTTAATTCGTTTTTCGATACCAAGCTCACTTTTCTTAGGCATTTCTCAAATATAAGAATGTCCAGTTCACAAATAAAATACACACGGAAGCTTCTTGACACTACAAGTAGTAAAAAGAGACTGATAAAACATTAAAAATATTTTTCAAAAAACCTCATTGTGGGCCAGGTGTTTTATGGACCTGTAAAAGAGATTGTCTATTGTTTAAGTTAGCTTTTGACAGCGCCGCCTATAGTATTGTTAAAACAATTAGTCTTTTTTAAAATATTTTATGAGTTTCACGTGTTTATTAGGGGTGCCTAATACTTTTGGCCAAGGCTGTATATATATATATATATATATATATATATATATATATATATATATATATATATATATATATATATATATATATATATACATATATATAGAATCTATGGAAAGGTTTTAAAGAATAAAATGGAAAAGGAATATTAAGATTTCGGAGCAGAAGAACAAACAGGATTTCGCTTTGGACGATCTACAATAGACCACATTTTCCTTTTAACTCAATTCATAGAAAAAAGATGACATGGAAGTCCACTTGCTGTTCGTTGACTTGAAAAAGCGTATGACAGTGTTCCTCTGCAGAAATTGTGCATTGGAACGTACTAATATTAACACAGAATTAATTAAAACTGTCAAAACACTATAATACCAACCCATCATAAAAATTAAAACAGCAACATAAATAACACCAGGATTTATTACGTCAAAAGGTCTGACGCAAGGATGCTGTTTATAACTAAACCTTTTTAAGATATACCTGGAAAGTGTACTAAAGAGATGGAAGCAGAAATGTAGACCAATGGGGATACCATTAATTTGCATGGTCCGCGGATGACCAAGTGATAGTGGCCCAAGATTCTCGCCACCTGATCTATATAACGAGAAAACTATTTGACGAATATAACGATTAGGGTTTAGCAGTCAATACAAAGAAAACAGAATATCTATGTATTGGAGGGCAACAAAAAGATCTTATACTGGATGATCGAAGTATGATAAAATACTGCGGCGACTACAAGTATCTGTGTATATAAATTTCGGAGGATGGAAAACTGGACAGGGTAATAAGATATACGACAGGAAGAAAGTCCATTTAACAGCATTTTATGGGATCAACCTATAAATAAAACCAATGAAAAGAGGATATATGAAACCATAGTGAAAAGTACTACATTATATACCTGTGAAGTAAAGCGTGGGCTGAAATCCAAATGATTTTTAGGAAGTACCAACCTTCAAACGATACGTGTCCAAATTTCATGACATTTTGACGATTATTTTATAAGTTACTGTGGTTTTAGTGAAGCTACTTTTGATATTTTCGAAACAATGGAAAAAATCGAATTTCGTGTGTTGATTAAACACTGTTCTTTAATTGGAAAAAATATCATTCAAGCAAAGCAATGGCTTGATAAGTGTTACGGGGACTCTGCCCCTGGAAAATCACTCATCATTTACTGGTATGCTGAATTTAAACGCGGTCGTACAGACATAAATGATGAGGAATACTCTGGACGTCCAAATGAGGTGGTTACATCGGAAAACATCAAAAAATCCACAAAATTGTTTTGGATGACCGTAAAGTGAAATTGCGTGAGATAGCTGACACCCTAAAGATATTAAAAGAACGTGTTTGTCATATTTTGCTTGAACATTTGGGCATGAGAAGGCTCTGTTCAAAATAGGTACTGCGTTTGCTCACAGTGGACCAAAAACAACAACGTAATGATGATTCTGAGCGCTGTTTGGACCTGTTTAAGCGCAATAAAAAGATTTTTTTTGTGCGATATATGATAAAGGATGAAACATGGATTCACCACTGCACACTGGAATCAAATCGGCAGTCAGCTGAATGGACAGCAGCCGGTGAAAGCCGCTCGAAGCGACCAAAGACACAACAGTCGGCTGAGAAGGTTTTGGCTTCTGTATTTTGGGATGCGCATGGAATAATTTTTCATCAACTATGTTGAGAAGAGAAAAAGCATCAATAGCGAATATTATATAAAGTTATTGGTGCGTTTGAAGACGGAAATCGCAAAGAAATGGCCCCAAATAAACAAGAAAAAAGTGCTCTTTTATCAAGACAATGTGTTGCGTCGCAAGTCAATGGTTACGATGAAAAAATTGCATGAATTGAAGTTTGAATTGCTACTACAATTATCTTTTCACGGGAAAGAGTTTTGGCTCCAGTGAAGGAAGTTATCGTCGAAACTGATACATATTTTGAAGGAAAAGACAAATCCATCTACAAGAAAGGTATAGAAATGTTAGAAAAGCGTTGGACTAATTGTATCGCTCTTGAAGGAGACGAAATTGATGAATAAAGTCGAATTTTGCAACAGTGTTTTAAGTAGCTAGACCAAAAATTTTTCAACCTTCGTGTTATATGTATTTATATTAGGGATCAAAGAGGTAAAGTGCGGTAGAAGAGTGACTTTATATATATATCATGTTACAAGTTTCAGTTTTTTTTAGTGAAGGAATCGAAATATTACTTTTTTTTTTCATTATTTTTAGAGTTTACATGGGAAGAGGATGAGTAAGGTCATTATATAGTTTTAATATATCATGAATAGTCTTCATGGTTCTTAATTGGGACATTGAATATTTGTTATAAATAATTTTTTATATAAAAATGTATATGGGTTAAGCTAGGAGGTGAGAAAAGTGATTGCGTAGTGTCTTCCTTTGTCCATTATTTCCAGTTTTAACAGAAATATAATTGAGATCTGATTATAAATTAACCTAAAAAAATGTAAAGTTGAATATAGAATAAGTTTTAGTTGGCGGAAACGTACGTATCGCACAACAGATCGGCAGATAAATTCTTGTATTGCTAACGAGAAGTATTGTATTCGTGAGAAAATTACCCTACGAAATTATTGCTTTTCATCACGTCTTGAGGTTTTTAGATCACAAAAACCATATTTTCCCGTTTTCGTCAGTCTGTCTAGCTAACTATCGACTTGGTACAATAACTCCGATTTTTTCTAAAAGATAGAACTGGGAACTCCAGTTCTTAAGCTGTAACCTTTTTTGTGATCACTTATACGATAAATTAAATTATTTGAATTTACGACTTATAATTGTATCACATGTTAATTTGACGCCAGGCATTTTTTTGTTACCACTTGTTTTCCGAAGCAGGAAACGATATACAAATATCAGCATATGTCTAATTTACACATTTTCTAGTATGAACTTCTTTGAAATGTCCCGAGGAAAAGATCGGCTTTTATATCTTAAAGAGAAATTTTATTTTTTTTTCTTTCGAGTAGTATAAAATAAATAAAATAAACGTAGATTAGCGAATCTTTCTTCATTACTAATTTAGATATTAAAATGCAGATTATGTCAGAAATAATTAACTATAAATGAATGTAGGAACTACAGCAGGAAAGATCCGATAGTTTCGGAAAGGATGGCAGGGTTCTATCAACCTACAAAACATATTTATATTGCGCGTATTTCCATTATCTAACATTTTCACATATGACGTTTTTAGGAAAAACTGCACTCAATATTTCCAGGCTATAATTGGCTCTATTGCTTGGAAATTCACAACTGACTAAAGAATACTCTAAATTTCCTAATCTAACATTTCGCAAGCTTTGTTGTTGAATTTCGGAGCACGGTTTGTCAAGTGAACATGTCCTTGCTTCGTCGAGTCCCAAAAGGCTGAATCGTAACTTTTTTTGGGAAATTATGAGATAATGCCTCAAAAACCGCAACAAAAAAATCCTTTAGGGAGGATTTATGGATACTATTCATTACAAATACTTTGGCCATGTTTTTTTTTTTCTCGTTGTGGGTTTTGGATATTCACTAACGCGTTCATTTTTTGACAGTCAATCCGAGCACTAGAATATCATGTGTTGCTAGCTCTAATCGTACCACATCACAAAGATAAAAGCACTAGCACCTTTGTTAGAGGTAGGTATTAAAAGAAATTTTGATTTAGTTCTCACAAAATACAATAGAAATCGCTGTTCGTTTTTTTCTCGGAAAAGTATACTATATTCTTGGGCATTAAAGTTAAAAAAACTTTAAGATTATTGAATTTGCCTCTTCTCGGTCACCCATTATTAGTAATGACAATCTTTTTCAATATATCAATAGTTATCGCTATATGAATAACAGCTAAACTCAAAAATATCGATAAATAGGAATAGTTCCTAATATATCGATAGTAACTGACATTTATTGACATATCGATTGTTATTGGCATGTTGATAGTTATCAATATATCCATACTAACCGATATACTAAGTTATCAATATATTGACAAATATAATATAATTTAAAAACCAGAAAATTTGAAAAAATTTAACATTGGTAAGATACAACGAATTGTACTAAATACGCATATCTAGTAGTCACGACACGGCAGCTACAAGCCGACAGAGTGGTTGGCACAGCCAACATTAAAGGCAGGCAGCGCGATTTGCGAGGGATCAACCTCAGACCTTATGTGGTTTATTGTAAAACAACTGAAAATAGGCAAAGCCCATATTTCAGCAGTCTACCCACTATTCTCTTGCCTTTAGTGTTGCCTGTGTCAACCACTCTATCGGCTTGTGGCTGCCGTATCAGCCTCTGATTGGCTGCTAGGTATTTGGTACAATTCGTTGTATCTTACCACTGTATTCCGCAAATACCGGAATAAGTACTAGAAATTCTGTTCTCTTGTTTGTCGATCCTAGCCCGACTGATGAGCTGTGATACGGCGAAACGCCTCTTGGGATGGATGGACAAATAAGAGAATAGTGGGTAGACTGCTGAAATATGGGCTTTTGCCTATTTTCAGTTGTTTTACAAAAAACTACATAAATTTAATATTTTCAGTTAAACCAAATAAATATCTGTTATATTTATGATTTGAAAAATATCTATATCAGTCTGTTTAAATATTAATTATTACTAATATATGCCTATCTATCGGTATATCGATAACTATCGATAAACTAATAACCATCAACATGTAAGTAACAATCGATATATCTAAAACTATCAATATATATCTCTCAGTCATTTCATCCCAACAGGAGTATCGGTGATACTATGCAGTTGTTGCCTCAACAATCATTCTTCAGGCATCTCAATTCTGCTCGACATAACTTCACTCGTGTATACCCATACCAAGAAGAGATCTTACTATGTCGGACCATCTTGTTGGACACCGTCCCCTTAATCTTCTACCTTCCCCGTTACTACAAGCTTTTCAATGGCATCTACTTGCCTCATAATATGATCAAAATATTTCAGGTACTGTCTATTAATTCTATTTGAAAGTCGGACATTTATACTAAGCTACATTAGTGCGGTGTTCGCTATATAATATTCTGAGGATTTTTCGATATGCCCACATCTCAAATGCATCGATTCGTTTTTTGTCAGCTTTTTTGATGATCCATGTGTCTGATGCGTAAGTTGCTATGGGGAATATAAGGCTGGATCAATCTTAACTTTGTTTTTTTTGTGATAGCTGGATCTTTCCAGCCCTTCGTGAGTTTGATCGTCGAGTTTCTAGCAATCGCCAAACGTCTTTTTACTTTCGTTTTACAGCCACCATTGTTAGTTATGAGGAATTCCAAATAGTTGAAATGGTCTTCAACAATGAAACCAGCAATTTTATTTATGTGTGACAGATCTTCACTACGACTAACAATCATTACTTTGGTTTTCGCTCTATTAATTGTCAGTCCATAATTTTTGCTAGTGATTTCCAGGCGCTCCATAATTGATTCTAGGTTTTGTATTGACGTTGTAAGTATAACAGTATCATCCACATATCTAAGTTTACTTAGCTTTTTTTCCACCGATTATCACACCCCCACTCCAGCCATCCAAAACATATCTCATTATATATTCAACATATATGTCAAAAAGTATTATTCAGTTTAATTCTGCCATTTCTGATCTTATACCGGGATTGGATAAGGTTTCCAAGATGTATAGGTGTTGCCATGCTGATTAGAATAGACCATTGTATGCAGTCGAAAGCTTGAGTAGTCTATAAAACAGATGTAAGTTATTAATTGTAATCAATATATCTACAACTATCGAAATGTCGACACTTATAGACTATCAGTAAGTAAAAACTATATCGCCCATCTCTACGACTCATCACCTATTTCTCTTTCCCTTTGTTTTATTATCTTAAGACATGTATTTTATATTATCTTGGCCTTTAAAACTGAAGTACCTGTCACTTAAAAGGGAGTGTTTTCCAATGAAACTAAACCGATTAGTTCTTCATTCTTGTCGCATCATTTGCTTAAAGATATGGTGGTATTACAGGTGAAAGTTGTAGACACTTTAAATAAAATTTATTCCTATATCTTTATAGTCGATTTTCCTTTTAGCAATAAATTATGCTGAGACGTTTTAAATGACAGTGAATTTGGTATTACATATCAGAAAAGAGATTTAATAAATTATTTTATTAATTTTTATATTTCGATTTAAATGACTACTGTATTGGCAAACCTATGGGCTTATATATCTATGAATGGGAACTATATTAATTCGTTTATATTATTATTTATATTATTCATTTTTTATATTTTATGAAGTTGGAGTAAACAATGATGCGATTTTTGTCTAACATACCATAACACAGCCATTTAGGTAACAGTGCGTCATGTTCAGCACTGTTGTAAATTTTAAGGTCTTCGAACACTAAAGCAACTAACTCGAAGTTCAACTAGTTGCTGCAAGCTTTCAAATATGTACGTACCTTTGCACGCTTGATAATACAAAAAAAACCCCGTCAAATGCAATTTGGACTTGCTTTTAAAATAAACACACAAAACACACCCTAAATGAGTTTTCAACAAAGTTTTTCTGATCTCTACTAAAAACTGATGACCTTGACATTTTTGTTTCTTTATATACCAGTTAAATTATTAAAGGCAATGCGCTCGTGATAATTTTCGTTCAATCTACACTCTGTGGAGAATATTTCAGGTTTTTTTTTTTTTCAAAATTTTTTTGATCAGTACTTTTCGAGATAATGGGGGACAGCGATTTTTCGCAATTTTTTAAAAATAATACAAAGAAAAGTGTGCGCAAGTATTACATTAGATATTTTTAAACTCGTGTTCTTACAAACTTTCATTTGACACCTCACTCGATGACCTGGTAAATTTTTTTTTTCACTTCCGGTTTCACCCCCAAAAACTAACCCCCTAAGTCAAAATTTAACTTTCAAAACTACACAGCTCTGATGAGACCATCAATTCCTATATTCCTGCCAAATTTTAACTTTCTACGTCAAATAGTGTCGAACAAAATCGGGTGTGAGAGACGGACACACAGGCAGACGGACAGACGGGCGGACGGACAAACAGACGGACAGAGACCGAAGTGATCTTATAACTGTTCCGTATGGAACACTAAAAAGGAGACAAAAGATACTTTGATCCAATAAATTTAATTAGCGCAATTTGTCTTCTTAAATATTTAATTTTCAAGACGAATGGATTGAAACCCGGAATTTTAATGTATTACATCCCGCTATCCGTGAAAACCTCTATTGTAACATATATATATATATATATATATATATATATATATATATATATATATATATATATATATATATATACATAGGGCGTTATGAAAATCACTGCATATATTGAAACGGGTGCCTGGCGGGTAGGCGCATATTCAATGCTTTTTTGCAAATTCGAAAATTTTTTAAAAATTTAAAAAAATGTCAAAACTGAATTTTACAGCTAAACCAACCTGCACCTGAAAGATCGCCATTGTACGAACTAGCTCAGGCGCAAGTGTATTGTTGCTGTTTATACAATACACCTGCGCTGAGTTAAATCTGTAAATGCCACGTTCTTGGTAACAATCGGCCATATTGTTTAATTGTGCTATTTATCAGTGGTGGAGCTAAAACAATATTTCTTTCATTTGGTCATTTTTAGGATCGATTTTTTACTTTATTCTTGGGATTCGTTATTTAAGGTGAATTTTCTACAGACGGTCTTGCTACAAGGAGATGTCAGTTTCAATATCCGCAGTGATTTTCATAACGTCCTGTATATATATATGTATATATATATATATATATATATGTATATATATATATATATATATATATATATATATATATATGTATATATATATATATATATATATATATATATATATATATATATATATATATATATATATCTATATATACATATATATATATATATATATATATATATAGTGCGTCTCAAAAAGTTTTATATAAATGGAGAAAAAGTTTATCTTAGATATTCCGAAAAAATTTATTCTTGATAAAAGTTCTGCATCACATGGAAATCCATAATCAAGCAACAAAAATTTAAAATATTTTATGGTATACAGGGAAAATAAAAAATAAAGATTTATAAAGAAGAGTAAAGTGTGTTTAAATTTAAATAGAGAGCAAAATATTAATTGAAAATGTTAATAGAAACTAAAAAATTATGCTCAGGTTTAAATTTGTGGCCTTCCTAGTTAAAGATTCAAAAAAACTCTCCAGTAAACACGTCAGTAATTGTCGGATTATCTATTCAATAAAGGAAAACGAAATTAAAAATACATATATATATATATATATATATATATATATATATATATATATATATATATATATATATATATTTATGTATGTATATATATATATATATATATATATATATATATATATATATATATATATATATGCCCATTTTCAAGTGCGTAAATAAAGTTATAAATATAAAATTTTAAAATTAATTATGTACGTGTATATACATTACTTAATTATGATTTCGCTTATTTAATAATAAGTATTTTTTAACCATTGTTTACATTTGCATTTCGTTTTACAATGCCCACCAATTCTGCAATAAAACAATAAAAATATGACACAATCCTTATTAGTAATCTATAATAATATTAACTGTAATTTTTTAATCTTGTAGTAGTTTCCTTGACATAGTCTTTGATTCAATGCAAAACGCAGTAACAGCAATATAATTAAAACATTTTTAGACTTTGATACAGACGCAAAATATAAGGTGATTTTTGAAAGCCGCGAGGTTTTAGAAAAATTTTGGAAACATAATTGTTTTATTAAAATATCAATAATTCGTTGTTGAAGTATTCTGTTTGTAATTAAAAGATATAATAAGATTTACTTGTACATTTGTATCTTTGCTTATATTACTTTTTACATCATTATTTCGGCTTAAGTGCAGTAGAATACACCTAACTGCTACGAGTTACAAACTTTATTTACAACTAATCTCAAAATTATAACTTTAAATGCATGTTCAGCGGAGCTATTATATAGGTTATAACAGAAGAATAATAATTATAAACTCTGACTTGAACTTTGAAAACGAGATTAAACTAATTAATTCTAATTAGTGTTGGAAATTCACTACTACGACGACTACTAACTTGTATCAATATTATCTATTATGTATAACTTCTATAACCTAATTTATGATGTCTTCAAACAAATAATTGTTGATCCTTGATAATTATTACCATGTTTATAGCAACTCTCCTATTAAGATGTTTTGATGACATTGTAGGCTAAGCAGATACAAGTTGTCTTTTTGTTCATAAATCCGTCTTAATGCATATACTATATGTATATATATATATATATATATATATATATATATATATATATATATATACATATATATATATATATATATATATATATATATATATATATATATATATATGTGTGTGTGTGTGCGTGTGTGCGTGTGTGCGCGTGTGCGCGTGTGCGTGTGCGTGTGTGTGTGTACAAGATATTATAAAAACAGAGCATGCAAAAAAACTATTAGCAACTTGGGGGATATCACGCAGAGCATCGCGCAGTTCATTGTGGTGTGTAAATCGAACATTATATATATATATATATATATATATATATATATATATATATACAAAGTAAATAAGTATAGCGACTTATTTTTTAAATGTCCTATTACTATTTTCCTATTCTACATACCAACGAAATTTTTTCAGTATTAATTAAACTTAGTTTATGACAACAAAAAATTTGTCACTTATCAAAGTTGCCAAATAACAAGGTCAACTATATTTTTGAAAGTGGCATCCTTCACATATGATTAGAAAAGTGACAAATTTTTTACTGTGAAATAAGCTACCTTACAAAAAACTTAATTTGGTAGGAAACGAATTTCTTGTTGTGCCAAATAGGAATATACTAAATCGAGTAAGTCTTTTAACGGTTAAAATTCCGCTTAATAACTTGAATATGTATCGGTAAGGACTGAAAATCAATATCAAGTGTTATATATTTTTGTAAACGGACTAAACAATGTTATTTAATGGTGTGCTGATATGTAGCGGGTACCTTTAAAAATATTCGTGTTGGCTTTGTAAACTGTCAAATTTGACAACTGACATTTTTTTGTTATATTTGGCTTCCTCGCAAAAAACTAAGTTTAGTTCTGAAAGAACCTTCTTGGTATGTAGAAAAGGAAAATAGTGAATTAAGCGAGTCTCTTAAAAAATGTCCCTGTATATACATATATATATATATATATATATATATATATATATATATATATATATATATATATATATATATATATGGATACATGTACAAAAAGGCAACTCGTATTTACTCAGAAACACCTCTCGGTGTTCGGAGCTACTAACAGTCAGTAAAGCGAGGATCCTTATCAATTTCATATCCGGTTCCCTATTTTTACAAAAAAAAAAAAATGGAAAGCAAGAACCCCAACTACTATAAATATATAATATTAGCCAACAAAATTCAATGGTTGTCTGTAGCTATGTATGTCCGGATATAACTCGACAATAAATAATCTCGTTTTCATTTAGCGTGTAGGTACATCATAAACTCAAATTTTTTATTTTATTTGATTAAATATGCCACTGAAATAAAGGAAATATGATAAAAATAATAGGAAAGAATTTTCTTTTCAAAGCTGCTATATTTCTTTTATATAATTACATTGCCACCTGTGGGTGTTCGCTGTAAGAAATATAATATAATAAATGCCTTAGAAACGTGGCAGGTTTGGGTGTTAATTTTTGCGAAAACACTTCAACCCCTTGTCATCAATTTTTAGCTGAGATTTGAGGTTTTAAAAGTTTCACTGAATGAAAGAGTTTTTTTTGTGTGAAATCTTTCACCTCGTCATTTTTAAATTGGAGTATGTTTTTGAAGTTTCACTGTGTGAAAGGGTGCTTTTTTATTGAAGAACCCGGTTATCGATTTTTAGTTTACTGTATTGAAGGGAGGATTTTTCTTCATGAAGAGGCTTGGTTCCCCGGTTTTGCTTCCTAATAAGTAATCCGGGTTTTAGTGTTATCTTTCTTTCCTTAGCCCCCTGTCTCGCCCCTTGAAGATAGCTACATCAGTAATTGTGGCATATATGAAGCTTTTTCCGAATTGAATAAATAGAAACGAATGGATGCAATATCTGTACCAAAAATATATAAAAATCTCGTTATGTCCCCCCTTTACGCTATGTACTGGTAATCTTCAGAAGTGGGTCTTTTCATTAATAAACTAGTTAAAACAAGTTTAACTTAATTCGGCACAGACAAGTGAATAATCAACTACAAGTACATTTGACGGATTCAATCCTGAAACTGTTAGTAGGTGATCCTTGTTAAATCCAGAAATTTTCCTTGCTCCACCATAACAGCTGAGCTGATAGATTATGATTTGACTGCTTTAAAGCAAGCTGCTTGATACAAATATCGTGTTTAATAGAAATTTTTCATTGGCATGTTGCTTAGCGAACTATAACTACCATGATATATAATATCGATGCACTAGGTTTAAATAATTATTAATTATTCATAACTTCATAATTTTTTTAAACAATATAAATATACTTGTTTGAATGAATTGTATAAATTGATTTTACATGTAGAAGAATTATTACACAACATTTAGTTATTTATAACTGAATATATGGAAATAATGTTAAAATATGAAAACCTACTAATGTATTTTTAATAACATGAAATGTTATACTGACATATGCATACAAAGAATTTATATTCCCATGAAAATACTATATAAAATCGTTTAATAATATTTAAAAGAGTTAGGTTTATGCATACCTTCTATCTAAGGAGGAACGAAACTTTTTAAAAACAGAAAAAAATTGTTGTCTAAAGTAACACGTGGGCTGACAAGTTTTTGGTCTGATATATAGATGTTACCCTTTTCAAAAAAATCCATATGATTTTTAAAAAGTACCAACCTTCAATCGATACGTGACAAAATTTCATGATATTTCGACGATTAGTTTACAAGTTACGGTGGTTTAAGTGACGCTACTTTTGATATTGTTCAAACGATGGAAAAAATCGAATTCGTGTTGATTAAACACTGCTGCACACTCTGGACGCCCAAATGAGGTGGTTACACCGGAAAACATAAAAAACCCACAAAATTGTTTTGGATGACCGTAATGGGAAATTGCTGATACCCCAAAAGATATCAAAATAACGTGTTGGTCATATTTTGCTTGAACATTTGGGCATGAGAAAGCTCTGTTCGAAATGGGTATCGCGTTTGCTCACAGTGAACCAAAAATAATGTGTTGATGATTTTGAGCGCTGTTTGGACCTGTTTAAGCGCAATAAAAAGGATTTTTTTATGCGATATGTTACAACGGATAAAACACATATCCACCACTACATACTGGAATCTAATCGACAGTCAGCTGAGCGGACAGTAGCCGGTGAAAGCCGCCCGAAGCGGTGGTGCGCTTGAAGGCAGAAATCACAAAGAAACGGCCCCAAATGAACGAGAGAAAAGTGCTCTTTCATCAAGACAATGCAACGTGTCACAAGTAAATGGTTACGATGGGAAAATTGCATGAACTGAAGTTCGAATTGTTTCCTCATCCATCGTATTCTCCAGATTTGTCCCCCAGCGACTATTATTTATTCGCTGGCCTCAAAAAAAATGCTCGCGGGAAAGAGATTTGGCTCCAATGAAGAAGTTATCGCCGAAACCGAGGCCTATTTTGAAGGCAAAAACAAGTCCTTCTCCAAGAAAGGTATAGAAATATTAGAAAAGCGTTGGACTGATTGTATCGCTTTTGAAGGAGACTATCTTAATGGATAAAGTCGAATTTTGCAAAAAAAAGTGTTTTAAGTAGCTAGACCAAAAACTTTTCAGCCTACGTGTTAGCAATTTTTATTAGTGTGCAATCAGCTGTATCATTTGTTCGATTAGATGCTTAGTTAGAGAATAAGCGTGATATTGTGTTTTGACCGATAGCTGGCAAATGTATTTGGATCAAACAGCTCCTACTGACTTTTCTTTGAAACTTGGTAAAAGTTACCATAATGGAGAAAATGCTTCAAAAGTTATATGGTGATGAATTACCTAATGTACGGCTTTTAATGAGGACGGGAAGTTCGATTATTCAAAAACTAGTTTGAATGAAGTAAACATTTAAACACTAAGTAATTTCGTCAAATAAAAATTGAAAATCATCCTTGGATTTGATTGAAGATTAATTAGAAATTTGAAAAACAACTGTGCACAACATTTTGACCGCTCGTAAGGATTGAAACTTCTTTGATACAATCGATACTGCTGATGTGTGAAATGTGGGTTAGCATCTTTTTTCCATGGGCATAGCACACGTGCTGCAGAGAAATCCTTAAAACGCTACAGGAGCGATGCATGTGCGGAAAAAGCCATTCACGCTGGTTTTAAATCGTGGTAAATTATACCCGGTGGGAAACACAGTGCTGGGCAAATCATTCCAAAGGGATGAGGTTCTCCATATAAAAGGCTGCTTGAAAAGGATTGTACGAGGAGTAACAAGCTTCTTCTGGATGGCGTATATTCTATACGTATATTTCTAGCATGCACCGCTTTGGGAGGAATTAAGCGAGCTACGCCGATCGAACACTTTCCTTGAAAATACTTGTAGAATAGACTCAATTCGCCAATCGTTCAACGATCTTCCAATGAGCTAAGGTTGCTGGTCAGTTCGGGGTCTCCAATCATGCGAACAGTTTTCTTTTGAACAGAATTCAACAAATGCAGTGTTTCTTTTGGACTAAACCCCAAACATGGGAGGAGTAGTCCATCGTTGGTCAAATTTGAGCTTCGTACAGAATTAACCAGATAAATTATCGTGATAATTTTCGTTTAATCTACACCCCGTGGAGAATATTCCAGAATTTTTTCAAAATATTTTGATAAGTACTTTTCGAGCTAAGGCGATTTTTCGCGATTTTTTAAAAATAACACAAAGAAAAGTGCGCGCAAGTATTACATTATATATATATATATATATATATATATATATATATATATATATATATATATATATATATATATATATATATATATATATATTTTACTCGTGTTTTCACAAGCTTTCATTTGACACCACACTCGATGACCTAGTAAAAAATTCTTTTTTTCACTTCCGATTTCTCCCCCCAGAACTGACCCCTTAAGTCAAAATTTAACTCTCAAAACTACATGACTCTGATGAGGCCGTCAATTCCTATATTTTTACCAAATTTCAACTTTCTATGTCAAATAGTTTCTGAGAAAATCGGGTGTGACAGACAGACAGACAGACGGACACCGAAGTGATCTTATAAGTGTTCCGTACGGAACACTAAAAAGTATGTAATGAATTAATTACGTATTCTAAACATTGAACGAGGTACTCCTGTGGAAATAAATGAGTTAAACAAATATGATGGGTCTCTGTTTTAATTTTGAAATAAAACGCAAATGGGTTATTTATTTTTCCAAATTTATTTCATCCCCTTCAAAGTAATTCCCCTTGGATACAATGCATTTATGCCAACGTTTTTTTCCAGCCTTCCAAAGTGTTGTTGAATTCGTTTTCTGGAATGGCCTTTAAAACCTTCTTCGATTCGGTTTTAATCTCCTCAGTCAACTCAAAACGATGTCCTCGAAGCGGTTTTTTTGAGTTTAGGGAATAGCCAGAAGTCCGATGGAGCTAAATCAGGCGAATAGGGCGATTGCGGAATGATATGAGTTGAATTTTTGATGAAAAAGTCGCGAAGAACCAATGCTGTGTGAGAAGGCACATTATCGTGAAAAACCAAGAGTTATCGGCCCATAATTCTGGCCTCTTGACACGAATAGCTTCACGCAAACGACTCATAACACTCAAATAATATTCCTTGTTGACAGTTTGGCCCGGCGGAAGGAATTCATAATGAACAACACCACGATAATCGAAGAAAACTGTTAACATCACCTTGATTTGCGACTTGCTTTGGCGTGGTTTCTTCGGAATGGGCTCACCTCTAGCACAATATTCGCTTGATTGGTCGGCTGTTTCCGGATGGTGTGAGTAAATCCATGTCTTAACTGCCGTAATAATGCGTTTAATGACGTTTTGATAGTCAGAAATCATGGTTTCACAGACATTAACACGACGCTCTTTATCGGAAAAATTGAGTGTTTTTGGTACCAAACGAGAGGAGACGCGTTTGAGGCCCAAGTTGTCTTTTAAAATCGATTGAATTGACCCAAATGATAAGTTGGTGATGTCAACAAGGTCTCTAATTGTCACTCGACGATTTTTGAGCATCAAATCCTTGATTTGCTTGACATGGTTCTCATCGGTAGATGTTGAAGGACGACCAGGACGTTCATCGTCCTCCACACGTTCTCTGCCTTCTTTAAATAATTTATACCAATTAAACACACTTGCTCTGGATAGAGCATCATCACCAAATGACTTTTTTATCTTTCGAACATTTGGGAAGCCGAAAAACCATATTTAAAATAAAATTTAATGCAACTTCTTTGCTGAATTTTTTCATTCATGTTAAAAATCGAAAAACGGACTTTTGTTGTTGAACGAATTCAAGCGAATCTTATTAACTACTGACGGAATGGTCTTAAAATTTAACACAGATGGCAGTTAAGCTCCTACCAACGTAATGAAAAAAATTAATCCGATTTGGAAATGCCCGAGCGATTTAAATTTAAAAGTTTTACTATTTTTTTATCACAGAAGTACGTATTTTTATCTGACTTGGTATGCAATTCACTATACAATTCAAGTATTTCTCACTAGTTTGTACGTATGTTTCTCTATTCGGTTCACAAAAATTTGATCTTAATGTAGCAAATAATAATGGCTCTATAGTTATACTACAGAAGGTCGAAATTTAAAACTTTAACTAAGTTGATAGAACCTTTTAGAAGTGCAAACTTTTCGTTTGTAAAAAAGCGACCTGGTTCTAAACTTTAAAAATTTAAGATGTGATTTACGCTTTTAAGAGAATATAATACGACATATACGAAGTCACTCCTCTAACCCCCTCCTCCACCCCTTTAATCATTTATATGTTTGATTATAAATAACACAGGCCAACAAAAAAAATATTTGTAAAAACTTTTTAAACCAATACATCTAAGTGTTATGTATTTTTGGGTGCTGAAGCCGTATCTGGTATCAGATTTTTTGTATCACCTACAGTTCTCTCACAATATGACATCAATTAAATTTCAAAATTTGATACATAAAAAATAAAAACTTAAACCGTACTTTTATTTGATTATTCTACAATTTTGATCCCTTGTTCTATAATGGTAAATAGATGTTCCAGATTCCAATAAATATTTTCCTTTCAGCCTAGAACCAAGCCATTCTGCTTTTTCCTTAGTCAAACCCAAATCTCTCACTAAATCATTTAACTCAGCTTGTGTAAACAACTGTGGTTTTAAATTTTCTAGAGAACATCGAAACTCATCATCATCCGGTAGACTTTCATTAAATTCGGGAATGGACTGTAAAACGTCATCAATAGACTGAGGTGGCTCAGGGACAGGAACTCCCGGTCCATGTCCTACCGGCCGATTAGCTGAAGTAAAGTTAGGATAGACAATTACTTTCTTATTTTTGGGGTTATATACAGAAACATCAACGCTGCGAAAATAACAGTCATTTGAATGATTTTCTTGCTCTCTCCAAAACCATGGGTACTGCAAACCTAAAAGCTTTCTTTTCTTTCTTATACCATTTCCTAAGATCCCGACACAAACATAACATACTTTGTGAGGAGCTCAACATTTTTCTTGATTACCGATTTCTACACCAAAATATGCAAAGTATACTTTTTTTACAAAGTCAGTAATGTTTCCTTGATGTTGTTTAACTACAAACTCACCACATATATAACAAAAAGTGTTGGGAGAGTTTTTACAACCACGATTAGCCATACTTTGAGTGTGAATTAAATAAAGCACATGGGTTAAATACTGCAATGCGAGGTTATATTAACTGGAAGAAAATAAACAGCTGTGACATTTATCGGAACTACCAACCTAATAACATTTGATTTTACTGTCAACCTTACAAAATTCTGATTTTATTGCCAACCTAATAACATTCGAATGATAAAAAATAAACTTTTCACATTTTGAATATTAAAATGTGAAAAACTGGTGGGTGATATAACTTTTTTATTATTATTTTCGGACTCAGCACACCAAAAAATATAGGATTATTGTTCATTATCCCAATCAAAATCAGAAAAAATCGGGACGATTTTCTGTTGAGTCCTTCCATCGTATAAATACTAAAATATGTACGAACCAGTAGTCATTAATTTGAAAAATTACAAGGTGATGCTACTTACATAATTCAATTCAAAATGACATATTACCTAGTTGTACAGAACGTATGTTGAAGATTTCTTTTATACTAATTATAATTAGTTACTAAAATAATATTTTTTATTTATATAGTACATAAATTATTTTATTTTCACAATTATTAAAACCAATATTCGTATTTCTTAATGATATTAATGAGGTCATATTATTATATATTCTTGAAAGTATTTAGTAATTAATAATACATATTTCACGAGGGCGCACTGATAAGTTTCTAGCCTAGCGTCGAAAAAACGTCACTGAATCTCTTATTCCTGGGCATAAAAATGTATCAAATACCCTATTAGTGGATCCCGAAAAGGTGTATTTACCTTCCCTGCACATAAATTTTGCAAAAAAAAATGGATAAAAGTTCTGCTGCATTTATGTATTTGAAATCTAAATTTCCTAAAATGAGTGATGCAAAATTGAAGGAAGGAATTTTTATAGGGCCCCAAATAAGATCATTAATATTGGATGATATATATCTGTTGTGGATTTCTTGGCAATAACAAAGAAGAAAACTATAGTGAAATAGTGAGTGATCTTCTGACTTCATACAAAGAAATGGGCTGCAACATGTCCTTAAAAATTTACTTCTTGGACTCCCACCTAGACTTCTTTCCTGAAAATTTTGGGGCTGTCTCTGATGAGCATGGTGAGCGTTTTCATCAGCAGATTTCTACTATGGAAAAGAGGTACCAAGGCAAATGGAGTCCCAGTATGCTAGCCGACTACTGCTGGACCATGAAAAGAGACATCCCGAAGGCAAAATATGTCCGAAAATCATCATATAAAAGTTTTTAGGTTAGACAAAATTAGCCGTGTATTTATTATTCAGTGTTTTGTAGGTACTAATTATTTTAAAATTTTAAACACGTGCCACAAAAAACCCTGTCTGATGGATAAAATCTGAGAACAGAGAAACTCAGCATGGAAAAGATAAATATATTCCGTTAATTTAGTCCTTGTGAAATAAAAAAAAAAGATTTTTTGTAGACCAGTGTTATTTGTGTTTTAGATTTGAATTCTTTCGATAGTTATTTTACTTTTTCATAAAGTTCTTGTGGTCTCCTGACGATCACTGAGTTGTTTGTTAAAAACATATTTATTCTAGTTTCTATAATCTTCAGGATATCATCGGTCATCCAATGTTTTTGAGGGTATTTTTGGATTTTTGCCGAGCATTGCACAGTGATTCGGCAAGAACATGCTAGCGGGACAATATTCATGACGTAATTTCCAGGAACCACTGATAACGACTTGTAAACAACCCCCCCCCCCCATTTAACGAATTTCAAGAATTAATTTGTTTATCACCTCATAAAGGTATCTTATTAGGGGGTCAAAGTAACCCTTATAAGAGAGGTCATTTTCATTTGCAAATCAGTTGCATTTTATGCACACTTGTGATAACATATTTTAAAACTGGTAGCAAAGTGAAACGAGTTTTTTGTGATGGGATATTCTGTTGAAGGTATGTACTCTATTATGACTTATATTTTTTATAAAAAATATGTATACTTCTGGTGTAATATCAATTTGTAAATGTATAGATAAATCCAGCAAATTTTACATTAATTGTAAACTTTAAAAGTAGCAACTTTTTTTACCCCCATATATCCACCTAGATTTTTCTATATGTAATACCTACAACATTCAGGCACAGATTCATATATATTATAGACCCCGAAAAGGCCTGAAAGTAAAATTATTTTATTTTTTTCAGAACGAGTCGTGACTATGACGAAAATGGAGTTTTTTGAAGAATGGCTAAAACATGACAAAATTGAACGAAACAGTGGCATTTTTTATTATATAAGTGAAAAATTCAATATGTCTGATGTTTCTGACGATTCTCTAAAACGACTCAAAATGAAAATATCAAGCCTTTCAGCAAAATTCAATCAAAAGTGGACTTCTTTAAAGTGTAACAAAGAAATGTTTCTAATCAAACATAAAGATTGGTTAGAGGGATCCGGAATCGAAATAAAGATGTGTGTTAACCAGCCGTGCACTTCAACATCATCAGCGGCTCTTTCCGTAGGGCGACCCAGAAAATCATTTGAAGACTCATCAACGAAAACGAAGAGACGGAGAGTAGAAGATCTTTTGGAATCGCAAAGTGCAAGTGAGCTTAGTACAGCAGCTGAGTTAGCTACTCGAAAAGAAGGGCATCGAAGTGTTGCTAAACAGATCCATAACGTCACGGTCAGTGAAACTAGAGAAAAGAATAAGTGTTCTGTACAAAGTCGGCAGTTAACACCACACGAAGCTTTAGCTTATTATGTGGACTCGAAATCGACTTCTCACTCATATAAACAAACAAGAAAATGGTCAATGAAAGCGGGACATCAAGTGTATCCATCGTTTTATAGTTTAGGTAAGTCCAAAGGTTCTTGTTGTCCTTCTGACGAATATATTTCTGTGACTGAATCTCGAGCTGAAATTAAACTTCACGCGATTTTGGATAAAACGGCTGAACGATTACTTAAAGCTCGTGTGTTACCTCGTTTATATTATACGTTGGTAAGCAAATGGGGCTGTGATGGGAGTTCGGGGCATAGCACGTATAAGCAGAAATTTGAGAACACTAACGCTACAGACGAATTTTTGTTCGTATACTCATTTGTCCCTTTGAGACTGCTTGATGGCGAAACTGTGATCTGGCAAAATCCAAGACCTTCCTCTACTTTATATTGCCGTCCTATTAAGTTTATTTTTGCTAAGGAGACAAAAGAGTTTACGAAAGAAGAAACTTCTAAAATTTTAGATGAAGTAAGTCAGCTTCTTCCAACATTATGTAACGTTGCTGGATCTCAAATCTCTGTTAAACACGATTTGTTGTTGACAATGACTGATGGCAAAGTGTGCAATGCCTTAACAGACACAAGTTCAACACAAAAGTGTTATATTTGCGGTGCCACCCCGTCTACTATGAACGAGGAGTCAAAGAAATATCCCAGCAACGAAGAACGCCTTGCATTTGGTTTATCTACTTTACATGCATGGATCCGCACGTTTGAATGTTTGCTTCACATCAGCTATCGTTTAGAAATAAAAAAGTGGCGAGTCAGGGGAGATAACGACAAAGCTATTGTGAAGCAACGCTCACAAGAGATACAAAAAGTGTTTAAAGATCGTATGGGTCTCATTGTAGATAAACCAAAACCTCAGATGGTATGGTAACACAAACGATGGAAACACAGCACGTAGATTTTTTCCAAAGCTGAATTGAGCAGCGAAATTACAGGATTAGACGTAAACCTTATTAGTAGATTTCATGTAATTTTAAGAACTTTGTCATCGAGATATGACATAAATTATATAGAATTCGAAAAGTTTTGTGTTGATACTAGAAAATTATACCTTGATCTGTGTGCTGTGCATAAAATTCTTGTACACAGCGCGGAAGTTATAAAGTCTTTTCTTCTTCCCATTGGACAACTCTCTGAAGAAGCCCAGGAGGCAAGAAATAAAGACTGTCGTAGATTCCGTGAACGGCACACCAGGAAGCGGTCACGTATTGCCACAAATACAGATCTTTTGAGAATGCTTTTAATTACGTCTGATCCTGTTATCAACTCGTATAGAGAATTACCGCGAAGAAAATTTACTTCTTTGCCATCGGAGGTTCTGTAGTTGATTATCCCACCTTCATTGCCATCCGAAACACCATCAGTAAGTCATCATCACGAATTAAATGAGGAGGATTATTTACTCTCTGAATATTCTACTGAATGAGAGAGCGGTGATGACGACTCATCTGATGGTGATTAGTAGGTTCAAGTATTTTTTTATTGTAATGATTATTCTTATTTTATTGTGTGTTGTAGTTGCTTATAATTCATGCCTTAGTATATAAGTTATTTAATATTATATTTCCTTTACTTATACACCTTGTTGTTGTAAATAATTGATATATAGATACTGTTATTGTACTAATTTATTTTAAAAGAAATAATATTTTGTAAATTAATAAATGTGGGTACTATCATTATGATTTTTATTTTTTTCCTAGAAATTTCGTTGTAAACAAACATGATTGTGCTTTTCACACATAATGAGTAGGTAGACGTATGTAGCTAATTAAAGAACAATTAGCGACAATAGTGAACAAATGAGACACATTAGTAAACCACTTCCGTCTTGCAGCTACATATTTCGATTAATACACATACAGTACACATTTTTCAACTTTTTTTTTTCTTAAAATAGCTTAAGATACCTGGAATATACATAAACAATTGAAATAAGTGAAGAATAATATTGTCCCGCTAGCTTGTACTAGTCGAGACACTGTGCATTGTGTAGCAGCATTTCTTAACATCTGTCTATGTTTTGTTTGTATCTGCTATAACTTCCGGAATATTATAGTTGATTATTGTTTGGAAAAGAGTACTGTCTTACACTATAATTCTCTTGTTTGTTGTTGTTTTTTAGGAATGGCTAGTTTTATTCTCATATGAGCCTTTAATAACGTGACTTTAAATAAATTTGCCCACCAAGTGAGACGTTGTCTATCCTCCGTATTCCTGTCAATATTATCGTTTTGCTTGTGTATTCGTATAGTCAATATTACCGGCATTATACAAGAACTATTGCGTTTTATTTTGTTTCTTTATATAGTAGGAATTACGGACTAAATAATCTGTACTGATGAAGTAGTTATTTACTCTAAGCTATTATTTAAATTATTTTACGTTTATAAAAAACATAATAGCTTTATGTATGATTAATATGTTTTTTATGCCCATTATATGCTAATTACATACCTCGTTTTTTATCAAAAGATTTGGCTTCGGTACAAATAAAGGATTTATGTTTATTGTTGACAGGTGATGTAATAACATCAAAACATCATGTATTCATATGATAAAAATAAATTTTATTTTATCAAAAGTAGCAACCTCGCAACTGTATATACTGTGTGTGGTCTACTAAACCGTGATATTACGACAGCATTAAAAAAATATTTTTGTAAACCCTGGCTTTACTCAATTATTTGAAATTTCATTTTATTTGATATTCTGTTTGGCAAAACAGTTTCAAATCTCAATTAATCAATAGGGGTTGTAAGAATGTTTATTACAAAATCAATGTAAAGTAAGGGGCATATAATAACGATCCTCTAAAAAAAGTTGATAGATACAACTATTTAGGCCTAGTTATTAATAAAAAAAATATTGTTCTGTAGAAATACAATACAGAGTAGCACAAACACCAACAACTTTCATAATAATGAAACGAGTGAGTATTCTGTAGCGCCAACATCAGTTTAGGACTAAGGAAAAGTGAGTGGCTGACACAATGTGATGCTTTAGCCAGCCGCTTGTGTCCTAAACCCTTCTGGGATATCCCTGGGAATATGGGCGGTGCAGTAATCGTAGATTTATTAAACGATAAGTTCGTACGAACTTGGAACGAGTCACCAGGGATGAGACAGTCCAAGGGACTTATTTTCGCTCCGCCACTGGTAAAAATATGGTCCATTGTTAGCAAGAACGTGTCTGAACTATTTCGTACCAGAGCGGTAAAATTCAGTTTTTTCTTTTTATTTTTCAAAAACTTTTGAATTTGAGAAAAAAGCAATGAATGTGCTTCTACATGAGCCTACGAGTCACCCCTTTCAATATATGCAGTGATTTCTATAATACCCTAGATATATATATATATATATATATATATATATATATATATATATATATATATATATATATATATATATGTATATATATATATATATATATATATATATATATATATATATATATATATATATATATATATATATATACATATATATATATATATATATATATATATATATATATATATATATATATATATATATATATATATATATATACATATATAACACATGGCTAAAAAGTCCCGGCCTAACAAAGAAAACACGGTTTTTTTGGTTCAAAATTAGCTTTATTCATCAACGTAATCTCCATCAAGAGCAACGCAATCATTCCAGCGCCGCTCTAACATTTCAATACCACTTTTGTAGAACGATTTATCTTTTGCCTCAAAATAGGCCTCAGTTTCAGCGATAACCTCTTCATTCGTGCGAAATTTCTTACCGGCGAGCATTTTTTTCAGGTCTGCGAACAGCCAGTAGTCGCTGGGAGCCAAATCTGGCGAATACGGTGGATGTGGGAGCAATTCGACGTTCAATTCATGTAGTTTTGCCATTGTTTTGATTGACTTGTGACACGGTGCGTTGTCTTGATGAAACAAAATTTTTTTCTTTGCCATATGCGGTCGTTTCTTTGCAATTTCGGCCTTTAAACGCTCCAATAACGCTATATAATATTCACTCTTGATGGTATTTCCTTTCTCAAGATAGTCGATGAATATTACACCACGCACATCCCAAAATACCGAGGCCATAACCTTTCCAGCCGATTGTTGTGCTTTCGGGCGCTTTGGACGAGGTTCGCCAGTTGCTGTCCACTCAGATGACGATCGTTTTGATTCCGGAGTGAAGTGATGGATCCATGTTTCATCCATTGTCACATATCGACGCAAAAATTCCGGTTTGTTACGTTTAAACATGGCCAAACACTGCTCAGAATCATCAACACGTTCTTGTTTTTGATCAACAGTGAGCAAACGCGGCACCCACTTTGAACAGAGCTTTCTCATAGTCAAATGCTCATGCAATATAAAGCCAACACGTTCTTTTGATATCTTTACGATGTCAGCTAACTCACGCAACTTCACTTTTCGATCATTCAAAACGATTTTATGGATTTTTTGATGTTTTCTGGTGTTACCGCCTCATTTGGACGTCCACTGCGTTCTGCATCATCGGTGTCTCTACGACCACGTTTGAAGTCAGCAAACCAACGTTTTATTGTTGTTTCTGATGGAGCGGAGTCCCCATAACACTTTTCAAGCCATTGCTTCGCTTGAACGGTATTTTTTTCCCATCAAGAAGCAGTGTAAAATTAAAACACGAAATTGTTTTTGATCCATTGTTTTGAAAATAACAAAAGTAGCGTCACTCTTAGCACAATAACTCACAAACTAATGAATAGAATATCATGAAATTTTAACAACTGTCTTTTGAAGGTTAGTATTAACTGAAAAAAAGGTGACTGCAATAAAACTAGCGTCATCTATGTGTTAGGCCCGGGACTTTTCAGCCCATGTGTTATATATATATATATATATATATATATATATATATATATATATATATATATATATATATATATATATATATATATATATATATTTATATATATTTACATATATTTATATATTTATATATATATATATATATATATATATATATATATATATATATATATATATATATATAAATTGATTAAAAATCTCAATTTTTAGATGAACTGAAGACGCCTACAAATTAGGAGAAACGTTTTCAATAAACTTCTAACTAGAACGTGATGTAATTTCTCTATCCTTAAAACAAAAGAACCATAAAGCCCAAGAAAACTGAATATATATATATATATATATATATATATATATATATATATATATATATATATATATATATATATATATATACAGGGTGCGGCGCCAAAATCCGAACAAAATTCAATTTGAATTTCCCGCTGTTCTAAACCACTTTGAGAGGTCGTGCTGGCGTCCAAATAGCTTGTTGCATGTACTAAACATTCATAACCTCGAAACAGTCACAATGTTGAAACCAAGTGCGGAGTGTAATCAATTATCGAAAGTGATCGCGCTGGTCGCTCAGCGACAGAAATCATTCGATTCTTCGGGTACCCAAGATCGACTGTGTATGATGTCGCGAAGTATAACGAGTCGGAGAAGTCCAACGAAGGTCTTACAACACCGGCAAGGAAAAAATTGGTTGTCGGACAACGTCGACATGTTTTGGTCCAAAGAATGTTGGCCTCCCAACAGCCCAGATTTAAACCCTTTGGACTTCTATGTATGAAGTCTGCTTGAAAGGGTCACTAACAAGTTTAGATATCCAAATGTCGTATCACTGCGAGCCGCTATTGAAGCGGCATCCGTCGATATGGACCGTGACTCATTAAAACGGGCCTGCGACCGCTTCAGACCGAGAATGGAGGTAATCATTCAAGCAGAAGGGGGTTATATTGAGTAAATGTGTTCTTTATGACCTAACAAACAATTTAGTAGAAAAAATAATTATAAAACGTCGTCTCCATTTTTGCAATAAAAATTATTTTTCAAAAAAATGTTTAATTTGTCCGGATTTTGGCGCCGCACCCTGTATATGTATCTACGTTGAGATGTAGTAAACGGTCTGAAGACGGAGAAGTGCAGGAAGATAACATTCATTGTTGTAAAACGTAGTGTAACAGGCTGAAAAGTTTTTGATCTAGCTATTTAAAAAACATTTTTTTTGCAAAATTCATCTTTATTCATCACTACAGTCTCCTCCAAGAGCGATAAAATCGGTCAAATGCTTTTCTAATAATTCTATACCTTTCTTGAAAAAGGATTTGTCTTTGCCTTTAAAATAGGCCTCAGTCTCAGCAATAACTTTTTTATTGGAGCCAAATCCCTTTCCCGCGAGCATTTTTTTGAGGTCTGCGAATAGATAATAGTCGCTGGGGGCCAAATCTGGAGAATACAGTGGATGAGGAAGCAATTCGAACCGAATTCTTGCAATTCTCCCATCGTAACCATGGACTTGTGACACGGTGCACTGTCTTGATGAAAGAGCACTTTTTTCTTGTTCATTTGGGACCGTTCCTTTGCGATTTCTGCCTTCAAATGCACCAATAACTTTATTTAATATTCGCTATTGATGGTTTTCCTCTTCTCAGCAAAGTCGATGAAAATTATTTCATGCGTATCATAAAATACAGAGGCCAAAACCATCTCAGCTGACTGTTATGTCTTTGGTCGCTTAGAGCGGCTTTCACTGGCTGCTGTCCACTCAGCTGACTGCCGATCTGATTCCGGTGTGTGGTGATGGATCCATGTTTTATCCATTGTCACATATCGCATCAAAAAATCCTTTTTATTGCGCTTAAACAGGTCGAAATCGGCGCTCAAAATCATCAATACGTTGTTGTTTTTGGTGCTTTGGTGAAGTTTTATAGTTTTAAAATACGTAACGAATATTTTTATTTTTCTAGAAAATATTTAATAACGCCTGATTAATTATTCTGTTATGCTAATTTTAATCCGCGAACATTTGTTGTTAACAAATAAACGATATTTACATGCATGCATATGGTATATTTAATAAACAATTCTTTATTGATTCTTTTTCTCAAAATTCGACCGGTTGCTAATAGCATAATGAAAATTAATAACTGTCAAAATTTAAGAATCAAATTAATAATGATATTATTAATATTGTTATTAGTAAAACATTCAGCGCATTATAAAAGATGATCGCCTTGAACCAGCGACCATCCTCAGGCGTTTATATTCAGATATTTGCCTCTTGGATGATTTTACCTTCAAACTGAATGTTTCCTATACATATACCTATTGTTATAGCTAAATATGTTCCTGCACATAAGTTTTTGTAAGCAGGAGAAGATAATTTTAGGTGTTATGTAACGCTAATTTTGTATTTGGGCAAGTAATTAATGCTATATCATTAAGACTACATTTAAGATTTGATGTTTCTATACCAAGGTAAGAGGAAGCAAAACAATAGAATTAATGTCCAGTTTTTTAACATAGTAATATTTTTTCAGAATTGTGCTGTAATTAGTCAGGTCTAAACGGAACTCTAGTGCGAGAAAACACACTAGAGCCGATTCTCTCAAATACTGATGGCCTTTCTGAAATAAATATTAAAATCGTTTTAATCTAAGTATACGGTACGTTAAGGGCATATACCTAGTCATGGAGCCGAAAAGATGCGTTTTTTAGGATTTTTTTAGCGAAACTACTGATTATATAAATCAGATTTTTATTTTATATAATAGTGCGTAGCTTAAAATATAATTTGTGAAATTCTAGTTAAAAAAAAATGGCGGCGCTACACCCGAGTTCCCCTGCGACCCCTTTTTTTGCCGTATGTATGATTACTGGGAGCTGGATCATCTGAAGTCAAAATTTCCAAAGAAATTAGTTTACTAGAGAATTTAGTCTTTAAACGAAGGATTTTTAAAAAATTCATTAAATGGCATGGTTTAAATAACAAAACAGAAAAATTATTTACATTTTTTGCTAATTAAAAATAAAGTATTTAATAAAATCCAAATTCCTTCCTTCGAAGACAAGCAATATATATAGAGAAAATATGAAAAAATTCACTGAGTTAGCCGTTACTTGATGGAAATTTATTGTAACTTAATACAAATAAAACACTAATAATGTTTTTTAATTTCCACTATATTATTATTTTTCGTGGCCATTGTTTCGGCACACGGTGCCTTCTTCGGACGAATAAGAATTTTAAAATAAATGTGATATTGAATATATATATATATATATATATATATATATATATATATATATATATATATATATATATATATATTATATATATATATATATATATATATATATATATATATATATATATATATATATATATATATATCCTTAAATATAGTATTTTCGTTCTACCTGTTTAAGAAATCCTCAGTGTACTTAGATATTTCTAATTATATAATTGGGTACAGTAATATAAAACCATAAATACACAATATACAATTGGAAAAACCTAAATATTTAATTCTGCTTATTGTTGTAGGTAAATCTGGTTCGGTTAATTTCTAATTTTTATAGAGGTTTAATAACGGAGAGTTGTTGGTTCAGTAACATGTTCCTATTCTTATATTTGTTAATCTCCATGCTTTCTAAGAAATTCAACTTTGTAGATTTAGATTCATTATAGAGAATTTTAAAATTTTCGTCAAAATTGTGGTTTTCTAAGATTAAATGGTCGGCATAATTGGAGGTGTTATGTCGTTTTATGTAGCTTCTTTTATGTTCGTTAATTTTTTTTTTAAATGATCTACCTGTTGTGTAGTTTATTATTAGTTTTAACGCGATGTTTAAATCTCTTTTAGACAACTGTTTGGATACAAAGTTGGTTATCTTTCCTGTATAAGTGAGTGTTTTAAAATTATGTTTATGCGTTTTTATTGTTGGGTATACCATATTAATAGCTTGTCTGTAAGATTTTCTGTTGAAGATTTTATCTATTATATCTGGTCGATATCCATTGTTAACCGCTGTTTTATTATATTTAGTTTTTTAATATAATTCTCTATCGTCATTGGTATGTGAAGAAATCTATGAATAAACGAGTTAAAAGCAGCCATTTTGTGTGAGTGAGGATGATTAGAGCTATCATGTATTATCGAGTCTGTATGTTTTATGGAAGATTGAGAAGTCATGTTTATCGTTAATATTTTTAATCGTCTAAGAAATTAGTAAATTTATATTTTGATGAATATTATTTATAAAGTTAAGAAATTGTGTAAGTTGTCTATCTGTTCCAGAAAAACAAACTAATATGTCATCTACATACTTATACCAATAGAGAAAATATTTGCTAAAGGGATGTTTATGAATTATAAATTCTAGATGACCCATAAAGATTTCGCCTAACAATGGGCTTAAGGGGTTCCCCATTATTAAACCTTCTTTTGACATATAAAAAAACATCGTTAAATTCAAAGTAGTTTTTATCCAAACAAACCGATAGACACTAGTATTTCTTGTTTGATTATTATGTTTACTTTCTTTTTGTCTAATAAGTTTTCAATTAATTCTATAACTTCATTAGACAAAAACAAGGTAAACATAATAATCAAACAAGAAACATTAGATTGACTATCCGTTTGTTTGGATCAAAACTACTTTGAATTTAACGATGTTTTTTATGTGTCAAAAAGAGGCTTAATAATGGGTCCATTGTTAGCCGGAATCTCTATTGATCATCTAGAATCTATAATTCATAAACATCCCTTTAGCAAATATTTTCTCTATTGGTATAGGTATGTAGATGACATATTAGCTTGCTTTTCTGGAACAGATAGACAACTTACACAATTTCTTAACTTTATAAATAATATTCGTCAAAATATAAAATTTACTGTGGAAATGGAACAGCATAAATCAATTAATTTCTTAGATTTAACGATTAAAAATATTAACGATAAATATGACTTCTCGATCTTCCATAAACCATCACATACAGACTCGACAATACAAAATAGCTCTAGTCATCCTCTCACACAAAATGGTTGCTTTTAACTCGTTTATTCATAGACTTCTTCACATACCAAGGACAAGAGAGAATTATATTAAAGAACTAAATATAATAAAACAGATAGCGGTTAAGATATAATAGATAAAATCGTCAACAAAAAATCTTATAGACAAGCTATTATTATGATATACCCAACAATTAAAACTTATGAACATAATTTTAAAACACTCACTTAATCAGGAAAGATAACCAACTTTGTATCCAAACAATTGTCTAAAAGAGGTTTAAACATCGCGTTTAAAACTAATAATAAACTTTCAAATCTAATAAAAAATAACAAAAATAAAATTAATAAAATGACAAAATCGGGAGTATACCAACTTAGTTGCGGTTCTTGCTCAAAATTCTACGTTGGTCAGACAACATTAAAGAAGTTACATAAAACAAAATTATGCCGACCATTTTATCTTAGAAAATCACAATTTTGACGAAAATTTTAAAATTCTTTATAATGAATCTAAATCTAAAAAGTTGAATTTCTTATAAAGCATGGAGATTAACAAATATAAGAATAGGAACATTTTACTGAATCAACAAATTGAAACCAACAATTCTCCTTGATTAAACCTTTATAAAAATTAGAAATTAACCCAACCAGATTTACCTAGAACAATAAGCAGGATTAAATATTTAGGTTTTTTTCAATTGTATATTGTGTATTTATGGTTTTATATTATTATACCCAATTATATAGTTAGAATTATCTAAGTACACTGAGGATTTCTTAAACAGGTAGAACGAAAATACTATATTTATGGATATGTATTCAATATTACATTTAGTTTAAAATTCTCACTCGTCCGAAGAAGGCACCGTGTGCCCAAACAATTGCCACGAAAAATAATAATATAGAGAAAATATGTGCCAAATTTTATCAAAATTGGTTGAATGGTTTTTGAGATATCTTGCACACCGCCAAGCGGTCTTCAAGAAAAAGTAGTTTCGAGTAAAACCCGTTTAAAGTTTTAGGTTTAGGTTTGAAAAATCAGGTTAAAAACAGTAATACAGAAATAAATTCTTACCTGTAAATGAATCATCGACTCCAGGGCCATATGCTAAATCTTCATCAGCTGTTTGACCTTCTAGAATACTAATTTGTTCTTGTGACGCATTCTAGATTCTTTTGTATTTTAAAGCAATTGTCGCTCGGCCAGGTCAACTTGTTCTCCGTCTACTTAGCTGCGCAGTAATGCGCATTTCGGCCACAATGATCTTCTATAGCTGTCATTATATTTAATTTTAAGAATTGCTACTACCGAATTGCTACGAGTGAACTGTACAACGGTACTGAGCAAACTTTCAGTTTCGAGTATAGAATAGCAGATTTGAATGCCTTGACCCTTCTAAGAAGGGCAATTAAAGAATCTGTTTGTATTATATTATAAAACAAAAAGTTTAAAATACATTAAAATCGAGTTAAGGCCGGCGAAGTTTGATCCGAGAGCAGCTGGTTGCTACTTACTCCGAAAACTCTGCGCAACGGCACTTCTTTAAACTGCTATAACTTCGTCAATTTTTAACCGATTTTTATGAAACTTACATAAAATATTCTCAAGATATTATACTATTAGAGGAAGAGCAAGCAACGTATTTCAAGTTGTCATTTCAATAGTCGTGAAAATTAAGGTACTAAATCTTATATACCAGCTGAACAATAAAAGTCGCTTCTAACAGCCCCACAGTAGTCCGAAAACCCGAACAGCTGGCCATAATGTAAGAAACAAAAGGTTCTATTTAGGGATTTTTACCTGTTTGAATACAGAATACAATTCGTCTACTATGTTTTACTTCCGCTTGCACCTATTTCATAACTTTCGTTTCAATTCCAAGCGTCGAGTACCACGCAGCATCTCTGGTGAAGCACGTCAGACGTCAAGTTTAAACTGTTATAGAAAGTGCAAAACAGAACGAATTATAATTGTCTAAAATGAATTCTGTCCCTGAAGGTGAATACAATTTCATTGTGTGTCTGGAATTTCATATTTATTTAATGTTAAGTGAGTAATTAATTGTTCAATTATCGAGTTTTTTAAGAAAATATTCCCAAAAATCTTTAAAGATCAAGCAATAAGTTAAAAAGTCCATTGAACTCTAACGTGAAATCAGTTGGAGGTTGTTTATTAGACACTTTTTTGCTAAAATATCGAAAAATTGAATAGATGTCGCATGTCCGGGACCTAATTATTTTAAAAGCAATCACTGTATGAAACACTAATTGCGAAAATTCGACTTACACTTGGCCGATTTTTTTCTAACAGGAGTATCAATTAGTAAACAGAGACGGGAGGTCTCTTAAAGAAGAAAGGGAACTTTTTCTTTCCCAGGAGAGTAAACCGAAAAAAAAACTGAGTGATGGGGAGCATTTTTCACAAAAAAGAACCCTTCACCTCACCTGTCGTTGGCTATGCCCCTGCAGATTTTATATTATTAGTTCGAGAGTACTGTGAATTGTGATTTTAACAACTGTTGACCATCTAAGGAAATTAGGTAGGGGTACCACCAAACAAGACATACTAAATCTGTTTCAATTCTTGCCTGGCAATTAGAGAGGTTAAGCCTATGACCAATGGTCAGTCAATAAGTTTTGAAAGCGGAAATGAAACAAGATGAATTAATGAGTCGAAATACATTTATTCTCCAGTATAATCTCCCTTAAGCCCAATACATTTTTTCTAGTGATTTTCCAATTCATTTACCCCATTTCTGAAGTGCTTTTCCGCAAGACCCTCAAAATACCCATCTACGGATGCTATCACCTCATTATTTGTTGAGGAACGCTTCCCACGTAGAAATCTTTTTGGGTTGCGAACAGATGGAAGTCAAACGGAGCCAGATCTGGCAAATAGCATGGATAGTTCAAAAGGTTGCAATAATACTCTCCTGAGATTGTTTTACCGGTTTGAGGGTAATCAATTAACAACAATCCATTTACATCCCAGAAAACTGATGCAATAATTTTTTTAGACTACTTCGACCACTTTGGCAGTTTTGGAGCTGAATAATCGAGCTCAGTTTCATCCATAATCAGTTTTATTTTTTGTGAAATGAGCCAAATATTGTCTAGAAAGTTTCTCCCGAGTGCGTTTTTGTTCCGATGTTAGCAAATGCGGATTCATCTTGTGAATAGTTTTCTCATTAACAAACCATTAGTTAAGATCTCATGTACTGATTCATGTGAGATGCCTATAGCATCAGCTAAGTTATCCACGGTTAATCGACGGTCTTCCATTGCCATATCTTGTATTTGCACAACAGTTTCTTCAGTTGTTGCAGTTTTTGGATGCCCTGAACGCGGATCAGCATTGACGCTTGTACGATCACGTTTAAACCCTAGAGTCCATCTATGAATAGTTGGAAATTAAGGAGCAGAATCTTTTAATACTTCCACTAGTTCTACATGAATTTCAGCTGCCGATAAACTTTCCAAAACAAAGAATTTTTTCACTGTACGATATTCGATTTTCTCCATTTTTAAAAAATACTCAAAAATGTCTGTTTTTAACCAGCTGATAAACAATGAATGACTTGACAGATCGACTTGAAATTTAGGGTGTGTTCATATGACAGATAAACCTTCAAAATGGTGTACAATACTTGGCTCAAGTGATGCTCCATAGGTGTCGCTTTTAAAACTTATTGACCGACCATAAACAAATTTTTATGCAGAAAATTTCCTTCAGAAATATTGAATGTGCAGGGTGAGCCAACGATAGAGTAAAGTTCATTATCTCATTTGTTTCGGTAATGACGAAAAAATGTTAAATACAATAGTTTTAGGGAATGTTAAGGTGCATAGTTTCAAATTATTTTTGAGTATACAGGGTACTTCAAAAAAGTGTGGCCGATATTACATATGTTTTTTTAAATGGAACATCCTATTTTCTAATTTATTTTTAAATTCTGCGTAAAATTTTATAACTTTTTTGTTAATAATGTTATATACCTAAACCTAGTAGTTTTTCTAATATTTAATTTTTTTTAAAAAAAATACTAGTTTTCAGTTTTGTAAAAAATTGCCAGTAGCGCCATTGTTTCTGAAGGTGGAATACTCATAATTGGTACGAGGGTTCTGTAGAGATAAAAAAAGATATATGTAAAGAAATTTGAGTTAGATGCTACAGGGTGTTCATATAAATTTATAGATTTCGACTATATTAAATTGAAAAATCTCAATTTTCTTAAATGGTACACCCTGTATATTATTATTTTTTCTTTTATTAAGTATGTCATATACCTATTTCTAATAGTTTTCGATTTATTTGGAATTTTTCAATTTTTACCCTTGTTACACTTACGCTATACCATCATAGTTGCCAAGACAAAACAAAAATGTAGGCATTGTCAAATTTTGACATGTCTATTAAGAAAGTAAAAATATTTTAATTCGTTGTAGTAAGTGTGGTAATAGTTATGGATTTTCCTAAAAATAAATTAATTGATATGGTTTATATGCTGGGCGAGGCGGGAAAAAATTGTTTTTTGGCAGTAAGGCTTTACGGAGCGAAGTACCCTAATAGACGTATACCATCTAGAAAATCTTTTCAGTGCTTAATGGAAAGGTTTGATGGTAGTGGTAGCGTTGAGTATACGAAACGGAAAGTAGTAAACGAGAATGCTACGAATGAGGAAAAAGAAATGGAGATTTTACTTCATGTTGAAGATAATCTCCAGGTCAGCAGCCGTCAACTAGCTGACTTATCTGACACATCCCAATCTACGGCTAATAGCACCACGAGAAAATACAAGTATCATCCCTTTCATATGGAACTACACCAAGAACTTCTAGACCGTGATTTTGAACGACGAGTAAACTTTTTTACCACCATGAATGGAGCAATAGAGGTCGATCCAAATTTTTTTATCCAAAATAATGTTTTCTTATGAAACTACTTTTCGCAGTAATGGAGCAGTTAACAGCCATAACATGCATTATTATTCAACAGTTATTTTGGATCCAGGAAGTTTAAAACCAAAACCATTGATCGCTTAATGTCTGGTGTGGAATATTAAATTTTCGAATTATTAGTCCATATTTTTTCTGCAAACAGCTTACCGGGCCTAGATATCTAAATTTTTTGCAAAACGAATTACCTCAGCTTCTTAAAGAAGTTGATAACTTTGAAAGGGAATAAATGTGGATTCAACAAGACGGAGCTCCTGCTCATTACCACCGGGAAGTTAGGAAATTTTTAAACGATCGTAACTCACAAAAATGGATCGCTAGGGATGGATTCATTCAGTGGCTCCTTCGATCATGTGACTTAACACCTTTAAACTTCTTTTTGTGGGGCTACATTAAAGATCGTGTTTATGTGAATTCCCGTACAACACTAGTAGATATGGAAAATAGTATACGGGATGCGTGCAGGACAATAACGCCCTTTATGCTAAGGAAAATGAAGGAAAATATAGTAAAACGACTAAACATGTGTATTCAAGTAGACGGGCATATTTTTGAACATTTATTACGTCATAATCATTAATCATTAGATAAGTTAAACTATATTAAAATTATTATTAACTATTTGTTTATGTTTTCACAATAGCGTAAGTGTATTAAAAGCAAGGGTAAAAATTGAAAAATTCAAAATAAATCGAAAACTATTAGAAATAGGTATATTTATTACTTAATAAAAGTTGGAGGGTTTTATAAAATCTATCAGAAAACATACTAATATACAGGGTGTGCCATTTAAGAAATTTGAGATTTTTCAATTCAAATTTCAAAATGTATAAATTTATTATGAACACTCTCAAATTTCTTTACGTATATATTTTTTTCATCTCTATAGAACTCTCGTACCAATTGTGAGTATTCCACCTTCAGAAACAATGGCGCTACTGGCAATTTTTTACAATACTGAAAACTACTATTTTTTTTAAAAAAATTGAAATATTAGAAAAACTACTAGGTTTAGGTATATAACATTATTAAGAAAAAAGTTATAAAATTTTACGTAGAATTTAAAAATAAATTAGAAAATAGGATGTTTCATTTAAAAAAACATATGTCATATCGGCCACACTTTTTTGAAGTATACTCAATGATAATTTTAAACTGTACACCTTAACATTCTCTAATCTCTCTATTTAACATTTTTTTCGTCATTCCCGGAACAAATGAGATAATGAACTTTACTCTATTGTTGACTCACCCTGTACATACGTACTAAAAGATGAGGAAAATTAATTAATGAATTAAAAACTTTATTAAGATAAAGTATGTCAGCATGATTTTCAATACTCCGAAGACATAAATTTATAATAAAGTAATCACCATATCTAACGTTCTCACCAAACTTCAAATATGTCAATAATTTATTTTGAACAGATTCTAATCGCAAATTGTACGTATTCCAGATTGCGATATTCATTCGGCTAAAGACATAGCTATAATAAAGTGTTATTAAGGTAGCAAAATGCGTATAGTTTTTACATTGTCTTTAACAACTTTTTATAAGCACTATTCACAATGTTATCTATGTGGACATCGAACAATAATTTCGTATCAAAAAGAACCCCAAGGTTTTTCGCGTGACTTTCACTCCTTAAGAAACATCCACTAATTTTATAATTACTTAATTAATTTAATATATATATTGAAAAACTTTTATTAAAGTTAACAAGTAAACCATTTTAATGAGAGTAGATATAAAATCCGTTGAGATAGATCTTTAGGTCATCAGCCTCTAGCGTCAGATATTCTCTTTTAGACTATAAGTTAGTCAACGTAAAAAAGAAATAAACAATGTGCGGAAACATATAATAACATTATTTATACGAGTAGAAATAATAAATAAAATTGATCTCCGAACATACTGATCTGGGATACATCCGATGTTGAAGTAAAAACAACCAATCTTGTGCCAGCAAACTCAATAAGTTACTTAGTCTTCACCAGTTGAACCAGTATAGGAAACATCCTCTAGGTCCATCTCTTCTTCTTCTTATGACGCCGTCTCCTCACGAAGGTTGGAGATCCATATAGCTAAACGAACTTTAGAAACTGCTGCTCACTCGAAGCACATCTAAATCATGTCCTTCAGTCAAGAATTCTGTCGTAATCCGATCGATCGTTTGCCCTGTATTTTGTCTTCAATACGTAGCAATTCGTACTTTGGGTTCCTCATTATATGTCCGAAGTATGGAATTTTTCTTAGTTTTATGGTTGTAAGTAATTTATTCATTTTGTTCGTTCTTTCCAGTACTTCTGTGTTTATTTTCTGCACTTAGGAGATGCGAAGAAGGAGTCTATAAATGTACATTTCAAAAGATTCCAGTTGTTTCTCTGAGCCAGCGTGAAGGCTCCAGCACTCACATCCATAGAATAGCACGGAGAACACATTCTCCATTCTCATTCGGAGTTCGAGATTGAGATTTGTTCGATAAAAAATTGATTCACATTCATGTATGTTACTCGGGCCTGTTCAATTCGGGAATATATTTCCTTTCTTGGGCCCCACTTGTCATTTATATTGGTTGTTAAATATTTAAATGTGGAGACCTGTTCTACGGTGTTGTCCCTGATTTCAAGGGATTTTGGTGGTAGAGTTTTCTTTATTATTACCACCCACTTGGTTTTTCTTATATTCATAGTCAATCTAAATCTCTTGTTGGCTGTTACGACTCGAATGATCAATTTCTGGACATCTGATATTATTTGCTAATAGAACAGTATCATCAGCATACCGTATGTTGTTCAGTATACCTCCATTATCTGTTACTCCTTCAATTCATAGATGGCCTCATTAACCACAGTAACAGAATAAAGATTGAACAAAAGTGGTTAGAGAATGCATCTCTGTCTTACACCTTGGATTATTTTTAAGCTTTCCGACTTTTCCAGCCCAATTTTAACTTCCATTGATTGATTCCAGACAGATTTTCAATAATATTTCGATCTGTTTTGTCTATATTTTTTGTTTCTAGAATTTTTATTAGTTTCTTGTGCATTACACAGTCGAAACCTTTATTGGGATCTATAAAACATGCATATACATCTACATTCATATCTTTACAAGGCTGGACCAGTACATTTAAAGAGAGTAAAGCTTCCCGTGTACCCATGCCTTTTCGGAATTCGAATTGTGTGTTATCTATTTCTGCTTCACATTTTCTATTTATTCTGATATGGATGATTCTCAGGAATATTTTGAGAACGTAAGACATTAAACTTAATGAGCGATAAGTGTCACATTTCATTGATTTTGTCTTTTGAGGAATTGGGATGAAAGTCGACTTTACCAGTTAAGAGGGATTTGTCCAGTTTCATAGATCTTGTTAAATAGGATTACCACTCGATTAATGCATTTTTATCCGAAAATATTTTGAGGATTCGTCCCTTTATCTCATCTGGACTAACTGCTTTTCCATCCTTCTGTAGTTGTATAGCATGAATAACTTCTCTTTTTGTTATTTCTGACCCTATCTAATTATCCCTGTTTAGCTGTAAGTCCTAGCTATGTCCATTGAAAAGTTGTTCTATGTATTGCTTCTATATCGTTATTTTGTCCTTAATATTCGGTATAATTTCATTACTTCCATTTCTCAGAATTGTTTCTTGTCTTTTCCCTCAATTCCTTTACCTTCTTATGTAGATCGAATGTGTCATGTCTCTCTTGCAGTTCCTCTATTTCTGAGCATTTCTCTCTTAATCAGATTTCCTCAGTTTCTCTATATTTTCGACGTATTACAAGTTCGTTGTTCTTTGAGACATCTTTTGTTTTCTGTAATCGTCTTTCGTCCACCAGATTTAGTATTTCTTCTGTCATCCATTTCTGTTTTTTTTTTCTATTCTCCGCCTGACCTATTTCTTCCTCCTGTACTGCTATTAATTCATTCTTTATCTTAAATCACTGAGATTCGACATTCTCATTTTCTGTTCTTATTTGCTTCTTAAATTTCTCATCCATTTGTTTTCTAATCTGTGGGTTTAACTTGAGTCTGCCCCGAGGGTAGGTTTTTACAGATTTTACAAATTTCTACATGTTTTGTTTAACGAGAATACAATCTATCTGGTTCCTAGTCCTATCGTTGGGTGATTTCCAAGTGTACAACCGCCTGGGTGGGTGTTTGAAAAGTGTGTTCCTAATAAAAAAATCATTCTCGATGCCAAATTGGACGAGCCTGTCTCCTCGATTATTTCTCAGATCCAAGCCATATTGTCCAACCGTTTCACCGTCTACTCCTAAACTCACCTTAGAGTTAAAATCACCCATAATTATAGTTATTTCGCCTTTCTTCACGAGTTTCACCACCTTTGCCAGTTCGCCGCAAAAACGTTCAACATCTTCATCTGAGTTGTCGCATGTTGGAGCATAAACATCTATCTCAGCGAATCTTAAATAATAATTCATTATATCAAAAGCTTTGCTGAGGTCGTAGAGGGCGTCAGCGTAGATCTTATCTTCTATACTTTCGGTAGTCTCTTCGAACTACAGGGAAAATAAATACTGATACATAACTTTTTCAAATTTCATGGAAAGCGGTAATTATTTACTAAGGTGTTATCACCAGATTGAAGAGATTAGGAATTTCTTCTATAATTTGAGAAAAAACTTGATTTTAAAGACAGTTTAAAAAATAGAAAGAGAAGAGAGAGACAGAAAAAGAAAGTAATTAATGATATAAAATTATATTACATTTCGAGAACTACAATGTAGAAAGAAACGTGTTAAAATATAGAGATACTTATCTTTGTATTTTGAAATTTCTGTAAAAGTTCGCAACATTTTATAATCTTATTTCGATTAAGGCACAAATGCTGCGTTGGTTTATGAAGAAATTTGTGCTGTTTATGGTCAAGATACGTTACCAAAAGTAATAGATAAAAGATGTAGCTTTTGTTTCGGAAATTTCGGTGTCAACAATGTTTCTCATACAAAGCGACCAATAACAGAAAAAATTGATAGAATTTTGGCGAAAGTTGAGCAAGACATCCATCATCAAATATCTTTAAATCATTTAGAGAAAGCTGGTTGTAAAAAGAAGCTCGATGTTCAGGTGACATAAATTGAGGCTAAAACATTTATTCGAACGAATTTCCATCCGCAAATCTCTACAGAAACGTACCGAAATCGAGCCATTTTTGAAACGGTTGATCACGGGCGATGAAAAGTGGGTTTCATACGACAATAATATGCAAAAAAGATCGAGGTCGAAAGAGGATGAAACTCCACAAACGATGGCAAAGCCTGGATTGACGTCAAAAAATTTGATGCTGTGCGTTTGGTGGGATTGTAAGGGAATAGTGCATGATGAGCTGCTGCAGCCTAGCTAAACGATTAAGTATGTACTCTACTGTCAGCAAAAAGTCGGTCGGAACTATTCAACAGAAAAGGTGTCGCTTTCCACTATGACAAGGCCAGACCACCCCAATCTTTGATGACTCGGCATAAATTGAGAGAGCTTTACTGGGAAGTTTTAATACATCCACGGTACAGTCAGAACATTGTACCGTCAGACTACCATTTGTTTCGGTCTCTGCAGAATTCCTTGAATGGTGTTAAGTTAGTTTCAAAAGATATCTGTGAAACTCATTTGTCACAACTTTTTGCGCAGAAACCACAGAAGTTCTAAAGGGACGGGATTATGTTGTTGCTAGAAAAATGGTATGGTATGTAATAATACGATAACAAAGAGATCATTTGAATCAATCTCTCTAATAATAGTGTAAAGTTCAAGACAAAAAATTAGAATTACTATTCACTTAATTAGCCGTCAAAATAATAAAACAAAAATCTGGAAAGAGTTTACTTGAATATATAATAACTTTCTATACGGAATAAAATTCGTTGTTTGTTAAAATTTTCTTAAGCTCCTTGTTAAATTTATGTGTAGATACAATATGTTTTATTGTCAAAGGCAACAAATTACAAATTTTACTACCTACCTACCTACACATTTCTAGATTATGCTTAATTAACGAAATACCAAACTCATTTCTAGTTTCATAGTTACGATGGGAGCTAAATTTGTATTTTTATTTTTGTGAAAATATGTCTATAATTTAAGCAAATAAATATAGTGCACGGTAAGAATTTTATTTCTACAAAAGGTTTCTTTGCAAATACTAGTCGGTGACAGTCCAAATATAAAAAAATCTTTCGATCAGCATCCCGACCCCAAACAACATTTTATGCCAGAGCATGTACAAAAGCATAGTAGACATTTAATAGTGTATCCGGTCGTTACATTATTTTTCAAGCAATTTAAGTTGTAACAACTTTAATTAACTTTAGCGCAAATATTAGGCATTTGCTTTCTCCAAGATAAAGAAATGATTATCAATGTAATACATGTTTGGAACAACGCAATTGAACACTTTGGAGAATCTCGAGCGGTTGCTCTTGACATATCCAAGGCATTCGACCGTGTTTGGCACGATGGACTTTTGGCTAAGCTACGCTCTTGTGGTATGTCTGAAAAGTTCTGTTTGTGTTTGTTTCCTCAGAGAGCGTTCTTTACGAGTGGCGGTCGACGGATTTTTTTCTAACACCTTCACTATCAACGCCCGTGTGCCCCAAGGCTCCATACTATTTTCTACTCTCTTTCTTATTTACATTAACGATCTGCTGGAAAACACCGGGAATCCAATCTATAGGTTTGCAGATGACAGTACGCTTGTCTCTTCATTCACTTTGAACGCTCGGACATCGGCTGCTCAGGCGAATATCCGCAGACAGCAGGAGGTCGTTCAACTTAACAAAGATCTGGAAGAAATTCTATCTTGGGGTGACAGTAACCAAGTGGAATTTAACGCTACAAACACTCAGGCGGCAGTTTTTTCTAAAAAAGTTAACGTTGCTGAACCCGACATAGTTATGTCGGGGCACTCCATTCCCCTAACATCGTCGCTTAATTTGTTGGGCGTTAATTTGGGAGCAAATATGTCCTGGCATGAACATGTTGCAGGCATAGCAAGGAGAGCTTCTCAAAAGTTGGGAATACTATTTCGAACCAGAAAGCTTTACACTCCACAACAACTGTTAATTCTTTACAAGGCTCAAATTCGACCAACTAGGGAATACTGCTCCCATGTTTGGGCCTCCGCTTCGAAACATACACTGCATTTGTTGGATTTTGTTCAGAGAAAAGCTGTTCGTCTGATTGGAACTGACCGGCGGCCGTGATTCGCTGGAACATCGAAGAACGGTTGGCGACTTGAGTCTGTTCTACAAGTATTTTCATGGAAAGTAGCCCGCTTAATTCCTCCCAAAGCGGTGCATGTTAGAAATACACGTCGCGCTGGTGCTTCACATCCGTATGAGGTTCAGCTGGTTACACCGCGTACAACGCTTTTCAAGCAGTCATTTATATGGAGAACATCATCCCTTTGGAATAATTTGCCTAGCGCTGTGTTTCCCACCGAGTACAATTTACAGCGATTCAAAAACAACGTCAATCGCTTTTACCGCACGCGTGCCGCTCCTGGAGCGCTTTAGGGACATAAATAAAAATAGAAATTCCCAAACAACACCAGATTAGATAAATATAAGCGTTACCCAAGAAAGTCCAATGTAATACTTTATGTACTGTTTTTATTTCCATGCAGATAGTTTTCTCTTCAATTATCATCAATTTATTCGCACGATATCAAGATGAAATTTGTTCTAAAACTATATCAGCTTTATTTTTTAAATTAGATTCATCAGGGTCTGAAACCACGAATGTAGTATGATCTGCTTATAATAATACTCCACTAAAAGTTATGTAATCGTATAAATCACTCACAGATAAAGGGAATATGAGCGGTCCCAAAATGCTACTCTGAGGAGTGCCTATATTTTGATTTAGAACTATCAATTTCCATTGAAATTTTACGATTAAATATGAAAGGTCCCTTTATACCTAAGCTTTCTAACTTTATAATGGCAAAATTCATATCTACCGTGTCAAAAGCATGAGTCAAGTCGAAAGAAACAATTATTACTATTTCCTTTTAATTATTAGCTGAACAAGGTCTGTACAGATGCTTATCCAAGAAAAACCCTGACAAAAGTCATGCTGACTATCGAACTAGATTGTATTATATACAACTGTTTCAAAGATCTTGCCATACTAACGAATACACATCTTAATAGTTATTTACTATATTCGACTAAATTGACAGAAAAACATCTGTCCAATAAATTAAAATTAAAGAACTAAAACCCAACTGTTTTTCTTTTTTTTTTTAAATTGATATTAACTCATTATTTTGCTTATAGCTTAATTACGGTAAAAACAATAACCCAAGGGAATGTAATTTCCTAGACACAGTCATAATAGTGAATGGATATGACAGATCAGATTTATCCGTTTTAGTATTTAAATTAAACATTTAATGACAATGATAATTTAGCTCACTTAAGATTTTTCAATTTAATCTTTAGTTAACGCGATATAAGTTGATAAAAATCTTTATTACTATAACGGTATTTTTGCATTCATTTCCTGAAACTACCCATGACGATTTCTAATAATTAATCTTGTCAGAATACATGAAGTAGGTTCTTTCGGTTCCTTGCAATATCAAATATATCTGACTGCAAACAGTTTCGATTGAAAAAATTACATAGTCTTGGCATAAGATACAACAAATGAAAAGAAAAAACCTGGCAAGTGCAAGTCGAATTTGCGCAATTAGTGTTCCGTACGGTGATTGCTTTTAAAATAAAATAAAATCCTGACCTAGGCTAAGTTAATTAGGTCTCTGACATGTATATATCTTAAGATCCAATGTATTTTTGGTTTCTTCTTAGTCAATAATGTATTGGTGTGTGCTAGCTAGCACACACCAATACATTATTATTACACAGCTAGGTAGCATCTTAGCTCCCTAATAGCCAATAAATTAATCTAGCTCACTCTAGAAACTAGTAATAAAATTGTAAAACAAATATTTACTACCCAAATATTTGTCTATAATATATATAAAATGCAACGTCTCTCTGTCTGTCTGTCCGTTAGTGCGCTTATCAATGGAGAACCACTTATCCGATTTACGTACTTTTTTTTTTTAAACATACAAATGTTCTTTAGCGAGGTTATAGGCTATATTTTATTACGCTAGGTAGCATAAGGAATGAGCAGTGACGATAATAGTGAATGAAGTCGGAAAAAAAACTTTGCCGCTTGCGCGTTCCGTTGCAATACACAGCCTAAACCATTAACTATGGAACAATATTATGTAGCAGAGAATATCTATAATCTATAATATATATAAAATGTAATGTCTCTCTGTCTGTCTGTCCATTAGTGCGTTTATCACGCGAGAACCACTTATCCGATTTACGTATCTTTTTTTAAATTCATACATATATTCTTTGGCCAGGTTATATAATAATAATAATAATCTATACCTATAATATATATAAAATGCAACGTCTCTATGTCTCTCTGTCCGTTAGTGCGCTTATCCCTCGAGAAACACTTATCCGATTTACGTGATTTTTTAAATTCATACATATGTTCTCTGACCAGGTTATAGATATATATTTTATTACATCTATAATATATATAAAATGCAACGTATCTCTGTCTGTCTGTCCGTCGGTTAGTGCGCTTATCACTGGAGAACCACTTATCCGATTCACGTACTTTTTTTTTAAAACATACATATGTTCTCTGGCCACGTTACAGACTTTTATTACGATAGGGAGCATAAGGTATGAGAAGTGACGATAATAGTGAATGAAGTCGGAAAAAAGTTTGTTGCTAGCGCGTTCTCTTGCAATACACAGCCTAAACCCTTAAATATTAAACAATATTATGTAGCAGAGAACATCTATAATCTATAATATATATAAAATGCAATATCTCTCTGTCTATCTGTCTGTCCATTAGAGCGTTTATCACGCGAGAACGACTTATCCGATTTACGTGTTTTTTTTTTAATTCATACATTTGTTCTCTGGCCAGGTTATCTATAACCTTCTATCTATAATATATATAAAATGCAACGTCTCTCTGTCTGTCTGTCTGCCTGTCTCTCTGCCTGTCTCTCTGCCTGTCTTTCTGCCTGTCTGTCTGTTTATTCGTTAGTGCTCTTATCACTGGAGAACCACTTATCCGATTTACGTGCTTTTTTTTTAAACATACATATGTTCTTTGGCCAGGTTATCTATCTATAATACATATAAAATGCAACGTCTCTCTGTCTGTCTGTCTGTCCGTTAGTGCGTTACGTGCTTTCTTTTTTAGAACATACATATGTTCTCTGGCCAGGTTATAGGATATATTTTATTGCGTTAGGTAACATAAAGAATAAGCAGTGACGATAATTGTGAATCAAGTCGGAAAAAAGGTTACCATTAGCGCGTTCTCTTGCAATACACTGCCTAAACCATTAAATATGGAACAATATCATGTTGCAAAGAATATAATATATATAAAAATGCAACGTCTTTCTGTCTATCTGTCTGTCCGTTAGTGCGCTTATCACTTGAGAACCACTTATACGATTTACGTGTTTTTATAAATTTATACATATGTTCTATATAATTCGATATAAGCCTAGATAATGGGAGATAAGGTAAGATAAATGGCGATAAGTGTAAATAATGGGAGATAAGGAGAAATAATGGGAGATAAGCAGAGATAAGTCTAGATAATGGGAGTTATGGTGAGATAATGCGAGATAAGGAGAAATAATGGGAGATAAGGAGAAATATTGCGAGATAAGTCGAGATAAGCCTAGATAATGGGATATAAGGTGAGATAATGGGAGATAAGGTGAGATAATGGGAGATAAGGGGAAATAATGGGAGATAAGGAGAAATAATGGGAGATGAGCAGAGATAAGCCTAGATAATGGTAATTATGTAGAGATAATGGGAGATAAGGAGAAATAATGGGAGATAAGGTAAAATACTGGCAGATATTTTATTACATTAGGTAACATAAGCAGTGAAGATAGTAGTGAATCAAGACCACGCGAGCGGAGCCGCGGGCACTGCTAGTTTAATTTTAAACCAATAAAATAAAATTCTTTTGTTTCCTTACAGGAGCGGTGCGCCAGCAGTAATGTACTGAAAAGTATATTAACATAACCTCCACCATATTGCCAAGTTCCATAGTTTTCGTAGTAACTTTTAATACTAGATAAATTATTAAACGTAATGCACTCGTCATAATTTTCGCTCAATCCACTCTTTTTAATAATTTTAAAAGAGGCCGTCGTAATGTAAATGTAGGTAATGATCAATTGAGTTTTAATGATAAAGGTAAGAGTTTAGTTTCATTATAATTCACAGTGTAGTGTACGAGACGAAGAATAACAGAGCGCCTGGAGAAGATGAGTTATTTATAGAAGCGGTAAAGCATGGTGGACAAATAGTTATTAGAGCCTTATGCAAATTATTTAATGAATGTCTTCAACGAGGTGTAACGCCCCCTAAATGGAACGAACAAGGCTATAATAGTCTTATTGTATAAAAAAGGTACCACTGAAAAACTTACTAATTATAGTCTGTTATTTCATCTTCATAAATTATTTATGGAAATCATTGTCAGACGCCTGACACTAAAATTAGACTTTTATCGCCCATAGACAAGACAGAATATAACAAGCCCATTATATTGATTTTCGTGGACTACGAAAAGGCTTTCGATTCTATAAGTCACCATCAGATGATAAACAGAGTATAGAATTGATTATAGGTATATTGCATTGATAAAAAGTATATACGACAGGGTAACATCGTGTGTAAGACTACATGAAATGACAAAAAAGTTTCGCATAGAACCAGGTGTGCATCAAGGAAACACTTTCTCCCCAAAGCTCTTTACTTCTACTGGAATATTTTATTTATTTATTTAATTAACGGGCAATGCCCAATTTTAAAACAATATAATAAAATCTCTTAAGACGACAATAAAGTAAAAAAGAAAATTTTAGAATAAGAATGAGGGAAAGAGAAGAAAGAAAAAAGAAAATTATAATAATAAAAATAGAAAAGTAAATAATGACTGTAACAATAAGTAACAAAATGCACATCACACTCCACACAACTGTCTATAAAACACAGATTTTCCAACGAAAAAGTCCAGACTGGGATGCTCATTGGCAAGGCGACATGACCTAGATACAAAATTATTGCATCTGTAGTTGGTCCTGTGGGATGGCACAAAAAAAGTGTGCCTCGAACGGGTCACCCTGGAAGGTACATGCAGACCAATTTTGTCCAGCAGAAAGGGACATTGGTATTTACTATGGAGAATATTATAAAGTATTTTGAGATCGATAGCAACTCTGCGATCTTGTGAAGTTTGAATGTGAAGCTCAGATTCTATCTGAGGGTAGGTAAGCTCAGGTCTATTGATCTTAAAGGCAATGTATCTCAGAAATTTGTGCTGCACTCTCTCAATGCATTGAACGTGAGTACCATAGCAAGGACTCCATATACTTTAGGAATATTTTAAACGAGCTCTAATCAGTGAACAGTACAGCTGCTTGATTGCAGCTATACTATTAAAGCCCAGTGTAATACGCTTAATAAATCTCAAAAGCTAGAGAGACTTGGAAATGATATTCTGTATATGAGGTATAAAAGTTAATTTTAAGTCAATAATAAGCCCTAGATCTTTGACTTCAGACACTCGTTCAAGAACAGCATCCCCGATCTTGTATGGATAATCCGAGTCCGGGACTTACTGAAAACGATAGAATGGCACTTAGTCGCATTTAGCTCCATACCATTGTCTTTGCACCAAGCTACAAGCTGATTCAAATCTGTCTGAATTTTGTAATAATCATCAAATACAGACACCTCAATATACAACTTTAAATCATCCGCAAAAAGGAGGACCTCACTATGTGCAAAACGATGAGTCAAGTCATTAATAAATAAGTTAAACAGAAGAGGACCCAAGTGCGATCCCTGAGGAACTCCAGAGGGGACATGTATACTATCTGATAGGTAGTTATTAAAGCGGATAATCTGTGTACGTCCAGTCAAATAACAGGCAAGCCAGTCCAAATATACATGTAAAATAATTGACTGGGAGGAAATGGGCCTAAATATACATGGAGAGAGATTAAATCATTTGAGATTCGCAGATAATATAGTCATGGTAACAGACGGCATCGACCAGGCATCCTTGAAGGTGGAAAAATTATATACTGCATGAAGAGAAGTCGAACTAAAAATAAACTTCACAAGAGGGAGAGAAATCTCGTACTGAATGACAATATATCAGTCGCAGGCAAACCTGTCGAACAAGTCATATCATACAAATATTTGGGTCATGAAATCCATATCGGTAGAAAAACCAGACCTGAGAGCTCCTAAGAAGAATGGAACCGAAACACTAACACAAAAATATCGGCAAATAAACTGCGTGTGACGCAAAGGGCTATGGAACGATTGATGATGGGTATTATCCTCAGAGATAAGATACCCAACAATATCATTCGACAAATGACAGGTGTAACCGATATCATCGAGAGAGTCACGATATTGAAATGGAATTAGGTTGGCCACATGGCTAGGAGAACAGACGAAAGATGGTCAAAGAGATTATTGGAATGGCGACTCAGACAGAGGCATTCTGGAACAGAGGACGCCCCCCAACCAGAATGGCAGATGACATCAGGAGAGCTATAGTAACTGGATACAAATGACCCAGCATAGAACTGAATGGCATAGAGAACGAGAGGCTTATGTGCCGCAACGGACGCATATCGCTGATTAATGATGATTAGTTTTATTGTTGAGCCACAAATACGTTTTAAACATCATATTACCTACATAGTGGAAAAAAACACATTGTGCTTTAAAGCTTATCTCTCGTAAACACGGCATAGCACAAAATATTAGAAAGCACTGCGTATTTTAATACTATGCAGATTTTATCAGGACCTGTGCTGAGGGAGAAAAATAAAAAAAACATTTAAATCATAAATTCCCTTTTTTTTATTATGCCGACAACTTTTCAAACCACCAACTATGAGTAATGTTAACGTTCAGATAACTCAAAAATAACAAAAAAATGGACATACAGTCTGTCAAGTAAGAACGTGTCCGCTATAATTCATTTTTGGTAGATGCGATTTTAGCGATTCAATAGAAAATCGGTAGAGGGAACTGTGTTTACGACGCATTTTAGTAAAAGTGCCAGTCGATTCCGAACTCTCGTCAAAATCACGTAATATCCAAAAGGAGTCACTTGTTTGCACATCGGTTCGAGGGAGTCTTCCTTTGTTCCCATCCAAAGAGGCTTAAAATGACACATTTTAGTGCCGCTAAATATATTAAAAATTCGGTATCGTTTGTGAAGAACTGGGTAAATCATTTTAATGAGACAAAAAATGTCGACGATTTGCCAAAACGTGGGTCCGTAGGCAAAGTCACTCCGAAAGTCGAAAAACGAATCGTGTCATTGTTTTTCACGGAACCCGAAATTAACATTGCGTCAAGGAGCGCCACAATTAAGAAAATCGGTTGGAATGTGTCTCATGAGACCATTCGACAACATCTTCGTGGTCATGATGTCAAATTCCGAAGCGCGTTGAAGAAACCTTTGCTGGGCGAAAATCACGTCGCGAAGCGGTTCGCTTGGGCGCACGATAAGATACTAGAGTGGCCCTCACAATCGCCGGACGCTAACTCTATTGAAAACGTTTGGTCCCTTATAAAGAGAAATTTTAGAGGAAAGACCCTGAGGATTTTGACTCAGTTGTCTCGTGAGATTCGAAAAATTTGAAGATTATTGCCAGAGTATGTAGAAAATCTCGTCGACAGCATGCCTCGAAGATGCCAGGCGATTATTGATGCAGGAGGCAATTGGGCAACTCACTAAGGTAATTGCGCCGTTGTTAGTACACCAAAGAATACACTGATGGCAAAAATGTTCAAGAATTTGAGCGGTCACGTTTTTACTTGACAGACTGTAAGTTGTTGCTGAAAACAGTGAGTCATCTAGATTCCATTTATACTGATTACTACCACAAACCAAAGAATTACTACCTAACTCTTTGATTTATGGTAGTAATCAATTAGTAATTAATGCTTTGATTTACGTTTGTACGGTAAGTAGATATATTATACGTGATGTCCAATTATACGAACGAAGTTAATTGACCACACTTAAAATAAAAATTTCAAGTTAAACCTTAGTGAATGTACTTTAATTTGATAAAAATCTTTATTAACATTACTTCGTATTTGACTTCATATCCTGAAATGCTCTATTACGATTATAATTAATATTTCACGCAGCGGTGAAAATTACGACTACATAGTACTGAATTTATCAAGAAATTTCGTCAGAGCAATTAATGTGCATATCTTCTGTGCTTTATTACAGAAGTAACAGTGGCCACACCGGTACTGGCCTAGGCCTTTCAGTGTCACGTGGAAAATGCTATAAATAATAAAAATATATATAAAATACAATAAAAAACGAGTTATACAAAGAGTTCTTTATACCACTTGTCAATTCATTATCCCAAAACTTAAGTTTATAATTTATAATATATAATATATATAAAATGCAACGTCTCTCTGTCTGTCTGTCTGTCCGTTAGTGCGCTTATCACTGGAGAACCACTTATCCGATTTACGTGCTTTTTTTAAACATGCTATGCTCTCTGGCCAGGTTATAGGCTATATTTTATTACGTTAGGTAACATAAGGAATAAGCAGTGACAATAATACTGAATCAAGTCGGAAAAAAGTTTGCCGCCAACGCGTTCTCTTGCAATACACTGCCTAAATCATTAAATATGGAACAATATCAGGTATCAAAGAATATCTATAATATAAATATAATAAAATGCAACGTCTCTCTGTCTGTCTGTCCGTTAGCGCGTTTATCACTCGAGAACCACTTATCCGATTTATGTGTTTTTTTTTTTAATTCACACATTTGTTCTCTGGCCGGGTTTTCTATAATATTCTATAATCATCTATAATATATATAAAATGCAACGTCTCCCTGTCTATCTGTCTGTCTACCTGTCCGTTAGTGCGCTTATCACTCGAGAACCACTTAGCCGATTAACGTGTTTTTGTTTTAAATATACATATATTCTCTGGCCATGTTATAGGATATATTTTATTACGTAAGGTAATATAAGGAATAAGCGATGGAGGTCATTCGAGTATCAGTTCGAGAGAATTCAGATCCTTCAATATGCAAACGATTAAGTGCCATATATGTATCAAGGATTTCAATGAAACTGTCAGTCATATAATTTTGTTTCACCGTAGCCCCGATCTGGCGCCGATGAACGCTTTCTTGTGGCGATATCTTAAAAGTAAAGTTTATAATGACAATTTTGGCTCCTTGGAGCAAAAAAAAATATTCGGGAAGCAATGAAGTGATGATAGAAACGACGTGCTGAATAATGAACAATCATTGCATAGCTCGCTTAGAAGAGAATTAGAAAAGTAACGGTAAATCATATTATTGTAATTTGATGTAAGGGAACTGTTTTTTTTTCATTTGTCAATTTGTTTTTTTTTTAGTGTTCCGTACGGAACACTTATAAGATCACCTCGGCGTCTGCCCGTTCATCCGTCCGTCCGTCTCTGTCACACCCGATTTTCTCCGAAACTATTTGACATAGAAAGTTGAAATTTGGTGTTAATATAGAAATTGATGGCCTTATCAGAGCCGTGTAGTTTTGAAAGTTAAATTTCGACTTAAGTGGTTAGTTTTGGGGAGGTCAAATCTGAAGTGAAAAAAAAATTCTTTTACTAGGTCATCGATGGGGTGTCAAATGAAAGCTTGTAAAAACATGAGTTCAAAAATATATATAATGTAATACTTGCGTACACTTTTCTTTGTATTATTTTTAAAAAATCGTTAAAAAAAATCGCTGCCCCCTCTTTATCTCGAAAAGTATTGATCAAAAAATTTTGAAAAATTCTGGAATATTCTCCACAGGATGTAGATTGAACGAAAATTATTACGAGTGCAATACCTTTAATAATTTATCTGGTATATAAAAAAAAACAAAAATTTCAAGATCATCAGTTTTCAGTAAAGATCGGAAACAAACTTTGTTGAAAACTCATTTGGGGTGTGTTTTGTGAAGTTACTGATCATTTTATACCTCTGTAACAAAAATTTTTATTTCCAAAGCAATCAACGTACGGAATACTAATTGCGCAAGTTCAACTTGCAATTGACCGGTTATTTTAATATAAAAAATATATTAAAGGACACCTGTTACGTTTGTTCGATAAATATAAATGTAAGTTGTAACAACTGTAATATATCGAATTACCAATTTCTTCATGGACATCCTTCAAATGTGTTACACCGTGTATATTACATTGTTAATAATAATTTGAGTGCGTAACTTTATATTCAGTGCACGGTAATTTATACAAAAAGGTGTGTCTTGCATTAAAATAAAAATAACCTGCTCATATTGGGTCATTACTTAATCGTAATAGTAGGAGAGCTAGTGAATATTCAAAATGTTGTATACGGGTTGACATTTTGTAAAAAGGGATCCTTTTCATGTGCGAAAATAGTTTTCACAAACTATCAGGTTATGCCCATAGCTGGTTAAAGTACTATAAAATTTAATTTTAAAATATCTATTGCAAAAAAACAAATTGATAAATAAAACAAACTCTTATTATATATCAGGATAAATTACACAGGCCAACAAAAAAATATTTGTAAAAACTTTTTAAACCAATAAGTGTATTTGGGTGCTGAAACCGTATCTGGTATCAGTTTTCTTGTATCACCCACAGTTCTCTCACAATATGACATCGATTAAATTTCAAAATAGGGAAAATTTGATACATAAAAAAACTGATCAAACTGTTGATCTCTTCTTCTGTCATGGTAAATAGATGTTCCAGATTCCAAGTTTTTTTTTTTTTTTCAGCCTAGAACCAAGCAATTCTGATTTTTTCCTTAGTTAAACCCAAATCTCTCACTAAATCATTTAACTCAGCTTGTGTAAACAAGTGTGGTTTTAAATTTTCCAGAGAACATTGAAACTCATCATCATCCGGTCGACTTTCATTAAATTCGGGACTGGACTATAAAACGTTATCAATAGACTGAGGTGGCTCAGGGACAGGAAGTCCCAATCCATGTCCTACCGGCCGACTAGCTGAGGTAAAGTTAGGATAGACAATTACTTTCTTATTTTTGGAATTATATCCAGAAACATTAACGCTGCAAAAATAACAATCATTTTAATGATTTTGTTGTTCTCTCCGTACTATGAGTACTGCAAATCTAAAAGCTTTCTTTTCTTTCTTATATCATTTCCGAAGATCCTAGACACAAACATAACATACTTTGTGAGGAGCCCAACATTTTTCTTGATTATCGATTTCTACACCAAAATATGCAAAGTATACTTTTTTTTACAAAGTCAGTAATGTTTCTTTGATGTTTTTTAACTACAAACTCACCACATATATAACAAAAAGTGTTGGGAGAGTTTTTACAACCACGATTAGCCATACTTTGAGTGTGAATTAAAGCACGTGGGTTAAACACTACAATGCGAGGTTATATTAACTGGAAGAAAACAAACAGCTGTGATATTTATCGGAACTGCCAACCTAATAATATTTGGTTTTACTGCCAACCTTATAAAATTCTGATTTCTTTGCCAACCTAATAACCTTCGAATGATAAAAAATAAACTTTTCACATTTCGAATATTAAAATGTGAAAAATTGGTGGGCGATACGACTTTTTTATTATTATTTTCGGACTCAGCATACCAAAAAACATAGGAATCAGGTAAAATTATTAAAAAAGTTTTGTCATCGTTGGCTAGTGTTATATCTTAAAAAAAATCGGTCAAGTGCAAGTTCGACTTGCGCAATTAGAGTTCCATACCGTGATTACCTTTAAAATGAAAATTTTCAGAGGTATAAAATGATCAGGCACTTCATAAAACACACCTCAAATGAGTTTTTAATAAAATGTTAGAGCCCAGATTACAAGCATGTCTAGTTAGATACTGACTCAGCAGGCTAATCAGACTAACCAGAATAAGACAAAAGTTCCTAACATGTACATATCTTAAGATCGACGTTTTTCTCAGTCTGTAATGCATAATAGTTATAGCATCTTAGCTACTAATAAGTCAATCTAGCTCAGTCTAGAATGTAACCATAAAAGTGTAAAACAAATATTTACTACCTAAATATTTGTTTAATTATAAACAAATAAAATAAAATTATTTTGTCTCTACCTATCCGTTGACTGTGTGTGTATTGGAAAGTATATTAAAAAAAACCTCCACCATATGATCAAGCCAATTAGTTTTTCTTTTATACCAGGTAAATTATCAAACGTAAGACACTCGTGATAATTCTCGTTCAATCTATACTTTATGAAGACTATTCCAGGATTTTTTCAGAATTTTTTGATCAGTATTTTTCGAGATAGAGTGGAGGAGAGCGATTTTTGGCCATTTTTTAAAAATAATACAAAGAAATGTGTCCGCAAGTATTACATTATATATATTTTTGAACTCGTGTTTCCACAAGCTTTCATTTGACGCCCCACTTGATGACCTGGTAATATTTCTTTTTCACTTCCGATATCACCCCCCATAACTAACCCCTTAAAACTACACGGCTCTGATTGGGCCATCAATTTCTATATTTGTGCCAATTTTCAATTTTATATACCAAACAGTTTCGGAGAAAATCGGGTGTGACAGACGGACACCATAAATATTCCGTTCAGAACACTAAAAACGATGATTTGGTATTGGATTTGTCTGCCATTATTGATGTGGCTTTTAAGGTGCAAAGTGGCATTATCAGATAATAGAATGCGACTGTGGCAATATTACTTCTTACACCGGCTGTATTTTGTAGGTTTGTAATTACAGATTTTTATGATGAATAAGTTGTAACGAACCCCTTGGCCCATTCACCGTATTTGACCCTATGCCTATTGAGAGGTCAGGATTCTGACGAACCGAGACTCGAACGTATTCGCATTTGAAAATATAGTCCACTATTTCCGTCAGTGTGTCAATCTGTATGTCTGTATGTCTATCTGCCTGTCTGTGGGTTCTTCTGTCTGTTGGCACGATAACTCTTGAACGAATTGAGATATAGATTTTAAATTAGGTACACATAATATTTCAAGTGGAAATGGAACCTATATTTTTTCGGCGATATTGCTAGGAGATGGGGGACAATAAATTTTGTTTGTTTTCTATATCATCATGGTTTTTAATTGAAATAGTTAAATATATAAGGGGCCAAAGGGGTGAGGGAGGTATTGGAGGGGTTCCCTCGTATATGTCGTGCTATAATCAAAAAATAGGAAAATTATTTTGTGAATTTATGGTCAAAGATACATAAAATAAATGAGGTACGAGAGGTGTTAGGCAGATTGCTACGCATATATCGTATTATACTATATATATATATATATATATATATATATATATATATATATATATATAACATATATATATATATATATATATATATATATATATATATATATATATATATATATATATATTCTGAAAAAATTGTATTTTTTTTGGAATTTTTTAGAGTCTATAAATTTAATAATTTCCTTATTTTTTCATTATTTTCAATTTTAACAAAAACAATATGGAAAAAGACATGTCAGGTTTTAGTTCTAAATATCTATGTAGCCTTTTTATGCTTAACCTTTTTGAAATTAATATTCTACCATAAAGAACCTATTATTTAAAATATCGACTTATTCTGGGAAGCCTATATTATTTGTTTTACCGCGTTTTTAATCAGTTGGAACCTTATTTACACTGTATAAATGTTATTAAACGCGACATTCTTGCCACGCGATAGTTGCAGAATTATTGTCTTTCAAGCCCCTTGCACACAAGACGTACACTCTCAGGCGAGAAACTCCATAACAACTGAATTTCCAATGCTCTCTGATCTTACCTTGCCTCTCTTACGCGTTGCGTTTGCACAATAAGCCAAAGAAATTTGAAGTTATTTATGCGACACCCTGTACATAAAGACAATAGTCCCCTTAGAGATGATATTTCTGATACTAAAAATCGATTTTAAATTTTTTGCGTTAAATTGTCTCATAATCCTAGAACTCTCATTCTACTATGTACTTTTGTTTTACAACTAGACATTTATTTTAATTGTTTAACAAATTAAAAAACTTAAAGTTGGACGACCCTAATGAAAATTTTACGACAATGTCTATTTTCTTTCAATTCTTTGCATTCTTTTTCTTTATGATAATGTAGTTCAGTTACTAGTTTTTACACCGCCGAAATAAACAGTTTTCTTGGCGAATATAAGAAATCAAGTCTTTCTTTGCAAACACGTAGTTCTAAAATCAATACCACTGAAAATATTGCTATCGGTACAGAAAGACAAACTCGTGAAATAAAAAGTCGCCATAAAAACGAAGCCGGCTGGCTACCAGGCGAGTTTCTCAGATATGCTACGCATATTTTGCCACTTCTGCTCTAGCGGCATCTCTGAAAACTCAACAAGGCATATTTTACCGTCCTGGCGTTAGCGAATAACTATATTTTTGGTGTCAGTAGAATTTTACCTTTCACAGTAAAAATTAGCTACAAGCCGATCTTTTAAAGAGAAAGTTCAAATTTTAAACAATTTATAAAGAAAGCTGTAAATGAAGTTTCAATGGAACAATTGAAAAAATTCTGTAAATATTATCATTAAAGTTGAAAACTCCTACGTTTCTGGATAGAATGATATCGTAATAAATCTAGATTATGATAGTGACAGTGACACTGAATTAGATATAAATAAATGTTAGGCTGTATTTTTCTTTTTTCCCTGTTTTTTTTATCTGAAATATTTCAAACAATATATTAATCGTGGCTACTTTCTATTTTTATCTTTGTACTTAAGCCTAAGAAGATTTCACGACTTGGAACTACAGAAAATTTCATATCGTATATGGAATTAAACATTTATTAAGGAAACTTACTCTGACTAAAAAAGAAGTTATCTTTATGTGGGTTAAAGCTCACGCTGGTCTTACGCATAACAAACAGGTTGACCAACTGGCGAAATAGGCAATCGTTGACGGTGAATTCTTATCATTTCCAATAGGATTATCAGATACTTATATACCTAAAAGTAAAAAAATCATGATAGAATGGCAAAATACATGGAAACACTTCAGAAGCAATAGTGATACACATTAATCTAAGATCTATTAAGAAATTGAAAACAAATATTAGCACAGTCAATTGAACGTATCCAGAATATTTACCATTACTATTATTAGACTTAAATTTGACCATGCATGTTACCCTGTTTATCTTAAAAAAATTTATGTCATAAAATCAGACTAATGTGAGTTAGGTGCAACTGTTGGCGATTTGAGTCATATTTTATTTGAATGTCAGAAATATAGTAATGATCTATACCCAAAATTAATAAAGAACTACTGTACACCAGGATCGTTAAACTTTCGACATGTACTCACGCTTTTAGGCAATTTTCAAATTCAAAGGATCGTCATGTCTTATTTACATGAAAACAATATTAAACTTTGAATGATGGATTTAGTTATTGTCTTGTTTGTTAAAAATCCTCATAGAATCCCAAATTTATATGTTACCCCTGGTCCACTTGCTTGTTTTAAAATGGTCTGATTAACTCAGAGTAAGAAGTGTGTAAACTTGTCTATATTTCCGGTAAAGAAGGTAGATTATTATTTTTTTTATCATTTAGTAATAAGTAGCAACGGCTTAATTTCTGTGAATCATTTTTGATAAACTGAAGGTTCGGTATAGGGTTCCAATTAACGACTGGGTGCATGGCAGAACTACCAAAATAAAATTTAAAAAAATCCTTGTACTTGGTAATTAAATATTTCTTTACCTACTACATTTTTTAGTACCTGCTGAAAAACCACATTAAGTTCGACCTTGTGTTACTATTCTCTTATAATATATACTAAGCAGGGTTGCTAGATATATCAGATAAAATCGTCCAACCCGATAAATTTAATGGATCCCAAGTATTGACAATATCATTTGAATTGAAAATATCTTAATTTGGCAACCTTGGACTTTAAATATTATTGCAATTTGTCAAACATGTCTGAACTAGCTTTACTTTATGGTAAGATATTAATGATATGAGTTGAGAGGAAGAAAGGTTTTAAAGATATTTACAACTAATACATGACATTTCCTCTACATGCTATTTCTGTTAGATTAGGAATAATAAAAGAATAACATAACTTTCACATTCCTTGGTTCAAGAACCCTGAATAGGACGAATAATGCAAGATGCTTGAAGCCTCTCTAAACACTCTTCCCACTTCCTTAAAGCCTCACGTATGTATATATATATATATATATATATATATATATATATATATATATATATATATATATATATATATATATATATATATATATATATATATATATATATATATATATATATATATATATTGCATTCTACGCCTTCCGGTTCCTAGCTGCCACTCATGTCGATCCTTCCAAACTACTGGTCTTTCTTTCCGACGGGGCTTTTTGAATCCCTGGTGTCCATGTCATTTTTGGTGTACCCCGTTTTTTGCGGTCTGAAGACATCCATGACTTTGTTTGTTTTGATATTCTTTGATCTGCTCATCATGCTCTGTACATGCCTGTACCAGCCAGTTGTTATTTTCGTATCCCTTCGATCAGAGTCGACCTTCATTATTTCTCTAAACGGGTGTTAGTTATTTTGTCTCGTCTTGATATACCCACTAACGGTCTCCAGAGTTCATTTTTAGTGTATTTTTTTTTCTGCTAAATGTTTACTAATTTATCAAGTTTCTCTGCCTTATAAAACAATTGTAGATGTCTCTCTTCCATTAATTCGATGTAGTCGTTAACCAAAGTATTGAATTTAATGCTGTGATTACTTGTTTTTCTTTTGTTATTCGATGTTCTATATATGGTTCTGTCCTTCTATTCTGATCTACTTTTGTTCCTAAGTATGTATACTCCTCGTATGCATGTATTTTTTTTCCATTGTTCACTTTTCTCACCCTCTAACACACCGCTATTCAGTTTTGGTTATGTTTACTGTCAGACCTCACTTCTGGTATTGTTCTATTAATTTTCTAGCCATGTACTCTAAGTCGTCATTGTCTTGTGTGATTACCACCTGATGTTAGTAAAATGCAGAGCATATACAGTTGTATCATCTGTCAGCTGGATGCCAATTCCGTCACACTAATGTCTCCACTCCTTCAAAGCCTCGCCTAGATAGATCCTGAAAAGCGTTAGAGACAGTAACCTTGCTTTAGGCGTTTTCTTATGTTGAATTTTCTCGATAATACGCCATTGATTTTCATCTGCGATTTAGCATCATTAGCCTTATTTGACTGTTCCGATCACCGTTGCATTTATCCTTGTGTTTTTTTTATATCTGCCATAGTTTCCTGGTAGGAACTGTATTGCCTTATATTTTAATATACATAAATATGCTAAAAATTTGTTTACTATTTTAACTAAAATTTTTAAAAAAAATTATATAATACCCTTAACGCTGAATTGCTCATAAACAATATGTTACATTCCTAGTATTTGAAGGAATGCGAAAATCTCGGAAAGTAAACAGTAAACTTGCTTTGTTGAGCTCCAAAAGACGGGATGAGGGCCCTAACCAAGCTCAGTAAAAAAAAGATTTCAGCAGAGATTTTTTGGCTTTTCATCATACAATAGATGGACACCTGCCGGTTGTGTTTTTAGTGGTACATGGTTCGGAAATCTTCGATTTGACGGAGATTAATTATACTACTTGTCAGTGTGACTTAGTTCTGTGATGAGATTTTTTTTCTACCCTCCCACCAAGGGGTGTTAGAGTTTTGACTAAGCACGATCCACTGCTAAGGTTTTCTATCAAACAGAGGCAAAGAAGAGAGAGGAAGGGGGGGAGAGAGAGGGAGAGAGACGGAGAGAGAAGAAAGAGAAAATATTACCTGCTTGAAGTAAAAAGTACGCAAAGTAAGCAGAAGCTGAAATTCTTGTGTTAATACTACATGTTGTTTTATCGTCAGACGATGTTTTCTGTAATAATGGCCCGTAATATCAATTCAATTGGTTCAATTTTAATAACGTCGCCAATTAGATAGATGACATAAAGCACAAGTCAACCAATAGACTTGCCTTATTTGTGCACCTTTACATTTCAAAAAAGCATATACAATTTTAGAAGTTTATAACTTTAAAGGTAGCGGATCGTAGATTGGAGCAATTATCGTAAATGTACATTTTCTTCAGTTAATATCATATTAAAAGTTGAAAAATTCTTCTGAATTCAAACCTCAAAGATTCTAATCCATAATCTACTTAAGATACCAGAAAACGTTACTACTTTGAATAAACTATTCACCAGCTCTTAGACTATAAGAGAAAATTCGTGACATAAACTTTTACGATAGTATAAAAATCAGATTTTTGATAACGACCTGCCCAGATTTGTTAAAACAATAAAGTAAATGACTTGCCCTATTGCTGGGTGGTACTAAAGATCGGATATCCGATGACCTTTAATCTGACACATATATATAATTAAATGTATATTAAATCAAACCTTTGAAGCGTTTATATTAAAAAACTGAATTTTCGTCTATTTATAGACTATATACTAATTCTTGTTTTATGGGTAAAGTTACACATATATATTGGCCATATACTTTATGAAATGCAACCTCTCTGTTTGTCTGTCTATCCGTTAGTGCACCTATGACTCGAGAACCACTTATTCGATTTACATGGTTTTTTTTAATTCGTACATATGGTCTCTGGCCAGGTATTAGTATATATATATATATATATATATATATATATATATATATATATATGTATATATTGCAAAAAAAAAAAACCTAAACAATAATTCTGTAGTCTATGCGAGCGGAGACGCGGGCAGAGCGTACAAAAAAAAAAAACAGTTTTGTGAACAAACGGAAAATTCACGTAAAGGTTTTTTTTGGATGATTTTTTACGATTTTAGTAAAGGCCTAACTCAACAACAATGCCTCGAATCGCTTCATTTAACTTTTGATCGACCAAAATCGGTTGTTGTTCCAAAAAACCTCGATGCTGTGCGGAACATGATGGAAGTGGATCGGCATGTGACTTACCGTAAGATAGAGGGACCCTTAGGTATATCAAAGAATGCAGTACATTCGATTTTGCACAAACATTTAGCTGTGAAAAAGCTGTTCCCGATGGATTCCGCATAATCTAACCGAAACACAAAAACAGGCTCGTGAGGACATGCAAAATCCATATACAACATCGTAATAAGAGAAGAAACTTGGATATATTCGTACAGGCCGGAAACTAAGCAACTGTTTGCCAGAAGTCATCGATGAAATCAGGAAAACAACCGAAAACGACGCATCATGCTTTATCATGACAATGCCAGCTCTAACACAACACGTCAAAGAATTGATTATTTGAAGGAGAAAAACATCGAATCAATGTCTCATTGCCCGTATTCATCTGATTTATCGCCTAAGCACTTCTTTTTGTCCCCGAATGTCAAAAAAAATGCGTGTCATTCTCATCATCTCAAGACGCTGTTGAATCCCTCCAAAACCATATTTTTGAGGTATCAAGTTCAGAATGGAATTGGTTCGAATACATGCAAAAGTGTATAAATCTTAAAGGCGAATATTTAAAGAAACAATAAAACTATTTGTACCAAAAATTTTGTTTTTCATTGGTTTTGTAAAAACTGAAAAAGTAGTCCTCGTATATATATACATATATATATATATATATATATATATATATATATATATATATATATATATATATATATATACACATATATATATATACAGTAATACCCCGCTTTACGCGAGGGATACGTTCCGAAAAAAATCGCGTTAACTGAAATTCGCGTATATCGAGGTTTATGATTAAACATAGTCAAAATTTAATACAAAAAAATACAAATCATTTTAATCAATCACTTTAATTCTAAGAACACTTTATGCAATACATACTCTTATTTTTTACGGAAAAAATACATCTATTGTCTTTTGGGTAACGTTTTGTTTACGTTCTTGTAAAATACGTTCATAACACCCAACACTGTTTTTAATTGTTTGACACACGGTCAAGACACGGTCATCATTATTGTCTATACTGTGCAATATGTCCAAACCTGAATAAATTTTTGAAAGTGCATTTTGTATTTCCCCTGAAGATAAAACTTTCTCTTCTACTTGTTCTTCCTCATCGTAGATAGGATTATTCTGTAACTCGATCAGATCTTCATTGCTAATAGGATCGTCGTGCGTTGCTACAAGTTCTACGAGATCTTCTACCGTGACATCTTCAAGTTCAGACCCCTCAATCATTGCAGCAATGTCTTCAAGCACTTGTCTCTGCATCTGGACAATTCTTCTAGGTGCTTCCACTACATCTGGCCAAAGATTACGCCACACCCCATTCATACAACTCATTTTAACTTCCTTCCAAGCCTCTTCTATGTTGTGAATAGACTTCATAATGTTGTATGACTTCCACCACTCTCGCATAGACTGTCTTCCTTCCCCGTCAGTTTCATGAATTAGTTGGCTAAAAGTGCGGCGATGGTAATAAGCTTTGAAGTTTGCTATTGCTCCCTGGTCCATAGGTTGTAATATTGACGTAGTGTTTGGTGGAAGGAACTTTACGTACACTTTTAAGTCTCTGGGCGTATCAAGTGAGGTTGGATGTCCTGGGGGCATTGTCTAAGAGTAATATAACATGAGCGCGAAATTTGAAATTCGCGTTATAGTGAAACCGCGCGTAACGGGGTCGCGCTAAGCGGGGTATTACTGTATATATATATATATATATATATATATATATATATATATATATATATATATATGTGTGTGTATATATATATATATATATATATATATATATATATATACATATATATATATATATATATATATATATATATATATATATATATATATATATATATATACATATATATATTTATATATATATATATATATATATATATATATATATATATATATATATATATATGTGTATATATATATACAGTGGCGAACAAAATTATGGAAATATTTTCTTAATCAAAAACATAAAATACTATTCTTTTGTTGACAATTTCTTTATAGAATTTTTTTATTGACTACAAAAACTTTGTTTACCTTTTCTGGTAGATAAGGTTTTTTAAAAACGCGTTTTGCCCTTATCGAAAGCATTGAAATAATTTTATCATTGTGCTTTAAGAGCACGTTATTTTTGATACGAAGTAACTTAGTAGCATTGTTTAAGAGTGCGGTTTTTGCCAAAATGTCAAAGTGCAAATATTACAGTTCAGATTTGAAACATAAAATTATTTCTCTGTATCAAAGTGGAAAGAAGCGAATTGAAATAGCAAAATCTTTAAACATGCATAGGGGCACAGTCAGCAAAATTGTTAAGAAGTTCTCGAGAAGGGGCACTATTGATCCAGAATTTAAAAGTGGTGAACCTCGAAAAATAAGTAAGAGAGTAGACAAAATTATCATTCGAAAAGCGAAAAATGATCACAAGAAAAGTGCTATTGATATTAATAAAGAACTAAGGCAGGAATATCAGTGTGTATTGGTGTCAGACATGACTATTAGGCGTCGTCTGTTATCTGAAAATCTTCATCGTAGGCGTGCTGTTAAAAAGCCACTCCTTACAAAGCGTCACAGAAAAGAGAGATTGAAATTTGCCAAAGAACATAAAGACTGGACTCAAAATCAGTGGCCTCTAGTAATCTTTAGTGACGAAAGTAGGTTCAATCCCTTTGCAAGTGATTCTACTGGTTATGTAAGAATACCAGTTGGTCTAAGATATGAGCCAAAGTACCTTGTACCTACTGTCAAACATGGCGGTGGAAATATCATGATATGGGTTTGTTTTCGACGGTTTGGTACGGGGCCATTGACAAAGATAAATGGCAGAATGGATGCTCAAATATATCTTGAGATATTAGAAAATAATTTGATTCCTTATGAAGAAGATTTACCACTGTCATGGATTTTTCAACAAGACAATGACCCAAAACACACATCTCTCTTGGCCAAGAATTGGTTTTCTGAACAAAGGATTCGGGTGATGCGCTGGCCTTCACAATCAGCTGATTTGAACCTGAAGAGAATCTTTGGCACTATCTGGATAGACAAATTAGGAAAAGAAATATAAAAAACCGGAACGAACTTTGAATCGCATTAAAACAAGAATGGAAAAAAATACCACCCGATTTTTGTGCTAGGCTTATTGACTCTATGGGCAGAAGATGTTAAGCAGTGATTGACGCAAAAGGATATCCCACTAAATATTAAATATTTTCGACATCTTAGCCGTTTTAGTGGAATTTTTATTTTGTAACAAAAATATTTCCATACTTTTGTTTGTGCATAATTTCGTACCGATAAAAACTAAGCACATTTCTAATAAACAATACCTGTTTTAGTCCGCAAAATATTTGTTAGCATGTACACGATTAATAAATAAATATTGTTATTGTAAACCGTTTAAATGTAAAGACTAGAGATGGGAATATATAATATATATGTATATATATATATATATATATATATATATATATATATATATATATATATATATATATATATATATATATATATATATATATATATATATATATATATATATGGGCTAGGTGAAGGTCATTCTATGTTAACTCAGTCAGTATATTCCTGAGATTTTCGCAAAGAAGTGTTTGAGTACGTGATGACGCCTAATCCTGCATAAAGCAGTTCTCCGGTTACTATCAGTAAAATTTGTGGTTCTAAAAAGGTTCTTCATTATTCCCACATATCACTTCGAATTAATAGTTAATCATAGTAATCTTCAAATGAATACTGGTCGATTGTTGCACGTATTGACAATGCGATCTAGTCCATGACATTAAATTTACTCCAGGAGATAATCGCAAAATTATTGGTTGTATAACACTTCAGGACAGATTAGTTTAGGTGAAACGCTACATAGCTCTAAATCTCCAAGGATTGGAGTTAAGCTTGAAATCCTGACCATACTAATGGCAAGGGCGAGTGTTCAAATTTGTTACAATAAGCTGTAACAGCTCATAAAACCATACTGGGTGTTTAAAGAATTTGTTAATTGAAATTTTCTTTAAAGTATTTTACTAATTTTCTTTTACGTTGCGGGACTTTACTAAGCGAGTGGCGTAATTAGTTATCACTATTCCACACGTCGTTTCCGTGATCGCTACCATTTTTTGCAGGATATTTTCTCTTAATTGTTCCAGCGAACGCGGAGACTACTGTTACCTATAATCTTGAGGTATATCCACAAGAAAAAATCCTTCGGTGACATATCAGCGCATGTGGAAGCAAACATGTACTTGGAAATCAATTGTTTCGGGAAAAGTTTTCGAATGACTGCCAAAGATATATTTGAAGTGTGTGATGTCACCTTACCCTGCTGAAACACATGCATTTTTACCGAAATTTTTACAAAGAATGTCTCTTAATAAACTACCAGGCTCAATTACCACATTTGATCGTTTTCATACTGAGAGGTCGAGCTGTCACTGAATAACACTTCACTTTAACTTTTCCATGGCTCCTTAATAGCCTTGCTCTCCCTATCCAAGGTTTACTTAAAGTCGGGCCAGTTTCGCAAAACATCTGCGCCCTTCATTTATACAACAAATTTTAGCCGCGCGAGAGTCGGAGATAAGTCTCAGTTAACTTCATAGAAACTGAATTTCCGAGGAGTCTTTACCTTGCTTCTCCCACCCGTTGCAGTCGCGCAATAAGCCAAACGAATTTGAAACTATTAATGAAACATCCTGTACCTACTGAAAAGTTATATTCCACTTTAATGCACTCTGTAGGTCGTAGGTTCATTTTAGTTTACTAAATTTTTAATGAAATTCATTGTTAAGTTTAAATGCTTCCTGCACGTGGTAACTTAATAGGATGTAATTTAGAGAGTTGAGATTTTAGGCGTTTGGATAACGAGTTTTGTTAATTATCTAATTAAATTATTGGCTTTGGAGTTACGTAATGTTAGTTTTGTCTTTGGGCAGTAAAGCAATTTGTTGTTTTAATTGCATTGTCAGACGCAAGTGCAGGTAAAATTTAATTCTTTATAAACGCAAAAAATGCATTTAAACTAAATCAACGGGAAATAACTATTTTTGTAATTTTTATTTTTATAACCGTAGGTAGTAACCGCATTTTTTAAAGAGTTATTATTTCTTTTCATAAAAAAAATAAACAGGTGTACTTTACATAACTAATATTAAATTATTTTTCACGTTTTTACTTCTCTTATTATGGAAAGTATGTGTATAAAATAAAATAAGACAGCAGGAAGTCGTTTAACTTAACAAAGACCTGAGAGAAATTCTATCTTAGGGTGACAATAACCAAGTAGAATTTAACGTTACAAAAACTCAGGTGGCTGTTTTTTATAAAAAAAAATAACGTTACAAAAACTCAGGTGGCAGTTTTTTATAAAAAAAAATAACGTTACTGAATCAGACATAGTTATGTCGGGGCACTTCATTTCTCCAGCTCGTCGCTCAATTTGCTGGGTGCTAATTTGAGAGCAAATATGTCATGGCATGAAGATGTTGCATGCATAGCAAAGAGAGATTCTCAAAGGCTGGGAATATTATTTCGAACTAGAAAGCTTTGCACTCTACAAAAACTGTTAATTCTGTAGAAAACTCAGATTCGACAAACGATACTGCTCCTATGTTTGGGGCGCTGCTCCCAAACATACACTGCCTTTGTTAGATTCTATTTAGAAGAGAGCTGTTCGTCTGATTGGACCCAGAACTGACTAGCAAGCTTGTTTCCTTGGAACATCGAAGAATGGTTGGCGACTTGAGTCTTTTCTACAAGTATTTTCCTGGAAAGGGTTCGATGGATGTAGCCCGCTTCAGTCCTTTCAAAGTGGTGCATGTTAGGAATACACGTCGCGAGAGTACTTCACATCTGTATGAAATTCAGCTTGTCATTCTTCGTACAACCCTTTTCAAGCAGTCTTTTATATGGAGAACCTCATCGCTTTGGAACAATTTGTCCAGGACTGTGTTTCCCACCGAGTACAATTAAAAGCGATTCAAGACAAACCTGAACTGTCGCACCCGTAGCGTGTGTGCTATGCCCATAAAAAAAATAGAGTAGCGCACTCCCATAATGTTTGCTTTTCACGTTTCCCGAAAAATATTTCTTTAATTGCTGTCGGGTTATATCTTTATCATTTTGTCTGTTTGCCTGCTAGCGAACTTCTTGAACAAAATGAGATCATACAATGTTTTAATATGACCACTCTTGATCTGCATATCTACCACACGTACAGATCAGTTATAAGGAACAACGTATTGCGTATTGCTCAAATGATTTTTAGAGTTATTATTACTATACCACTCTTAATTAACTATTAATGTGTAAAGTAAACGATACATTTTTTAGTGTTCCATAGTTTAAAGGTAATCTGTAACCTGTTTAATTGATATTAAATTGTTAAAATTTGTATATATAAAAATTATCAGATATTAGATCTCGCGGCAGTACTACCTCGTTTTCTAAATATATATATATATATATATATATATATATATATATATATATATATATATATATACATATATATATATATATATATATATATATATATATATATATATATATATTCATAAGCGCGGGAGTATTCGTTATTTAAAAAATAACACAGTTTACTAACCAACTTTGTCATTAAAACTAATAAGTATTTTTCCAGCTTCTATAGTTTTCAGATCCTGTAGTCGTTACACACCCGCATATACAGTAAATACAGGTGTTTTTGAATTTGATTGAATATTTGTAGTATCTTGCTTCACTTGCTGCTAGATGCCAGACAGGTGTTACTGTACAGCAGTTTTATTAAATATGATTTTATTGTAAAATCGTTATATTTCGAGATTTTTTTTTCTTTTAAATAACTGGCTAGGTTAGGTTGGTACATTTTTTTAGGGTATGAAGGGTCAAAGTTAGTTAAATGTTTTTTTTTCCCACAGGTTTAGCACAAATCTAACGGTTGTTCACTGAGCTCATATTTACATATTCTGGTGAATTATGAGCTGGCCTATCAGCCCTCGAAGGAAATACGGTCTTTGGGACACCCTATATATATATATATATATACATATATATATATATATATATATATATATATATATATATATATATATATATATATACATATATACATATATATATATATATATATATATATATATATATATATATATATATATATATATATATATATATATATATATATATATACAGTGACTCACAGCTTAAATGATGCAGTCGCTATAAAAAAAGACTAATTGGTCTCAGCGCCTCTTTGTTTATTTGGAAAAAACAACTTATTGAAATTAAATTAGTAAAGAGTCTTCTAAAAAAGTATGAATTACTTTTTGTCTTAAATATGCCTTACTTAATTAACAATAAATAATTAATTAAATTATATGCGATTTTAACGTCACAGCTTAAATGATGCAAAATTAAATATACCAAAATTATTGGAGAAAACAAACTGTAGAATTTGAAATAAGCCTGCTAATATTTGGTTGGGGCCTCCCTCATTATCAATAACGGCCTGTAATCTTCTGGACATTGATTCAACTAACTTTCTAGTATACTCCGGGGAAATAGTGTTCCATGCTTCAGTAATTTTTACTTTTAATTCAGTTTTATTTGATATTGGGGCACTATTTACTTTTTTTTTTTAGTGTCAGCCACAAATTTTCAATTACATTTAAGTCTGGTGACTGGGCTGGTGTTTTAATAACATTTGGACAGTTATAAAGCAACCAACTGCGGACTCGAAATGACGTATGCTTTGGATCATTGTCGTGATAGAACCGATAATTGTTTTCAATATCTAATTTTTGGGCACTAGCGACGAGATGCTGCCTTAGTATATCTAAGTACACATATTGGATCATATTCCCTTCGACGAAATGCATGTTACCTACTCCTGCAGATGACATACAGCCCCATAACATCACTCCACCTCCACCGTGCTTTACCGTAGCTTTCATATTTTTCAATTTTAATTCTTCGTTAGGCTTTCTCCACAGTGATATTTTTCCATCGGACCCAAATAAGTTTATTTTGGTCTCATCAGCAAATATTACTGAATTCCAGAAGTTCAAGTCTTTATTGATATGCTCTCTGGCAAATTCCAATCTCACGCGTCTATTTCTTTGGCTAATGAAAGGCTTATTTCTAGCAGTTCGACCACGTAAATTATTATTTCGCAAGATCCGTCGAACTGTTTTGGGGTTACACCTTTTTCCAAACTATCTTTCCACCTCGGCGCACAACTTTGGCGCACTTTTTTTTGGATTATTTGATACCTCTCTTAAAATCCATCTTTCTTCACGTTCATTGAAGATCTTATTTGGAGCCAACCTTGACTTATTCTCTACTACTCTATTTTCATTCCGGTAACGTTCAATGATATGCTGAACAGTTGACGGACATTTATTTACCATTTTGGCTATGTCTCTTTGGCTGTATCCATTCCTGTAATGACTAATAATTAAATTTCTCTCAAAAATTGTAGTTCGACGACCCATTCTTAAACAATTTCGTTTTATCGAATGAAAAAATGTCAAACTAAATAAAAAAACAATTGCACTAAGAAATCAAAGCAACGCCGCCTTCGTAAATTTCAAAATGCGATAAGTTTTGACCCCTGTTGTTATTTTGTATCATTTAAGCTGTGACGTTAAAATTGCATATGATTTGATTAATTATTTAGTGTTAATTAAATAAGGCATATTTAAGACAAAAAGTAATTCATACTTTTTAGAAGACTCTTTACTAATTTAATTTCAATAAGTTGTTTTTTCCAAATAAATAAAGAGGCACTGAGACCAGTTAGTCTTTTTTTTATAGCGACTGCATCATTTAAGCTGTGAGTCACTGTATATATATATATATATATATATATATATATATATATATATATTATATATATATATATATATAAATATTTTCATCATCTCGAGAGTCTTTGTTGTTTAAAAAAGCATGCGATTTTACTATCCGACATTGTTATTAAAGTTACAACTATTTTTTCAACTTTTGTAGTAACTAACTAATTGTTAATTTAATGTTTAAGAATGTAACGTAAAATTAAAGCTCTTGTACAAAGGTTTCTTATTATTTTTTCCCAGTGCAAAAACAATTTTAATAAAACAAAACATTGTTATATTAGAATTATGGTATATCGTATTCGTATTTAAAATTAAATAATAGGGTTTATGGATATATTAATAATAAGTTTTTATCGAAAAATAAGAGGAATATTCTTTTTAATGTTCCGTATCCGTATATATATCCTTATAAGATCACTTCGGCGTCTATCCGTCTGTCACACTCGATTTTCTCCGAAACTATTTAACATAGAAAGTTGAAATTTGGCACTAATATAGGAATTATGGCCCCATCAGAGCCGTGGAGTTTTGAAAGTTAAATTGTGACTTAAGAGGTTAGTTTTGGGGGGTGAGATCGGAAGTGAAAAAAAAAAATTGTTACCAGGTCATCAAGTAGGGTGCCAAATGAAAGCTTGTAAAAACACCAGTTCAAAAATATATATGATGTAATACTTGTGCATACTTTTCTTTGTATTATTTTTAAAAATGCCAAAAATCGCCGTTCCCTCCCCTTATCTCGAAAAGTACTGATCAGAAAGTTTTGAAAAAATTCTGGAATATCCTCCACAAAGTGTTGATTGAACGAAAATTATCACGAGTGCTTTACCTTCGATAATTTATCTGGTATATAAAAAAACAGAAATTTCAAAGCTATAAGTTTTCAACAAAGGACGGAATCAAACTTTGTTGAAAACTCATTTAGGGTAACAATCTTTTTATTTTAAAAGCAATCACCGTACGGAAGTCCGACTTGCACTTATTTCTTAAATATATTTTATGCTTTAAAAAAACCGGTCAAGTGCAAGTTGGACTTGCGCAATTAGTGTTCCTAACGTTGATTGCTTTTAAAATTAAAAATTTTGTTACGGAAGTATAAAATGATCAGTGACTTCACAAAACACATCCCAAATGAGTTTTCCACAAAGTTTTTTTCCGATCTTTACTGAAAACTGATGAACTTGAAATTTTTGTTATTTCCATATACCAGATAAATTATTAAAGGTCACTCGTGATAATTTGTGTTCAATTTACACCCTGTAGAGAATATTCTAGAATTTTTCAAAATTTTTGGAGCAGTACTTTTCGAGATAAGCGGGGCACAGCGATTTTTCTACTTTTTTAAAAATAATACAAAGAGAAGTGTGCGCAAATATTACATTATATATATTTTTGAACTCATCTTTTTAGAAGCTTTCATTTGACATCCCACTCGACTACATGGTAATTTTTTTTTTCACTTCCGATTTCACCCCCCAAAACTAACCTCTTATATCAAAAATAACTTTCAAAATTTCACAGCTCTGATGAGGTCATCAGTTCCTAAATTAGTGCCAAATTTCAACTTTCTACGTCAAATAGTTTCGGAGGAAATCAGGTGTGACAAACAGACAGACGGTCGGACGGACACGGAAGTGATCTTATAAGTGTTCCATACGGAACACTAAAAATAATTCCTTACTACACTTAAACCATTTTTAAAGTCCACTGAAAAATTGAGCATAACGAAAGTGAATAAATCAAAAAAAAAATTATCAAATATTGACCCAAAATTCAACTGTACCGGTGCACAGTGGGCCAGGAATCTGAATTTTCGGTCAAAAGTTGTCTAATCGCCTCGTAATCAATAATTACCTGGCATCTTCGAGGCATGCTGTCGACAAGATTGTCTGCATACTCTGCAAATGTTTCGAATCTCGCGAGACAACTGCGTCAAAGTCCTCAGAGTCTTTCCTTTGAGCTTTCTCTTTACAAGGGACTAAACGTGTGTGTGTTCCATAGGGTTGGCGTCCGGCGATTGTGAGGGCTACTCTAGTATCTTATCGTGGGTCTAAGCGAGTCGCTGCGCGACACTATTTTCGCCCAGCAAAGGTTTCTTCAACGTGCTTCAGAGTTTGACATCATGAGCACGAAGCTGTTGTCGAATGGTTTCATGGGGCACATTCAAACCCGATTTTCTTAATTCGTTTTGGCAAGTAGTCGACATTTTTAGTCTTGTTAAAACGATTGCCCATTTTTTCACAAACGATTTTTTTAATATATTTAGCGACTGTGAAATGTGTCATTTTAGGCCCTTTCGGGAACAAAGAAAGACTGCCTCGAACCGACGCGCAAACAAGTGACGCATTTTGGATTTTACGTGATTTCGACGAAAGTTCGGAATCGATTGATACTTTTATTAAAACGCGTCGATTTTTTGTTTAATCGCTAGAATCGCATCTACCAACAATGAATTATCACCGATACCTGGTGTACAAGTATGAAATACGGATTTCAGACAACAGATGGTGCACCAATGCAGTTTGTGCTATAAAGATTTGACACTGCGCCATTATGTTGTGTCATTAACAAGCGTCAGACGCGCACGAGTGATAAATTGGAAAAGTGTGTGCATAGTGTTGTGTTGTTGTGTTCAATATGTCGAAATTTATACCGAACAAAGGGCATTCGCGGACAGCATTAATTTTTTGTTTTCATTTGAAGAAAACTGCTGTTGAATCATACCCATTACTTCGAGAAGCGTATGGCGAACATCGCAAGATACGTGTGAACGATGGTTTCGGCGTTTCAAAAGTGGTGACTTCGATGTTGCAGACAAGGAACGTGGAAAACCGCCAAAAAATACGAAGATGTGGAATCGCAAGCATTGTTGGACGAAGATGATTCACAAACACAAAAACAACTCGCCGAGCAATTGGGCTACGAGAGATGGGAAAGTTCAGAAGACCGGTAGATGCGTTCCACATGAGTTGAACGACAGGCAAATGGAAAAGCGCAAAAACACGTGTGACATTTTGCTGGCTCGGTACAAAAGGAAGTCGTTTTTGCATCGTATAGTTACAGGAGGGGGGGGGGTCTATTATGAGCTGTTAAACCTGGAGAGACGGTTAATACTAAACGTTACCAACAACAATTGACCGATTTGAACTGTTCGCTGCTTGAAAAAAGGCCAGAATACCGAAAGAGGCAACAACACAAAGTCATTTTTCTTCATGACAATGCTCCATCACATACGGCAAAACCAGTTCGCGACACGTTGGAAGCACTCAGCTGGGAAGTTCTATCCCATGCGGCTTACTCACCAGACTTGGCTCCTTCCGATTACCACTTGTTTGCATCGATGGGTCACGCACTTGCTGAGCAGTGCTTTGGTTTGTACGAAGATGTGAAAAAAATGGCTTTATGAATGGTTCGCAGCAAAAGGGGAAAATTTTTACTGGCGTGGTATTCACAAATTGCCCGAAAGATGGGAAAATGTATAGCAAGCGATGCAGCATACTTTGAATAAAGCACTTTTTTACCATTCTTCGAATTTAACATGTTTTTTTTAGAAAAAAAATCCGCATTTTATACTTGTACACCTGGTATATTACATTTCGTGCGACAGTTATCACGATAAAAGATCGACAGACAAGGACACAGACCGATGGAAATTTGGAGTTTTTCCTGCTCTAGGGACTTTAAAAAACGTGAATAAATCTAAAAATCTAGTATTTTTTAATGAAGAGTTTCTTTAGTGAAGGAAATAAAAATGAACTCAATATATCAAAGAAAACTTGCTAGACGCTGAAATGTCATAAAAATTGCATTTTTCATCAAAGTGTCATAAACATTTTAGATGATTTCCTAAGGTACTTTCTAAACGACAAATATGTAAAAATATCGATTAACATTGGTTCTTACTTTTGATACCAGTTTTATTTAGAACTGGTTTCAAAACAATAAACAATTCTCTAAATTATCTATCTACATCATTGTTATATTATATACATCGAATTTGAATAAAAAAAATAATAAATTAAATCAATTAATTGTTATTAGTTAGTTTTGACACAATAATTGGCTAAAATTAGCATTGCAGTGCTTAGAAGAATATGCTTATTATCACAGAATATACACTATAGATTGCGTTACAGAATTATGGCTGAAAAAAAAATTGTTTTCTTGGTTTAGGTCATTAAGTGAGTTAATATTAGAAAATTGTGCACGAATTTTGCGAAATTATAAGCTTCATTGTATTATTAGAATTAAGGGAGCTGTTATACAGACATTGATAAATCAAAGAGATACTATAAATTCATAGACGAATAAATTTGAAACTCAAATGGCTACTACATAAAGGTAAATAAAAGTCCCTAGAACGCGTAATAACTTTAAAAATGCTTATTTTATTAGCTTTCTTGTGGCAAATTTTATATATTTTTATGCATTTGTTGTCGAGGTCACTATACTATGCAGGGAATTTTTTTAAGTTGGATTCTTTTTAA
>CM032452.1:60184660-60668174 GCA_019049505.1 Pachyrhynchus sulphureomaculatus | reverse complement strand
CACATTTCTGCTATTTTAGTAACTTTAATTTTTTCTGTTAAAAATCTAAATGCGGAAGATTTAATGACGATTTGGAATTGTGTATCAAGACCATAGAAACGTGAGGTGTTTTTTTATGTAACAGGAGTAGGAAGATACCTTCCAACAATTTAGCTCTCCCGAGTGTAAAGGATTTGAAGAAAACTTGGCATTCTACATTAGGATTACAGAAATGCAAGGAGGCATTTTAAGTATCAGGAGCAGAAAAATACCTCTGCACATTTCTACTCTCCTAATACGAAATTTTGATTTGTTTACGTTAAACGTAAATCTTGGAACGAAAATTTGGGATGTTTTATCAGGACTACAGAAATGCTAACGGTTTCTCAGTTAGCTTTGAGCGCAGCAGCAGCAGCAAGATCACAGTATCGAGAGCAGCAGCTAGAGCACTTGAAAATGCCATGTCCCGTGTTTTCTAATTGTCCTTCCCGCACTCATTAAAATTTCTTATGGATCTGGCGGGAAACTCAATACGAATGACATATTCTATCGACTTTTTTTTTGTCTAAAACTCAGGACATATCTTAAGATCTCCGTCACCACATTTATATAAAACCCATTACCTAGGCTAAGTTATTTAGGTGCCATGTAAATATCTTAAGATACAAATGTATATAATCATGATTAGTACACCTCATTGTATAATAGTTATAGGTTTAACTTCTCCAATTGTAAATAAAAGATTCTAGATTGTGTCTGGGGTTGTTCCCCTCCAAAATTTAAAGACTTCTCTATTGATGCATCTGTTATATACCGATTTTCATTGTAGAGTCAATTATTTGTATACAAAATTGGATAAATTCAGTCCAGAAAAATAAAAAAAACAATAATTCAAAATTTTTTTTCATGTTATATTTATTTTAAAATGTTTTTATTCAAGATTTTCCAACAATTTTGTCTGACTCATGGGCTAAGTGGCGAAAATACTAAAATAAATAAATAGTATTATTTTCACGAACAAATTATTGGTTTATCTGGCAAGAATGCGCTACACAGATATATCTATTGAAGATATAACTTATGAAAACATTTTGTGACCAGTTGTAGTTGGTGCTTCTTTTTTTAGAATTTTTGCCAATAACCCCATGTATATATTTGTATATTAAAAGAAAATAAAAAATTTTAATAAGATGAAAACATATAAAACACAAATTCTGTAGTTCTCTTAATCTTTATCAAGAGTTTATCAAGCAAGACTGTATGTTTTAAAGAGATTTATAACAATTTTTTCTTCATTATAAAATGGCCTGTGAAGTAGACGCTTTAAAGTAAGGCTTCTTAGCATTACAGTCACCGGGGTATGATAAGTAAAGAACCAGAATTTCAAACTCGGTACGGCTGAATTTAATTATGTATTTGTTAATAGTAATAGCCAGCTAACATACATGACAGCAAATCATATTTTTAAGAGTAGACTTTAAGGAAATTATGTGTTAGTGTTAACAGAGTGCAAATAATATCAGAAGATTAAAATGAATTACATCCTGTGGGCATTAACAATAGATAGGTGTTAGTGGTAAGAAGTGATCGGGCCCTTAATTATCAAAATATTGCGTTTTTCTTTCTGGAATTGTAGCAAAAGTTCAAAAAGTACAATATTATATCACGTTCAGATGCAAAGAGCACTGGGAAAATGCACTGTAATAAATTAAGATTTGAAACTGTTTTTACGCCCGCTAAAGTTATAGTGAAAAGAAAAGTTAATTTTTGGTTATGACCAAAAAAAGTTACTTTTATTGTAACATTGCAACTTTACAGTATTAAAAACAAAGAATTGAAAACAGCACACCCGTACGATTAACGAATAAGTGAAAAACTTTTGTATTTGATGTAGTTTTGCATGAAATACAAAAGTGTTTCGCTCATTCACAAAAAGTACTCCGTTATACAATTATGAAACCATAAAAAATTTATTTTCAAATGGTCAGAACCCTTTTACCCATTTTCCATAAAAGCAAATGAAACCCTTACCTAAAAAGACGACCCCCCAGACCAAAACTTCATTCGGTAAAGTCTAGATTTCAAAAGTTTAAAAAATAAAACATATTGTTCAATTAAGTAAAAAAAAAGGACGCGAGATAGTGACAATGTGGATGTAGTAGTCGTTAGAAAAAAGCCGGTAAAAAAAAGGGAGACGGAAAATTCTAATTCAGAGTCAAGCTGCCGCCTCAACTTCCATAGGTTGTGGTTCCGCTGCGCCGCTTTCGGATTTCTTCTTCTTCTTTTTCGCCGCTTTCGGGTTAGCCGAACTGTTTAGAAGAGATTTGAGTTCGGGGTCTGTTATGGAGTGTTCTGATTCGTAGACGTCAGTTTCAAATGGTAATCCTATAAAGGAAACAAAACTTATAGTCACTTTTTAAAAATAAAAATTATTAGTCCAAAAATGTTTTGTTGTAAGGTTATATTTCATAGAGAGAGGTGTTGGTAATCTGTATCTGCTTATTCAAAAAATAAATTAGTTTGCAATTTCATAAATTTAAAACTGTATAAAGAAAACATGGTGTAGTGTTTACATAATAATAAATAATGATAAAAATTCAATTTTGCCAAAATTGTCACTTATTCCTGGGGAGGGGGGGGTCACTTAGATAGGTGAAAATAAGTAAATTTTTATAATATTTTTGATGTAAATGTTTTATGTAACATTAATGGAATTCTAGGTATGATTTGTTGTTACTTAAGACTAGAATTAACACATTTTTTTTCTTCTAAATACTGAAAAAATGCTACAGTTAAACAATGTCTTCTGACAAGGTGGCGTATGGTAAAATAGCGTAACCTCTAGTTTCTGTTATATTGATCTGAAACAAACGAGTTTTCTTTTTTAAATTTTTATTTACATTCATCCGGTGTGAGTAAACACCTAAAAAAAATAAAAATTACAGAAATTGCATGCTTTTAAAAATAAATTTGAATTTTTCATAAAAATTTTTGAGATATTTTGTCATAATTCTTTTTTTATGATTTTTAAAAATATTTAGGATCAAGTACAAAATAATACCACAGTAAACACAAAACACGGTAGCGACAGTCCTTTTGACCCCAAGGGGTTCGAATTTGTAATGATCACATGACCTGTCGCCATGTTGCTGGTATGATGCCCGTGAGATTTTGGAATATTCAAATTCCTTCTTTCAAGAAAAATCATATTCTGTAGAATAAAAATGAATTTTGCCGATTGAAAGTAAGAAAAAAAAACGAGAAGTTTTTTTACCAAGTTCTTATTAAAACAGATATACAAAAAACAGGGAAAAAGGAAAAAAATACAAGGAAAAAGACATTTAGCTTCAACGCTTTTTGCACGTTATTCATTTAAATATCTCATTGTTGAATTTATATTTCTCAACTATTAGATATTGTCCGGGGAGAAAAAATGTTCATTTTGAGAATATATCTCTGCACACCTTCAGCTTCGCGCATATAATGTCAATAATCATGCTTCTTATCTTTCAGTGAATCTCAGTTAATCTGGAGATTGAAAATGAGCTTAAAAATGAAGTGAACACACTTTTTGCTCCATTTTATCATTAGTTAAATATAATATAATAATTTTCATACAACTGAAAATCTTTCGTGCCTATATACTACTTATATAAAAAAAATAAATTCTTGCATTGATTTATTCAAACTCATTCATGCTGGAGAATTACAACTATTGCATGCCCAGATTGAGTCTTGAAAGTTTGGTTAGCGAATTTTAGCAGATAATATAACTTAACTCTATCAAACAATTTTAATACGAAAGATAATCTTTATATACTTATTGTATAATAGAAGTAAAGAAATATGAATCAATTATCTTTTAGGATCCTTGGTAAGTCTAAAAAACCAATTCCTTTGGAAATATCACATAAATTTTTACAAGCACTAACCGCACAACAAAAACTTCCTCTTGACATCTTTATTATTTTCAATTATTACGTCAAATGAGTCATTTACGTATTGGAAAATTATTAACAATGAATTTCGGACCACGTTATAAAAAGATTCTCCTTGAAATCCAGATGTAAACACAACCCGCGACCGCGCTGGTAGCCATGTTGTTGGTACGATAGGGGACGCTTGCGTGATAAAAAACAGGACCTACAAATTTACTCGAGCGTCGCTACTGTGTTTTATGTTTACTGTGGTAAAACTGTTATTTTCAAACTTTTTTTTAAAAGCATGCCATTTCTGCAATTTTTATTTTTATTGGTGTTCAGGTTAGTACAGTTAGTTCACGCATACCGTATGAATGCGAATAAAAAATTGTTGTTCAAATCAATATGCAGAAGCTAGATATTACATCATTTTACCACTCGCCGCACAATCTTGTTGGACGACAGTGGCTTAAGTCAGCCATTTCCCAATATTTAAAAAATATGTGTGTGTTAATTTTAGTCTTAAGTAACAACAAATCATACCTAAAATTTCATTACTTTAACATACAGTCGGTCAAATAAGAACGTGTCGCCTATAACTTGTTCCTTTTTTTTGAGGTTATTGTTGACACCCCTGCAAACAATGCTTTGTGGAAAGAAATTCATTTCTAACCTTGTTCATGGTTAAATAGTACATTATCGAACATGAGTGCAGCATACGCTTCGCGCTTTGAGGGTGTGTTCCAATGTAATCATCCAAAGGGTCCGAAAATGACGCCTATAGCGGCTGCTTAGTATATGGGGAAGTTGAGGGCATTCGTGCGCCAGCGGGTGAAAAGATACTCGCAGTTAAAGAATGTTGAACTACCAGAACGTGGTTCGAGAGGAAAAAATGCCTGACAAAGGCGAAAAAAAATGATTATTAACGTGTTTTCCTCAAATCCTCAAGTAACTTTGCGCCAAGACGCGCAAAACTAAAGCAGAAAGGTTTGGCTATATGGAATGAAATGATTCACATTCATCTTCGAGCTAATGATTTGAAGTGGCGGAGTACAACAAGAAACCATTATAAATAAATAATAAATGAATGACCCGGAAACACCCCTCTTGGGGTAGGGCCACCCTTTGGGTTCTCTAGATCTAGTTTATGGGTTGGTCACACCCGTTTTCCTTGTTGTTATATTTCTCTGCTTAGATGTTTCCAAAGTTTTCTGTTAGACGTCTTCTCCGTCCAGTTCGTAATTCCTGCCGCCTCCATGTCTTCCTTAACTTGCTGCAGCCATCCTATTCTCCGTTTACCTCTCCTTCTACGTCCCGGTTTCCATTGAGGTATTTCATATATTGGTGCTCCTGGGCCTGCTCTCCATGTGTGCCCTAGCCAATTAAATCTCATTTTATTTTTTTGACTATGTCCTCCACTTCTTTCAAAATTTCTTGATTAGTCCTCTTTCTGTAGACTCCTTCACATATTCTTATTGGCCCTAGGATCGCTCTTAATATCTTTCGTTCAATTCTTCTTATGTCTTCCTCTTGTTTCTTTGTCATGCTTATAACTTCAGTAGCATACATTAGTTTTGGGAGTATTATTGTCTGGTATATCCTCATCTTACTGTGTCTTCCTATTATCTTACTACTTAGCAATTTCTTATTGCTATGGAACAACTTATTTGCTATTATTAATATTTCCTTTACTTCCATTTCCTTGTTCCCATCCCAGTACAGTGTCACTCCCAAATATTTAATCTTTTCTATTCTTTCGAAGGTATATTCGTTTGTTCTAATCCTTTCCATTTCCTGATCATTCTGTTTTCCATTTTTCATTATTTTTGGTTTTCTCTTCATTTATCTTCAACTCCATTTTTGCTCCTTCTACGCTTATTTCTCTCACCAGTTCCTTCATTATTTTCTGGTTCTTTGCAATAATTACTACATCGTCCGCATATGCCACTACCTGGCTGCCTCTTAATCGTATTGAACCCTGATTTATATTCCTTAGTACATATTGTAGTGTTAGGTTGAATAACGTTGCCGATAATGCATCTTCCTGTCTAACTCCTTTGTTAATTTCGAAATCTTGTGTTCTTCCTTTCTGTGTTTTGACATTGGCGAATGTCTCTTTTAGTGTCATCATACATAGTCGTCTTATTTTGCTTGGTACTCCCAGTTCTTTTAGTACTGTATTTAATCCAATTCTGTTAACCGAATCAAATGCTTGCTTGAAGTCGATGAATAACAATTCCAACTTGTGTGCATGTTGTTGTGCTCTTTCCAATGCTAGTTTGACCACATGTATTGCATCTACCGTAGATTTTCCTTGTGTAAATCCGCATTGGTATTGTCCTATTTCATTTTTTATTACATATTTTAGTTTTTCATGTATCATTGTCAAAATCTTGTAGGCGGTATTTAGCAGGGTAATTCCTCGATAATTTTCGCATACTCGTTAGTCGCCTTTCTTGTGTATTATTACAATTTCACCTCCTTTTCGATCACGTGGTATGCGTTCTTCTTTCCATATCTGTTTAATTAGTACGTACATGCTTTCACAGAGTTCTTCTCCGCCGTATTTAAACAATTCCATGTTTATCCCGTCTTTGCCTGGCTTTTTTTTTTCTGTTCTTACTTCTTGGTATTATTTCTTTTATTTCGTCTCTTGTTGGTTCTAGAATCATTTTCCATTTTATTTTCTTCTTGCTCGTTTTCTTCGGTTATGTATTCTTTCTGTATTTGTTCGTTTAAGAGGTGCTTGAAATGTTCCTCCCATATAATAATGTACTGTTTTTCTTCTTCTATTATTTTTCCCTCTCTGTCTTTTCACTCCTCTGACTTTTCCTTTATAAGTTCTGTTCTGTATTTTGATCTTATTGTAAAACGGTTTTGTGTTAACATCCGACCTTCTGTTTCTATCTCTCTAATTTGTTCATCTATCCACTATCTTTTTGTTCTTCTAATTACTTTATTACATTCCTTCCTAATACTTCCATATTTCCGTCTGTCCTCAATATTTCATTTCATCCTGGCTTTTATTTCTTTGTTTGCCATTCTTTTACATGTTTCATTAAACCACTCTTTCAAACAAGAAACCATTACTGATCCAAAAATACAGAAATGACTCGCGTGGTCAGAGGAAAACATAGATCGAGATAGAAGCGGTGTAATTTTTTCCGATGAAGCTTCATTTTGAGGATATGTTATCAATCCACTAGCCTGGTCGATTTCCACTAACCGATCGGTTCAGCGCACCGTGAAACACCCTTTGAAGATCCATGATTGGGGATGTTTTTCGGAAAAAGGTTTTTGGAGGCTCTTCATCTTTACCTACAATTTGGACGCTGAAAAAATGCTCCAGATTTACAAGGTATTAGTACCAACTGCCAAACGATGGCTTGCCGATAAAAATGAAGAGTAGATAGAGTAGATAACGACCCGCCGTGTAGCCAGTGGAAAAGGGAATCCAGTAACGTCACACTAGATTGGCCATCCTAGTCGCCTAAAGCAATCGAGAACGTGTGGTTATACATCAAGCAGAAGCTTCGTAGTAAAAAGATATACGTAGTGAACGAGCTGTTACGGCAAATTTGAACAATATGGGACAATACGCGGAAAATCTAGTCGAAAGTATGCCGCGAAGATGCCAGACGATCATCGATGCTGTGGGGACTGGACGAACTGCTGAATCATTAGCATTTTAGTGGCAGTCCTGTACTGTGGAATGATGTAAAAAACTTTTAAACAAAGACATTTTTTAAGGAACAAAGCACGACACGTTCATAGTTGAGCTGACTTTAAACCGTTCACATAAAAAAACATCATAAAAATTGAGTTATTTTCATCTGCCTAAATGTACTTCCCCTTAAAACGACCCGTCGGTATTTAAGCTTTCATTCAAACAACAATCTCAATGGAACAGAAGATTACTGCAACCTTGGAAATCTAGTTTCTATGGAGAGTTTCACCAGAGTGAAGGGTGACTTTTGTATGTGAGAATTTTGCAACTGATTAAAAAAAGAGTGTGGTAACTTGAAAAAGTGGTTCGACCATATGGAAACAGGGTGTTCAAAAAAAATCAAGATCCAAATGTTAAGTTCGTGTGTGTCAGTTTCACCACATTCTTTGTAAATACTTTAAAATTTAATTTTTTTTATAGAACACCTTGTATAAATACTGTTTTAAAAAACCAAATGTTTACCTGTTATCCTATGTGGGCCATTAGGCATCAGGAGTACTGTGAATTTGAATTGCGCAACAATTTCGGCTGTACATAAAAAAAATCGATAAAAAAACGATAACGTCTTTAAAATCAAATAACAGCTAATTACCAAGTTGTTCAGATTAAAGTTTACATCAAAATGATCAGATGGATCAATTGGAGTAAATAAGTGCAATTCATCATATACAATAAAGTCTTTTTTGAAAGTACGTTTTTCTAATCCTTGTATCACATTATCTTTTATTGAAATTCTATGCGTGATATAAAGTTTCCAAGTTGTGAGTTTTTTATTAATTAGCAAGACTTACATGGTTTTTCATAAAGCACCTGGAAAGGTTCAACCAACTTATTTTTTACACATTCATTCACGCCCATTTTCGCCTTTGTTTCGTCTTCAAAGTACCTCAAATTAAAGGGCATATTCCCGTGTTTTTGTCGAATCTAGAAATAAGACATACATACTAAAATTTTAAAAAATATCAATAAAAAGTAACAAATTACTTGAATGTCATAGCACTTATAAAACTTTTAATTTCTACCTAATTTTTTTTAAGTGGCAGCCCTGGATCCATGGTATAGTTTTAGCTTACCATACTCAGTATGTTCGACTAGGCCACATAGTATGTAATGCTGCTACAAAGCAGACCCTGGCAAGCTCTCGAAACAAATATTCAAAAAAAGGATGTAGATTAAAAAAAATCTGACTATGAAGACGATACCTGTCCCGCTCCGCGGCCCAGTGGAACTTGAAAAGACCGACGGTAACTGCCGTAAGCATTTTGTTGGTGCGGGCCACCTGGACCAGAAAAGACTGACGATGGAAATAGTATCTTTATCGCTCTCAAATGGGATACATATCTAAAGATAAACTAACTGGATGACTCGAGGGATGACACCAACAAAAACATATTTATGTAACATTCATAGATATGTAGGCTGTCACCGTCGACCTCGTGGAAAGCAGGTGGTATAGAACAAGACTGTAAAATAGTAGGCCAAGAGAGAGAATCATCTGTAAAATATGGGGTTCAGACAGTAGGTTAAACTGTGGATTCCATCGGGCTGACATTAGCCAGATGTCAAATGAGATTGGCAAAAAGGATATTTCTGGTTTATCATGCTATAAAATCCCTCCATCCAATACTACTACTATGTGTACCAATTTTAATAACTAATTTTTACGATTCTTTTCAAATCATTATCAATATCATGTAACACTACTGTTGCTTGTCTTATATAAATTAGTTTTCCAATAATTTAAATGAAATATTAAGCTGGTTATTGTTAAATTATTTAAGTTTATAGTATATTTTAAAATTTATATAACATTTGTTCACAAATGAGATCAAATCAAAAGCAAAGAGATTTTGTTTTCACTGACAATGAGAATCTTCCTACCTATACATGGTTGAAGCTTATATCTCCAAATTAATAAGTAATTTTGTATTACTTGCTTATACAGGCTATATGGGCAAGGTGTTTGAACTACTAAATACAAGGAGTAATCAAAAAAAAGACCGAACTGAGCTCACAACGCGCGAATCGCTTCACGGATCTAGCGGCATCCCTGAAGATTATAGCGCGTCTCTTTACGGCGAGCCGTTGCGTAGCAACAGTGGTTTTTATCTAAGCCTGCACCGCCTACTGTATATGTCTGCGACAATGAAGGAGTTGGAAGAGCAGCGTGTGTGCGTGAAATTTTGTTTTTTTTTTAAACTTGGTAAAAGTGCTACAGAGACCTTAAAATTGATTCGAGAAGCCCTCCGTAAGGAATCTATGAGCCGGACCCGGTGTTTTCAGTGATACAACCGGTTCAAATCAGGAAAAACGTCGACAGATGAAGATCTGCGAAGTGGACGACCCTCCATTTCGACAGACGACGCCCACGTTATATTAGTGAACGATTTGAGGTGAGCAAATCGTCGGTTAACCGTTAGAGAAATTGCCGAAGAAGTGAACATCTCTTGATCGTGCTAACGCCTACCGGTGATGAAACCAGGATTTATGATTACGACGTTGAAACCAAGGCCCAGTCTTCTTAGTGGAAGGGTCCAAACTCTCCCCGACCAAAGAAAGCTCGGATGTCTCGGTCCAATGTGAAGACCATGCTGGTGACTTTCTTTGATTGGCAAGAGTTGATTCACTATGAATAGGTCCCAACAGGACGAACCGTTAATAAGGAATACTACCCAGAAGTTATAAAGCGGCTGAGGGTCACAGAGTCGCGAAAGAGGCCAGAAATGTGGACGAACCGAACATGGAGCTTCCACCACAACGCGCCGGCTCACACGGCGCTGATTGTGACCGAGTTTTTTGCCAAAACCGTAACATTGGTGGTCCCGCCGCCACCCTACTCTCCAGACATGGCTCCAGTAGATTTTTTTCCTGTTCTCCAAGTTGAAATCCACGTTGAAAGGACGCCGATTCGGCTCCATTCTAGATATCAAGACAAATTGTATAGAGGACCTTAAGAAGATCCCAAAATCTGCGTTCCAGGGGACGTTCGAGAGCTGGAAAAAAAACCTTGGTAGCGGTGTGTGACTAGCAAAGGCACGTTCTTTGAAGGTGACAAACTTGAATATGGTGAATCTATCGAAATAAAATTGTTATTTGAACAATCCAGTCTTTCTTTGATCACACCTTCTATATGGCTAGAGCTATATAGGATTATTGTCATTTAGAAATTTGAAACTAATCTGAACTCACTCTAGGAACGTTAATTAATAAAGTTCTTGCTATGGCTATTTATACTTACTTCTGTATAAAACATTCTAGACGCCTTCAATTTCAACTGATATGTTTCGTCAGTTTTCTTGTATATCGAGACTCTGGTGTCAGTTTCCTTGCCTACTCCCTCACCTGTACTGACGAGGACGTCCATTGCATACACTTCGTATTTGTCAAGTTCAAATTTTTCATGTTCCTTTCGTTGGGCGTCATTTGGATTCTGAAAAATAATTCCTTAAGTACTAGTGACATGTTATTTAAGAGCTAAGTAAAGACTGTATTTGAAAAAACTCTATGATAGAAAAGTATTTAGAAATTAACACATCTTAAGTTAAAATATATCGACAAATACCTAACTAATCTTTGTCTCAGTTCGGGAAAATCTGGATCTCCCAATACGCCAATGATCAAGTGTCATAGATGTGCCTAGGAGTTTATTACAATGGAGTATTGCAAGGTTGCAAGACAAGCGTAAAATCAACTATACAGATAACATATTTTCTGTTAACCGTCCTTGATATGGAAAATGAAAAATAAAGTTTATAAAATTTTAGAATTGTGCATGACTGACATAACTTAATATAGAAAAGACTCTGTATTTATCCAATATACAACGTGTATTTATTATACAAAAAAAACCGATCCGGTATAAGTTGGACTTGCGTAATTAGTGTTCTGTAACGTGATTGCCCTTAGAATAAAAAATTTTGTTAGAGGTATAAAATGATCAGCGGCTTCAGAAAACACATTCCAAATGAGTTTTCAATAAAAGATTTAAGAGCACGAACATGTCTAGTCAGATTCTGACTCAGCAGGATAAACAGACCAACCAGAATAAGACAAAAAGTTCCATGTGACATGTATATATTTTAAGATCTAATACGTATTTTCACGTTTTTTCTTAGTCAATACTGTATAATAGTTATAGCATCTTAGCTGCCAACTAGCCAGTGCTTAAAACAATAGTTATCAGTCCCGGTTCAATTCACGACTTTCGCCGAAATAAACATTTACCATTTTGGCGGTTAAATAAATAGTTTTTTTGTACCAGGTAAATTATGAAACGTAATGCACTCGTGATAATTTTTGCTCAACCTACACATTATGGAGACTAGTCCAGAATTTTTTCAAAATTTTTTGAGCAGTACTTTTGAGATAGGATGGGTGGACAGGGGTTTTTGGCCATTCTATTTAAAATAATACAAAGAAAAGTGTGCATAAGTATTATATCATATATATTTTTAAACTCGTGTTTTCACAAGCTTTCATTTGTCACCCCACTCGATGACCTGGTAAGTTTTTTTTCACTTCCAATTACACCCCCCAAAATTAACTCATTAAGTCAAAATTTAACTTTCAAAACTACACGGCCCTGATTGGATTATCAATTCCTATATTTGTGCCAAATTTCAACTTTCTATGTCAAATGGTTTCAGAGAAAATGTAACACTAAAAAGGACATTAAGAACAATGCTGCAAATGAACGCTCAGTATTATTGTCATAGGCATTTTAAAACTAATAAGCTTTATTTTGCAAATTATAAATTTCTGTACAGGTACAAGAGGAGCCAATAAGATTTCCAAGTTTCCATACTTGAGCCTAACTGCAAGAAGTCTGAAATACAAGATGGCTAAATTTTGAAATACCATCTCAGTTAACTTAAAATTTATACAAAATATAATCAAAAGAAACGATCTTTAGGCCGCTGTGACACCGAGTCATATAACGCTGAAGAAAATTTTAACAAAATAAAAAATATTAGCGTGGAAAAAGAGTGATAAGTGACATTTATGTATCACATGTATACGAAGTGCGTTCAAGTTCAAATGTCTCATCACTCATACCTAACTGGCAGTCCTTCATAACAGCTTGCTCTACTAGTGGAATCGTGTTGCCTGTCTGGAAGTTACATTATGCAAGTGGAGAATACAGACGATTACACTCTCTTTTTGTATACTCAACGCCGCTATTTTAAATATTGCACACGCTTCTCACTCTAGACGCAGCTATAAGAACTCAGGGTGCTGTATAATACTGCTATATGTCGCGCATATAATTTTTTAATATACAGTGGCGTGCAAAAGTTTCCGGCCAGTGACATCTTGTACTCTAATTTATTTAAAAAAAGACTAATGATTTTTAATCTTTATGAGATGTAAGTATGAGATATAGGAAACAAAATAATATAGTAAAAGAAATATATTATTTATGTGAATATATTTATTATTATTATTCTTATATTTATATGTGCAAAAGTTTCCGGCTACTTTGTACTACGAGAAAAATTATTAGTCCATATGCTCTATAATAGACTTAAATTATATTTTTATGTTATATTTTGTAGCCTTTGCAGCGATAACAGCCGCACAACGATGTGGCATTGACTCAATCTTCCTTCAATAATTTGAATAATGCGCCTTTATTTGAATATGTATGCTTTCAAAACTTGACAATCTAGCGTTTCCCATAAGTGTTCTATTGGGTTCAAGTCCGGTGATTGAGATGGCCAGCTTAAAAACTCTCACATTTGAAGCAGAAAACCACTGTTTTAACAACTTGGATGTATGTTTGGGGTCATTATCCTGCTAAAATATCCAATTCTGCGGCAATGTTTCTTCAGCATATGATAACAAATTGTTTTCTAAAATGTCCTTGTAAATATCAGCGTTCATATTTCCGTTGATCTCGATCAATGGACCGACTTCTTGTGCAGAGAAAATTCCCCAAACCATCACACTTCCTCCGTGTTTTACAGTAGGAATTTGGTACCAAACATCATTTCCCGTACCAATAGGACGTCGTACATGTTGTCTACCATCGCTTCCAAAAAGATTAAATTTAGATTCGTCTGAGAAAGCTACTTTTTTCCAATCTTTGATTGTCCAATTTAGGTGATCTTTGGCAAATTGTAATCGGGCCTTCTTATTCTTTTTACTGATTAATGGTTTTTTTAATACCTATACGGCCAAAAAGTCCCACATCATGTAGTCTTCTAGTCACAGTACTATGACTAACATTAGCTAGGTTTTCATCCTTTAGCTCGCGTGCAATTTCGGCAGCAGTTTTCTTGACATCCGCAGTTGATTTGCGTTTAATGATATGATCTTTTTTTAGACGTTTTTCTTGGTCTTTCACTACGCGGACGATTTTTTAAACCATATCCACAACGGTATTTTACAATAATATCGTTCACGGTTGATTTACCTATCGATAATAATGAAGCAATCTCACGAAAAGACTTTCCTTCTTTTGAAAACTTTATTACTCTCTCAGGAATTTGGATTTGCATATGCCGAGCCATGTTTATGCTCCCATGACCTTTTATGAATTAAATGTGAACATTCAACGCGCTATTATTCATAAATACGTCTTTGAACGCCCTACTGAGTCAATGTATATTATGTGGCCGGAAACTTTTGCAAATATAAATATAAGAATAATAATAAATATATTCACAAACATAAATAATATTCTTTTACTATATTATTTTGTTTCCTATATCTCATAATCACATCTCATAATGATTAAAAATCATTAGTCTTTTTTTTTAATAAATTAGAGTACGAAATGTCACTGGCCGGAAACTTTTGCACGCCACTGTATATACAAGGATATAACCTAACAAGTACACATCTAAAGAAATGAACAAAAGTGTTTTTACTTTCTTGGTAAAAAACCTGTAATAAAATTCAACTTTCTCCTGTCACTTGACCCACTTACCTGAATGATTGTTTTTTCACAATCGATTTTAAATTGCTTTAACTGATGACTTAACATGCCCTCTACAGGTTTGCACTTATAGGCTTCCCCCACTTTTTGCACTGCCTCCGTTATTGCATATGTTTCATTGCCTGGTTTAAGCAACCTTAAAGCTGCTTGAGAAGCATAGTGGGATGCTAAAATTGCATCAGCTTTTCTACTGTAAAAAATCAGAAGCATATAATTTTAGTTTGTTTTGTCAGTATCTTAGCACTAGTGTTGTCAAGTATTTAGGGTACCCTGTATTTCTTAAAAAAGTACCCGTTACATTGTATGCGGTGCAAGGTACCGATCTTGTCACATAGTTGCCAATATACCTTCCTACACTAGTGGGTGGCTGGCCAGATTAATACTGAATGGGGTAACAGACTCAAATTAAATCAAGTAAATAAACTGATTTTTCTCAACTGCAATCAGTTTTTGTTGAGTGTTAAGAAATGAAAAAGTTTCCGTTGCTATAAAGTTTATTTTTGTTGTAATATTCATTTACTTATTTTCATTGTTTTGACAATATATAGGTACTTTTATAATTTTCCGTATTATATTTGTGTATCATATTAATAAAATATCTTCTTATTTTAATTTAAAACTGTTTCTAACGCCAGAGAATAAATATTTTTAAAATTCCTGATTTATTCTTTATGTATTTCTTACTGTGTTCAATTAATTTATTAATTAAAAAAATATTCATATTCAATTCAATATTGATAAACCACAAAATGTGTACTTATATTTCAGATACCTACATTTCATGCAAGACATGCAAATTTTGGTTGCATTCCTTGAGCGCTTCGTTTATATTTATCATAAAGTTTAATTTCGGGTTTTTATAACTGTATACGCGCACCCATTCTTGTCAATCATTACTATTCATACCGAATGTACTGAAACCAAACGCCATCGATGAAGATGAGATATATTTCGTGGAGACGAGTAGGTATCTACTGCTACCGGTATGGCATTGGTAGTTTTAGTTTACCTGGCCGCAGACGCCATCAATATGTAGATACCTGGTACCGGGTACATTTATTGTCGACTACCCGATACTTCAGATCCCGACGAGTAATTTGTATCCGGTAGTTACAATATTGACATCTCTACTTAGCACTAACAGTAGCATAAATTTAAAATTCGAAATGTGAATAATGCACTCTCACTAAAAAAATTAGGTAAAACTGATAAAAGTCTATTTTATAATATTAACTAAAAAACTATAATTTTTCTGTAAAAATAAATATGTATGAGCTAGCTATTACATGGGGTGAAAAAAACTTTCCGGCAGCACAAACAAAAAACGGTATGATTTTCAGTTAGTATCAACTCTCAGAAGATTCATGTAAAATTTTTATGACATTTTGTCTATTAGTTTGCGGGTTACAGCTGTTTGAGTGACGCTATTTTTGAAAAACGATGTAATAATAATAAACCGGCCAAGTGCAAGTGATTGTTTTTAAAATAAAAATTTTGTTACCCCAAAAAAGTTTTCAATGAAATTTGAACTGAACGACTACTGACCTTAAAAATTATAATTTAATTTTACTCTATATCTCTGTAATTATGTTAAGAAATTGTTTGCATCACACGGATAGTGCTAGCTACTTATGTGAAGAATTAACTTTTTGAAATTTACGATGAAATTTTACACCTTTAATTAACAAGATATTGACATTTCTCTTTTCCTGTTCGGCATCAGGACAAATCTGTGCTACAGGATATCGACATATATCCTTTACTGTGCCCATTAACAGACTATTAAATATTCAGATCTACTGTCTGTGAGAAGGCCAGCCCTCGATAGCCCTGCATTGCCTGTGCCACTCAGACCAACATCTTCTAAATCCATAGAAACCTAAGAATTGTGTTTCATCTATCCAACTTATGAATCATGCACATCTGAATTTCATTTATTAACACAAGCAGAGTTTAATGACTCGGTACGCGATTTAAATTTCTCCAAAAAATAAGCAGTTTTTTTTGGATCTGAATTGTAGGGCTGAAATTTAATTTCAACCTGATACCACAGAAAATATAGCTGTCGCTACAATAAGACAAACACGTGGAATAAAACGTCGCCACAAAACGCAGCCGGCTGGCTACCGCCCGATCGCCAGCTCGAGTTTCTTAAAGATTCCGTCAGATTTTTGTTGAAAACTTATGACCTTGAAATTTTTGTTTTTTTATATACCAGATAAATTATCAAAGATAATGCACTCGTGATAATATTCTTTCAATCTACATCTTGTGGAGAATATTCCAGAATTTTTCAAATTTTTAGATTGGCACTTCTAGAGATAAAGGTCGGGGTCACTTCAGGGTTGACCCGACATCAGCACGATTTTTGCAAGGCTAGATCAGTGAACACCAATTTAATGTGTTTCACTGATTTTGTTATGAGCGCTCTTAAAAATCACTTACAGGTGGACGCAATTTATATAGACTGTTCATAGATCCAACTATGCCTTACATTCCCCCATCGCACGGCTTCACGCCAGAGGCAATATGGCTGACGTTAATTTTTTTAATGTGTCACTTGGCGGCCTCAGGTGCATATTGTGGGATGGCAGCTATGACACTTGTGGATGCTATGCATTGTGTTTTGTGCATTGGTCTCTTGTTTGTTATCTTTCGGTTGTTGCTTTCTAAGCTTTCATTTATATTTACTTTTTTTTTAATTCTCTACTCTTTGTTTAATTATGTTTTGTTTTTATTACCTTAGCTAAGTTAGTTAGTTAGTTAATATAGGTAATTTTTTTGTTGTTATTTATCAAATTTTTATTATACTAGGTTACCCATAAATAAATAAATAAGGGGGGGACAGCAATTTTTTAAAGATAATACAAAGAAAAGTGTGCGCAAGTAATACTTGCGCACATATATATTTTTGAACTCGTGTTTTTACAAACTTTCATTTGATACCCCACTCAATGACCGGGTAAATTTTTTTTTTTCACTTCCGATTTCACAATTAAAATTAACCCCTTAAGTCAAAATTTAACTTTTAAAACTGATGGGGCCATCAATTCCTATATTTGTGCCAAATTTCACCTGTCTATGTCAAAATACTCTCGGAGAAAATCGGGGTGTAACGGACGGACAGACACCGAAGTGATCATATAAGTGTTCCGTATGGAACACTAAAAAGAATTTAGTGTGTTAAATAAACATTGCTTTTTGATGGAAAAAAATTTAGCCAGAATGAAGAATGGCTTGAGAAGTGTTATGGTACGTCTGCTCTGACGAAACCAACTATATGTTGATGATTTAGTGAACTTAAAAGAGGTCATATAAGCAGATGATACAGTCAAAAAACAAAAAGAAAATCCACCATACTGCTCTGAATGACCGCAAAGTGAAAATGAGAGGGATAGCTGATATTGTGAACATATCAATAGAATGCGGGAAGTATATTTTGCATGAATATCTGTATATGGAAAAGCTCTGTGCCCGATGGGTGCCGCGTTTTCTCGCGATTGATCAAAAACATTTGCCAAAACATTGTTTTTTTCTTTGAAAGTCTCGGGAATTTTCACCTCATGTAGTACTATGACCCTTTACTAATACACAGAGTCATTTATTTTAAATTATGGCATTACTGAAACAAGTATAAAACCTTTTTTAGATTAATTATACTGTACTGTAAACCGCAGGATAAAATAATAATTACCTGTTATTTTTTGGCCAGGCTGAAGACCAACTATCACTGTGTGAGCAACTACTGCAATAAACCCATCAATATGGGCACCCAAGTCACTGAAAAACAAAAAATGGTCTAAAAATAAGCTCATTATTTCATTGTGAAAAAAACTATTACATAATGAAAAGTGTTCAGAATATAAAATTATCTGATCATAAGTGTTCTGTAGGATCAATTGGAATAAGAATTATTCATCATTTTAACTTAACAGGTGAGGGAAGACACATGCATATTAGTAACTAACTCATTAACCTACACTGTGAGTGTTATTATGGTAACCTTTCTTAGTGGCTCTCACTTACATTTTTGCTACATCATCTTCCTTCAATGTATAGTCAGGTTCACTTGGTACTGGCGAAAAATGACAAATACAATTGTTTACCGAGACACATGTTGGGAATGCAATACCTTTTTTAAGTTCTTTTTCCTTTTTAAAGACCTTTCCGGTTTCTTCATTAAGAAGCTCATCACCAAACTCACAAATTGATCTGACCGAGGCTTGAGGGACACATTTTTCAATGACTTGTTTCAGAACTCCTATAGGAAAAAATATAGAGGGTGGAGTTTAGAAATGGAAAAACAATTGTATAATAAAACCAAATTGTAAATACTATCCCAAAACTACTTGACTAATAAAATTAGCATTTTTTGATTACACATTTTTTAGTGATACTAGATCCATTTTGATGTTTCTATTAAGGCACATCTTTGATGTCTTTGCCTGAATAATGTTTTTAAAATTGATTTTATAAATAATAAATATATAAGTAGTTATTATGTAACTTCTCAAAATGGGATAATTTTGAGTTTGTCATATCTTTGAACTACTACAACACAGGCCTGCGAAGGTTTTCCCCTTACAAAACTAAGTAGTAATTTTGGTAGGTAATAGGTACCCATTTGTGAGGAAATTATAAAAAAAAAACCTAGTACATAAGTTTTCCAGGAAAAATACTTTTTCCAGTTTTCTTAGTACTACTAGAGTTACCTTCAAATTTCTGTGTTAAAAATATGTATTAATGGTAATGTTGATATTTGAAATTTATCTACCCTAACTAGTTGTTTTTTAATGTCATTATAAGTATATTTAGAGCTACCTGTGTTAACTGTGCTAAGTGATTTCTGCGATTTTTGTGTGGTAAAAACATAAAAGTCTTCTCGACTATGTTGGCAATGTAGAAACTGTGGCACAATGACACTACTCATTATATATCACCACTACACCAAACACTTTATTTTTAAACTCGACGTGCATTTCGCTAACCATGTTAGCTTCATCAGGAGCGATGATTGATTATGATCGCTCCTGATGAAGCTAACATGGTTAGCGAAACGCGCGTCGAATGCAAAAATAAAGTGTTTGGCGTAGTGGTGATACATACTGAGTAAAAAAAGTCTTATTAACGGCTTCCGGAAAATGTGTTAATTCTCCAGATAACTTTTGCTATGTATGTGGAAGTTATGTGATTAAAAAACAAAAACAAACAAGTTATTTCTAAATCCTTCGAACAACTCTATGTAAAACTATTTTAAAACCAAGACAAAAATGGGTGCCTCATAAAGTGTGTTCGAGGTGTGTATGTGAACTTTGCCAATGGTTAAAAGAGGAAAACATTCTTTTAGTTTACAGACCCCAATGATTTGAATGAAACCAAAAAATCACACTGGCGATTTTTACTATTGCCATGCCAGCTTATATAATGTTAAAAATAAGACAGATAAAGTATCCTAATGTTAGCTGTGTGATACTGCCTACACATCGAGATCCCTATGTTCAAGAATTATACCGTGATGCCCAATCATTATCTAATTTTTATTTCTCTTAAGAGGTTGTAGATTTTTCAGTTTCTGATGATGAGTATGTCAAGTGCAACGAAACACCTTAACTGTTTTCTCAAAGTGATTTAAATCATTTGAGATCTTAATCTTCCAAAAGATACTGCAGAATTATTCGGTTTAAGGTTAAAAGAAATAGAGAAAAGGGTTTTCTTCCATATTTTGCACAAGAAAATTAAGTATACTGTTGGGATGTGCCTGGTCTAGTCAAGATGTTTCATGTAAAATACAATCTAAATGATTGGAAAATTTTTATAGATTCTTTGAAGTAAAGTCTTAAAGCAGTGTTATTACATAATGGTAATATGTTTGCTTCTTTGCCTGTTGGACATTCTGTTCATTTAAAAGAATGTTATGCAGATGCAGATTTTGTCTTAAAAAAGATAAACTACTCCAATCATGGCTGGACTATAAGCGGTGATCTAAAGATTTTAACTATGCTTCTTGGCTAGCAAGAAGGATATACAACATACCCGTTTCCTGTGTGGACGGGATAGTAGAAATAAGGCAAAACATTGGATCACAAAGATTGGCCAGAGGGAACATCATTAAACCCTGGAAGTAAAAATGTTGTACACAAAGCTCTGGTCGACGTCTCCAAGATTCTACTGCTTTCATTTCATATCCAATTCGTGAAGACATTATCTGTTTCAAATATTTATGTGAAAAATTTAAGCATTGGTCAGATGCCAAAATAAAAAAAGGCATTTTTGTTGGCACTGACATTCAGCAGTTAATGCAAAATGCTAACTATGAATAGGACCCAAGAGCTCACTTGGAAATAGTTTAAGGAGGTTGTTGAACATTTTTTTAGGATTTCTAGGAAACAAAAAAGCCCTGATTATGAAAATATAGTCAACATTCTTAAAATGTCAGAAAGCTGGGTTGCAATATGAGTATAAAGCTGCAAGTACAAGAGAAAAAGATTGAACAAGAGTTTTGAAGAAAATAGAAAAAGATATCATAAGTCTTCTTGATTTGTATAGTCTCTTAAGTCATGTTTAAAACTAATTCTGCACATTTTATAAGTAAACATTAAGTTTTATATTTATCATAAAAATTGTTTAAAAATCTGTAAACATACATATCTTGTATAAAAATAAATCTTGATGTGCTATGAAAGGACTACAGCTATATTTTAATTTAGCATATTTAAATACTTTAAAAAAGCATTATTATTTAACAGGGAAAATAAAAGTTATATTCCACAGGCCTGTATAATTTTATGTAGAATTTAATTGAGTACCAAGCTAACATATATAACAGTTTGTTTTAGTGAATTACATACTACTACAAGTTATTATCTTTATTATTTATAAAATAAAAATAATAAACTCTACAAACTGTAGTTTTGATTTTTTTTGGTTAAGAAGAGTCTATATCTTTTCGCTATATGCTAATTCAAAAACTATAAAATTAACCTATTTCTATTTAAACCTATTTTGTTGAATACAGAGAGGAGTTCTTAGAGTATAAAAGGCAAATTGCAGGATTAAATTAACATGCTCCGAGTTTTAAAACATGTAGTTTAAACAGCAAAATGTATTTATAACCAAAAAAATATTTTGAGTATACACCATCAAAATTATTATGTGTCAGTATATGATATTATTGAAGACATGGGAGTTCAAATACAGAATTTCTTAGCTAACTTAAACATTGTACTACACAAAATAGAATATTCCTTTCCATTTCCTTGACTTGTGGAAATAGGTTTGAATATTATGCCACTTACTTTTTCCAAGATGTTTTAATGAAGTAGAATCATTAGAAACTTGCTTAAACAAAAATTTTTAATTAATGTGAATTTTATAATTTCTCTTTACAGGAAAAATTATAAAACTTAAAACGGGAAAAAATAAGCCAAGCTTAAAATATGCTGTTTATAATTTGTTATGGACAATTTAATAATTTAAAATTTTGAACTAATCATTTATTTCATATTTACACTGAACAACTTAAAACAAATAGGATGCACATCCTGTGTTTGCAAAAACCAGAACATGCTTTTTTGTTAAGATAAACATATACCTTGTACCAGTTACACAATCTTTTTAAGACGATACTAAATAGAATATTTTGCTGAAAAACTGAGCTTTCGAAATCTCGAATACAGCAGAAAATAGGCAATTTCAAAAGTATACAAAACCGCATGGCATTCTAGCCGCTATACACACGCTCCATATGGCATACGCGTTTCTTCGCATTTTTTCACAAGTTATTTAAAAATTTAATAGCGGCATTCAGTGCTAAATTATTAAGACAATGTATAACTCACTATTAACAATATCCCCAGCCATTTTATATTTGGTAACAACCAAATCTTCAGCAATCGTTTTTTTTTTCCGCCACATCTTTATCGTCCGCCATGTTAACACTTTTCCACCAAAATGTCACGTGACTGTACGCAACGACAAATGTCAAATTTGATCTGTCAGATGATGAGGGTGGTAGTTTGTGCCACATCGCCTGTTGCCTATTTAATTGTCCGAAGTTAGGGGGTTTTGGGATATCGTTGCACAATATGTTTTTTCCAAGTTGATTGAAAATGAATAAATTAAGGAAGTGGTTCAAATAATGACTGTCCTGCGTTCTATATATGATTCCTCCAAGGTAATAGTCAAACTAATATTTGCCCATAGACATAGAGGATGGACTGAGCATTATCTTCATAAAATTGACCACTTTCTATAAAGAGACAAAGCGACTGTGCGGCCAATACCTGTCTCTTTTCTGTAAGCCTGTAATAAATAAGGCGCAGTACCTCGAGACGAAATTTAGGGCGAGAAAAGGCCCTACCCGATTTTAGTTCAAACAGAATACTTAGAAATATCATTTTCAAGAGCGCCGTAGCTAAATGGCATTCTAGAAAGAGACCGCTACTGGCCGCTTATTCGCTTTGTCTCTCTCACACTTTTGCGTCCATATTTACTTCACAGCAGGATACGGAACACACGCAGTCCATCCTCTATGTCTATGTATTTGCCGTATTTATTTGAGCAAAATCTGATCCATTCGAATGCGTTACGACATTTTAATATTATTTTGTTTTTCGGAGATCTACGTTACACAAACGCATAAAACGATTCAGATACGATAACAGAAAAAAATTTATATGCCAATTGACCGACCCTTAACATATGTCTCTTACCGATATATTTCGCTGCTATGGTGATAACTACTTGTTACGAACGAAAATAGTTCCTAGTTATGCTGATAGTTTTTTTCGGAAGGCTGCTAAACATTTCTAATATTTACCTCACCCAAATTTATATAACACCAGATTGCTAAACATACTTATTATTCGGGTAATTGGGAAATAGATGAAAAAAATTGACAACTCATTTGACAATACTTATGTGGAACTTGTGTTTCTTCAATAGGTGCCTTTCGAAAAAGTTGTCGATTACGTGAAATTTTTGTCGTAATTAATAAAATGAACCACCAAAATGAGTTAGTGTCAAAGGCAGAGGACATTGCAGATCAGGTAATTCTTTTTATTAAAATATTTTGCTATATGTAACTTCTTTTCTTACAATATTTTAGTTAAAAATAACAAGTTTGCGGCCAAAAAACCGCTGACAAAAGGTCACGTCAGCTAAAAAATCTGTCTGTTTAGCGACTTCAAACAGGTTTTCAGACCTAATTTCCTAAATCTCAAGGCCTAATCTTGTTATATTATTTTCTTTTTTCAACATGCCTCATTGCAAAACAGTTTTTGATATCAAAGGTTACAGGTTAATAAATTATTTTAATGTTAACATTTGTTTTCCCATATGTTCTGTTAATCTGCTCCTATATTAACTTAAAGTACTACCTGTGATGATATTAAGTTATATATAACGAAACTGTCGAGTGTATTCAACCAAATCTTTTTAAAATTAAATATATTAATTTTCTATCCTGAGCTAGAAACTACTTTTTATGCTGCTTACTTCCAAATCAACAATTAGATTTTTCATCTATTTCAGGCAGTTTTTATAGTTACATATTATTTATTTTATTTGTATAACCCTAGAAGCTACAGTTTGACTAAAAAAATAACATTCTGTACTTTTTGGCTACAGTCATATTTATTTCCTTTAGTACAGACAAGATTATTTCATTTATTTATATTATATATTTTTTAAATATTTAATAATTAATTGTTAAAATTATTTCTGATTAGTTTAGGTAAAAAATACCCTGTATAATTGTTTATGTGGAAACTTTTATAGAAAGCAGATGAATAGTTTTTGGGAAACTTCATTCCTAATGTACTTAAATAATGTGAAAGTGAAATTAATGATGGAATCCCATTACACACAGCTGTTACAATTACCAAATGAGCAAAGTTATGAAAATGTGTAGGTTTATCTGTAGGTAAAAAAACTCTTACAGTTAAAATAAGTTTATTATGGAATACATTAACCCTCAGGAAGAACTACAATAATTTTTTTATTAAAAAAAACGATAATTGGAAATAAACTAATGGAACAAAAGCTTTTATAAAGATTATTATTTTTTATTATTTTTTAAAAAATTTAGATAGATATGTAATGTGTGTAGTATATAATAGAGAGAATTTGGTAGACTTAGAGAGATTTTGCAATGCTTATTATTTTTTTTGCTTTATTTTTATTTGAAGCATGCGCAATAGTAAAGGAAAGAAATGAAATATAAATACTCGGCTGTTATTATTATTTGAAGCTTGTGCCCACCATTTGGAGCTTGCGCAGTATTGGAAAAAAATAAGAAAAACCCTTATTAAGGATAACGATTTCCCTTATTTAGGAACTTATAAGATAGGTTATTTGAAGGTCATTATTTTTTATCACTATTATGGTAGGGCCCATTTTTTGTTCCTACTTAGGAATACAAACCACTAAGAAAATACAGTAAAATTTAAATTATAATCTTTTATTGCAAATAACACCGACAACAGTTAATTAGTGTTCAGATTATGCTAAGATCTTTGGCACACTCTTTATTTTTGCACCTGACACGTGTTTCTCTAACCATGCGAGCATCATCACATGTGATGATGTTGACTTTCTAATCACTCCTGATTGGTGCTAACATGGTTAGTGTTAACACGTTTGGAGTGAAAAAGTAAAGAGTTTGGTGCAGTGGTGATAACTGTTGTGTAGTGTTAATCACAAATCAAATTTTATTCATCGGCCATTCTTATTAACTTGGAAATATTGAAGCAAGTGATAGAAACCTGCTAGACACAACTTTAATTTAGAAACTTATGTTGACCCATCAAATACTAATAAGTGGCATGCTTAAAGTTTATAGAAGATGAATACTAGCCTAACCTTACTTTTAGTTTATTTTATTGCAATTCTGTCGCAGTGTGCAAGTGCAATTTCTTCGCGTTAATACTATGCAGGCTTGAGATAACGTTAAGGACAAAGGCATGTGAAAAATAAGCATTGCAAAATCTCTCTAGTTTCAACATGCTTTTATCGTTATGCATGCGCAATATAAACACGAAGGAATTGCACATAAAAAAAATTTTGCAAGTCTTAAAATAGCACTTTCTTATTGTGTAACTCTATATTTACCTATAACTTGAATTTTATTTTTTCTAGTTTCGATTTTTGTGGTATTTTTGTGTTTTTTTTTTTTTTTTTGGATCTTAAAAATGAATCAACAAATCGTATAAGTATCAAGAAGGCCCAAATGGGTTGGACTATAATTTAATATGCAGTATAATCCTTTCTAAAAAAATAAAATAATTATATCTTTACATGCATTTACCCGATTAGAGTGAATTAAGAACTTTTTAAAGAAAGACCACACATCTAGTATATAGAATACCAAAAATAATTCGGATAAAAATATCATAAATTTAAACTTAATAATTAGTCGTCACTTTTATATAAAAAAATGACCAATCTTCTGAAAAAATCCAAGTGAAGATTTTCCTTCAGGATTTTCTTGATTTAGGTATCAGAAATATTGTGTCAAAAGTCGATTGCGAAATCGTGTCGGAAAAAAAGTTATCGAAGGTCAAAGGTTGCGAGAATCAGTTTTTCTCAAGTATCTCGTAAACTATTGGTCGAGATAACTTGGGCGCTACGATGCATTCGTTTCCACATCACGTTTGAGGTAGAATGCAAGGTGTTGCCGCCATTGTATAGAATTACAGAATGTTGTGATTTGAATAAAACGTTCGAACTCTACGATACATAGCGTGTTTTAAAAGGGCTAAAATGCTTAGTCAAATATTTTCAGCTGTACATCGACCCCTGAGATTACAATGGAATTCTGGACAGCTGCAACTCGAGGTCACTACTATCATTATGAAGAAGGGCCCACTTCAAGGACACCTCAGAGAGGAAGAATTATGGAGGTGTACATATTAAACGGCTTTACTATGCATAAATGCGTCATATTGTCTGTATGCACTACTATACGTGAACGTATAGTAGAGTATGCGCCTCACTCCAAAATTTCTCAGCCTCATATCTCGAGAACTGTTAGTCTCACGTAAATTTTGTAATGAACCTTTTTTATGTAGATTTTGATGATGAACAAATCTCATAATAACCAAAATTCGCGTAAAACCAATAGTTCACGAAATATTTAAGAAAAACTGATTTTCGCTACCTTTGACCTTCGATAACTTTTTTTGCCGACACGATTTCGCAATGAACTTTTGAAACAATATTTCTGATACTGAAACAAAGAAAATCCCGAAAGAAAATCTTCACTTGGATTTTTTGAGAAGATGAACGCTATAATGACCGAATAACAATATGTGACAGCATCACATCTAAAAAAACCAAAGAAACTTAGCTTAGTATAAATCTTTAATAAATTTAAGGTATTTTTTCTAATTCATCTCATCACCGGCTGATGTCTGTGTAACGAGAATGGTTAGCACCCCAGTTATTAGTATTTGCTTGGTCCACATAAAAAGTTTCTAAGTTATAGTCATATCTAGTAGGTTTCTATCACTTTCTTCAATACTTTCAAGTTAATACGAATCCGTGATGATAAAATATGAATTGAAATTAGCATATTTTGCATTAAACCATGAAACCTCTATAAACATATATCTAATTTTATATAACAGTATTTTATTAAATTTTGTATTAAAGGCTCAGATCGGACAAATGATGCTTTACTCTACCTCGCCCACAGAATAATTTTAGTTCACTTACAAAATCATTTATACAGATAAAAATAATATTATCCTAACACCAAACACTTTATTTTTGCACTCGACACGCGTTTATGCTAATTATGTTAGCATCATCAGAGACGATTAGTGAGCCGTCAGCCAGTCATCGCTCATGATGATAGTATTTCAAGTGTTTTCAGCGTCAGTCCAGAGCCAGCAGAAACAAGATAGGTGATCCCAATGATCCAAATTTTAAAAAGACTTGGTCATTATTCGATACTGGCTATAAAAGAGAGGTATTCAAAGTTCCCAGTGAAGAATTTCAACCACCAGACAGGAGTCAGGAAATATTACAAGAAATTCGCGCCCTTTCTGATCAGCACGCTTTTTTTGAAGCCGAACTGGCCAAAAAGGGTGAGAGTATCCTGGTTCTAGTTAATGAACTGAGAACGATCAGCAACCAGTTGAAAACCGCGCAAGACCAAAACGAGAAGATGAAGAAGGAGATAGGGAGAGTGAAGAAAAAGGCAACTACTCTAGGGGCGTCGGAGGGATCTAGCGAGGGGGAAGTGGAATACATCCTTGATTCAGACGACGATATGGGGACAGCACAGAGGGTGAGAATAAGAAGGAAAGGAAGAAATGAACGAAGGAAGGCACAGAGGAAACCACTCTCCACTGCCAGAGAAAAGATTAGAAAATCCAACCTTGCTCCCGGCTACAGAGATAGTGATGATTCCTCCAAGCAGGATGCTCCACGTCCGCTTGAGGGTAACAAGGTTAGTCATATTTTGGGTAACAAGGTTAGTCATATTTCGATTAATGAAGTGGCAAGTGACAGTGGGCGTAGTAAAAAGAGTGCGCGTAAATAGGTCTTAATAATTTAGGGTGCTGAAAAAATAATACTTCGCGAATGCGTATAGAGAAGTCGTGGCTGCCCTGGTGTAAAGGTGCAGCCGCAAACGATTGATGACTTTAGAGGAATTATCAAATTCTTCGACGATAATAAAATACAGTATTATTTGTACGCTTTACAGGAAAATAAGCTGCTGTACGTTGTTTCGTCAAGGCCTTCTCCGAGGACGAAATACGCAGAGACCTGTAGTGGCAGGGTTTTCACTCGAAAAAGATGGTTTCATAAAGACAAAAGGCCTATGCCTCTGGTGTTGGTTTTACTTCCAAAAAACTGATAAAGCCATGTATCAGTTAAAGGAGATAAAACGAAACAGCGTAAAAGTCGCAGCACAAAGGCCGAGAAGTCGAGCAACGCAGTGCAACAACTGCCAACTTTTCGGCCATTCGTCCTGTAAATGTAGGGCGAGGCCAAGATGTTTTAAATGCGGAGAGGGGTCACAAGACTCTGGAATGAAAGAAATCATGCGAAATGCAGGATGTGCCCCACCGCAAATTGCGGTGGAGCACATCCTGCATCCTATTTGAGCTACAAAATGCACCTAAAACATGGAACGCCGCCACCCACCAAAGGCAGATTAGTCGAGAATCCGGCCAGTGAACGAAGCTATGCAACTATTTTTCCACAACTTGAAAAATATGCAAAGGTAAACCAATGACACTGTCATGCCACTCTTCGCGAGTGCGGGCAATAACTAAAGCGTTAACCTCTCACCCCTTGAAGGGTTTGTAACTAAGAAAAAGTGAGAAAAAAAGTGTATCACCTCGACACTCACTATAAATGTAACAAAGGCCCTGCTGGACTTTACATCTGCCGAGCCGCGTTGCGACAATGAAGGTGAAACGGATTGAGGCCTACGTCTGAGGCCTGGCTACCTCTTAAAAGTTCACCTAAAGATGACCGGCAGAATTTCACCACACCAGCGTAATCATGATATTGAAAAAGTGATAAGAGGGCTATGTGCTAACCAAGAAGACAAACAAAGCTATCGGTGTTCCTGATGATGATAATATGGTTGGAAAGGCGCATGTCGAACACAAAAATAAAATATTGTGCCAAAGATTCCAAAACCTCAACATAACACTAATTAAGTTAGGAATGTGGAATCGTTGGCACAATGACACTACTCAGTATATATCACCACTACACCAAACACTTTATTTTTGCACTCGACGCGCGTTTCGCTAACGATGTTAGCTTCATCAGGAGCCATGCAAGCGAGCAATCATCGCTCCTGATGAAGCTAACATGGTTAGCGAAACGCGCGTCGAGTGCAAAAATAAAGTGTTTGGTGTAGTGGTGATATATACTGAGTAATAACACTAATTAATGGTGTTGGTGTTATTTGCAATAAAATACGATATTTTCAGATTTAGTGTATTTTGTTAGTACCTGGTATATACATAAGTAGAAAAGGAAAACAGGCCCTACCATAATAGCGATAAGAACAATGAGCCTTAAATAAGCTTTCCTATAACTTCGTTAACAGAGATTTTGCAACAACTCTTATTTTTCACATACCTTTGTCCTTATCGTTATCTCAAGCATGCGCAGTATTAACGTGAAGGAATTGCAAGGTTAGGTTAGTATTCATCGTCTATAAACCTAGGGGATTTTTTTCATTCTTTTCATGCTACTCGGTATATATCACCACTACACCAAACACTTTATTTTTGCACTCGACGCGCGTTTTGCTAACCATGTTAGCTTCATCAGGAGCGATGAGTAGTATCATTGTGCCAAGGATTTCACATTCCCAACTTAGTTCATTTCATGTTTAAGCACACCGGTTATTAGTATTTGATCGGCCAATATAAGTTTCCAAATTAATATTGTGTTTTCTATCGCTTCTTTCAATATTTCCAAGGTAATACGGTACACTATAATGCCATTGTGCTAAATCTGAACACTAATTAACTGTTGTCAGTGTTATTTGCAATAAAAGATTATTATTTCAATTTGACTGTATTTTCTTAGTGGTTTGTAACACATGGGCTGAAAAGTCCCGGGCCTAACACATAGATGGCGCTAGTTTTATTGCAGTCACCTTTTTTTCAGTTAATACTAACCTTCAAAAGACAGCTGTTAAAATTTCATGATATTCTATTCATTAGTTTGTGAGTTATTGTGCTAAGAGTGACGCTACTTTTGTTATTTTCAAAACAATGGATCAAAAACAATTTCGTGTTTTAATTTTACACTGCTTCTTGATGGGAAAAAATACCGTTCAAGCGAAGCAATGGCTTGAAAAGTGTTATGGGGACTCCGCTCCATCAGAAACAACAATATAAACGTTGGTTTGCTGACTTCAAACGTGGTCGTAGAGACACCGATGATGCAGAAACGCAGTGGACGTCCAAATGAGGGCGGGTAACACCAGAAAACATCAAAAAAATCCATAAAATCGTTTTGAATGATCGAAAAGTGAAGTTGCGTGAGTTAGCTGACATCGTAAAGATATCAAAAGAACGTGTTGGCTTTATATTGCATGAGCATTTGACTATGAGAAAGTTCTGTTCAAAGTGGGTGCCGCGTTTGCTCACTGTTGATCAAAAACAAGAACGTGTTGATGATTCTGAGCAGTGTTTGGCCATGTTTAAACGTAATAAACCGGAATTTTTGCGTCGATATGTGACAATGGATGAAACATGGATCCATCACTTCACTCCGGAATCAAAACGATCGTCATCTGAGTGGACAGCAACTGGTGAACCTCGTCCAAAGCGCCCGAAAGCACAACAATCGGCTGGAAAGGTTATGGCCTCGGTATTTTGGGATGTGCGTGGTGTAATATTCATCGACTATCTTGAGAAAGGAAATACCATCAACAGTGAATATTATATAGCGTTATTGGAGCGTTTGAAGGCCGAAATTGCAAAGAAACGACCGCATATGGCAAAGAAAAAAATTTTGTTTCATCAAGACAACGCACCGTGTCACAAGTCAATCAAAACAATGGCAAAACTACATGAATTGAACTTCGAATTGCTCCCACATCCACCGTATTCGCCAGATTTGGCTCCCAGCGACTACTGGCTGTTCGCAGACCTGAAAAAAAAATGCTCGCCGGTAAGAAATTTCGCACGAATGAAGAGGTTATCGCTGAAACTGAGGCCTATTTTTGAGGCAAAAGATAAATCGTTCTACAAAAGTGGTATTGAAATGTTAGAGCGGCGCTGGAATGATTGCGTTGCTCTTGATGGAGATTACGTTGATGAATAAAGCTAATTTTGAACAAAAAAAACCGTGTTTTCTTTGTTAGGCCCGGGACTTTTCAGCCCATGTGTTATACCTAAGTAGGCAAAAAACAGACCCTACCATAATAGCGATAAGAATAACGAACTTCAAATAACCTCTCTTATAAGTCGAGTACTTCGACCGAAAAACCAAGCGCAGCAAGCGGTGGAGTCCTAGCCTTCTGGCAACACGAGTCTTAGGGAGATACATAGTCGCCGTGTCTTCTGTGCGGTTATACCCTTTAAAACCCGACAATCTGTAGTAGTTTTTTGGAGGGGCTTTCGGTTAGGGCAGAGGACAATAATACAATGTAGAGATGATTACATGTTAGAATTTTCATGGGTATATACACCTAATAGGTACATACTTATTCATTTTTAGAGATGTGTGGTGAACGGCGGTATTAGGAATCATTACAGGTCATGTTTTTTTGGTGTTTTTAGTATGAAAAGTATCACAATGCAGTTTAATAACTTTTTTGGTGTGTGGAACTAAGCCCAGTTTACATATTTTCTATTTTTATTTTTGAATTGGCAAGAAGAATATAAATCATTCCTGGTTCTGGAAATACGACTCTTATGGTAGACATTTCTATTGATTCCCAATCATTCTTCCAAAGTGGCTTGAGTAATCTAAATGCCATGTTGAAGTCAGGAAATTATTTGTATTAGGAATCATACGACTTGACTTTAGCATTAATTTTGAAAATTGGTTAATTTTTTGTTTAATATTCGAGGTCACGCATAATTAATGAATCAGCATTTATTTTTTATTTTATCTTAAAGTCATGTTGTTAGCAAAATAATCTACAATATTTACATTATATATTTGTGATGTGTAATTTTGATATTGAATAATTTGAAACTTATTGAGAAGATGATTGTCATAATATTTTTCTAAGAGGAATTTGTTGGGCTTGAGCAAATAAATAATGTACCTAGTGGTCAAAAAAGATTTCGAATTTAATTTGTGATTAAAAAAATAAGTCATTAAAATGATGGTTTTTTTTCTTGTTTAGGTAGTATGAATATACAAAATTTAAAGTATATTTGGGTGGTTAAAAAATGTTCAACAAATGGGTAATCATTTATTTTCGACGCATTAAAAAACTTTTTGTTGTGAAACAAATTTCAGAAAAATATACAAGATTAAAAGAGATAACTGGCCTATTTTCACTATCTCGCGTCTTTAAGCGCCTTATTCATAAATGTCAAATTTGACATATAAATAACATTATTTAACATCACATCGTTGTATTTGAACATCACTTGTCTAAACTGCTTTAAAACGCATATGACTTCTAAGATGGGAAAATATGCCCAATATAAATTTAACTTAAAAAACCGGCCAAGTGCAAGTCGAACTTGCGCAATTAGTGTTCCGTATGGTGATTGCTTTTAAAATAAAATAAAATCCTTACCTAGACTAAGTCAATTAGGTCCCTGACATGTGTATATCTTAAGGTCCAATATGTATTTTCACGTTTTTTCTTAATCAATAAATAATGTATAATAATTATAGCATCTTAGTACTTAATAGCCAATAAATCGATCTAGAATCTAGTAATAAAAGCGCAAAACAAATATTTACTACCTAAATATTTCTTTAATTATAAACAATTAAAATAAAATTATTTTGTCTCAGTACTGGAGCGACACGCGACTCAGTAGCAGTAATGTACTGAAAAGTATATTAAAAAAACCTCCACCATATTGTCAAAGCACAGATTTTTTTAAAAATGAGATACAGAAAAGTGTGCGCAAGTATTATTATCCTATATATTTTTAAACTCGTGTTTTCACAAGCGTTCATTTGACACTCCACTAGATGACCTGGTAAAATTTTTTTTTCACTTCCGATTTCATCCCACAAAACTAACCCCTTAAGTTAAAACTTGACTTTCAAAACTAAGCGGCTCTGATTGGGCCATCAATTCCTATATTTGTGCCGAAATTCAACTTTATATTTCATATAGTTTCGGAGAGAAAATCGGGTGTGACAGACAGACAGACACCGAAGTGATTTCATAAGTGTTCCGTACGGAATGCAAAAACATAATTAGGTAAATTAAGCTTAATTTTAGTATTCCGTACGCAACACTTATAAGATGACTTCGGTGTCTGTCGTCCGTCTGTCTGTCTGTCTGTCTGTCTGTCTGCCTGCCTGCCTGTCTACCTGCCTGTCTGCCTGCCTGTCAGACCCGATTTTCTCCGAAACTATTTGTCATAGAAAGTTGAAATTTGGTAATATATAGGAATTGATGGCCTCATCAAAGCCGTGTAATTTTGAAAGTTAAATTAGTTTTGGGGGGGTGAAATCGGAAGTGAAAAAATTTTTTTTTACTAGATCATCGAGTGTGGTATGAAATGAAAGCTTGTGAAAACACGAGTAAAATATATATATATATATATATATATATATATATATATATATATATATATATATATATATATATATATATATATATATATATAATGTAGTAATTGGATTCACTTTTCTTTGTATTATTTTTAAAAAGTCGCGAAAAATCACTGTCCCCCCACCTTACCTCGAACAGTACTGATCAAAAAATTTTGAAATGCTCTCCACCGGGTGTAGATTGAACGAAAATTATCACGAGTGCATTGCCTTTAATAGATTATTTGGTATATAAAAAAAAAAAATTTCAAGGTCATCAGTTTTCAGTAAAGATTGGAAACAAACTTGGTTGAAACCTCCTTTGGAGTGTTTTGTGAAGTCACTGATCATTTTATACCACCGTAACAAAATTTGTTATTTTAAAAGCAATCAACGTACGGAACACTAATTGTGCAAGTTCAACTTGTACTTGACCGGTTATTATTTTTATTTAACAAAAATGTTTCCTTAATATTTTTATAGCAGTTGCAAATATTGAAAGTGTATGTCTAGAAAAGAAAGAACCTATTCACAATTTCTACTTTCTGTTAAAAAATGATGTCTTTTAATTTCTCGAAAATATCAATTTCAAAATGTGTTTACTTTTGCGATTACGTTGAATAATTAATTGAATTTTTCGTCGGTATAATAATATATTTAGGACATATGACGTGAAATCTACAGGAGGAATACAAGAAGTGGGGATTAGAGTTCCACACGCGAAAAAACAAAATACTTATTTATAGAGGCAAGATCAACAAAAATTCGACTACTTCGAAACAGGGAAAATAATAACTGTACTTCAGTACAGCAGCAACAAGTGACAGAAATTAATTAAAAAAATAACACATGCAAGGAGAACAATTAGCTTGAATGGAATGAAGCAATGAGATTGAAAAGGAGTGAAAATATTATATCTACAAAAAGCTTTTTAAAAGCAGTTTGATTTGTAGCGCAGAGAGTTAAACGATACAGAAAAACAACCGCAGGACATTTGAATTGATGGAAATGGATGTGTAAAGTTTTTTGAAGAAAGCTGTTATTTCGACCTAATTTGTGGGAGTGATAGCGATGAACATAAAGAAGTTAGAAAAATTGAAATTTCATGAACCTAAGAAACTTTTGGAGGCTATATTTTCTCTCATATTTAAATTTTGTTAGAACATATTTAACGAAGTGAATTTTTATTTTATTGTTGGTATTAACAACTTTTAGCCAACAGTGAATTTGCAATATTTTTAAAAAACTTGTTTGTCATGTCATGTTTTGGTTAAACAAATTCACAAAGTCTACTGTCAGATCGTTCAAAGACGATAACTTTACCAAGTCTTACGAGTTCATAGGTGTTAAGGTTATCATTTTTTCTTTAGGTGTCGGTTTGTCGTTACTCATCTCTTCTCCTAGTAAACTTGTTTTGAATTACTATAATTACACGTACAATTTGTAAATTTTGTTATAATTCATTGTTTTACAATAGAAATTTGTATAATGGTAGAATACACTTGTGAGCAAAAAAATCGACTCAAATTATTTAGCTTCATTTAACATGGATCCTAGAATGTAGTGTTCATATATTTTTACGGATTTTAGTGTCATTTGAAAGGCTATTCTATTCTCTTTCTAATGATACCAAACTCCTAGCATACATCATGCTTTTTTCTAATAAAAATGATTAAGAGGGGAAACAAGGAGAACAATGTTTGAAAATTGGAATAGGAAAAAACTATTAAGTTTAACAATAAAATTTATTACTACTTCCAGCCGGTTTTTCAGGAAGCGGGTGCGCGTTTTTAACACTGTCTGTGGGATTCTTCCCCGCTCTTCCGCCATCGAAACCACCCTCCAAGTATTACCGCACCGATGCATCGGCATGTGGCCTCGCATTGTCGTGCATTAGCACGAAGCTATCACCAACAAACCCAGCGTAAGAAACGACGTATTTCTGCAGGATCTCCTCGATGTACTGGTGAGCAGTTAATCTACGTCTAAACTAAATCGGTTCCAGTGAGATGCCTTCCCATACCATGACAGAACCTCCTCTGTAGGCGATTGTTTCAGTAATGCAGCACTGCGCATAGCGCTCCCAGGCCTCCTATAGACTCATCTTCTTCCTCATTGCTATGTAGGCACATTCGGGACTCGTCGGAGAATAAAATGGAGCGCCATTGCTCTAAGGTCCAATCGACATGTTCTCGGGAAAATCTGAGTCGCGCTTGTCGATGGGCTGCTGTCAATTTGGGTTCGTTAACTGGTCTCTTCAGAGTTAGGTTAATTTCTTTAAGTCTTGTTCTGACTGTCCAATGACTGACACCCGACCACGAACTTGTCGGAGCTCCTGTTGGACCTCAATGTCGGTCAAGTGACGATTTCTTAGAGTTATGTTGACAATGAAATGATCGTCTCGCTCCGAGGTACACCTTCTTCCTGATTCTGGTCTCCGTGTAAAGGAGCCAGTCTCTTGGTAACGTCTGTAGACTCTGTCGACAGCTGACTGGCTCAGGTGCAGTTGCGCAACGACTACACGTTGGCTATGCCCTTCTTGCAATAGGGCAATGACTTGTGCCGTTTCTTCCGGGGTGGTATCAATTTTCGGATGACGTAATTAGTGAGCAGGTATAGCAGATATGTTGACGGTTCAAGTTCCGAGAAAAGAAAGATAGGAAAATGCAGATGCATGTGTTTTTATAGGGACGAATAGTGCACAACGAGTACGTTGCTGAGCGAGCAAAAACGGTTCTATTGCGTAAAACCGTTTTAATCAGTAAAGCTTTTTGGAAATCCAAATGTTTTTGGTATTATTGGAAAGAGCAGAAAATCAGCATTTTAATGATACCAAAAATAATACCACTGTTTGAAAATTAAATTCAAGAATCGGTGTTAAATGAAGCAAAATCGTTTCAGTCGATTTTTTTGCTCACCAGTGTAGTTAAAAATAAATATTAAAAACGGATTTATTTAGCCGATAGGCGCCATAAAATGAGGTAATTTTAAAACATAGAGGAGGCTTAAAAAATATCGCTGTGGAATCTCGGAATAGCGGTGCTACCTTAAAGTGATTTGACCGCAACTATTCCTGCAGTCGTTTCATGTGTTAAAACCAGTGGCGTAGCCAAACTCAAGGGGCGGTAGAGAGATAGATACTGAAAGTATTTTTTAAAGGAAAAAAAGACTAAAAGCATAGCGGGGGACTCCAATCAAAAACCAGGGTCGGAGCCTCTTGAAGCAAAAAAACCTCTTTTGCACTGGAACTTTCCTACACAGTTAATTCAAAATTTACGGGGGGAGGTAGGAGAGATTTTTCCCAAAAAGGAACTTTTCAGCTAGTGGAACTTAAACCGTATTTGAAAATCGATGAGCGGGGAAAGATTTTTTTATAAAAAAAAAACTCTTTTCAAAAGTTGCGCCATTCTCTACTATATCTATAAAAACGAAGAGCACATACTCTCCTAGCCACGCCACTGCTCAACACATCTTGGCATAGTTTAGTCTCACTTCAACTTCCCTGCAAAAAGAAGAAAAACATGTCAATTGACAGATTGTACAGATTTGATAAATTCTTTCACCGACAGGGTACGCACCCTAGATACAAAAACACAGTGCACAAAGATATCATTCATAACATCGTTTCCCGCCAAATCAGTGATCCATTAGAAACTTCAGTGAGTCCCGTAAGAACAAGTAGGACATAGTGGACAAAATTGCAACCCTGTCTTATTTAAAAAAAATACCTTACTATGCTTCGGTGCAACACCACTAAAAACGGAATGATCGCATGTGGTCTGGTAGTAAGAATTTCTGTGGATACATATCGGTGTTGTCACTTATTTTATTAATTTTAATAGCAAGTCTTTCAAAAGAGCAGGCAGGTTTCTGCACAGGGTATGGAAGAAACGACCATCTGCTTACAGTTAAAATCCTCATCGAAAAATGTATAGAATATAATAAGCCTCTGATGCTGATATTTGTGGACCTCGAAAAGGTTTTTGATTCTGATTTTTTTCTGATTCATCGATACTCCAGTGTAATTAAATACATATATGAAAACGCCACCGCTAATGCCGAAACACAAACTAACCAATCCACCAGCAAATTTTTTCAAATCCAAAGAGGAGTGCGCTAGGGTAATACGCTTTTCGTAACACTTCTAGAAAGTATGTTACGATCGATACACTGGGAAAAAATGGGGCTTAACATTAACGGTGAAAAGTTAAATCGCCTTTGTTTTACCAACGACATTGTCTTAATAACAGACAATATGCAAGAAGCACAAACTATGCTGGACATGCTTCAAAAAGCTTCAGGAAGGGTCGGTTTAAAAATCCAATCCAAGATTCAGTTTATGACTAATTTTGTATTAAGTGACACTACATGAATAACATGGAGATCGAGCAAGTACACCGACATAAATACCTGGGACATGAATTCACCTTAGGACGAGACAACCAAACACATGAAATTCAGCGGAGAATAGGTCTCTGCTGGACGACATGACGATGATGAATTATGGTTATATATAACTTATTAAAGTATAAAGTTAGAAAATATTCAGCTGCTCCTTATAAATAAATATTATGTTACTACGTTCTTTCTATTAGCTAAAAGTATGCACTTCATTAGACTGAACTTTTAATGACATCGAGAAAGCCAGTGAATTTTTTTAATTTTGGAATTATGGCAACGCTGTACATTCGGCCGATTCGTTCGCATGCCATACAGTCAGCTGGTTGTGTATGTATTGGTCTTTTAAATCTATACAACATGCGGAGTCTCGGTATGCACATTAATGGGCCAAGATGTTGTCGCAAGTTTCATAATTTTTCCCGACTTCTTTTACAAATAATTTTTTTTTCTAGGTCCAGAGAAAACTCAAGCACATCCTCCCGACTCTAGCCCGGTTATGTCTCATATCGACATTTTTCGAAGATGGCATACGTATGTGGGTACAATGGAACGAACAAAGAGAATATATGAACATGTCGTGGGGATGCGGGCACGTTTTAGCTACACTTTTTGTATTGGTTAATTTAATATTTCAGTTAGGAGGATGCATTATGGTTATTGTTAGATTCAGGGTAACGATTGCTTGTGGGGTGCTGTTCTTTATTGTAGTATTGCAGGTAAGTTAGTAGAAACATGTAATCCAATATACTTATGTTAACTACTGTTGTAAACAGTTCTAAGAAGGAAAAACTTTTGCTCATTTAGATCCAGAAGAAATACATAAATCAAAAACTTTTTTTTTAATCGTTCACCTCCCCGCAAGAATAGGGATTTTACCCTTTTTCAGGATATCGACGGGGATATCTGGACTCTTCGAGTCCTGGACATACCCCCTGGTGCGCGCTGGCATTATATTTTCTCAAAAAAAGTGTATAAATTATATTATGACAGGATCAGTCAGTGAATAAAAAACGCTCGCCGTCACATTGGTTATTATGTATGGAAATAAGAGACATGTTTACGTTGCTCTTCGCTCAGTGTAAATAACGATCATTAAGACTGAGGATACGAGCGCTGCTCACTGTTTCACAGATGGTTTGTGAACTCTGTCGTCACTTAACACGTAGGCTGAAAAGCTTTTGGTCTAGCTACTTAAAACATTTTTTTTGCAAAATTCGACTTTATTCATCAACATAATCTCCTTCAAGAGCGATACAGTGAGTCCAACGCTTTTCTAAAATTTCTATACCTCTCTTGTAGAATCTCTTTCCCACGAGTATTTTTTTTTGAGGTCTGCGAATAGATAAAGTCGCTGAGGGTCAAATCAGGAGAATACGGTGGATGAGGAAGCAATTCGAACTTCAATTCATGCAATTTTGCCATCGTAATCATTGACTTGTGAGACGGTGCATTAGTCTTGAAGAAAGAGCACTTTTTTCTTGTTCATTTACGGCCGTTTCTTTGCGATTTCTCCCTTTAAATGCACCAATAACTTTATATAATATTCGCTGTTGATGGTTTTTCCCTTCTCAGCATAGTCGATGAAAATTTTTGCATGCGCATCCCAAAATACAGAGGACAAAACCTTCCCAGCAGACTGTTGTGTCTTTAGTTGCTTTCGGGCGGCTTTCACCGACTGCTGTCCACTCAGCTGACTGCCGATTTCATTCCGGTGTGTAATGGTGGATCCATGTTTCATCCATTGTCACATATCGCATGAAAAAATCCTTTTTATTGCGCTTAAACAGGTCCAAACACCGCTCAGAATCATCAACTCGTTGTTGTTTTTGGTCCACTCTAAGCAAACGCGGTACCCATTTCGAAAAGAGCTTTCTCATGTCCAAATGTTCATGCATAATATGACCAACACGTTCTTTTGATATCTTTAGGGTGTCGGCTATCTCACGCAATTTCACTTGGCGCCCAAAACAATTTTATGGATTTTTTTTATGTTGTTTTCCGGTGTAACCACCTTATTTGGGCGTCCAGAGCGTTCAACATCATTTGTGTCTTGTATGACCGCGTTTAAATTCAGCATACCAGTAAATGATAAGTGATTTTCCAGGGGCAGAGTCCCCGTAACACTTATTAAGCCATTGCTTAAACGGTATTTTTTCTCATCAAAAAAACATTGACTAACAACACACGAAATTCGATTTTTTTCCGTTGTTTTGAAAATATCAAAAGTAGCGTCACTAAAACTACTGTAACTTGTAAATTAATTGTCGAAATATCATGAAATTTTGACACGTATCGTTTGAAGGTTGATACTTCCTAAAAATCATATGAATTTTTTGAAAAGGGCGACATCTATGTGTCAGACTAGAAACTTTTCAGCCTACGTGCTACAGACTTTGTATAATTTTGTCTTCGACATTTATTATTTTTTGATTGCGTTAATTTTTGAGTTGAAATATGACCCTTACGGAAGTTAAGAGCATCATGGCCGAAAAAAAGCGTCTTTTAGGAATTTCTTTTAGCGAAACTATTCATTATATAAATCGGGTTTTTATTTTATAAAGGGTCTTTCAAATTTAGCTGCTTTTTAATTCTTGAATAAAACACAGATGGCGTTGATTTCAAAAAACTTTTTATGGGTAATTAAGGTATATAATGTATGACATTTAAACACGAAAAACGATATCCGCCAAATGTCCCCCTCTTGCAGCTTCACAGATGTGAAGTTAAAATTTTCGATGACATTTTGGCATAATTGCGGTTCTAACTCACCAATAACGCGAGTAATTTCGTCCTTCCGCTCAGGAATCGATTGTGGGTTATTCTTATAGTAACGTACAGAAAAGAGTCCAACGGAGTCAGATCACATGATCTTGGTGGCCAATTAACATCTCCCTTTCTGAAGATTACACGTCCACGAAATTTTCCCTGCAATAACTCAATGGTTTTACGAGCAGTGCAACAAGTTGCGTCGTCCTGCTGACACCAAATGTCCTCCAGAGTATTATTATTCAATTCAGGCCACAAAAATTCAGTTATCATCTCACGATATCGAAGACCATTCACAGTTACAACTTCACCAGCATCATTTTCGAGGAAGTATGGACCAATGACACCTCCTGACCATAATGCACACCAAACAGTGACTTGTTTAGGATGTAAAGTTTTCTGATGAATCAATCGTGGATTTTCCTCACCCCAAATACGTCAATTTTGTTTATTAACATAGCCACCAATTTGTAAATGTGCTTCATCGGAAAAGAAGATTTTTGAGAAAAATCATCTGGTTGTTCTTTGATCCAGTTGATAAGTGCACGACGTTTTGAATGATCCAATGGCTTTAGTTCCTGTGTTATTCGAACCTTATATGCCTTCAGAGCTAAATCCTTTCGTAAAATACGCCATGTTGTGGATTCACTGAGTCCAACTTGTCCTGAACGTCGACTAACGGATATTTCTGAGTCTTCAGCGACACTTTTACGAACCAAATGAATATGCTCTTATGAACGACCGCTAAGACTGTATCTTTCTCTTCTTTTATCTTCCACCGAACCAGGCCTTGAAATTTTTGAACAATTCGATTGATAGTACTTTTAGATGGATGATTATGTAAACCGTAAATATTACGTAATTTTCTAAAAACAATTTGAGCGCGTTCTTGTATATTATACGACTCTATTTTTATAAATGTCGTACATTAAACTTTTCAAATGTCACAAGACCTAGGCTATTTCGCAACGTCAATGTGTCTTATTCAAGAATTTAAAAAACCGTTCAATTTGAAAGATCCTATACATACCAGGTGTACAAGTATGAAATGCGGATTTCAGACAACAGATGGTGCACCAATGCAGTTTGTGCTATAAAGATTTGACACTACGCCATTTTGTTGTGTCATCAACAAGTGTCAGACGCGCACGAATGATAAATTGGAAAAGTGTGTGCATAGTGTTGTGTTGTTGTGTTCAATATGTCGAAATTTATACCGAACAAAGAGCATTTGCGGACAGCATTAATTTTTTGTTTTCATTTGAAGAAAACTGCTGTTAAATCATACCGATTAGTTCGAGAAGCTTATGGTGAACATGCTCCGTCGCAAGATACGTGTGAACGATGGTTTCGGTGTTTCAAAAGTGGTGACTTCGATGTTGCAGACAAGGAATGTGGAAAGCCGCCAAAAAAATACGAAGATGTGGAATTGCAAGTATTGTTGGACGAAGATGATTCGCAAACACAAAAACAACTCGCCGAGCAATTGGGCGTTAGTCAACAAGCTGTTTCCAATCGGCTACGAGAGACGGGAAAGATTCAGAAGACCGGTAGATGGGTACCACATGAGTTGAACAACAGCAAGTGGAAAAGCGCAAAAACAAGTGTGACAATGTACAAAAGGAAGTCGTTTTTGCATCGTATAGTTACAGGGGATGAAAAGTGGATTTATTTTGAGAATCTCAAGCGCAAAAAATCATGGGTAGACCCAGGCGCACCATCCGCATCGACCGTAAGACCGAATCGCTTTGGCAGAAAGACGATGCTCTGTGTTTGGTGAGACCAGAGGGGCGTGGTCTATCATGATCTGTTAAAACCTGGGGAAACGGTTAATACTAAACGTTATCAACAACAATTGACCGATTTGAACCATTCGCTGCTTGAAAAAAGGCCAGAATACCGAAAGAGGCAACACAAAGTCATTTTTCTTCATGACAATGCTCCATCACATACGGCAAAACTAGTTTACGACACGTTGGAAGCACTCAGCTGGGAAGTACTACCCCATGCGGCTTACTCACCACTCCTTCCGATTACCACTTGTTTGCATCGATGGGTCACGCACTTGCTGAGCAGCACTTTGGTTCGTACGAAGATGTGAAAAAATGGCTCGATGAATGGTTCGCAGCAAAAGGGGAAGATTTTTACTGGCGTGGTATTCACAAAATTGCCGGAAAGATGGGAAAAATGTATAACAAGCGATGGAGCATACTTTGAATAAAGCACTTTCTATCATTCTTCTGAATTTAACGTTTTTTTTTAGAAAAAAAAATCCGCATTTTTTACTTGTACACCTGGTAGCTTAAAATACAATTTATGAAATTTTAATTAAAAGAAAAAAAAATGGCGCTACACGCGTTCCTTGCGACCACTTTTTTTTACGAAGCATTGCGGTGTGCACGATTACTGGGGGTTAGGTTATCTGTAATCAAAATTTCCAAAGACATTAATTTACTAGAGAGACTATCTTGTCTTTGAACGAAGAATTAATTTTTTTTTTTTCATCAATGGCATTCGTTTAGCAATTGTCGCTCGGCCAGATCAACTCGTTCTCCATCCATTTTACCTGCGTAGTCATGTGCGTTTCGGCCACAATCAACTTCGATAACTGTAATTATATTTAACAAAGCCATTGTCCCCTCATTAAAAATGCATGCTACTATACATATAACCACCCATTTCTACAACTTTGTTGTCACTAGGAATGATCTTTGGACTGATCTTCCAAACAAATAATTTTCATTATCATTTTGAGTAAATCCGCCGAGTCATTGCTCTAATAATTCTTCTTCACTCAAGTCCTCGTGAATTGGTTTTATAGCTCCAAGAGTAACAGGTGTCAATGGGTTATAATCGTGGGGAAAAATCGATATTATTTTTATCTTTCGATTGTGCATACGCGCGTTACCTCTGGCACCACGATTCTTCTTCTTTAGGACCGAATTGGTGTTGTGGATGTTCATCAGTCACTGAGTCATGACAGTGTCGACGTATAGCCAGTCCATAATAAACCGTCAACTTATCAATTGTTTTAGCCGTTAGTTTTCCTCGACCGACATTCGAATATAGTAGTTTTGGTTGGTTTTTAATTTATGTGTGTGGCAGTTGTAACTCAGTGATATAGTACCTTGTTACTATGCAGAAGGTCGAGGGTTCAATCCCGCAGGTCGGTATACTTTAAATTATTTAAATATATTTAGCCTGGCCACGTACATAGGTAGTAGTTGTTCGTATAAATGCAATAACGCCCGAGGCAGCTGTATCGCGTTGTCTGAAAGGTGCTGTGAAATACAGAAATGTATGTTTCGGCATTTGGACAACGTTGACGGGGATTACGACATCCTCGCCGATATCCTTAGGATATGAAAAAGAGTAAATTCCGTACTCAGGCGGGGAGGTGAATGATAAAAAAAAATAGAAGCTTAAAATAGCAGATGTGAATGCCTCGTCTCTTCTAAGAAGGACAATTGAAGAATCTCTTTGTATTATATTATAAAGGAAAAAATTTAAAATACATTAAAATCGAGTTAAGGTCGGCGAAGGCTGACCCGAGAGCAGCTGCTCGCTACCTGAATAAAACTTACAGAAAATTTTCATAGTATATTATACTAAAAGAAAATGTAAAGCCAAAAAATCGAATTTTTTGACTCAGATGACTAGGTATATCCCCTTAATGAATGAAATATTCCGTTTTAAATTAAATTGGATAGTTAAGCTATGATATTTTGATACTTTTTTGTTTTTGTTTAAAATTTAATTTACGAAGAGTTTTTGTATAGTTTAAAGTAGCAATTAAGAAAACTAAAAGGTATTTCTAGTTGTAATTTTAGTGTAATTATATATACAGTGTGTTATAAAAGTCACTTAATATATTCATACTGATATAAAAGTAATTGAAGAAAAATATTGACAAATAGCGCTGGATAAAATCACGTAAAAACTAACTTAAAGTTATTCCAAACTTTTAATGGCGGCCTCTATCTATCTGGTAAATTGAAAACTACTTACCGATAGTTATTTTACTATTGCAATCTGTTGACCATTTTATTATTTACTTGCTTCTAAATAAATAACAAATAACTTATTTCTTCCTAACAATTAAAAATTTCATAGTAAAGAATGCGTTAAACACAATACATATAGGTTAACATTTCACCTCACTATTTTTGTTTAATTAAACAAACTGTTACAAAATTATTGTCAGTAATCTTCAAGTGTCAGACCATCAACCAACATCAGTGAATCCGTAGGACACTTTCTATATTAATACACAAAATTATTGTCAGTAATCTTCAACATCAGTGAATCCCGGAGGACACTTTCTACATTAATACCTTGTAATATTTCCCGAAAAAAAATATTATTTTTCCAAAATATGTAGACGTCTTTGACATTTCACCGATGGGGGTCTATCATTGTTCTGCAGTTCACTTTTAAAACTTCCTCTCTCTCATAGAAGCTTATCATTCTTTATCTTACCTGTGCCAGTGTCTCCGATTGAATCGAGGGTAAACCTATTTAAATATACTAGACGACTTTCATAACACTGTATATTCGTAGAAGTAGTTTGCTTTGTTTATTTTTTAGACTTTGGCGTACAGTATTTTATGGGACTTACAATTTTTGTGCAGAAACTTAGCTTTAGTTGGAGCGTTGTTGCTAGTATTAGCTGAGGGCAAGGGAGAAGCCAAAAGTCTGTTTGCAGGTTGGTAAAACTGTCCTTTTTTTTGTATTACAGTCTTGCTGGTAAAAATAAAATAGTACTATATACTTAAACATCTACATGTTACTTAAATTCAGACTCTAAATTATTTTTTCTAGGTGTGCCTTCCATGGGAGACAACAAACCTAAAAATTATCTTCAACTTACAGGAAGGGTGTTATTAGCATTGATGTTCATCACACTTATCAGATTTGAATTTAGTTTCTTCCAGGTAAATATAATATAGTAGTAAAAAATCAAACAGATGAATTTTGGAAGTTACTTGTCAGATATATTTGGCATAAGTGTGGATTACTCTTAGAACAGTTAAGTACTAAAAATACATAACTCTGATATCTATAGGTGATATCACTCTAATAAGGCGAGTATTATTAAAAAAAAAATACCGAATTTTCCTAATATTTTATCTTACTTTTATTAAATAAAAATAGGTTTCTTTAGGAGTCTCTAGGTTTTACGAGGGTTGTACGATAAGTACCTGGCTTTGACAAGAAAAAAACACTTTTATGTATAAAATTTATTTTATTTTTAAACATAGTCTCCTTGATACACTGAGTCCAACGTCAACTGTGTTTCAGCAATCACCACCTTGAGCCAAATTTTTTTCCGCTGATGCGCTAATTTTTCATATTCTGAAATAAGAAATAATCGCTGGGGGCTAAATCTGGCGAATATGGTGGATACGCGTGCATTGTCTTGATGAAAGAAATTTTTTTTTCGCCATATGTGGACGTTTTTTTTTCACAGCATGGTTGAAACGATCTAGTAAGTTGACGTAATACTCCCAATCAATCGTTTTGTCCTTTTCAAGGTAATTGGACTATTCTTTGGTCTCTGGTGTGCTGTGATGAATCCATGTTTCAACAGTGATGAATTGACGCCAAAAATCATTTCGATTTGCGAGCAATCGCGGCACCCATCTTGCGAAAAGCTTTGTCATATCCAAATGAGTTGTTAAAATGTTCTGCACCCGTTAAGTTTAGATGCCCATAGTCTCAGCAATCTCTCCCACTTTCACTATCTGATTACCTGACCATTACTATATCATGGATTTTTCAATCATTTCTGATGTGGGAACCTCATTTGGACGACTTGAACGTTCCTTCATCAAAAATGTTTGTACGGCCGCGTTTGAATTCAACTGTCTAATATTTATGGTCAATAAGGTACGTGCAGAGTCCCCATAAACTTCGCAGAGTTCCGCTTTTATCTTATCATTCGTTTTCTTTTTCAAAAACAAATATTTTATCACTGTTCGATATTTAATTTTTCAGGATTCTTGTGAAAGGTTTACGAAAAATATAATTTTTCGATGCCAGATAATTATAATACAACCCTCGTATCTATTATTACATTCAGAACAAATAAATGATGTCTGGGAGTGTTACAGAAATATTCACGCGACGTTTACTACTTTGACAATTTTAATATAAATAAAATAATCAGTAATCCGGTGACTCTTGTCGACAATGTGGATGACCATAAATAACCAAAAGTGTTTGTTTAGTGCCTCAAAAAAGTCTTCAATATGCATATAAAGTCAATCAAAAGAGGAAACGTGGTATTAAATTATCTTTCTGTTAACAAGATTTTGTGGAATTGTGCCTCTTTCGAGCAACTTAAGAAACTACAATTGGATTTACAACACAGTATTTGTCTTTTTTTCAGATCCTTCAAGACCTTCTCGGATCAGCTTTGATGGTTCTAGTAACAATTGGTTACAAAACCAAACTATCAGCCCTAATTTTAGTTCTTCTCTTAACGACACTCAACTTCTATCACAACGCGTGGTGGAACATTCCCGACTACAAACCTTTAAGAGACTTTTTAAAATATGACTTTTTCCAGGTAAGCTATCATCATTACACAAGCTGTTATGAAATTTACTTAATATATATAAGCTGATATATCTCTGTAGCAAAAGCAATTGAAGAAAAATACTGATTAATAACGGTCCCCAATAATAACAAGTAAAACTAACTTAAATAAGTCTCAAACTTTTAATGGCCGCCCCCTCTCTATCTGACGCAGAATTGAAAACTACTTACCTATACCTATTTTACTATCGCAACCAGTTGACTCTATTGTTATTTGCATGATTCTAAATAAGCACTGGTTTTTTTCTTAATTAAAAATTTACTCATGAAACTGTTTTTGTTTAATTAAACAAAAACTAAATGTGACTAACCTTCAGTACTTAGGGTACTTTTGCATTATCATTTTTCAATATTTCACAAATAAACATTTATTTGTGCAAAACATCTCTAGACGTAAACAAACACGTAAGACGTCTTTGACATTTTACCGATGGATGTCTCTCGTTTTTCTTCAATTTAGTTTAAAAACTCCCTCTCTCTCTCATTCAGACACTTCAGTGTTCATCTCAGCTCTACCACTGGCGACGCATTACTTTTTAAAATTACGCGGTCGAGTAATCTATAAAATTTTGAACAATGTGTAAATTGAATAAAAGTAAAGTGTGTCTCCAGACAGTATGGAAATAACCAGACTAAAAGTAAATATAAATCATAGATTTAAATGTACCCATTCTTCAACTGCTGAAAAAGTACCTCTTTTTCATGCGACACCATCTATGATGTAGAACTTTGAGACTTAGGAGCTCAAATCTATCATTTTTGAAAAAAATAAAGATATTTAATAAGTAGTTTTAGAAACTTGGTTAGAACATTAATAATTACAATATGGCGCAAAGATTAATCTCGCAACTTGAACATCATAGATCAATGAACTTTTGGTAACTTTGTTTTTTTTTTTTTTGGCGCAAGGCGTTTTTAAACAGGGGTGACCCGCTTAAGTTCGACTTAAATTATGAATCTTGATTAGTCAAGAACATAACGCAATCTGATTTAGACTTTAAACCACCACTTTAATTAGTAAATGGAGGTGTGATTTCTACCAGGTTTCCATATTTCTTTATTAAAATGAAAAAAAAAAACGGCTAAGGGCAAGTCGGACTTGCGCAGTTAGTGTTGCATACGGTAATTTCTTCTTTTGACGTAAAATAAAATCTAGTTAATTAGGTTCCTGGCATGTAAATATCTTAAGATCCAGTATGTATTTTCACGTTTTTTCTTAGTCATTAATGTATAATAGTTATAGCATCTTAGCTTCCTAGTAGCCAATAAATCAATCTAGCTCAATCTAGAATCTGGTAGTAAAAGTTTAAAACAAATATTTTCTACCTAAATATTTGTTTAATTATAAACAAGTAAAATAAAATTATTTCGTCTCGCTACCGATTTGTTGGTCGCCAAATGCTTAAAGCAGTAGCTCTTAGTCCCGGTTATATTCATAACTTTCGACGAAATAAACCTTCACCATTTCGTCGGACAAATAGTTTTTGTTAATGCCAGATAAATTATCAAACGTAATGCACTTGTAATAATTTTTGCTCAGTCTACACTTGATGGAGACTATTCCAGAATTGTTTAAAAAATTTTTTAATCAGTATTTTTCAATATAGGGCAGGGGGACAAAGATTTTTGGCAATTTTTTAAAAAATACAAGGAAAAATGTGCGCAAGTATTACATCATATGTATTTTTAAACGCATGTTTTCACAAGCTTTCATTTGACACCCCACTCGATGACGTGGTAAAAAAAAAATTTCACTTCCGATTTCACTCCCCAAAGTCAAAATTTAACTTTCAAGACTACACGGTCCTAATTGAAACATCAATTCCTATATTTGTGTTAAATTTCAACCGCCTGTGCCACATAGTTTCGGAGAAAATCAGATGTGACTAACGGACGGACGGATACCGAGGTGATCCCATCTTATATATACCCTTAAACTCTGTTATATTATCGAACTTTGATATATAACACGTAGGCTGAAAAGTTTTTGGTCTGACACATAGATGTAGCCCTTAAAAATCCATATGATTTTTACGAAGTACCAACCTTCAAACGACAATGTCAAAATTTCATAACCTTTTGACGATTAGTTTACAAGTTACAGTAGTTTTAGTGACGCTACTTTTGATATGATATTTTCAAAACAATGGAAAAAATCGAATTTCGTGTGTTGATTAAACCCTGTTTTTTGATGAAAAAAAAATATCGTTCAAGCAAAGCAATGGCTTGATAAGTGTTACGGGGACTCTGCCCCTGGGGAATCACTCATCATGTACTGGTATGCTGAATTTAAACGCGTTCGTACAGATAAAAATGATGCTGAACGCTCTGAACGCCCAAATGAGATGGTTACACCGGAAAACAACAAAAAAAATCCCACAAAATTGTTTTGGATGACCGTAAAGTGAAATTGCGTTAGATAGCTGACACCCTAAAGGTATCAAAAGAACGTATTGGTCATATTTTTTGCATGAACATTTGGGCATAAGCTCTGTTCGAAATGGGTACCTCACAGTAGACCAACAATAACAACGTGTTGATAATTCTAAGCGCTGTTGGGACCTGTTTAAGCGCAATAAAAAGGATTTTTTTCATGCGATATGTGACAATGGATGAAACATGGATCCACCACTATACACCGGAATCATATCGGAAGTCAGCTGAGTGGACAGCAGCCGGTGAAAGCCGTTCGAAGCGACCAAAAATACAACAGTCAGTCGGCTGAGAAGGTTTTGGCCTCTGTTTTTTTGGGATGCGCATGTTCATCGACTATGCTGAGTATGCTGAGAAGGGAAAACCATCAATAGCGAATATTATATAAAGTTATTGGTGCGTTTGAAAGCAGAAATCGCAAAGAAGTGGCCCGAAATGAACAAGAAAAAAGTGCTCTTTCATCAAGATAATGCACCGTGGCACAAGTCAATGGTTACAATGGCAAAATTGTATGAATTTGAGTTCGAATTGCTCCCCCATCCACCGTATTCTCCAGATTTAGCTCCCAGCGACTATTATCTATTCGCAGACCTCAAAAAATGCTCGCGGGAAAGAGATTTGGCTCCAATCAAGGAGTTATCACCAAAACTGAGGCCTATTTTGAAGGCAAAGTCAAATTTGCATACGGAATATAGTTGGTTGCAGCGTTTATAGTAACATTCTCTTCACTATTCACTTCACAATTCGTTTCATGACGAGGCTCGATGTTGTAGACCATTTTTCAGATTCTTTTGCGGTTAATTCAATTGTAGTCCATTTTTCGGACTCCATTTTTGTTCTATTTACGAATTCTAACTTTAATTTAAAGCGATAAATCTATCCTTAGAATCTGGTAGCAGAGCTTGAAATGACGGCGTTATGTTACTACCACCTCCATATTCCATAGTTGTAAAATATGTTGGTCTCCACTGCCCCTTTGCTTTATAACTATCGGTTTTCAATTTGATAGTATACATTTCGTACATTTGAGAGTGATTGTATGTAGAATATATTTTGAACAATTGCAGTCATAAGCACAAAATTTGAACTTAAGAACATCTTGACTAGCTTAACATCTTCAATTTACTGCTTCATAGCATATGTTGCATTACTTTTTTTACAATATCTACATGTTTCTTGTGAATTAGGAGGGGGCATCGAAATGCGCATGCGCTGAAGGTCTCTTAGAATATATAAAACACGGTAATTTTATTTGTAAAGCAAAATTTTGTGTACATCATGTGGCAATTTAAACCAAATATATAAAAGATCAATGCAACTAACTTTTAGATAATATTCAAAGGGTAGACTCTTTAATAGTTCACTAGAAAGGTCTCCAATACATTTATCCTCTGTGAAATGTTCAATCAATTCTGTAACACAATCCATTTCACCTTTTCACGTTGACGGTAGCACTATAAATGAATTGAATATAAAATTTTACATATATTTATAATAATATTATTTATTTATGTCATTTAGTACATTATCTTCATAAAAATGCATGTATCCTTTAAAAGCACAAACAAATTTCTACAAGAAAGGTATAGAAATGTTAGAAAAGCGTTGGACTGATTATATCGCTCTTGAAGCAGATTATATTGATGAATAAAGTAGAATTTTGCAAAAAAAGGGTTTTAAGTAGCTAGACCAAAAAGTTTTCAGCATATGTGTAACTGCAAACGAAGTGCATGTGCATTTTAAAATTCTTACTTGACTGAACTAGAAAGGACAAACGTGATATTCTTACTATCAAGTATTTTTAAAGTGGGTAAAAACAGTATAACTGGGAAATATTTTTGAAAACGTTATTTAATGTTTATTTCAGACCCTGTCAGTAATAGGAGGTCTCCTCATGATCGTCTACCTTGGCCCTGGAGGCGTGTCAATGGATGAACACAAGAAAAAATGGTAACTGACGACAAATCAACAAAAAATACACTAATTTATAAAAAAAAACACAAGCGAAAATGTGTCATGACTCAACAAACTGATGTGGTGTTTTATGGACAAATTATATATATATTCACTTTTACTGCTACGCCATCGCTTATTTCTATGGCTACATGCATATATCAGTCGTCATTCTATGAGTCAATACATTCATGTAGTCATGGAAAAACAGCGATCAAGTTGAGAAACGTTTTGGGAATATATCTTGACCGCTTTTTGTAAAGTGATCCAGTATTTTCATTTTGGTAGTTTCAGGATGATTTATTAAAAATAGATAGGCCCTTTTATATTAGTATGTCATTTATATTCATAAAGAATATATTTTTAATGTAAAAACTGAACCTACTTAATATGAAAAGACTTTCGTGCAACCTTGCATATTTTATTATGACATTGGACTATATTGAATGTACTTTTTTTTTCTGTAAGTTAGATTTATTATTTTTATATATTTTTCAAAGGGTACGTTTGCCATTAGTTTGTAAGTCTTGGTAAGGGATGATGTCTGCTGATTTTAAACTAATTAGGACAATTGTATTTATAAAGTAGCAGACTTATGTTGAAATGACGTCTATATACAGTCTGTCAAGTAGGAACGTGACCGCTCGTATTCTTGAAAAATGTGTTTCGGGGACATTTTTTGCCATCAATGTATTCTTTGGTGTACTAACAACGGCACAATTACCTTAGCAAGTTGTCCAATCGTCTCCTGAATTAATAATCGCCTCCTGCATTAATAATCGCCTCCTGCATTAATAATCGCCTGGCATCTTCGAGACATGCTGTCGACCACATTTTCTGCATACTCCCGCGGCAATGATCTCCAAATATTTCGAATCTCGCGAGACAACCGAGTCTAAGTCCTCGGAGTCTTTTCTCTGAGCTTTCTCTTTACAAAAGGTACCAAACGTTTTCAATAGGGTTGGCGTCTGGCGTTTGTGAGGGCCACTCTAGTATCTTATCGTCGGTCCAAGCGAGCCGCTTCGTGACGTGATTTTCTTAATTTTGCTGCTCCTTGACGCAGCAGCAATTTCAGGTCCCGTGAAAACAAAGACACGATTCGTTTTTTTCGACTTTTGGAGTGACTTTGCCTATCGAGCCACATTTTGGCAAGTCGTCGACATTTTTTTTTTCTTGTTAAAACGATTTACCTACCTCTTCACAAGTGACACCGACTTTTTAATATATTTAGCGGCTGTGGAATGTGTCATTTTAGGATCCTTTGGATGGGAACAAAGAAAGACTGCCTCAAACCAATGGGCAGAAAAGTGACTCATCTTAGATTTTACTGATTTTGACGAAAGTTCGGAACCGACTGATACGTTTACTAAAATGCGTCGTAGACATAGGTTCCCTCTACTGATTTTTTGTTGAATCGCATCTTCAAAAAATGAATTATCGCGAACACGTTTTTACTTGATAGACTGTAGGATGTGTTTTGTAATTTAGACCATGATGATTGTCTTGTATCCACTAATACTATCATAGTGTTGTTAAACATTTAGGCGAACTTAATATTAATATTGGTAGAGAAGTGTCGAAGTGCCGTTTAGTTTACTATGTTAACGGAAGCAAAAATCGCATCATCAAATTATAATTATTCGGTGTAATTATTTTTTTTTTCTTTATAAATGAGATGGACATGTACAAAAAATTGACAAAAGAATCAATGATATATAAAAATTTTACTTAGGATGAACAATATGGCTTTTTGTGCATGTAAGCGGTTACCACCTCAATATTTAGTATGGTTTCTTCGCAGGAATGTAGCTACATGAGGGAGGGGAGCCTCTTCTCCCATTAAGAGTACAAAATAGCATCATTTCACCAATAATAATTACTAAGAAAAATACGACAAACTTTCTAAAATGTGCCACCCTACCTTTAAAATGCAGTTTCTCTTGCTTGGTTTTGTTTAGTTTTCGGGATCACTCAATGCTGGATGCAATTGTGTCCGTTGCCTGTTTATTCGAATCTTCTCGGGGTTGCTTGTTTACACTTAATATGATCTTTTGTTTGAAATGGTTTTGACACTAAGCTTTTAACCTGTCGATGTCAAGAAGTGTGAAAAATTGTTTTCAGTTATGGTGAAGCTTGAGAAAATCAAAACAAGTTGTAATAATTAAACGGGAAAGTATTAAATTAATGACTTCTAAGTAAAAAAAGTTTTTTTTACTTATATAGCAATAATAAAAAATGAGTAAAAGGGCTTAAGCTGCTCCCCTGAGTCTCATGCCCAAGGCTTTATTGTTTATTAATAACTTTCAGGGTTTTAAAATGGTATACCACGTAACCGCTCTAGTGTGCAAAGAGCCTAATTTACTAATTAGTGTTTAGTTTCTTTGATTGTTTTAGCCGATACTTGTTGGAAATTCATAATAAAATTATATAAAAACAACACTACGTTTTAAATTTCCAATATATTTAAAATGACTTAAATATATTGGAAATTTAAAACATAGTGTTGTTTTTATATAATTTTAGTGTTTAGTTTTACCAAAGCGTGAAAATAATGTTGCATAGATGATCGCCGTTTTCGTGTTCACAAATTCACGTATTATGTCGTACTTATGGCTGAACAAAAGATGCTTTTTCGTCACGAATTTGATTTAATCACAATCACATGACGCATTTAAAATACGTTGATACAGATGAAATGTAGGGTTTTTTTTTTAAGAGTGACCTACAATTAACGTTGATCTGAGAGAAACACAAGACAAAGCAGGTGTTGGTACTTATTTACATAGGTGATAATTAAGATGACAGCTGAAGCGAATTTTTACGTCCAAGAAACAGAATTTCATGCCGTAATTGTAGACCTTTTTTACAAACAGTACAAATGTCACTTGCTTCAAGCTAAAAATACGTTCCATTAAAAGTTGAACAAAGCCGAGGTTAGCGACGTTTTTATTTTGTCGTATTCTTCTTCAGCTTATTGTATCCATCGGCGGATAAAAGCCTCCTTCAACTGCAGCCATTGTTTTCTGTCGTGTGTTCTCCACCGGTCATGCCCAACTAATTTTTTTTTATGTCGTCTGACAACCTAGTTTGTGGTCTTTTCCTGTTTCTTTTATTTACTGGTGGTCTCTATTCAATAACATTTCGTGTCAACCAATTGTCCTTCATTCTTTCAATATGCCCCTGCCTAGTTCCACTTTAATATACATACCCTTTCTATTGCATCTGTTTCCATGGATCTTCGTCTTATTTCTGTATTTGATTGCAATCGTTAAGTTTAATGTTTAGAATTCTTTTCTCCATGGTCACTTGTAGTGAATTATACTTTTATTTAGTGCCCATGTTTCTGTTCCATAGGTAAGGACTGGCAGAATATACTGGTCAAAAACCTGTGCTTTAAGCGTGTTACGCACATCAGATTTAAATATTCCTTAGTCTTCCAAAGGCTGACTAGGATATGGATAATCTTTTTGGGCGGATCTGCTGTCAAGTTATTTATGGACAATTCAAATTGTTGGGCCAACTATATATAACAAACCACTCTCTCTATTTGTATATCTTCTAATATTATTATATCTTGGTTTTGTTTGGTGTCGTTAAATAAGTTGGTTTTGTTAATATTTATTTTCAGACTTATCTCTTGATTTTTTCCTTCAATTCCAGCATTCTTTGTAGTTGTTGTTTGTCACTGGCTATCAAGGTCATATCATCAGCAAATCTCAGCTGTGTTAGTTTTTCGCCATCTGTAGTTATTCCTCTGCTGTCGTAATCGAACGTTTCAGACATGTCTCCAAAGACCAAATGAATAGTTTAGGAGAGATTGAGTCTCCCTGTCGTACTTCAGGCTAAGTAGTTATTTTGTTGGTTTTTTCTAGTGTTGCTACTTGTGATGTTGCATTTGTGTGTGTATCGGTCATCAACTCTGCAATTACTTAAAGCATTCAGGATTTTTCCATATTTCTATTGAGTCGAAAGCCTTTTCATAGTCCATCATTGTGTTCAAAAGTGTTATGTTATATTCGCTCGACTTTTCTGCCAGTATTTACATTGTTTGTAAATGAACCATAATTCCATAACCTCGTCTAAAACCAGCTTGTTCTCGAGGCTGGTAACTATCTAGTTTGTTTGTTATTCTATATGTAATAATTCTCATAGATAGTTTGTATAATACCTTATAGGTCGATATTTTTCTAGTTTATATTTAAAACCTTTCTTAAAAATAAGAACTATTATGGCATTTAGCCAGTCAGTTGGGATTTTCGGTTCGATTAGATACTATCTTTGAAGTTTGGTATATTAATAGTATTTAAATAGAGCTTTTGTATTTTAATACAGATTATTGGCATTCACCTTAAAAATTCTAAAGTGTAAGCTCAAAAACAAAATATTTTAAGAAATTCTAATCATAACAGAGTCCGTATTGAGTTATTCATAACGACCAGGGTAAAGCGTCATTAAGATGCGAGTCTGCTTCTTAGATTCTATTCTATATCAATGATCAGTGGACGTATCAACATAACCAAGGCACAATCCCCTCATATATTTTTTTCCTATATTTAGATAGAAATTTATGTATACAAACGCAGAGCAAAGATCGATATTTATAACTTCTAATTATTTGTGATTTTTCAAATTTTGTACATAATTTATTTAAGGTTAAATCTGTTGACATAAACAATCACTAAAAATTTTTAAAAAAAAGACTAAAAATATTCGACCCATTCTTTGGTTTTTGTTTTATTTTCGTTATTTTGTACAACTGCTCAAATTTTAAAATCTTCCAGTTTTCTTTTGTATTTGTGAATGGTTGATTTTTTTGTGCAAGTGGGTTATTATTTTTTTTGGACTAATAAAAGTGCATATTTTTTATTAACATTTTGTTTTATTTTCCCACTTAAAATATTTGTTTTTGTGCGAACCATCTTGGTCCTTCTCAAAATTATTTGCAATTTAAAACTATAGGGATTTAAATCGTCCTACCACATCTTTGAATTGCGCAAAAACTTTGTGTACATCGGGAAAACCATTAGCTCGCTAACCTGTTTTTAAGGCCTTAATTCCAAACAATTTCATTTTTAGTGCTCTACTCTAAAATAAGAAAAGTGGAATCAGTGTTTTGCACGAAGACATCCTCCCTTATTTCAAAAGTTGCTTTTTACTCGGTGGCATAGCCAGATTCTAGAAACAACGAAGAGCAGCAGATGGGTCCCAATGGCTTATGAGATTACTTCAGTGTCAGCCCATCTGTCACACCTAATTTTCTATGAATGCATTGGACATAAAAAGTTGAAATTTGGCACAAATATAGAAATTGATGGCCCAATCAGAGCCGTGTAGTTTTGAAAGTTAAATTTTGATTTAAAGGGGTTAGTTTTGGGAGGTGAAATCGAAAGTAAAACAAAAAAAAAAAAATTACCAGGTCATCAGTGGGGTGTCAAATGAAAGCTTATGAAAACGCGAGTTCAAAAATATATATGACGTAATACTCGCGCAAAATATTTCTAAAAAACCGCCACAAATAGCTATCCTTCATCTCGAAAAGTACCTACTGATAAAAAAAGTTTGAAAAAATTCTGGAATATTCTCCTTAAAGTGTAGACTGCATGAAAATTATCACGAGTGCATTACCTTTGATAACACAGATATACAAAAAAATTTCTTTTAAGTGAGACACGTGTTTTCTTAAATATTTTTTTTATGCTGAATCCAAAAAAATCATAAAAAGACATCCACCATGAGGTTTTTTTCAGCAAACACACTTAAAGTTGTCAGACATCTATTGAATTGAGAATAAATATATTTTAATAAATAATGTAAAACTGTATAATCATTAAAATTATGTAATAAAACTATCATTTCGGACATGTTCTGAATTTACATTTATCATAAAAACTTAAAAATATTAAAGAGTTGATTGATTGGTCCGTTACTTTGTGACAGTAGATTTTTTAACAATAAAACTACTTAATTACTTTGTTAATTGTCACTAAATATATTTGAAAGGATTTTACAAATGCGTTATCGTGATTTCGTAGTACAACTACGTTGTCAAACGCTTAATTAAATCTTAGTTATGCGTTTGACAATGTAGTTGTACTACGAAATCGCGATAACGCAATTGTAAAATCCTTACAAATATATTTAGTGACAGTTAACAAAGTAATTAAGTAGTTTTATTGTTAAAAATATTAGGTTTTAGTGTTCATGTTTAACAAAAAAACACGCATGCACCACCTTTAATTAAGCTACGTAGCAAAATGCTGTTTAAAATAATATGTGCAACCGCCAAATTAAAAAACTGTTTTTAATTAGTGTTCCGTACGGAACACTTATAAGATCACTTCGGTGTCTGTTCGTCTGTCTGTCACACCCGATTTTCTCCGAAACTATTTGTCAAAGAAAGTTGAAATTTGGTAGTAATATAGGAATTGATGGCCTGTGAAAATACAAGTAAAAAAATATATATATAATGTAATACTTGCGCGCACTTTTCTTTGTATTATTTTTTAAAAATCGCGAAAAATCGCTGTCCAGCCGCCTTATCTCGGAAAGTACTTATCAAAAAATTTTGAAAAAATTCTGGAATATTCTCCACGGGGTGTAGATTGAACGAAAATTATCACGAGTGCATTACCTGTAATAATTTATCTGGTATATAAAAAAACAGAAATTTCAAGGTCATCAATTTTCAGTAAAGATTGGAAATAAAGTTTGTTGAAAAACTTATTTGGGGTGTGTTTTGTGAAGTCACTGATCATTTTATATCACCGTAACATAAATTTTGACTTAAGGGATTCGTTTTGAGGGGTGAAATCGGAAGTGAAAAAAAAATTTTTTTACTAGGTCATCGAGTGTGGTGTCAAATGAAAGCTTGTAAAAACACGAGTAAAAAATATATATATAATGTAATATTTGCGCACATTTTTTTTCGTATTTAAAAAATCGTGAAAAATCGCTGTCCCCTACCTTATCTCGTACTGATCAAAAAATTTTGAAAAAATCCTGGAATATTCTCCACGGGGTATAGATTGAACGAAAATTATCATTACCTTTAATAATTTATCTGGTATAGAAAAAAAACAAAATTTTAAGGTCACCAGTTTTTCAGTAAAGATTGGAAACAAACTTTGTTGAAAACTCATTTGGGGTGTGTTTTGTGAAGTCACTGATCATTTTATACCACCCTAACAAAATTTTTTATATTAAAAACAATCAACGTACGGAACACTAATTGTGCAAGTTCAACTTGCACTTCACCGGTTTTTTTTTATTAATATTGAACAAAACTATAGTAGTTGTTTATCTTAGGTTATTCTCTCCTGATGTCATAAGGAAGCTTTTGATATATGACCATTTGACATTTCAAATACCATGCTTTGGATAAAGTATTTTCAATTACTAGTAACATTACAATATTTTTTTTGGTGAAAAAAATACGTTTTTTATTAATACTTTACGTATATTCTAGACTGTAGGTAATAGCGCAATACTTTTAACTAACAACAATACAGGTAGAATTCAAAACTTTTGCATATGTATTTAGTATTATGATACTTTATAATTATTATCAAATTTTAGTCATTTCTAGTTTTAAACTATCGAAAACTCAAAGGAGCAATGTGTTTGTATGCATTATGGGTTTAGTATTTCTGCTTTATTAGTTTGATACAAGGTCAGAACCTATATAGATCCTCCGCATAAGCACTTGTATATTTATGTCTCCATAAGTACAGATACTGTACAAAAAAAATTGGAAATTTCGTGAATGAGAGAAATCATAAAATTAACAAAAAAATTAATGTATTTTAACAACAAAAAAAACAATTACATGGATGGAAACGAAATCAACAATAATCTCTATTGTTAAATTTTAAATTAAATATACAGCCTAATCACTTACTGCTTTACAGCTTGGTTTTCGTCTTTTTCCTTTAAGAACTTTAAAACATGCCTTGCTAAGTTTTTATAAAGTGACGACTCCAAATTCTCACCCAGAACTACAGGGATACCTTTGTCACCGCCATCTGATATATCCTTATTTAAAGGAAAACTTTCCAAAATATCTACCTTTATGTCTTCTGATAATTTTGATGTTCCATCTCCAAAAAACTCTAATGTTATGGGAACATGAAGGACATACCACAGTACTCATATTTTCAACTAAACCTATTATTGGTATATTTAGTTTTTTGTACATTTGTGCTCCACGTTTGGTTACTTGTAAGGCTGCTGTTTGAGGGGTAGTTACCAATACAACTCCTGAAAAAAAAAACAATAATAATAAACCATAACCTGTTTTCCACAATATAAAATAAACAAATAAAAAAAACTTTGCAAAATGTTCAATATATCATTTAAGATTATTTAGTAATCGAAATATATTGCTTATAACTCCTTTAAATTTTATTAGAAAGATATAAAATGTAATACAAATAGGTTTTAAAACTGTCTAACTTACTGCGTGGACATAACGGGCGGAGGAGGCACAGTGAGAATTACCTAGTGTAATTCCGGTCTTTGAAAATTTAGCTTGCTATGAAGCATAAATGACAAGTGGGAACAAGAAAGGAAATATTTTCTCGAATTGAATAGGCCCAAGTAACATACATGAAGATGAATAAATTTTTCCATCGCACAAGTTTCGAATTCCGAATGAGAATGGTGAGAGTGTATGTATTCTTATGCTATTGTATGGATGTGAGTGCTGAACCCTCGACTATGGCTCAAAAAAAAGATTTTTTTTTTCTGGGTCTAGCACACGTGGTGCAGGGAAGTCCCTACAGCGCTACAGGAGCGACAGTTGTGCGTAAAAAGCGATTCACGTTGTTCTTGAATCGCTGTAAATTGTACTCAGTCGGAAAAACAGTCCTGGGTAAATTATTCCAAAGGGATGATGTTATCCATATAAAAGACTGCTTGAAAAGCGTTGTACGAGGAGTAACAAGCTGAACCTCATACGGATTCGAAGTATTAGCGCGACGCGTATTTATAACATGAACCGCTCTGGGGAATTAAGCGGGCTACATCCTTCGAACACTTTCCATGGAAATACTTGTAGAACAGGTTCAAGTCGCCAACTGTTCTTCGAGTTCCAGCAAATCAAGGCCGCCGGTTAATTGCGGGTCTCCAATCAGACGAACAACTCTTCTATGAATAGAATCCAACAAATGCAGTGTATGTTTGGGAGCGGAGCCCCAAACATGGGAGCAGTATTCCATAGTTGGTCGAATTTGAGCTCTGTAAAGAATTAACAGTTGTTGTGGAATGTCAAGCTTTCTGGTTCGAAATAATATTTCCAACTTTTGAGAAGCTCTCCTTGCTATGCCTGCAACATGTTCATGCCAGGACATATTTGCTCCCAAATTAATGCCCAACAAATTGGGTGACGATGTTAGAGGAATGGAGTGCCCTGACATGTCGGGTCCACCAACATTAATTTTTTTAGAAAAAACTGCCGCCTGGGTTTTTGTAGCGTTAAATTCCACTTGGTTACTGTCGCCCCAAGATAGAATTTCTTCCAGATCTTTGTTAAGTTGAATGACTTCCTGCTGTCTGCGAATATTCGTCTAAGTAGCCGATATCCGAGCCACAAACAGAACTTTTCAGACATACCATAAGAGCGTAACTTAGCCAACAGTCCATCGTGCCAAACACGGTCGAATGCCTTGGATATGTCAAGAGCAACCACTCGAGATTCTCCAAAGTGTTCAATTGCGTTGTAAACAAACATGTGTTACATAAGTCAGAGATATCCTATTGATCTGTTTTTACGAAAGCCATATTGGTGATCGCTAATAATGTTGAATCCTTCAAGATATTTTAGAAGATGCTGATTGATAGCCGTTTTCTATGACTTTCGATATTATTGAAAGCAGTGCGACTGGTCGGTAGTTATTTGGCAAGGTCTTCTGGCCTTTTTTAGGTGCTGAACCGTGGCACATTTTCAGCAGGAAGGAAATATTCCCTTTTTGTAGGATAGGTTGAAAAAGTCTACAGAAAACTGGTGGTAGTCCCCTCGCATAGTTTTTTGAAAACTATGGCAGGTATTCCGTCAGTGCCAGAAGCTTTTTTGGTGTCTAGCTTCATTAAAATACGTTTTATGATACACTGTCTGAAGACAATATCGGGCATCCTTGACTGCACTATGGGAATAGTAGGTGGTGTTTTTCCTTGGAAATCGACAGTAGAATATGAAGCAAAGAGTTCAGCCAACAAGTTCGCTTTCTCAACAGGTGTCGTTGCAATAGAATTATCTGGCCGTGTGAGTGGTGGTATGGTGGATTTGGTGAAATTTTGACTAACTGCCTTAGCGACTGACCAAAAGGACCTGGAATTGTCGAGACAAGACAGGAATCTTTTGAAATGTTCATTTATAGACGCCTTCTTCGCATCTCCTGGGTACAGAAAATAAAAAATACAGAAGTACTGGAAAAAATGAACAAAATGAAGGAATTACTAACAACCAAAAAATAAGAAAAACTCAATACTTCGGACATATAATGAGGCTGGGCCGCTCGAATTGCTACGTCTAATTATTAAAGGCAAAATAAAGGCAAACGATCGATCGGAAGACGACAGAATTCTTGCTAAAGGACATGAGAAGGTGGTTTGGATGTGCTTCAAGTGATATTTTTTTCGACTAGCAGTTTCTAAAGTTCCTATAGCTATATGGATTGCCAACTTTCGCGAGGAGACGGCGTCGTAAGAAGAAGAAGCATCTTACCCAAGAATGTGTTGTCAATTTAAAATATTCAATGGTTCACCGGCTTTCGGCTATAATCCCTATCTAATAAAGAAAAATTATCATGCTTAGTTTTAGGTAAGAAAGTAAATAACATTATAGTTATAAAAAATAGCTGAATATTTTCTCAATTTGTACTTTAATAAGTTATATGTAACTACATATAATCTGCTATTAGAATTAACAAATATAACCAGTACGCATTCCCAAGTTATGCTAGATCACGTGCGATCGTTCGATTTTTAGTAGCCCTGCAAGGACGCGGGATACAGTAACTTTTTTGCATAAGACAACGTTGAAATTTCGTCCAGTGATTTCTACTTGCCCTTACCACATTCATTGCAGTTTTTAATGGATCACTGATTTAGCGGGAAACGACAATATTTTGTTTGTGAGAGTCTTCCAAAAACAATTCTGCGACTACGGCGCATTCGATATCATTTACAAATCGAAAATAAATATTAATAATAAATTAATTAAAAATTAATAATAAATTAATAGAAAATGGGTGCAGAGGTTTAAAAAGTGACATAGATAAAATGCTGCTGAAAAAGGATGGTGTGTATCTATAAAAACAAAGGATAAATAACGTAATCTTATTGCAGATTTTAATTTGGGTAGCTTGTAGAAACAAAGGGAGTTTCATTCAATAATATTTTTGTTTAAAATTGCTTATGATAGTATTGACTGCGCCTCTTTGTTGAAAGAACTCTAGTTTGGGGTGTCCGGAGATACTGGTAGAACAAGGAACTATTTTTATTGACCAAGAGCTACCGCGAGCGTTATGTTAGGATTACCAATGTACCAAATATGTTCAGTTAATGACTGAAAAATGAATTTGTGAATTTAGCGCACCTTTTAAATAACAGTAATAATGTTTCATGCATATGTAATGTCTTTTTTAGGTTTATTTATATTGCAAATTGTGAATTGTTTGAAGAGAAAAACCATCAATAGCGAATATTACATAAAGTTACTGGTGCGTTTGAAGGCAGAAATCGCAAAGAAACGGTCCCAAATTAACAAGAAAAAAAGTGCTCTTTTTTCAAGACTATGCACCGTGTTACAAGTTAATGGTTACAATGGCAAAATTGCATGAATTGAAGTTCGAATTGCTTCCTCATTCACTGTATTCTTCAGATTTAGCCCCCAGCGACCATTATCTTCAAAAAAAAGGCTCGCGGGAAAGAGATCCAATGAAAAAGTTATCGCCGAAACCGAGGCCTATTTTAAAGACAAAGGTATGAAAGGTATACAAATATTAGAAAAGCGTTGGTCTGATTGTATCTCTCTTGAAGGAGACTATGTTGATGAATAAAGTCGAATTTTGCAAAAAAATGTGTTTTAAGTAGTTGGACCAAACATAAGCCACCATTTATAAGAAACATGATATCTCATGAAAATCAAAAATTGGCTAGAACTATACCGTGGTTTAGATTGGATACTGAAACTGTTAAAATGAATGTAATAGATAACAGTTTAAAAGATGTATTATGGATTTACCAATCTTCATACTGAATTTATGCTAAAGGAAACGAAATAGCGAATTTTTTAAAGAAACTCTTGGATGAAGAATATATAAACAACATTACAATTAAACTAGAACCTAAAGTAAGTCGATTTAAGAATATTCCAGAATGTTATTTTCATAAAAACATTAATCCATGGCATTGTGCATTAGTCAATATAAGATTATTGTATAATTATAGAAATTGTTGAAAATACAAATATATATCAGTAAATATTGGTTTAACTAATCCTTCCTATCAGACAAAAACAGCTTTAATGTTTTTTATTAATCACAAAATTTAATTCTTTTTGTAGGAGGTGTATCTTTATCCTCTGATTCTATCATAGGATGTTCTGTGATGGGTGACCCCACCATCAATGGTTCCAAATTAAAAACTTCCATGAGTGGTTCCATTATAGACGACACAAAATCAGAAAAAAACATAGCTGGTGGAAGAGGTTCTTCTTCATCCCATGAATTATCAATCAGCAGATAAAGAGGTGTGTATCCAAAGATTAGAAATGGTGACGATGACTTCCATGAATCTAGTTGTAACATCATCAAACCAATCAATTTCTTCATAATTAATTTGTAAAACTTCATTGTGAATGACAATATCATGATTCATATTATTAAATAAAGTAAAACTGTAGTGTAAGTACAGAATGTTCTTTCAATAGAACTTAAGATCGACTACAATAAACCACACTACAAACTTTGCTTTTATAATGGTTAATTCATCATCACCAACCAAGAGAAATATGATCTATTAACTCAAACTATAATGACCAATCGTTACAGTTCCTTCAACATCCAATGAGTAGTATCAAAAACATGCCTCTGACATAATGAACTCCATCCATTTCTATCACTACTTTCTCCATTTTTTACACAGAAAGTTCTAAAAGTTTTTCCACATTGTTTCAGCATGCTGAAAGTTTCTGTTCAGCTTCACTGATATATAATATAACACAACAGGATCTTGAATATAGTTTTTCAAACTGATAACTTCTGCTTTTTTTTTTTAATTCCTTTACAAATTCCAATATGTTTAGTGTTTCAAAATAACGGTTGCAAGATTCTATACCATCTAAATATAAAGTTTTATGCAATTTATTAATTTGTTGGTAGAAATCACTAATAGATTGGTTATATGTTGATATCTTATTCTTATGTTACTGAACAGATTACAGTTTGACAAGTCTCTATATAATTCTTAACTCCCTTCACCTACTCTTCACATGGACAGAATTTGACCTACTTCAAGAATATTTTGTTGGGTGGGTGGAGTAATTCTCTGTATGTTGGGAGGAGGCCTATATTAATTTTTAAAATTTATTAATATTATTCCTGGGAGGAAGAATTACTCTGTTTGTTAGGAGTCACTCTGTTTGTGGGAAGAGGAGGTATTCCCACAAACTAGCTACTGTTAAAATTATTGAAAAATAAGTAAGGTAACAGGAAGTTTTATAACTTTGAACAAAGTTCTTACCACTTATTGGTAAATTCTGTATTAAAGTCAAATGAGTATCGCCAGTACCAGGAGGTGTATCTACTACTAAGTAATCTATTTCTCCCCAATCCACTTGCCTCATTAACTTTTCAAGGGCTTGCATCACCATAAGTCCTCTCCATATTACCGGAGATCCTTCTTCAATCAGAAACCCAAAGGACATACTAAAAAAAAAGATGGTAATTTTATTTGAAAAAGATGAATAAGACTGTTTTAGGAACTTCAATAAATACCTATATTACTGAACTCTTAATATTACATATATAATTCCAGAATATGATTTGACTGTTTTAAGCTAAATGATTTTAAAAAAAAAATCTTCTGGCATATTTATTAATTTTTTCATTTTTTATGTAAAGTTTATGACATTTCAATAAAATTTAAACAATTTTGCTTAAGAACTTTCAGATGAAATGCATAGTTGCAAACTATTTATTTAAAAAAAAAAATGTATCAGTTCAAGAATAGGAGTAGTACAAGTAAAGGACCTTTACAAAATCCTCTTGAAAAATTCAAAGAAAAAACAATGAGATTAAATAGCCCTTCGAAATTGTACTACATATCTAACAATAAATAGCTTATTTTGGACTTGCTTTTACTTCTTGTGATACTACCTTTTTTAAAGAAGTTACAGTGTTCAGACCTTAAAGAAAAAATTGAATTAGCTCTAGAACTTTAAGAAACACAATACTACATTCTACAGTTTATGTATGTTACAACAAATATTCAAATGTAGCATTGTAAGGAACTATGTAGTACTATAAGCTCACAATTTTCAAAAATCCAACCAAGAACTTTTGTTATATTAACGTAATATGTAACTCTGTAATATTAACTTTACAGAACATTCCTAAAAAAATCATATTCTGTTGTTAAAAAGTATATGCCATTTTACTCCATAATTGACCAATGGCTTCATGAGATTCTTCTCTGTCAGAAATGGAGTTTCATGTAAATTCATCATCAGTGGTACTGTAGGTCCAAATATGTCTGCATCTAAAATACCCACATTTTTTTTTTGGGTTTACTAGTTTCAGAGCCGTACACAGATTAACTGAAAATTAAATAAATAAATATAATTCCAATGATTCAAACTAGAAGAATTGAAAAGTATATAAAGATATTTTTATTAAAATATTTATATGCAAATGTTCTTGACCAGTGTGGAATTTTGCTTTTAAACTTGCGTGCATAGAAATCGGCCCATTGTAAACTTTTGACTTTAACTATATTTTTTTAAAAAAAAATTATTCATCAGATCAAAAAAAGAAATATGCTGTTTGAGAGACAATTTAATATGCTTTAATGTGAGTATAAATTTACGAAAACTTATTTCGACTTCCTATGTTTAACATAGTGAAATTAATGCATTAAGCAATTAAGCTTTTTTATTATTAACATAAATAGGGTTATTGACAATTTAAAACTTAAAACTTAATTTTTTAATAATGGGTATGACCTCCTCTTGCCCTAATAACATCTCTCATACGATTAGGCAAAGATCTAATCAAGTTTGCTATTGTTTCTTGAGGGATGTTAAACCACTCTTCTTCTACTGCAACAATAAGCTCTGCAATCGAGTTTGGGGTATGAAGTCTAGCTCGAATTCTTCGTTTTAACTCATCCCATAAATGTTCGATCGGATTTAGATCAGGACTGTATGCTGGCCACTCCATAACCCGAAAACCGACTTCTGCAATGTAATCTTGCACGATTCTTGCGGTGTGCGGCCTTGCATTGTCATGCATAAAGGTAAATTCGTCTCCAATATAGTCGACATAAGGTACCACATAAATTGCTAAAATCTCCTCGATATATCTAGCAGCCGTTAAACCTCTTCTTCCGTGAACACGGTCGCCCCTACGAATGAACTCAGGGTCGGTTCGTGCTCCTATAGAAATTGCACCCCAGATCATACAGGAACCACCTCCATAAGCACTCCGCTCTTCAAAGCAGCAATCTGCAAATCGCTCTCTTGGTCTTCGGTACACTTTCCTTCTTCGGTCGCTACCATGGAGGCATATTCTGGTCTCATCTGAGAACAGAACAGATCCCCATTGTTCCAACGTCCAATTCAGATGATCCCGTGCAAAACGCAGGCGGGCTTACCGATGAGCTGGAGTAAGTTTTGGACTAATCGCAGGTGTTTTAGGGGTCAGGTTATTTTCCTGCAGTCTTCGTCTTACTGTCCACTGACTAATAGCCACTCCTCGCACCTCACGGAGCTGTCGTTGCACTTGAACGGCATTAAGGTGACGATTTCTTAATGTTGTTGACACAATAAAGCGGTCATCACGAGCGGTTGTAAATCGCCTTCTGCCTGTTCCAGGTCGCCTATGAAAGGATCCAGTCTCCTCATAACGTTTGCACACTCTTCGAACCGCTGCGCGTGTCATATTCAATTGTCTAGCAACAGCTCGCTGACTAAGTCCATTTTCGATTAAAGCAAAAACTTGGGCGGCTTTTTGTGGTGTAGTATGCATCAAACTAACACACTTAAACACTACTGAGATTATGAAAAACGAATTAATATGCAAATTTCAGTTGCAAACGCAATAATTTTAATATTTGACAAATTTGTTATTTTTGTTACAATCACCACATAAACACGTTTCATTTGTTTACCGGTTGCTACACATATAAACGATAAGCCTTCTTGATAAATTTATACTCACATTAAATTGTCTTTCAAACAGCATATTTCTTTTTTTGATCTGATGAATAATTTTTAAAAAAAATATAGTTAAAGTCAAAAGTTTACAGTGGGCCGATTTCTATGCACGTTAGTGTATATGGTATTAGACAATATTTGGCGTGCAATTTTATAAATCACTTCCATTGTTTTCGAATTCACTTAAGTTAAACAATTTAGTGTTAAATAGATGATTTTTCTGCCAAATTCTCCATAATGCCTTTAATGAAGTAGGTAAGAGTAAGACTAATCTTAATGACAGAGAATCTAGGTGAAGATTTAGCAGCTAGATCCATTTTATAATATTTTTGACTTATAATTTTTGGGTCAATTTACCTGAAGTCGTCGATTTTCCAACACCTCCCTTACCACTGGACACCAAAATAATGTCTTTAACGCCTGCAATAGGCTTTTGTTTGGGTAACCCTCTAGCCATAAGTTCTTTTTGACGCGCTTGTATATTTTCCGACGAACAATTTAGTTTAGGACATTTAAATACACTATTTTCCACATTTGTATAAAATAATTTAAAAAAATATGATTTGTGAAACATTTTTTTAAACTATAAAATACTCAATACCCTTTCACATATAACCTCAACTTTGCAATGTATTGGTAGATTTGAACTACTTTAACATGGCAACAACGTGTCATTATTAAAAATAAACACTTCTGTCATTTGTCACATTTTTTGGTAACGTTTTTTTTAGTCGCAGGAAATTTTTTTTTATGGAGACATACGTTATAGAAAGGCGTAACTACGAAATTTCAAGTTTATTTCTTATAATCATCTCCAGATTCTAATAAAATGACAAAATTAGAATTGTTACACTAAACGAGTAAAAAAGAATAATTTATGGGCAAATCGCTGTATATGGAGGGGGTCTAAGCTAGATTTCCAGTGAAAGAGGCCCTCATTTATAAAGGTGTTTCACCCCCTCTCTATAAGTAGTTCCTTTTTTAGTATTTTTCTCCCTTAAAGTAACATCTTTCGTATCCATATACCCCCTCTGCTTCTTGAATTTGGCAACGCCAGTAATTTTAAAGTATTTTAATAATTATATTTGTCATCAAAAACTTACTATAAAATTTAATTCATATAGATTTACATCCCTTCGAACCGACACAAAAAATCAAAATCACTTTTAGCAAACCAAATTCTTATATTCAAAACAAAAATTACAAAAAAATAACATTCTTCACAAAATTACACTAAAAATAAATAATAAAAAAATGCAATCTAAGAGTTCAGCTTTTACATATAATATGCACTTGAAGATATTGTGTTACATCTTTACTTAAAGGAATGTCCTGCAAATAATTTCCAAAAGTCCTGCAAATATTAAATAGGCATCTTTTTTTACTGCTGCGGTCACAGCTCCCTTCATTTTGTAATTGAAGTCATCATAGCCGACCATCTTCCTCGTCAATGCAGGCACCTTGTTTAATTTATCTAAACTCTGTTTAAGGTTAACTAGACTTGTGACTATTACTGGAAGATCTTTTTGCACTACACCATACTTGTCCTCATTTATAGAAGCACTAACAATATCAGCGATACCTTGAGATACCCATATAATCAAGTTACCATTGGCTAGGCATTTTCGAATATTTGCTTGTGGCAACTCCCCAAAAAGAAAATTAATACCCAAAATAAGTTTAATAAAATTCCAAGCATTGTTTAGTTTTGTAGCTATCTTAGAAAAAACATTTTCAGACAATGAAAATTCAGCTACTGGAGTTTTTGATACATTCACAAAACTATAGTCTTCGCGATCAATCAAAGCCATATTTCGCAAGTTCCTAAATCGATCTGTATTCTGTATTATAGGGGCTTGACAAATTTGAGGTGGATTTTTCTTCTCAGGTATATCCATAGTTCTGTTTAATAGTTCTGTGTATTCAGTAATAAGTTTCAAAACATTTTCAACCAAGGAGTTCCAGTTATGAGGATGACCACCAGGATTGGACAAAGTAAAAAATACTTGTCTTCTTACAGATGACCACTGAGCTAGTAAATAAAGGTCTAAGCAAGCCAAATTTTGCACTATTGGCCAATCAGAGTTAGTAATACTTTCTTGCAATGTTAGACTGTCCGTCTGATCTTTCATTAGTGGAAATTGTACTGCTTCAGTCAGAAATAGGTTAAAGTAAAATCTCATGAGGTTTGTATTGAAGTAATATAATGTACTAAAAAACCACAAATGAAGATATATTGAAACACTTGGTTTTTCATCATATTCTAACAGCCCGAAAATGTTTCTAAAGCTTTGAGCTAAAGATTCCCCTTGTAAGTAGTAAAACAGACTGAAATATAATGAAGGCCAAAAGGACAAATTTATTGATTCACGTATTAAAGGCCCGAGTTGTGATTTTAACTGCAAAATTTTTCTTTGATGTATCACTGGAAATGTTAGATTTTTCTCTGCAATGTACACTTTAATAAAAAAGTAAAATCCTGTCAAAAATCCACTTAAGATCAGAAAGAATGAACCTTCATTTAAGCAGTACACTTGCCCTTTACAATTCTCTGTTAGGTTCTTGTACCGACCTCCTGAGAGAGACAGAAATAACCATATTAATGTAGCTCCAACAATAATATGCAGCACCGATAAAACAAGGTTATGTACTGAAAATGTGGCAATGAACTTTTGGAATCTAGTTGAGCAATAGTTAGATTTAATAACATAATCTTTAGCACAGATTAAACTTTGTGCAAAAATTATTGTCAAGAAAGGAATTACGAAGATCCATGTGCTGAAAGAAGTCAGTATTTGTAATGTTGAAAGTATCCATTCTATAGGGTGAAAAATGTTTATATTCAACAGGAATATGTAAAATTGTAAGATGAACAGTTGCGAAATCACACTGGAAGTCACGGCATATGAAAGTTTTTTTAAGAGCAAGTCTTTGTAGGTGAAACTTTGTGACGCTAGGTTAGAGTTCATTTTTGATCACTTTCTCACTTTACGTCAAATAAAGGCAACATTTAAACCTGTTCAAAAATAAATTTTTCTTTGTTAAAATGTCTCTTATTTTTCTGTTCTTGACAATACTAAAAGCTAACAACACAAAACTAACTTTTACTGAGTAATCAAATTTGTCCGTTGACCATAAAGCAGGTTAGTTCTGTTGACAGAAGTTTAAAAAAAGCCGTCAAATCAAAATCCGATGTTGTCTAGTTACTACATAAGGGATTAAAAAATTATGACGTTATTGGTGTTTTACATTAACTATGCAGTAAGTTATAAGCATTTTCATATATTCGTGAATCAGTGAAAAATATGAACAAGGCTTGAAATTTCGATCCGATTGAGGTAGATGACTGACTATTTCTTCTAATTTCAAATTGCCACAAAAATTTGTGTAAATAGTTAATGCTTTAAATTTCTTCGTTAATCAGCAGTCTTATGCTACGTCTCATTGTTCAAGAAAAATGTATTATCTTTAGAAAAAATTTTTAGATATTAATTAACTGCTGGTGCCATGTGAACTGGGTATATTAGTGTGGCTCCCACCTAATAAAATAAAAAAATATTCTAAGGTTAAGCTGATGTGGGTTTCCGGACATCGGAGAGTACTGGGCAACGAAGCAACGGACGAGCTCGTCAGACTGGGAGCCATGACTCCCTTGCGGGAATCCGAACTTGCTTTATGGATATTCCCGCGTATATCTAGCGATGGTATCGGAGCTTTGGGTGCAGACAGGCCGAGAACTTTGTATCGTGGTTGCTCAATAGAAGCAAACGTGTCTTGAACCACCTTGTGGAGATATCCACAGAACATTGTTCTTTGAGAAGGCATTTAGCATTGCTGAGGGGTGGATGACGATCCGACATGTCCGGGTCGTCTGGAGGATGAGGAAACGTAGCTTTACTCGATTTGCACACGTGTGGCGACGGGAAGATTCCGTTGTAAGGTTTTCGAAGCGAGGAATCCAGTATGGGTTATCTCGACTTTTACGATCATGTCCGGCAGGATTCGCGACGATGATGTTGGCTAGGACGGCTGGGAAGTTTCTTCGAGATTGGCGGAATACGTCTACTATTATTCAACCCTTGCCTGTGCGATGAAGGAGTTGTTTTTGAAGTTACTCTATAATTCATATAGATAATAACCCCCCTGCATACTATTCCCATCAAGATTGGAAATAATGAAAAAGTAACATGATTTTGAGATTCCTTAAGTTTAAGAAGACCGAAAAGACATATATGGTATAATAAAAAAATTAGTGGGTATGCTTTTAATATTGGGTTAAAGGATTCCTGTACTTATCTATGTTTTTTTGCTATCTTAAATCTTCAAAAAATACCTACGGTTTCTTTTTATCATTAATTACTACGCGGGCATATATGTTATGGTAAAGGCCTTTTTACAGGGTTAAAAATTATGTTATTTTTCTTCACAAAAATAGTTTGTAAAGGAATGCGATTATAGACAGAGTTCAAACAAATATATTGATTTTATAACTTTTGTAAATTTGTAAATAACTACCAATTTTTTTGTGTAGGGTTCTTGCGACTTTCCCAGGTAGATCAGAATCTACGATTCCAGTGAGAACAGAGCATTATATCTGAATAAAGAAACAGCTAAATTTAACTTATCATAATAAGATAATAATACAAATCCCATATGCCGAAATTAAAAGGGAAACGTTTTTCTTCTCTCTTCCGATTGCTGGTTATATGTCAAAATTGTCATAATTAAAAGAAGGAGGCGTGCTGAGATGGGGTGTAGCAAAATAAAGTTGTCTGATGAATACTAAAATGGTCGAAATTATAGTCTCTCTCGGCCGTGGACGCTCAATTTTTTTGAATATATTCCAGTACTAGGAGGCAAAAATGTGATAGTTTTTATTCTTAATATCCCACAAACATATAAAAATATTATTAACTAAGGTCGAGAAAGGTATATTTTTCTCGGTTAATTTTTGCAAAAGCATCAAACTTTTAAGCTACGTAATAAGTTTATTTGAAAAATAAGAAAAAAAAACTGTAACTCTAGAAACCTAAATAAATTCTTAAATAAAATAAAATGGATTATTAATCAAATTACTAGTTAACCATTGACCTAAACTATTAGAATCACAAAACATGTTATTAAAACATTCACCGTACAAAATCTTTTAACAATTAACTTTGGAATGAAGAAAAAAAGAAATAGCATCCAAAATATTTATAGGTTATCTTCTTGATAAAGTTTTTTAATGGATCCACTATCAATCAGAGTTTGGTAAGCTAGCTGTTCATCTTTGTCATAGATATCAACTGTCAAGGGTTCTTCCTTCACTACTTTAATTAATCTTCTCTTTCTCTCAAGTGGGTTCAGAACCTGAAGAAAAAGTAAATATTTAACAAAATAAAATATATCTGATCCCTAGTTCAAATAAATATGAGAGTGTTTTTTAAATTATTTAGCTAGCCATGACAATTATGTCACACAAACAAGCTTGGTTGTCAATGTTCGAAACAGAGATGGATCCCGGATCCCCCGCAAAACCGTGTACTCGGCTACGTAAGACTCGGCAAAACCGGGTACCCTGCCGGGTAGGATCCAGCAATATCATATTAACTTCGTTCTTTTACGTTTTATTAAAGTTTTCTGCCGACACTGCCAACTTTAGGTAATTTTTTTATGAATTGGCAATATTATAATAATAATAATAATAATAGCTTTATTCCCAACAATAAGAACCATTTACAGGGAAAACAAGAAAGAATATAAATGAAATTTTCTCTTAAAACTAAGGTACTAAAGTAACAACAAAAAAAAAAGAAGAAAGAAAGAAATAAAAATGAATAAAGAAATTAAATGAATCAGCGCAGTACAAATTAGGATAAAAGTGAAATAAAACAAATATTAGTTACATACATCCAACAAGCAAAACAAGCTTCTAAAAGAATTTTTATAAATGTCTTATCAAGTGAAATGACCTAAGAGGGATACTCTAGTTTGGATCTCACATAAGACTCATATAGCAGTATTAAAGATCGTTCACTATTAAAGCTTCTACAGTTTGCGCACTATAAAACCATATAGACGATTGGCTTCCAGCGTTACGTTATTAATGTGATTAGAAAAATTCATTTTGTTATCGAATACTACTCCCAAGTCCCTTACACTATTTGTGCGCCCGAGAGTTGACGTTCCTAGTAAATATTCATATGTTATTATATGGTTTTTTCCTCGTCACCGACATAATTTTACATTTAGAAATATTCAAGTCTAATTTATTGTGCTTACACCAATCCTCAAGCACGCAAAGCTCAGTTTGAAGCACTTTACAGTCCTGAATACATGAGACGGGCGCATACAGCTTGAGATCATCAGCGAAAAGCAGCCTGCCACAATTCAGAGTACCACAGAGGTCACTAATATATAGCAAAAATAGTAGAGGACTAAGATTGGATACCTGTGGCACGCCCGAGGTTGCGGTATAGGAATCAGAAATATATCCATTATAGTGTACTGACTGAGAGCGGCCTCCCAAATATGAAGAAAACAAACTGCATGCATTCACACCAAAATCCATACGCCAAAGCTTCTGCAGCAAAACGAAATGAGATATTCTATCAAAGGCTTTAGAAAAGTCCGTGTATATTACGTCAACCTGCCCTCCTGCGTTTAATATGTTCTCTGTAAAGTTTGTATACACTCCCAAGTTTATTACAGTGGATCTACCATCAATAAATCCATGTTGATGGGTTGACAGAATACCTCTAACCTGAGTATAAATGCGATTATACAGAATTACTTCAAATAGCTTCCAAAAATTGTTCAGATAGAAATAGGTCGATAATTGTTTACCTAGCTACGTTCGCCGAACTTGAAAATGGGGCACACGCTCGTTTCCTTCCAGCTACCCGGAAATGTTAACGTCCTTAACGCCAGATTATATATGTATTTTAGAGGCACCATAAGTGCACCCATACAATCTTTAACCATAAAAAATGGAATACCATCAGGTCCTGCGGTCAGCCTATTCTTTAATTTTTTAGCAGCGTGTTGAATCTCACCGTCTGTTACAGAAGCTAATGAAATGTCAACACTACCGAAAAGCTGATGAACTTTTCGGTAGTGTTGACATTTTGTTAAGATCTGATAAATTAGCTCTTGGCGACTAAGTGTCTGGTTGCTTTGGATGAAACCCCTTATTTAATGGTAATACAATGAATCTCCGAGCGAAATAAAAATCTTATTCCCATATTTTTTACGGTAGAAGATGATTGTAGGGTTTTAAAAAATGAGCAAAGTCTGAAACTAGTTTTTCCTTGCTGAGGAAGATGAATCAAAAGGAGTATGTGGGTGTAGCGTAAAAATCACGCGAAGTTTAGGAAAAAAAGCTAATACTTCATCTTTATAGAAACATTAAAAATTTAAACATCTATTAGTTTGGCTAATGAAGATAAGGACGAGGCAGAACCATCAACCACCTCTAGGAATTTAAAACAACGTTTTCATTTTAATTTACTTTTGTACAGTAAACTACCCCTATAACTTAAGGGATAAAGGTAACAATAAATTATTTGGAAATTAATTGTCTTCCTCTTCTTTATCAAAAAATGAGCTAGCAAAATATTGTTCTAGTTAAAAAATAACGCAAAAATTTTAAATACTTATTTTTTTAGGGTTGCTTCCTTTACTTAAGGCGAAATATAATATTTTAAGTCGACCATTTTGTAGCCAAAGCATCATTCCGGAAATATACGAAAAATGCAAGATTTGAATAGCTGATTTACTATCAGGTGTTGATTTATTTTCCTGTACAACAGATGTGAGGCCTTCTGACGTAAATAACAAGAGCTTTATAAGTAGATAGGTTGTCATACCAGCAAAAGCATCAATAATTGGATGCTCAAAGAAAATGGTATAAACAACACGAGAGGCCACCTACTTATTAGAAACAGTGGTGCTAACATCAAAAAGCTACAAGAGACTTGGGAGTAAACAATGAATCATGTTTTATACATGACCAACAGCTGGTAGTAATCAACTGTCTAAATGTGCAAAGATCTGTATTGGACGTTATAAGTGTCGAAAGCAGGATTGTAATTCATTTAAACCACACTCGTCTCCTTCCAGAATAAAATTAGTACAAATCCAGAGAAATTTTATCATTGGAGTAAAGAAAATGGTACAAAATGTACCTATACGCTGGAATTCCACATGTTATCTATTTGAAAGGCTTTTGAACAAAAATGAGCTCTAAGCTTGCTTGCTGCTGAATATGATGCACTTTTTCCTTTAACATGAAATCAGTAGGTCTTAATTAAAACGTTACTGGAGCTTTTAAAACCATTTGAACAAACTACCAAACTGTGTATAATAGTTCACTGTGTATAATATCAGAAGTGATTTCAACAATTGTCATTAAATAAATATTTAATAGAAATCAAGGTTCCTGGTTTTTGATCTATGCGGGATAATTTACTTAAAAGTTTGAGCCAGAGATTCGCCAATATTGAAACCAATAACAATTTGTAATTTCCACGTTGCTGGATCCAAGATTTATACACTCATATTTTACTAACAAAGACCAGGTTTAAAAAATACATTTTAAAATACATTAAACAAGCAATACCGTTAAAAGTAAATACTGAACCCGATGAAGAAGTGGTATCAGTATTGGAATCAGACTCCTGTCCCACTTAGTATTTTAAAAAAAACCTAACCGTATTAAAAAATCCTAAGAAACAGAAGCAGACATTTTGGGAAGTGTTTTCTAATATTGGTCAAGCCAAAAATCCATTATCATCAATCCGGTTTTTTATAGCCTTCCTCGCCTTCCAGTTTCCATACTTTTCGATCTCCCCAATCTCCAGGTTTTAGATTTCTCTCTGATATTACCCTCTGAACACCTCCAAACCATGTCGCTCTTGGTCTCCCTCTTCTCTCCCTTTCGCTTGGTACCCACTTTAGAATCATCTTTGGTATTTGGTGTTCTTCCATTTTTTCCACGTGTCCGTACCATATAAGTTGCCATTGTTGAATTTTCCTCAATAAGCATGGTTTTTACTTTCATTACATCCCTTATTCTTTCATTTCTAACTCTATCCATTCTTGACACTCCAGCCGATCTTCAGCCAGTAATCCATTTCGAGTGCCATTAGTTTCTGTTCCAATCGTATCATCAATTGCCAAGTGTCACAACCGTATAACAAGATGCTCTTAAATACTGCATTATTAATGAGGTGCTTTCTCTGTGATGTTATGTTCTTCGACCACAGAACAAAGTTTAGGTGTCTTATGACCGCCTTTCTTTTATTTATTCTTCTCTCCACTTCTTTTTCTGTTCTATCGTCTTTACTTATGTTAGTTCCGAGATTATATACTCTTCACAAGCATCAATGACCTCACCGGTATTTAGAGTAAGTTTTCCTCCTATTCACAAATATTTGGTTTTCTTGCAGGTAAACCCTCGTGTACGTGAATTACACTAAATATATTGTCTACATACGATCTGCTACCTCTAAAACCAGATTGTTGCGCAATCTCGTGGGGACTATTTTCATCCTCCATTATAATTCTTAAAATTTTTCCGTAGACTCGGCTGAGGGTGCTGATATGCATCTGTAGTTTTGACAGCTAGTTCCATCTTCTTTTTTGTGGATGTTTATTTACAAGTCTGAGGTATTTTCTTTTCATTTATATATTCTTCGAATATATAAAATCCAAAGATAAAAATAAAAATGTCTCCCATGGAATAGAAGACGCAGAAATATAGTTCAGTTCTTATTTAAGTTGGCCGTTCATAGATCGTAAAGGTAGTCCGTTTTTATGGTGGCAGATTAATTTTAAGAACCACACCAACTTCTTTAATATTCAGTGAAAAGTTATTTTCTGAGGTTGGATAGATAGATATATATATATATATATATATATATATATATATATATATATATATATATATATATATATATATATATATATATATATATATATATATATATATATATATATATATATATATATATATATATATACATATATATATATATATATATATATATATATATATATATATATATATATATATATATATATATATATATATATATACAATGTGTTCAAAAAAGTTTTATACAAATGGAGAAACAATTTATGTTACATATTACAAAAAAAAAATATTCTTGATAAAAAGTTCTGCATCACATGGAAATCCATAATCAAGCATGAAAAGTTTAAAATATTTGATGGTATACAGGGATAATAAAAAACAATGATTTATAATGAAGGGTAAAAGTGTGTTTAAATTTAAATACAGAGCAAAATATTAAATGAAAATGTTAATAGGAACTAAAAAATTATGCTCACGTTTAGCTTTGTAGTCTTCCTAGTTAAAAATTCAAAAAAACTCCAGTAAACACGTCGGTAATTGTCGGATTATTTATTGAATAAAGGAAAACGAAAATAATTAAAAACTACTGGACTGATTTTGACTGTATTATATTTTTGTTAAATACTTGATAACCTTTTTATCTGCTTTGCAACAATTACATCCATAATAAATTTGTGCTAATATCAATTTTTTTGAAATTGCAACATTACTTAGTTACTACGTACATAACATAACTAGACATATGGATTAATTCTAACTTTATTGCACAAGTACTTCAATGTATCCATCGTCCCTTTCAAAACAGGTGATTGTTTTTCAAGAAATTTCGGAGACCTTGGGAGCCAAGTAAACTGCATATACCTCACTATTAGCACAGTAAACATACTACAGTAGCGAAACTGAGCTCCAATTTGGTGACGAGATTTTGACGGCGCGTGCGTCGACGGGTCCTTTTTCAAAATGGCCGCTAAGTGTTTACATCCGATCTCGGAATGTGTCTTTGAAAATGTATTGTCCATCGTTTCTTGATGTGACTGCAGTTTATATGAATACAAAGACAGAAGGAAGAGAGAGTTTGTAGAAAAAGAGAATTAAAAACGTTTGTAAGTGAAGAGAATCAAAAAGGTTGAGAAACAATTTATATAATCACGGGGAAAGGAGGTTGTGCCGTTGAGAATTGCAATATTCCATATACTTATTTTCGCAAATTATTTGCTCGAGTCACACTTTTTTAAGCTCTAAAATTTGCAAATAAGAAATTTCTAACTCAATCAGGGCAGGCTAAGATTATTATTCTAAATCATAACTAAATTTAATTGTGCTTTATTTGCATCACATGTATTCATCAACAGTATTATCCGTCAAAGTTTAAGTTGCTGCATTAACGATTTTTTTTGCAGTTCCTCTGTTTTTAGTTGAAACAATGATTTCATAGAAATAATGGTATGCGATTAAAGTTGTTGGAGTTGTTGATTATTTTAATAAACCTCTATTGCTTTCTTTCACAAGACAACTTTTCATTATCTTAAATGCATTTTTGAAAAAATACATATGCATGAAACAATATTATCATTACTAATGTACATTTTTTTAGGCGTATTTGCTCAAGAGATGTGTGTGCCTGTGTAATTTTTTTATGATTAATAAATAATCCTCCATATTCTGGTTTTTAGAAAGATTTATTTTTGTGTAAACTAGTATTCAGTTATTTAAAAAACTATTTATATTTGTGTAAATTATAAATAAAACATATTTTTTTCTAAAAGGTATACTCAAGAGGCTTCTAGTTTTCAATAACTTCATCTGTATTAATTGTTTGACACACCTTTTCTAATAATAAACCTGATAAATTTAACACTGTTTAATTGCAAGTACAATTAATATTCTATAAATTACATTGCTCCTTTTTCATGCCAATCTTTCAAAAGTTTCTGTGAATATATTGTAAGGAATACAGAACCTATAACAACATATTTATTATTTTCAAATTTTAAACAGCATATTTTATTTTCTTATAAGCTAGGTTTGAAAGTTTAAGTATTAAGTGTCGTGTTGAGATCACAAAACCACTGGGGAATGGGATTATTGAAATAACTGATATTAATCGATTATTGAATCAAATATGCTATTAAAATAAGAAAAATTTTAATGTGATTCCAATTTTTTGTAATATGATTTTTGTCAGACGATGTGTGCCAGAGGGTAAAATATTCTGAAAATAAGTTCGTTAAATGGACAGTACACTTAATCGAAGTCCATTTTGATGGTAATTATGGTTACTATTAAAATTTTGAAGATTTAGTTACCTGTTATTAATATTCCTCCTATAAAGAACTTATTTCTATTGTTGTATACCTATACTATAAATTAAATATAGTTATTTTCCTTTTAAACTGTAATTGACAATACTCAGTATATATGAGTCAATCATTTCTCCTAATGAAGCTAATATGGTTAGCGAAATGCGCGTCGAGTTAAAAAATAAAGTGTTTGGTGTAGTAGTGATATATACTGAGTAATGTTATTGTGCCAAAGATTCCACATTCCCAACATAGTTGTAATTGACAAGTCAGCTTGGTCATAACTAAGTATTGTATGTAAATATAATTAGGAAATTACTGTATTGACTCTTTGATCTAAAAATTAATTCATTGTAAATAAAAGCAAGCGTTAATTACGTTATCAAAAAGCAATACAGATAACAGAACACAAAAAGGTATAGGACCTCTGCGAATCATTCACATAGAAAATAGAGGTTTATACATTACGTGCATAATTGATTAATAATATTATATTAACCTTTTTCGAAGTTATATAATATAGTTTTGTAGTTTAAGAAAAAATGAGTACCAAAAAAGTAGATACAGTGTTTTTTAATTAACAAGAGATCTATCACACCAAACAACACCACACTGCTTAGAAAAAAATGCTCTTATTTTAGAAGATGTTGACATCTTAGTAATGAAAATATGTCTTTATTTTACGGTACAAGAAAAATAGTATTAGGTATTACGTATGTTAAAATTAAATTAATTTAGTCCTTAAAAAACATCTTTAATCACAAATTTACTTGAAAAATGATGTAAATAAACTTTAACCTCAAACAGTGACGTTTAACTTTGATAGACTTTTGAATTTTTGGATAAGATTATTAAAAACTGAAGTTGAATATGAAGAATTCCATCAAATACCTTCCTATAAAGTTTTTCACCTCTATTCATTTCTTTTCTAACAAAGTGCTCCATTCTTTTTGTTTTTTTTTTTTATATTACGCATGCTGCATTAACTTTTATATTACTCATGCTGTATTAAATAACAAATCAAAAATTTTCAAATATTTCTATATCTATGATTTTGAATGATAAAACTTTGCGCAACTTTATTTGTATTTCAAATCTCGCGCTGGTCCACTTTTAACATGGCGGATTGCCACGTGAACTTCTGAAAACGAACCTGATTTTCCCATGCAGTTATCCTTGAGTTTCGCTACTGTATAGTGTGTTTACTGTGCTATTAGTCTACCATTAAAAACGTGGAGATAATCTCGAACATTTCTCGTACTGTGACACGATGTACCATCATGTTGGTACCATATACGTTATCTTTCAATTATTGGTAGGCGATTAAGAAACTCAGGGAACTCATTATTTAAACATTCTAGGTAACCTTCAGCATTCATATTATTTCGAAAAAAGAATGGTTCAACTATTCTATCTTTAAAAACTTCACACCATACATTGGTTTTAAACAAGTATTGATCTCTAGTTTGGATATTGAAGTTAGGATTAACATCGCTCCACCAGCGATAGTTTTGCGAATTTATTGTCCTATTAGACGTAAATGTCGCTTCGTCAGTAGTAGTATTTGTTTTGTCACACTCTCCTTGAAGCCAAGCACAAAATTCAAATCTTCGTTCAAAATATCCTGCTTTTAAAGTATGGGTAAATTGGGATTTGTATGGTTTAAATTTATTTGATCTTAAAATTCTCGCAACTGTAGTTTTACTCACATTCAATAAAGCTGATCTTTTCCGAAGTGAATCTTTTGGCTTTTCTACTACCAACTGCATTACTTGATTTTGATTATCTTCATTTAAAACACATGCCCGATGTTTCTTTTTAAATTTATTTTCAACACTACCATAAATCTTGAATTTATTTATTGGATATTCTACAGTTGTGAAGTGTACAGTTTTATCAGGGTGTCTATTATTAAAAATTTCTGCTGCTTCTCTAAAAGTTTTATAATTATCTTCAACTATGAGAACATTTTCAGTTTTATCTTTAACACTCAATTTTACTGGCATTTCTAATTATTGCAAATACAGACTGACGTTAGCTTTGAAGTTTATTGACAGTTGTTAAGTATTTCCAAAGATATGTTCATTTACTTTGTAGTGATATCGTTTTTTTTTATTCAATAAATCATCCAACAATTACTGACGTGTTTACTGGCGTTTTTTTGAATCTTTAACTAGGCAGGCCACAAATCTAAACGTAAGCATAATTTTTTTTAGTTCCTATTAACATTTTCAATTAATACTTTGCTCTCTATTTAAATTTAAACACACTTTACTCTTCCCTATAAGTCATTATTTTTTATTTTCCCTGTATACCATCAAATATTTTAAACTTTTGATGCTTGATTATGGATTTCCATGTCCAGAACTTTTCATCAAGAGTTGTAATATGTAAAATAAACTTCTCCGTTTGTATAAAACTTTTTGGGACACTGTATATATAAAACAAACAGATTGTCGTCTGAAAATTGTGAAATACTAACCTACCTACATTACCATTTACTTTTGCTCGATTTTAAAAGTTTTGTACTAATATCGATAGTTCAGATTTGTTGTCATTATGTTAAAATGTTGCCCTTCTGCATATTATGAAATAACTTTTAATTTGGTTTTATTTTGTTCAAAAAATTTAGCAGGGTACCCGGCTACGTAATACAGTATCCGACCAAATTGTCCGGGTACCCGGTTTTAGCCGCATAGACCAGGTAACAGTTACCTCTCTAAAAGAAACTGCCGGTTTTGGCCGGATAGACCGGGGACACATTACCTCTCTAGTTCTAAGTACGTTCACGACTTTTGTAAGAGTTCGTCGCGTTTTGCAATTTTTATGTTTTTTTTTTCTTTCCAAAAATCCAGTTAAAGTAATTTGCAGCATCATGCAGTGATAGTTTCTCACTAAACAGGAAAATAGAGCAAAAGTTATTGATGAAAGAACATCTTATGTGCAGAGTAATGACGGTCCATTTTTATTTTCATGCAAATTTTGGTCTAAACATTTTCGGTGTGGTCGAGACTCGGTTCAAGATGATTCCCAGATCAGATAGACAGCTTGTAGCTGTGGCAACTTAGGAAACCCTCATGGTTGTTAAGGATTTGCGGCTGTAAGGATCGACGAATGAATATCCTACTGCTTACTAAAGAAGCTGGAGTATCCGAAATGAGAGTTTTCAGGATTGGGCAGCAACTAGCGAGGAAAGAGATTTCTTAAGAACATCTAGCCGAATTAGAGAACGAATAGAGACATTTTTGGCGATATCTCACAGGTACGAAGCAGGAGTCCATGCAATGGGTTGAAAAGGGCTCTTCATCTCTAAAAAAGGCGAAAACTTAGTCGCCTTTTGGAAAGTTGATAGTGACGGAGTTAGGGACTGTAAAGGAATTTTGTTTATTGACTATGAAAAAAGGGTAGACAATTAATGGAGAAGTTTACGAAGGGGCAATCCAAAATCAGAAGCAGGTCATAAGAGAAAAAGACCGAATCAAAACTTTGCTGTTGCACAAAAAGTGCAGGGTCCACAAAGCTTGCACAGGTTAAATCATTACCAAAAGCTCTAGATTCAATGAGTGACAACATCGACCATAATAGCCTTGATTTATATCCCTGCAACTTCCTCTTGTTCAAACATCAGCAGACAGGTCTCAGGGGCCGAAAATTTTTCTTACATGATGAATTGCGTCGTTTTTTCAGGCGCAAACATTTTTTTTTTTGGGTGAAATGAAACAACCCGAGAAACGCTGGACTGAGTCTATTAGTGTCGACGATAGTTATTTAAAAAGCTCTGCAAGTGTTTCTTCATAGCTAGGTAGATGATTTAAAACACACCTTCGTAATATACTAAAAAAATAATCAAATTAAAATAATTATTAAATAAATTTTTAAATAATTAAGAGAAAATAATTGTAAAAGACGGGAACTATTACGTAAAACCTTAAATAAATTCTGGCCACAACGGTCGTAACTAACCTGCAAAACTGTAATACCATCAGAACTATCGTTTAATACGATATTCAAACCCTGCTACCCAAGTTTGCTGTGGTAATTCTAAATATTTTGGATCGATCTGTCTGACATTTTTAATAGACACAGCTTCCGAGTTTCCATAATCTACAAAAATTACATGGACAAAGCCCAATTCAATAACGTCTTTGCGGGCAACTGTTGCCCGATACCATACACCGTCTTCTGAGTAAGGTGCCAAGCATGACATACCCACTTCAATATCTGTAAATAACAACAGTTGTTTATTAAATTAATTGCGAAACGTGTCATATTAATCTGCAATATTGGTCAAAATTTAAAGTTAATGGTGTACAAAAGGATCCCTGTTTATTAGTATTTGGTTATTGTTTACAATTGCTTTTGACCTTCATGGGATCTTTTTCAAGCTTCCAGACATTGTATAAACGGCCAGTATATATAGTCCGATCAATGATTCTTTGCATGCACGTCATAAATGGTTGAATATAGTGTAAACATCCGTCTATATTATTCTTCTTGTCAACATGTTAACTATATTTAAAAACTTAAAAACGTAGGTCTTCTGTCATTTGAAGTTATTTACGACATTCGCTCTATTATCTGTCTCGGTTATTTGTACGTATGCAAAAAAGACAGCGAACAACCTGGAATTTGGGTATAGCTTCATGTTTTAGAAGCCAGTACCGCCGAGTTTATAGGCAATAAAAGTAATCGATAATTCTTTGACGGATTGAGGTTACGTCATCTTTATGTTTAATTTTTGGAAGTGTCTAATGCACGGTTCATTGGACGTCGACATAATAAAAATTGCTGCACCGTCCACGTTTTCTGGGGGAAATTTGTGGTATCCAGGGAGGGTGTTTGTAACAACTTTTTTTCAATAAATCAAGCCGCGTTACGGAAGTTTTATTATAAAATCAAACATAACCAGAATTTCCCACAAAAAACGTGAACAGTGCAGCAATTTTTATTCAACGTATATTGGACCATGCAGTAGGCACTTCCTTAATTTTTACGTCAAACGGTCACTATCGTTTATATCCCATTATTGAATTTTGGAATATACTTGCCAACTAATAAATAGTTCTGTTCAGAGCTCTAATATTTGTGGAATATGAAGCCACCAAAATGCCTGGAAAACGTTTGAATAGTCAAGCAAGAGATTTTGTGGCGAAATTAATAGTGTATTTTACATCGGAAAGAGATAACGAGGGTCCTCTTATATTTCTTAATGCTGTACAAGAGGTAAATAAATCACACAGGTATATCTTTTTAATGTGTTTTACAATGTTCTGGTTCCAGAGAGTAGCTGCTGCTTTACAGATTAGTACGAGAACTGTAGCTAGCATTAAAATTCGTAGCGATAAAAATGAATTGCTTTCAACACCTGGAGAACCACGACCAAGGAAATAAGCTAAGACTTATGATCTGAGTGAAAATTCTAAAATGGACGTTCGTAATACATTATATGATATGTACGAGTATGCACAAAGTAATTAGCTATTAATATCTATCGGTTTAAGTGAAATCGAAAGTAAATCATATTGTACTTTTGGAAAAATGTTACTATTAACAACCTACCTAAAGAACTTCGACAAAAAGAAATAATAAATGTCAGTTATGGAACTCTTCGAACATTACTTCTGGATTTGAGTTTCAAATTTAAGAAAGATGACAACAGACGAGCATTATGGTAATGGAGATACCAAGAATTTGTTCAATGAGGGCAGCTTTTCTTAGAAAGAATATGGAAAACAAAAATGCACACATTGTCGTCAGCTGGTTTTCATAGACGAAACATGGATTTTTTCAAAAGGCAGTTAAAGGAAATCATGGTAGGATAACAACATTAAAAGTGTTCGTAAGCTTAGAGGATTTGATGGTAAAAGGTTTACTGTTTTACATACTGGACACAGTGGGGGGTTTGTGGAAAATGCCAATTTACTATTTGCTAGCAAGTCAAAGTTACTTGATTATCATGGAGAAATGAATAGTGAAATGTTTATGAAATGGGTCATGCTTCATGGGTCATGCTTCATACCATTCAGGTGAAGTAGAAAAACAGCCATCTTCAGCATGGAAAAAAGAAGAAATTCTTGAGTGGTTATAGAAGAATAGTTTACTTCATAACAAACAGATGTTTAAGACAAAATTGTAAGATATTCAAAAGCTCATAAAAAATTAAAGGAATATCAAATTGATAAAATTTTTCAAGAGCATGGGCATGAAGTGTTGAGATTACCTCCTTATCACTGTTAATTTAATGCAATCGAGCTGATTTGGGCAAATGCAAAAACATTTTGTAACAAGCACATTGGTGAAGAGGGATATGGAGATAAACAAGTACTTCAGATGTGGAATGGAGCCTTAGAAAAGGGTACACCAGAGGTATGGCATGCCAGCGTACAACATACAGAAAATCTGATTCAACAGTGGTATGATCGTGAGATAATAATCGAAGAGATTCCAGAAATCATTATTTGTGTTAGCAATGAATAAAGCGAGAGTGAAAAATCTACTTTTAGCGATTAGTGTCATTATTCAGTTAATAATTTAAATATTATTTATTGACACGTTCCAAGCCCCTTGGACAGCATTCATTATAAATTTTGCAGGACAAATATAGACTTATCTATTTATCTATTCCTTTGATTTGATAAATCATATTAAAATTGGATCAAGCAATTTATATCTCTTATTCATACTTTATATCCTCGTCATGAAATATCTTTCTGTTTTTAAAAGTATTACATTTCAGTTCTCTATTTTAAAATTTTATGTAATGAGTTCTACGGTGCAACTTTTTACAGTTTTTATAATACCTTATATGTAAATTTGATAAAGCTGTGTTAAGTGTGTATTGTAATTTCATTACAAACATTACACAAACTTCAAATCACTAACAGATAATAATTGTAAACTTTTCATAAAGTAAATTTACTCACGAAATAATCTAATAGCAACCTGAAAAATAAAAATAGGTAATATTAGACACTGGATTTATGCAGAGAGGTAAATGTCCTTCACGAGTAAGAACTAGTGTGTTTTACACATCATACACATTTAATATATCCGTAGTTTTTGTTGATTACCAAACCAGATGAAAAATTTTAAATTCTATTTTTACTTTTATAATTGTCATTTAAAACTCAGACCGCCGACACTGAATTGACAGCCGATTGAATCGTATAAATATTCTTGACGTCGCGTTGATCATATGACTGCAAAGATCCATTGATCAGACTATAGTATACTGGACGCTACAAAACATTAGTTAAAAATTAACAGAAAAAAAGATCTGAGCACTCGAGACATAGTAAACTATGTTTGGACAACTCATTTATCTTGCTTGATTGCAGAAATAGAAAAAAGTGATATTGCAATTGTTTAGACGGTGAAAAGATCAATTGAGAATCACATTTTGAAAATATAAACACACACACACAGCCGGTCAAGTAAGAACGTGTCGCGTATTGTTCATTAAAAAATGTATTTATTTAACAGTTTTTTACATCAGTCGGCGGTACAGGACTGCAATTAAAATGCTAATGACTCAGTAGTTCGTCCAGTGGTTATTAGCGTCCATGATGGCCGGGCATCTTCGGGGCATACTTTCGACGAGATTTTACGCGTATCCTTGGTACAAAGATTTCCAAATTGCCGGAATTTGTCGTGCCAGCCGCTTCACAGTTTACAGGGTGGTCCAAATTGGACACTTTTAAAGGTAAATCCCTTTATCTTAAGGAGATAGACGAAAACTGATCTCCGTCTCTGAGGCTCAATTTTTATGATAAACTCAATGGAAAAAACCGCATATCGACATCTAGTACCATTTCAGATATACAGGGTATTTTTCAAAAATCTACATTCTGGAAAAATGTTTGTATTTCTTTTCTTACTGAAAATTTTTGATTTCTGTAAAAACATTCTCGAAGCACTTTGTCACGTGGATTTCAACAGTGTAAGTTACATATTTTTACAACTAATATTTTAATAGTTATTAACACAAAAAATATTTTTTAAATGGGAGACCCTGTATATTTTTCCTTATCCGAATATAGCTTTAAATTACCATTCTAAAAATATAGCACACTTGATTTCTTGCTCCACAACTATTTTGCTTAAATCTACTTCAAAATATAAAGGTTTTCAGTTTTTACGCAAGTTTTAAATGCACATTTTGTGAAGTAGGCTTTGGACGGAGCAGCAATACGAATTGTTTACCGATAGCAGTCAAATCGTAAAAAAAATTCCCAGAAGTAACTCTAAGAGTCATAACTACAATGAAATTTATTAAATGCAAATAGAACCTCTTGTTAATGAACTGCCGTTAATGGACCTTAGAAATATATTTTTTCAACACGACGGGGCACCCCCTCATAACGCTGCAGTTATCAGTAATTTTTTATCGGCCAATTTCGACAATAACTGGCTAGCCAACCAAGGTTCGAACCGTTGGTCGGCAAGATCACCGGATTTAACATCCATGGACTTCTATCTCTGGGGCAGATTGAAAGATCTAATTTTTAAATTGCCGACAAACACCAGGCAAGAGTGTGAAATCGCAGTGATACAAAGTTTTGCAGCTCTCACTCCTCTTGAACTAATCAACTCGGTAAGAAGTGTCCAGAAAAGGTGCCGCCTATGTGTAAATGAAACTGGTCGACATTTCGAACATCTCTTATAGAAAATTGTTTTGTTTTAGTTTGCTCTACTCGGAATATATTGTTTTATTGTTGTTTTGTTTTATTTTCTACATAGTTTAAAGTAATATAGCATTTAATAAATTTCATTGTAGTTATGACTCTTAGAGGTACTTCTGGGAATTTTTTTTACGATTTGACTGCTATCGGTAAACAATTCGTATTGCTGCTCCGTCCAAAGCCTACTTCACAAAATGTGCATTTAAAACTTGCGTAAAAACTGAAAACCTTTATATTTTGAAGTAGATTTAAGCAAAATAGTTGTGGAGCAAAATAGTTGTGGAGCAAGAAATCAAGTGTGCTATATTTTTAAATAAATATAAATATACAGGGTATCCCATTTAAAAAATATATTTTTGCGTTAATAACTATTAAAATATTAGTTGTAAAAAAAAAATCTAACTTACACTGTTTTTACAGAAATCAAAACTTTTCAATACGAAAAGAATTACATTTTTCCAAAACGCAGATTTTTGAAAAACACCCTGTATATCTGAAACGGTACTAGATATCGATATGCGTTTTTCACCATTGAGTTTATCATAAAAATTGAGCCTCGGACACCTACATCAGTTTTCGTCTTTAAATAAAGGGGTTTACCTTTAAAAGTGTCCAATTTGGACCACCCTGTACACCTTTTTACGAAGCTTCTATTTGATGTATGACCACGCGTTTTCGACTGAGTTTGCATCGGGCGAATGGGATGGCTAATCTAATGTGACGATACCGGATTCCCCTTGCTACATGTTTTATTCCGATGTTTGGGGTCGCTATCCTCTTGAAGAAGTCCCTCCTCATCTTTATCGACAAATCACCGTTTGGTAGTCGGTACTAATGTCTTTTTGTAAATCTGGAGCACTTCTTCAGCGTTGGTCCAAATAGTAGGTAAAGATGAAGAGTCTCCCAAAACCTTTTTTCGAAAGACATCAGTAACGATGGAACTTCACAGGGTGTTTCACGGTTTATCGGAAAAAATTACATTGCTCGATCTTGGTTCTCCTCTGTCCACGCTAGTCGTTTCTCTCTGTGTTTTTCACTCAGCAAAGGTTTTTTGATTGTACTCCGCCACTTCAAATCATTAGCCCGGAGATGAGTACGAACCGTTTCATATGATATCTCCAAACCTTGCTGCTTTAATTCTTGTGCCTTCTGTCGGAAAGAAATGTAATGCCTTCTGGCGCAATGTTAATTAAGGATTTCGGGAAAAAATGTTAATTTCATTTTTTCATCTTTGTCTGACACTTTTCTTCTCGAACCACATTCTGGAAGATCATCAACATTTTTAAATGAGAGTATCGTTTCACTTACGAATACCCTCGACTTGCCCACATACTTAGCAGCCGTTATAGGCGACATTTTCGGACCTTTTGGATGATTACATAAGAACACAGACTTGAAGCGTGAAGCGTATGCAACACTCATGTTCGATAATGCACTATTTGTCTATAAATAAGGTTAGAAATGAATCTCTTTTCACAAAACATTGTTTGCAGGGGTGCCAACAATAACATCAAAAGGATTTTTTTTTACCGTCTTCAAATTACAGGCGACACGTTCTTACTTCCGACAGTAAGCTCCAACTAAAAAAAATTTTCTACTATTTTTATATGTTAGATTTTTGTCTAAAACTTTGTTGCCAAAGGTGTGTAAATATATTAATCTCCATTTTCTGCACTGTTAGCAAACAAATATTTTCAATTGTAAAAACACACAAAGGTTGCGTTTCTATCGGTGTCTTACCTTTTAATATTGGAAGCGAGTCTACAGCATCTTGAATATCTATTACCAAATTATACATTTCTTCTGTGACTTCTTCACCTGGCGTCTTAAGAGCCACTTTATCGTAGTTCAAAATACCTCCTATTTCTAGTAAAACCTAAAAATGTTCCGTTTTTTTCAGGTATATTTAACATTACAAGGAAAAAATTGTACATCTTTCAATTATTTTTTAATTTTGCCCTATAATTTTTAATATTTTTGAGATTTCTGGTTCCATTCTAGGAAGTCCATGAAGATACGGATGAAACAGAGCCATCAACATCCTCCGGGAATTTAAAATAAGTTAATATTACAAAATATTTTGGGGCAACAGAATATGCAATATAAATGATTCTACACTAAAACTTTTTGCTGTTGTAGAAAATATAGGTCAACGTAAAAATTAAATGTTATTGTATTAAGGTTATTGTTGTAATTTACTTTTGTACAGTAAAATGTACCTATAACTTAAAGGTAACAATAAATTATTCTGAAAATAATTTGCTTCCTCGTTCTTTATCAAAATTAAGCCAGCAAAATAGTTATTTAGTTTGGAGTTCTTTGTACAAAATTGGATTATGTTAGGTGGGGGGTAATTAAAATGAGTTTAACCATTAGATAATTTTAAATTTAAATAATTTTCCTATATAACAAAAGTAGAAAAAGGTGGTAAATGGCCGAAATTGGTCTGATTTTAAGATTAGACCGTTTCGAATCAACATTCTTGTTACATTTTCAGTTTACATTCTTGAGATGATATGGGAATAGCTAAAATGTAGAGTAAATTCATATATTCACTAGAAAAAACTAGAAAAATGTTAACAAATGTCCAAATTTGGTCAATTTTTTTAGGTCCGACTATTTTGATTTTACGTTTGTGGTAGAATTGGTGATTTTTAAATTCTAAATAATTGTCAAATATCTCAAATGTAATGTTCATTCTCATATTCACTAAACAATCTTGAAAAAGGCGAAAAATAGTCAAAATTAGTAAATATTTGCAAATCTTACACATAAAAAAAACAGTTATTTTTCTCGTAATCTGCGACCCCAAAAATCTATTATAACGTTGGAAAATTTCATGTCCATGTAAATATATAAAATAAGTAACCATCCAAATTTTGCGGAAAATTTATAATTTTTTCATAAAAAAATCAGTTTACATTAAAAAATAAATAAAAAAATTTAAAAAAACTTGCAGGTACATTTAAAAAAAATATCGTTATATAACATTATGAGCATTTAAAAAACAAAAATTATTACAAAACGAAGAAAATTGAAGGGTAGACATAATTTTGCCGAAATTAGTACTAGTTCATACAACTGCGCGAGGCAACCAGGAATGACTTTAAAAACCGAGCTGAATAATTTATTAGGGTACCTCTCTTTAAAATAACGCAAATAAAAATTCAGCGGATTACGTGTGTTAAAATTGTTTCCTTATAAAAAATAATGAAATATAAAACTGAGGAATTATTTTAATATTTTTTTTTATTAAATCTGTTTAGGGTACATTTTTTCGTTTATCCTCGAGCTATTTTTTAATTAACTAAATGGTAAAAGATTGTCGTGTAAGAAAAGTAAGATTTTTTAGTGTTAAGTGAAAAACTATTAGTTATCTACCTTAAAGAGGTACCTTATTGTTGACGTGTTCTAACATTATTCTTATTTTTGAATAATTTATTTAGGTAATTTTATTCAGTTTCAATTGTGCTGTGTGCAATGCACGCATACGAAATATATAAATAAATGTACCTTAAATGTGTAATCGTCAATCCCCATATAAAGTATCTTAAGTTGTCAGTAACACAATTATAACTAAATAACTGTATCGAATGATATAATTTATCACACTTGCTGCTATATTCTACACTTTCTACAACTTTACACACACATCTTTGAAAAAATTTTCAATAACATTGATCGTTACCTCGCATTACCCACGACATATTGCCAAATTTGTAAATATTTACTGACAAGAAAGCATATAAATAAACCTGAATTTGAAGTTTCCCTAGAAAGCGGCCACTTACGGTATAAACCCTTTCATGTTTGCGTGGAATGTGGACTCCCGCAAATCCTTTGTCGGTTTTAGAAGAATAAAATAATAAAAATATTTAATATTTTTTTTTATTAAATTTAAAAAAGCCGACTTAAATATCAACTTAGGCCCGACTAACGATTTTCGATATTGGCGAGTTCAAGGGGTTGACCAGTGGCAGCATGAAAAAAATATTCATGACATCAGTTTAGGAAAGTATTGAATAAAAACAGGAACCTGAAATGTTTAAAGTCAAAGCTAAGTAGAATTGAAATAAATAAAGCGAAAGATGAATATTAAATACACATACACATTGTACTATTCACAATTGTCAAGAATAAAGCAAAAGCCACCCGAAGCAGTTAAAAAGCATTTATAAACCAAGGTAAAAAATGTGAATGCACCCAGAAATGTTGTTAATACCTTGTACATTCTCATGAACCAAACATTTTAGAAAAATAGAGTCCCTGACGCCTGGAATGAATTTATAACAATTTTATTATTTAAAAAACCGGCCAAGTGCAAGTTGGACTTGCGCAATTAGTGTTCCGTACCGTGATTGCCTTTAAATAAAATAAAATTTTTACCTAGGATAAGTTAATTAGGTCCTTGACATGTATTATTCAGTATGTATTTTTACGTTTTTTCTTAGTCAATAATGTATAATAGTTAGAGCATCTTAGCTACCAAATAGCCAATAAATCAATCTAGAACCTAGTAATAAACGTGTAAAACAAATATTTACTACCTAAATATTTGTTTAATTATAAATAAATAAAATAAAATTTTTTTGTCTCAGTACAGGAGCGACGCGGGAACATATTGAAAAGTATATTAACAAAACTTCCACCATATTGTCGTGGAACATAGTTTTCATACTTTTTTTATACCAGATAAATTATCAAACGTAATTTACTCGTGATAGTTTTTGCTTATTCTGCGCTTTATGAAGAATATTCCAAAATAATTTCAAAATTTTTTGATCCGTACTTTTCGAGATAGGGGGGGCAAGAGCTTTTGGCCATTCTTTAAAAATAATACAAAGAAAAGTGTGTACGAGGCTGGTTTGAAAAGTCCGTGCAAAGTCCGAGAGATGACACCACCGGCGCGTATCGAGGTCATGTTTAGTTAGTAGCATCTCTTGAATGAACGCACACCAAGTTTCAGCCATATTGGTCTATTTCTTTGTGTTTGGCATTCGTGTGAATCAAGGAAGTCGAGTGATTTTCAAGAAATGGACGAAAAAGAATTTCGTGTGGTGATTAAACTTACTTACTTACTTACTTTATGAAAGGCAAAACGCCTCAGGAGACTAAAGAGAAGCTTGATAAACATTATGGTGACTCTGCACCTTCGATTAGAACAGTTTATAAGTGGTTTCAAAATTTTCGGACTGGCCATATGGGCACAAGTGACGCTGAACGTTCTGGACGGCCTGTGGAGGTTACGACTCCAGAAATCATTGATCAAATCCATGATATTGTGATGGATGACAGAAGAGTTAAGGTGCGTGAGATTGCTAGTGCTGTGGGCATCTCGACTGAACGGGTACATAATATTTTGCATAAACATTTGGACATGAGAAAGCTATCCGCAAGACGGGTACCGCGATTGCTCACGCATGACCAAAAACGGAATCGTGTGAAGTGTTGCAAGGATGGTTTGCAGCTGTTCCAGAAGAATCCGGAGGACTTTAAGCGTCGTTTCGTCACTGTGGATGAAACATGGATACATTACTATACTCCTGAGACCAAACAACAATCTAAACAATGGGTTACCAAGGGGGAATCTGCACCAAAAAAGGCGAAGACCGTTCCTTCGGCCGGAAAGGTTATGGCGACTGTCTTTTGGGATTCGCAAGGGATAATCCTCATCGACTATCTGGAAAAGTGTAAAACTATTACAGGTAAATATTATTCATCGTTATTGGACCGTTTGAAAACCGAGCTGCAAGAAAAACGCCCGCGATTGGCCCACAAGAAAGTCCTTTTCCATCACGACAACGCACCAGCACACACCTCAGCAGTGGTGGGTCGCAAAATTAATGGAAATAGGATTCCAACTCGTTTCACATCCCCCCTATTCTCCAGACTTGGCTCCCTCAGACTACTATTTGTTCCCCAATTTGAAGAAATGGCTGGCGGGACAAAGATTTTATTCAAATGAGGAGGTGATTGCAGACACTAATGGATATTTTGCAGACTTGGACAAATCCTATTATTCGGAAGGGATCAACAAACTAGAACATCGTTGGACGAAGTGTATAAGCCTAAAAGGAGACTATGTCGAAAAATAAAAAAGGTTTACCCCAAACACATAAGTAGTTTTTATTTTTGCACGGACTTTTCAATCCAGCCTCGTATTACATCATATGTAGTTTTGAACTCGTGTTTTCACAAGCTTTTATGTGACCCCACTCGATGACCTGGTAATTTTTTTTTTTCACTTCCCAAAACTAACCTCTTAATTTTAATTTAACTTTCAAAACTATGCGGCTCTGATTAGGCCATCAATTCTTGTATTTGTGTCAAATTTCAACTTTCTATGTCAAATAGTATTAGAGAAAATCGAGCGTCGCAGACGGACAGACACCGAAGTGATCCCATAACTTTTCCGTACAGAACACTAAAAAGGAGACAAAAAGACTTGAAAAATTATTCTCTTATACCACTTCTTAACGTACTATACAAACTTTTTACTAAAACACTGATTAACTTGCTAACCGTAAAAGTTGACGGATATCAGTCCAAAAGACAAGCCGGTTTCAGAAAAGGCTTTAGATCCAGTGACCATCGGTTGACTGTAAAAATTGTAATAGAACGAGCAAATAGATACTACTTACCACTCTTTGTAGCTCTCTACAAAATACCCGACTAGATTATAGAAGCATAGATTTATTAGGTAACATATATACAAAAAAAAGCCACAACCAGAACTAAGACAGGGAGACCCAACATCCCCAAAACTTTTCTATCAGATCTTCACGAAATTGATCTGGGAAGACGTCTAATATACAAGATTAATTTGTTATTTACTATAAAAATTAAATTAAACGTTCTTATGAGATACCTTGTACATATTAAATAAAATATAAAAAAGTCACCTGTTTGCCTTTCAGTAAATCATCAGGTACAGGTCGTTTTTTGTATTCTAAATTACTTCTAGTAGTTTTTGCTGGAGACGTTTCCGTCGTAGCCATATCCTTCCTCTTGTCTAATTCTTGCTCAAAGCTATCCATAAGCATCTAAGAAAAACATTTTCATCTTAATCTTTTATATCTGAATAAAAGTAAACAGAATATTATCTTTAAAATGCCTTATCTTTTCCGTCACGGCATTTTGACTTTGCGAGTAAGTCATTGGTGTGCCATCTGTAATTTAATTAATAATGAGATAATGTAATTTAATTCGTCGTAATCGTCGGTATAAAGATTTTAAAATAACAACGAAATGTTTTGAGTCTAACTTAAATCGTTACTATTAAAACCTTATGGTTTATTATTTACTTTTGTTATGTATTATCATAGAAAATGAAGGTAACGCTACCTCCGGATCGTTTAAAATGTACTTCGTCGAGGTTCTCAGAGATGCCGTACAAGTGGACGTTGTATTGTCTGTAACGATAATAGGGAAAAAATGCACGGCATCTGTGAGAAACGAGAATGCGTTATTTTTCGGTTATTTGCTTATAACTTCCACATTTGTTATTGGAATGACTTCAAACTTAATACACATAATGTACGATTAATATATGTTCAGTATATGAAATAAAAATCATACTATATACTGTTATCGCGTGCGCGATAAAGCGTAAAGATGATTATTTCAAAATACTAGACAACAAATTGAAAAATTTTTGCCTGCTGAACACGAATCCGTTGTCCAAATTTGGCTACCGCGTCGTAATTTTGAGAAAAATGACGGAAATTTGCAAAAAAAACGACAGTTTCAAGGATTTTCATGACATAACACAGGCACAAATATTTTTCTCATAAATTTCGTTAATACTACGCGTAAGTATCAACATTTAGCTTTGAAATGCCTTTTGTTTCGTTTTGATACATTTTTTTTTATTTTCGAGGTATAGCTAAAATTAGAAACACTGGTTGCGCTTACGCAGCATTAATATCATTGTCCCGTGTTACGATTGCCCTACGCATGCGACATGTAACGGAACATTAACCTATCAAAATACACTCATGACGCGAATAATATTTCGAATATCAATTATCTGCTCTTAGCGTTACCCAGGATTAACGACGTGGATGTGACAGATATTTGATCCCTCGGGGTGCTTGATTTTTGTGAGTCCCCTTTCCTGACACATTTGTACTTCTTGTTTTAATCATCGTAATCTGTATCATCATCATTAGAATGTAATAGATGTTTTACATCTTCGGACAATTCTTTCTTCTTACGTTCCATCAATTTTCGCGAATTAGATATTATCGGATCTGAAGCCATCATCAAATTATTAAAAATATCTTCATTATTATATATTCGAGACATTCTTCGTGAATGGTTTTCTCTATATTTTCTGAAATATTTGTGACTTGCTTTCTGAGCATCTTCAGATAATTGCCCTATTGGCACGATAGTATTTGTTATAATATAGCGGCCATGAATCAATAACTTGTGGATTGACACTGGCATGTAGTACCATGGGTAGTGATACAAATATTTTGGGAGTTCGGGTATTTCTGCTCGAACGTCACAATCGCTTTTGGTCGCGAACATCCGATGCATCGTTTATAATCTGCTGAATAGTTTTGATTCTGTGAATAATTATCTTTACATGAATTATCTTTACGCTTTATCGTGCTCGTGAAAATAAATTGTATGATTTTGATTTCATATTTCTGAAAATATATAAATCGTACATTATGCATGTCATTCCATTGACAAATGTCGAAGTTATGAGCAAATGACCGAAAAATGTCGCCTTTGTCTCACTATGGCGCGCGATGTAAGCAAACACTCGCATTGAGATCGAAATTTCAAAGTAGTCAAGCCGCGTTGCCGAAAAGAGGCAACACGAGTTTAATTGCCCTTTTTTTAGAAGTGTATACTTCTTAAGAAATGAGGAGTATATCGTCATTTTTTCATTTCATTGGAATATTGCCCTTGAGAATGGCTGAGTGGAGAATGTTAGATCAAGTCGGGGGAACTTTAATGTCCATTTTTTTACCAAAGGGGGACGAAGGGGGATAAAAATAGGATATCTCCGGAAACTAGAGACCTTGCACTATCAGATGGTGAAAGCGCCATCTCATTCCAAAAACTTTATACATCTTTGAATATTGAAGTAAGAATAATTTTTTGTGTCGAATATGTCAAATGTTTATTAATATATTGTAGCACTCTAATGACGTTACACTAAGATTAATTTGTTGTTTGAAATCTAATAAACAAGTTCTAGTAAGCGTTTAACTCATATTCGTAGTTATGTTGTCCACAGAGAATTTAGAATGTAATTTCTCGAATTACAAAAATTCCAACATTGACGAAAATGTCACACTTCAATGGATAATTTTAAGGAAGGCAGAAGGAATAAATTAGTTATAAACATATTTATGTATGGTTTATGTTATATATTAAAGGAAAAAATCGTCAATATTCGAAAAATACATCTTTAATTTTTTCATCCAATATACGATTTTTTACGCCGTCGCAATGTGCGGCGGTGGAAAGGGGGCTGGAATAACTTTCTGATGTTTCACCTACAATTGTACGCGATAGTTTCAGAGATTTATTACTGTTCGAGACTAGAACACTGAATACCTGCTGAAACTTTATTTAGTGTTGAAATCTCGAAGAGTTGTTATTTTTTTTAAATAGCTTTTTTTGTAAGGGGTAAATTGTTATAAACAAGCCTCTCTATCATTAAAAATAATTTTACGTTTTAAAAAATAATACAGACATAAACATAAGCCTACACAGGACAAAATGCCAAAAACTATTAAGTGAACTAAAAACAAATCGTATTTAGTCCAAAACAAATATTGGAAAATCATTAAAACTACACTAAATAATAAATAAATTGGAACTAACACGTAAGCTGAAAAGTTTTTGGTCTAGCTACTTATAATTTTTTTTTTTTTTGCAAAATTCGACTTTATTCATCAACAATGGAGCAAAACCTCTTTTCCGCGATTATTTTTTTAAGGTCTGCGAATAGATAATAGTCGCCGAGGGCCAAATCTGGAGAATACGGTGGATGAGGAAGCAAGACGAACTTCAGTTCATGCAATTTTACCATCGTAACTATTGATTGAAAAGGGCGATATCTATGTGTCAGACCAAAAACTTTTCAGCCTACGTGTTAGTTGAACAAACACAGGCTGCTATCATAAAACTCTTGCAAAGAATAAAAGGCATTTTTCACTAAAATATTAAAAAGTTTCTAAATAATTTCATATTAGCTAAGTGTTTAATACATGCTGGAAGGTGATTATACAGCTTGAGGTTCTCCAAAAAGAATGAACTTTTGGTAAGTGTTAGCTTTGGAATACGTGTTTCATCTTGATGAACCATTCAAATGCTCCTGAACCGCTTGTGAATAAGAGATGCAGCTCCAGTACTAGCAACCAAGGTAAGGTTAGAATCTTTTGCTGGTAAAATAATGGTCTCTAACGTTTGCCTTACACATATAGCAAATCGCTTTTTTTCAAAATAAATCCGGAATTAATCCGATATGGGCTGCAAAATTCCCAAAACGGTATACCATATCTCAAATAGGCGTCGCCCAAACTAAACATTTCTTTCCAATGTCACTTCTCAGTTCATTTGAAATCACTCGTACTGCATAGCAACCAAAGGCCAATTTAGTATTAGCCTCACACCAGGATTGAACTTTTTTTTCACGTCGGCAGACGCGCTGCTCATTAAGGCATCGAGCCTTCCTTCCCACCCAGAGAAGAATGGTGTCATCCGCTTTGTGCAATTGTAGGCGTAACGCGTCTAATTTCAATACCTTGCAGAACTATAGCTGTGATAATTGTATCAAAAATGATAGAATGTTCTAACACTATTCTCAGCCATCTAATGTGACCTAAATATTCTAAATATAGCACAAAAATAAATAAGTTTGTGTTTCCTATCTCTTACTTTCATTACCTCATCAGCAAATAGCTCCTCATTTTCTATGCTTTCAATGACAACTGTATCGTCTGCATCCACATCTTGTTCAATAGGGAAATTAGAACATCTAGAATAAAGAATGAATTTAATGTGGTATTACGGTATTAAGAATTTAACAAATCTACATATATGTGTTTCGTCGACATGACTCAAGCCTTCGACAGAATGCAATTAACAGATATTATAAAAGAGCTGCTCTTGGATAGTGAGACGTTCAGTGTTCATAGGCACGCCTCGTCCTTTCCTTGTTTAGTAGCGTTCAAGATGAGCGAGGAAGAGGTACATAGTGTTGTTGCATTCAGTTTTGTATATGCGAAAACTTCAAACCTGTCAAAATGTACCGAATTTTGCAGGCTCAGTTCAGCGACTATTCCCTTTCATAGCCACGAATAAAAGTTTGATGTAAGGAGTTCAGGGGAGGTCGTTAACGTGTCGAAAATAAGAGTCATATTCGTCGTCGTTGCACCAACATCTACCCACAAAATATTGCACGTGTTCGTGAGGTTATTGAAGGTGATCGACACTTAGCGGTGCCTGTAATTTCTGAAAAACCTATTATCAGCTACGACAGGCAGCAAAAGCTCATCCGGAAAGAATTGGTATTCCGAAAAATATCAGCTCGTTGGGTGCCAGAAAACTGAGGGAGCTGTGCTTTGGGAGATGCTTCTCACTTGTTTTGAAAGGGAGAGCAAATTTGTGAGTTTTGATAAGATATACCAGGTGTACAAGTATGAAATGAGGATTTCAGACAACAGATGGTGCACCAATGCCGTTTGTGCTATAAAGATTTGACACTGCGCCATTTTGTTGTGTCATCAACAAGTATCAGACGCGCACGAGTGATAAATTGGAAAAGTGTGTGCATAGTGTTGTGTTGTTGTGTTCAATATGTCGAAATTTATACCGAACAAAGAGCATTCGCGGACAGCATTAATTTTTTTTTTCATTTGAAGAAAACTTCTGTTGAATCATACCGATTACTTCGAGAAGCTTATAGTGAACATGCTCCACGTGTGAACGATGGTTTCGGCGTTTCAAAAGTGGTGACTTCGATGTTGCAGACAAGCAACGTGGAAAACTGCCAAAAAAATACGAAGATGTGGAATTGCAAGCATTGTTGAACGAAGATGATTCGCAAACACAAAAACAACTCGCCGAGCAATTGGGCGTTAGTCAACAAGCTGTTTCCAATCGGATACGAGAGATGGGAAAGATTCAGAAGACCGGTCGATGGGTACCACATGAGTTGAACGACAGGCAAATGGAAAAGCGCAAAAACACGTGTGACATTTTACTCGCTCGGTACAAAAGGAAGTTATTTTTGCATCGAATAGTTACAGGGGATGAAAAGTGGATTTATTTTGAAAATCCCAAGAGCAAAAAATCATGGGTAGACCCAGGCGCACCATCCACATCGACCGCAAGACCGAATCGCATTGGCAGAAAGACGATGCTCTCTGTTTGGTGGGACCAGAGGGGCGTGAGCTATTATGAGCTGTTAAAACCTGGGGAAACGGTTAATACTAAACGTTACCAACAATATATGCTGCTTGAAAAAAGGCCAGAATACCGAAAGAGGCAACACAAAGTCATTTTTCTTCATGACAATGCTCCATCACATACGGCAAAACCAGTTCGCGACACGTTGGAAGCACTCAATTGGGAAGTTCTACCCCATGCGGCTTACTCACCAGACTTGGCTCCTTCGGATTACCGCTTGTTTGCATCGATGGGTCACGCACTTGCTGAGCAGCGCTTTGGTTCGTACGAAGATGTGAAAAAATGGCTCGATGAATGGTTCGTAGCAAAAGGGGAAGATTTTTACTAGCGTGGTATTCTCAAATTGCCCGGGATGGGAAGATGGGAAAAATGTATAACAAGTGATGGAGCATACTTTGAATAAAGCACTTTTTATTATTCTTCCGAATTTAACATGTTATTTTAGAAAAAAAATCCGCATTTCATACTTGTACACCTGGTAAGTGCACCATTCCGGCTCTTGATCAAACGAGCTCGCTCATCCGTAGGAAAAGCGGTAGCTACTGCATTCTGGAAATAGTCATTTTTTTGCAAGAATCACATACCATAAATGCAAACAAGTACTGCAACCTTCTTATTTAGGTTAAACTTGCGCGTCGAAGAAAAAGGCGGAACTGTCCGATCCGTGATATGTTGCTACTTCACAACAGTGCGAAGCCTCGCACTGCAACTGTTACATGAACGAAGCGTATGGAATTATATTAGGCAGCTTTTGAAGACCCAGCATACAATCGAGACTACTCACCACTTTATACTAGGCTGTCTGAAAAGTTCTTGGCCTGACACATAGATGGCGTTAGAAACTGTAAAACCATAATTGTATTGGAAAGTTCCATCCTTTATATAAACACATGTATAATTTTATTTCGATCTGTCAATTCATTCAAGTAGTAGCAGCTGTTTAATATTGACGTGTCATTGATGGTTTTAAAATAGAAAAAACTGAATATCGTGCAGTGATTAAATTCTTTGTTTTGGATGGGTTAACACCAACAGAAAGTCATCGGAAATCGTTAAAAGTTTATAAGGATGCATCACCTTTCCACTATGAAAAAATAGGCTGCTCTTTTTCCACGCGAAGGTCGTCCAAAAACTGCTACAACACCACATCATCATTCAACAACTCCATAATATGGTGTTAGATGATCGACGAGTGAAAGTACGTGAAATAGCTGAGGCAGTAGGCATTTCAAAAGAACGAATTGGAAATATTTTGCATGAAGAATTACATATGAAAAAGATTTGTGCAAGATGGGTATCGCATTTGCTGACAACTGACCAAAAACGCATTTAAATGCGTGTTTCTTAAAAGTGTTTGAATCGTTTTAGGCAAAATAAAATGGATTTCAAGCGTCGTTTCATAACTGTTAATGAAATTTGGATCCATCACTATACACCAAAGCGAAAAGAACAGTCGAAACAAACAAAGAAGACAAAGATGGTTCCATTAGCAGGGAGGGTTATAACAACAATTTTTCGGGATTACAAAGGTGTTTTGTTGATCGATTATCTGCAGAAAGGTAAAACCATTAATTCTGAATATTATTGTAACCTTTTGGATCAGTTAGATGCAAAAATTTCATCAAGACAATGCACGTGTTCACACAAATGTTTTGACGATGGCAAAAGTCAACGAATTAAAGCACGAATTGCTTGAGCATTCAGCGTATTTACCAGATTTGGCTCCCTCTGACTATTATTTGTTTCCAAAACTGAAAAAATGACGAAGCTATTGCATTCGTGGATGCATATTTTGCAGACCGTCCGGAATCACACTTTAATGATGGTATTGAATTATTGGAAAAACGTTTGAATAAATGTTCAGGAAATTGTATTGAAAAATAAAGTATATTTCACGTCAAAAAAAATGTTCTTGCATTGTTAAGCCGAGAACTTTTTAGACAGCCCACGTAACACAAAGCTTGTTTATATTATGAAAAAACTGTTGAAATTATTTTATATTAGTTTAGAGATTTGATTTTATATTGAAAAATTCTATCCATTAGGGGAAGGAGGTATAAATAACCCTCGTCCAGACTATCACCTTTATTGAATTCTTATCCGTGTCTGTGCAATTTCAAATGCTTTTTTTTACTGCACTATAAGGCGAGATTTGATTGTTGAATGAATAGTAAATTTAAAGTTTGAAAACTAGGTATACATTCTGTTTGCAACAAAAATTGCCATACTACAAACATAAAATTTAAAAATGCATACTAAAACGAATTCCATAAAACCAAAATTATCATAATTGTGGAATATAAATAGTTGTTATTTTAATCGTATGCATTCGTACCTACATGCATGTTTACCTTAAAAATTCAAATAGTTTTGTTTCTCTTTTGCCACATAATAACATGGAAAATGTTGATTTATGAAAATTTGATTTAAATGAGCTGTTCCACCAATGCTCACACCGCCGAAGGAAAAATAATTAGTTTCAGACAATAACTTTTTAATTAAGAGGACTGACGTAGGATTTTTTTAATACTGTACTCTCACTTTTAAAATTTCGGCAGGGTGACCGAGGACATCATGAAGTGATGCAAACGTGGAGGGCGTCCAGGTGTAAGGTCACGAGAATCCCGACCTCTCAATGTGCAGACCCAGTGCCGTAATTGCGTAGTTCACAAAAATTACACTCGTTTGTTACTTTTAATTGGGAAATTTTGTATAGTATCGTACACCATCAAAGCAATAAACAAAACTAAATTTTATGTTAGTAACAAAAATTTGTGCAAATCTAAAATGGGTGCCGCAACCAACGCTCTTTTTTTTCAATCTAAAACATACCTTGACAAATTAGGGCACACTTCAACCAATCTGTGATTTACACAGACTTCATTCTCGTTGTAGACTTCTACAAGAGGCAATTCCACGTCCAGAGGACCCTTGACTATAATTCTACACCAGTCCGTAACCATTTCGTGAAACTGGTCATAGTCTGAGGAAAGCCACGAACCGGATTTTGTGTACACCTAGAAATGACAATATATAATTAAAACATTACAAATTTATACTTTTCAGATGAAATTGTATCGCATTTACTTACTTTGGACAATATCTCCACATAAATAAAAATTTTTTCTCGGATTAAAATTGTCGTTATTTGATTTCACTCACAACGTATCTTTGATCGTTTTCAAGAGTTTATATAGTCTGTCAAGTATTCTTGAAAAAAAGTGTTTCGAGAACACTTTTTGCCATCAATGTGCTCTTTGGTGTCCTAACAGCGGCGCAATTACCTTAGTAAGTTGTCCAATCGCCTCCTGCATCGATAATAGCCTGGCATCTTCGAGGCATGCTGTCGACGAGATTTTCTGCACACTCTGGTAATTTTTCGAATCTCGCAAGACAACTGAGTCAAAAACCTCAGTCTTTCATCTGAGCTTTCTCTTTACAAGGGACAAAACGTTTTCAATAGGGTTGGCGTCCGGCGATTGTGGGGGCCACTCTAGTATCTTATCGTGTGCCCAAGCGAGCCGCTTCGCGACGTGATTTTCACCCAACAAAGGTTTTTTCAACGTACTTCGGAATTTGACATCATGAGCACGAAGATGGTCTCATGAGACCCATTCAAACCCGATTTTGGGTCCCGTGAAAACAAAGGCACGATTCGTTTTTCGGATTTCAGAGTGACTTTGCCTACCAAGCCACGTTTTGGCTAGTCGTCGACATTTTTGTCTCGTTAAAACGATTTACCCACTTCTTCATAAATGATACCGACTTTTTAATATATTTGGCGACCACGCGAACAAAGAAAGATTGCCTCGAACCGACGCGCAAACAAGTGACTCATTTTGGATTTTACGTGATTCCGATGAAAGTTCGCAATCGACTGATACTTTTACTAAAATGCGTCGTAGACAAAAGTTCTGTCTACGGATTTTTTGTTGAATCGCATCTAGCAAAAATGAATTATCGCGGACACATTCTTACTTGAAGTGTCGCAGTAGACCGAGGTTTTTTCGGAAAACTTTTTTTTTTAGATAAGTAATGTTTTTTTCAGAAGCTCCTCCGGTAATTGTTTTTTTTTTTCGGAGGAGTTGGTTGATATATCAGTTCCAAATTTCTGGTTCTAGCTTTAAAAATTAATGATTTTAAATAGGTAGATAACGCTAAGTTGACAGGAATTATATCAGATAAAGAGAATTGAAAAAATTAGTACAAGGATCATCCAAATTGGCCCAAGAAGGCGAAATATACGCTGAATCGTCCGACACTGGTAATATGATCAAAATACGGGACGTAGTGTTCATATTGTTGCATAAAAAGGCTTTAATATCTTGTAGAACCCATAATACCAAGTCTATTCACACTATTTAACGTTGTTACAACAAAACGATTTTTCAAACAAGTGGCTAAACAATTGCGTTTTTAAATCCACTGACCTTTTCCAATTTTACTTTGGTGGCAAAAGCTCCTATGTCCGTATAGAGAACTTCTCTAAATAGAACGTCCGGGGTCAAATCATGGTCACTTCCAAAATCTATCATGAATACGCTGATTTCTTGGGGATTTTTTACTTTTAAAATCTTTCCTCTATACCTAAAAATAAATAAATAAATAAACGCATAAGGAAAACAAAAGATATAGATTGGTTTAGAGAACCAAGGCCCTGTGGCTGACCATGGCATAGTACTTTGCTACTGTGCAGAAGATCGAGGGTTCAATTCCGCAGGTTGCTATACTTATTTATTAATTATATTTTAATTATATTTGGCCTGGCCACGTACATAGGTAGTAGTTGTTTGCAGAAATGCAAAAAACGGCTGCGGCAGGACTACCGCGTTGTTTAAAAGGTGCCGTGAAATACAAAAATGTATGTTTCGGCACTTGGACAACGTTGACGGGTATTACGACATCTTAGCCGATATCCTTAGGATATGGAAAAAGGGTAAAATCCCTACAGAGGCGGGGAGGTGAGTGATAAAAAAAAATTGTAAATGCTTTGCTTTTGCAATACAGGTACTCGCGTCAAGTACTATGGACTACCCGGGCGTGCCATCTATGAATCACCAAATTAGAACATGCATGTTTCGCTCCACATCGAAGTTGGTCAGCGAGTCCGGATGGCGCTGAGGTTTGTTAGCTACTGGCACTTTTGTGTGTATGCACCTTAAATCTCTTCTGCTCTTACTGTGTGTTTTTCAATTAGTCTATTCACCTAGGCTGGCTGACGAGCTTTGATATGTAGCGAAACATAAGTATCCTAGTTTGGTGATTCGTAGATGCAGCTTTGGACGCCAGTGGTTTTGATGCAAGAGCAAAGCACTTACCAGGCGGTCTGGGTCGGTTAAGCTAAATATCTTTTTTTTTAATATTTTCACGGACGATAAATATTTGTTTTAAAATAAATAATGTTATTTTCATTGAACAAAACTTAATACATGTTAAATCATTTGTCGGTAGGGAAATCTCCAAATCACTACATGAGCCGCGAGAACGCGGAGTAACGATTCACGTTGGTACTGAATCGCTGCAGGTTATACTCGGTCAGCAACACGGCCCTAAGCAGTTCATTTTAATAGTTTCAGGTTTTCCAGATAAAAATGCTCTTGAAGAGGATGGTAAAGAGGATGAACAGCTGTAACATCGACCACACACTTCTCTACTGAGTGCAAAAATAAAGTGTTTGGTGTAGTGGTGATATATACTGAGTAGTGTCATTGTGCCAAAGATTCCTCATTCCCAACATATCAAACACTCCTCATAACAGTAGTTATAAATAGGCTGAAGTCATCTACGTTTCCTTGATGCTTCAAAAAAAAAAAAAAAAAATTTCAGGGTTCTTTGTTCTGGATCGAATCTAGCAAATATAAAGGATTTTTGCAAGCAGATAGTCAAAATTGAGCTTTGTATATCAATAAATCCGATTCAGGAGCAAATGGTTTTCCAGTATGAAATAATATTCCCAACTTTTGAGAATCTTTTTCTGCTATGCTTGCAACTCGATCATGTTAAAGCTCCCAAATTAGAGTCTAGTATACTGAGTGATGATGCTAACGGAATAGAGCGCACCGACAAAATCGTGTCGGATTCTGTAATTTTTTTTTAGAAAATACTGCTGCTTGAGTTTTTGTACAGTTACATTCTACTTGGTTGTATTGTTTAGTTGTATAGGTTCCTGCAGTCTGTGAATTCTGGGACAGTCAGATGGTCTTCGAGCATTGAAAGTAAATGAAGAAGCAAGCCTGATGCCATCAGCACAACTATAGGTTCTTGGTCTGTTCCAGCAGATCGTTAATATAGTGAATAAATAGTATGGCATACATTGGAGCTCTGAGATATAGCGCCGTTGATTATAAAGATGTCGAAAATAAACCTAATAACTGCCTCTTGTAAATAACAATATTTGAAAAATCTTAAGAGCCATAACAGGGGATATGTTCGTACAAAAACAAAAATGACAATAAATTTACAGTCTGTAAAGTTAGAACGTGCCAGTGATAATTCATTTTTTGTAGATGTAATTTTAGCGATTCAACAAAAAGTTGGTACGGGGAACCTTTGTCTATGACGCATTTTAGTAAAAGTATTAGTCGATTCTGAACTTTCGTCGAAATGATGTAAAAGCCAAAATGAGTCACTAGTTTTTCCATCGGTTCGAGTCAGACTTTCTTTGTTCCCAGCCAAAGGGGCCTAAAATAACATATTCTGCGGCCGTTAAATATATTAAAAGTCGGTATCGTTTGTGAACAAATGGGTAAAAGACTTAACGAGACGAAAAATGTTGACGATATGCCAAAACGTGTCTGGGTAAGTAAAGTCACTCTGAAAGCCGAAAAATGAATAGTGTCTTTGTTTTCACGGGATTCGAAATCGCATTTGAATGTGTCCCATGAGACCATTGGAAAACATCTTCGTGCTCATGATGTCAAATTTTGAAGTACGTTGAAGAAACTTTTGCTGGACGAAAATCACGTCGCGAAGCTGCTCGCTCGGAGCCACGATAAGATACTAAAGTGGCTCTGACAATCGCCGGATGCCAACTCTATTGAAAATGTTTCATCCCTTGCAAACAAAAAGCTGAGAGCAAAGACTAACGACTTTGACTCAATTATCTCGTGAGATTCAAAAAATTTGGAGATCATTATAGTAGTATTCAGAAAATCTTATAGACAGCATGCCTCGAAAATGTCAGGCGATTATTGATGCAGGAGGTGAGAGGACAACTTACAAAGGTAATTGAGCCGTTCTTAGTACACCAAAGAATACACTGATGCCAAAAAAAATTTTCGAAACACATTTTTTGAAGAACGGTCAAGGTCAAAGGTCACGTTCTTACTTGACAGACTGCAAGTGTTGATGGCTTATATAAATGTACATATTCGAACATATTATCCTTTCTCTGAGAATGTGTTACCTATATTAAGTCTCTTCCTTATAATACAGTAATATTTTTAAAAGTGTTATCCATATTTTACATTTTTCCCTACCAATTTCCATCATTATATTTAATGGTACACAGTTGACCAGGCTCCCATTGATGATCGCATATCTCAGGTGGGTTAGTGTCAAAGTACTCTTTAATATTTGACTCCATTTTATTATATACACCATCCATAGCTTGGTCATGAATATACAGATGTCCACTGGTCTCTACGCAAGTTACTCTGGCCTAAAAATTTTTTAAATGACAAATATTATAAAGATGAAAATATTCGCAAAATAATTTTATGGCATCGTATTTTCGACGAAGTTAATTATGACGAAACAATAGGTAGTATCGATTACAATTAGTTGTTTAGCTTACCTGGAAGTCTCTTTTCGTGAGTCTGAAAGGAGGTAGCCAATCGTCAATGACAACCTCGCTCTTGTGATATGGAGAACCTTCGCCTTCTCCTGAAACCGTTTTATAACCTAATCAAATTATAACATTACGGGTTAGTATACATTTGGAAACATTTTTAGGATAGGTTGTTTCGCATTGTTAAGCTATTTTTTTGTGTCCAAACATTTTCCTGGGTATTTTAGAAAAGTATATAAATGCTTTAAGCGAACTCAAAGAGCTTACTCATTTTAAAAGATCCTTAAAAGACATTCTTTTAAAAAATACTAGTATCGTTGGTATTTCAATACAGGAAAATGTGCAAATTCTCGTTTCTTGCGGTCATTTATTAAATATTATTCTAGTTTATGCACTGCATGCTCAGGAGAGATTCTTAACCTCACTGAACATATTGAAGGAGATTTTGAGAAGAGGCTTACCACGGAGATGGCAAAAATTACAAATCTAATTTAAAGTAATGGTTTTGAAATTGGCGTGGTGGAAAATGGCGGCGGTTCCGGTATCCCTCATTTGTGCAAGGAGAAGCATATTCTCTATCTTCTCCATTCCCTTGCTGAAATTCCTTAATCAAATGTTCACCAAAATATCAAGAGCCTTTGCCTTCTCCTAAAGTTATGATGCGCGAAATAATAGGCTAGCATTTCCTCGAGGATTAGAGAGATAGTAAAGTGTTAAATTGGAGTGATATCTGGAGATGATGGAACATTCCTTCATACTTGCTTTACAAAATATTAATGGTTATAACTAGACAATCTGGTTTCAGCAAGCCATGATGATACCATCACCCATCATACACAGTTATTGGAGTTAAAATAAAGAGGTGCTTATCACGTAATAAAACAACACAACGAAAAACAGACTTCCACCATATAGAGAACGCTAAATCTGTTTTTGTTGACATTTCACAGGCTTTCGTTAAATTTCATTTCTATACATCTTGATTAATATCTTAGGACCTAAGTCAATAGGGTGTTTTTTTTTATATTTAACTTATATTTTTACTTAGTCAAGTTTGTTCAGGTTATTTTAATTTACCAGATTCTATTTTATCATCTTCCTGGACATCTTTTATTCTTTTTCGTGTAGTAGAAGGTTCTCCTAGCTCTTCGTCAACCAAAGCATTCCAATTGTTACTGCGTTCATTATCTTCAATATTTATCTTTTCTTCCTCACATTCTCCATCAGGTTTTTCTGTGTTTTCAGCCTTTTTTGATCCAGACGGTTGTTCATCAGTCTGGAATGTGTAATATCGAAAGTTTTATAAAAATCATTATAATTTATTTGAGCTAATCTAATTGTCGTTTGAAAGGGATAAAAACAAAACGGCCTGGAAGCAAAATTTACTTAAGAATTGGTTATTCAAAGACACGTCTGTCTTTAATAGTAACAGTGAAATTTGACTGTTTATCATTTTTAGCTGTGATAAAAAAAACGAATTTCAACTTAATATTTGCAAATAAAACATGCTAAGTAGAATTGTTGCTTTCAAACAAGGTTTTATATATATATATATATATATATATATATATATATATATATATATATATATATATATATATATATATATATATTAGAGTGACCGGATCTCATAGAGGGGGAAAAAATGTCGGAATCTTGTTCGTCTGGACCCCATAAAACGATTCCCCTTTCCAGATATTGAGATAGCCGAAATTTGAGCTCGATTAAACGACGTTAACCCGTGCCGCTCGTCGCTCAAAGTTTGAAAAAATCCAAATTTTTGGTCAAAAAGCCGACATATGGAGCCATAACTCCAGAACGGTAAATAATAGAAACACGCTTAATATCTCAAAAGAAAGCTAATGTTGTTCTTCAAAATTTATATTCTATACATAATTGTTGTTATTTTAAGTCAAACCGAGTTACAACAGCCTTTAGCCCCAAAAACGTGACCTGGTACCAGTAGGAGCCAGTTTGGGAGTATTCTAAGAATTTTACGGGTTTTTACATAATGTGTCTCGGAATTAACATTTTTTTGTTAAAAAGTATTTTGGAACTCAATTTTCAAACATAAAGAGCCTTTTGTTCAAATTTAATCTTTTATTATATGGGGATTACCTGACTAGTTTACCAAAGAAAGACCCGTTTGACAGGTAAAAAGGAGGGTGAATCTAATTTCTATTTTAGGGATGGTGATTTTACTTCAGCGTACAACCGACCTTTTATTTATTCAGTTTAGTTTCTAAAGTTAGTTAGATCGAACAATTATCTAGTGAAGATATTTTAAGAGACTGAAGAGGACAGCATCTACCAGGAACTTGAGAGCTTGGAGGAAATGGACATCCCTGAAGAAGCTGCAGAAGATCCAGGACCATCTGAGAGCAAGAGGATGAATGTTTCATTTGCAAGGGGCGTTAAAGAGATTTTAAACATGAATTTGTCCATTTTATTTGATCGATGTAAGGTATCCGACAGAAATGCCACGAGAATTTTAATAGCTACTCTAGAAGCACTAAACCTTGACCCTCTTGAGTACAAAGTCTCGAAAACTTTATTACATGATAGAAGGCAAATGTTCAGAGAACAATATAATAAAAAAATTTTTGATAAAGTAAACATTCCTGAAAAAGAGCCCGTGGTTGTCCATTGGGACGGTAAACTTTTACCGGGTGTTTTAAAAAATGAACAATGTGAGCGAATAGCTATAGCTATTTCATATGGCGAAAAGGAACAGCTGCTGGGAGTTCCTGTAACAGCAAACAGCTCTGGAGAGGAGCAAGCCGTAGCCGTATATGAATGCCTACATCAATGGGGTCTTCTCAACACCGTCAAGGCGATGTGCTTCGACACTACAGCATCCAACACGGGAAGACTCAAAGGAGCATGTGTCATATTGGAGCAAATGTTAGGAAGAGAATTGTTATACCTAGCTTGCCGTCACCATACTTGGAAATTCTGTTAAGAGGCGTATTCGACACAAAAATGGGATCAACCACTGGACCTCATCCAGACATTTTCAAGAGATTCCTCACTGCGTGGCCCAAGATAGACGAAGGAAAATACGACACAGGTATCAGTGACAATCTAATACAAAAGCAGCTAACTCCAGAAGTAATTGCAAATGTTACTGCTGAATTCGAGACCAAATTAACTGAGAGCCACCCCAGAGATGACTACAAGGAGCTATTGCAGTTGGTTCTCGTATTTGTTGGATCACTAGACGGCAATGTTGTGGGTTTTAGAACTCCAGGAGCCATTCATCACGCTAGGTGGATGGCAAAGGCTATTTACTGCTTAAAAATGTTCATTTTTCGTCGTCAATTTAAGATGTCTAAAGAAGAAGAAAGTTCTGTGCGTGCCATTTCTGTTTTCCTAGTTAAAATTTATTGTAAAGCTTGGTTCAATTGCTCCAAAAGCTCATCTTGCACCAAAGCAAGATTTAGGTATTTTGCATAGTCTGTTAGACTATAAAGAATGTGACAACGACATTGCAGAAATAGCCCTGACCAAATTTTCGAATCATTTGTGGTATTTGAATGCAAAGTTGGTGGGATTATCGTTTTTTGATCCCACCATTACAGACGATGAAAAGTTGTTAATTGCTAATAAATTGCTCAGTAGCACAGATGAACCATCACAGCACGCTAGGGTTGTAAATCCAAAAGTTAGAAAAGAAAACTTAAAAGAGGTAGTTGATGGAGGATTGGTAAAGTTACTTACCAAAGAAACGTTTACATTCTTTGACTAATTTAATATAAAAACAGATTTCCTAAGACAACATCCAAACACCTGGTCTCAAAATAATGACTTCCAAGAAGGATTGAAAATTGTCAAAACATTAAAAGTAGTTAATGATATGGCTGAGCGTGGTGTTAAATTAATAACCGACTTTAACGACCTTCTGACAAAAGATGAAGACCAAAAGCAATATGTCCTGCAAGTTGTAAGTAAATGCCGAGCATTATATCCTGACGTTTCAAAAACTGCTTTAACAAAAGCTCTAGAATAGATTAGATAACTATGTAAAATTATCGACTCATGTAGGTACTACGTCTGTATCTTTTCTGTGTCTGTTTTGTATGTATTATATACCTAATTTTTATATTTTAAAATAAAAAATGTCATTAGACTTATCAGTATTACTTGTTTTTTTATTATATTTCTATCTTAAACTCAAAAATATACCAAAAAAAGCAAAATTTATCACTTAATAACAAAATATACGAAGTATGCTCCTAGTGGTACCAGGTCACGTTTTTGGGGCTAAAGGCTGTTGTAACTCGGTTTGACTTAAAATAACAACAATTATGTATAGAATATAAATTTTGAAGAACAACATTAGCTTTCTTTTGAGATATTAAGCGTGTTTCTATTATTTACCGTTCTGGAGTTATGGCTCCATATGTCAGCTTTTTGGCCAAAAATTTGGATTTTTTCAAACTTTGAGCGACGAGCGGCACGGGGTTAACGTCGTTTAATCGAGCTCAAATTTCGGCTATCTCAATATCTGGAAAGGGGAATCGTTTTGTGGGGTCCAGACGAACAAAATTCCGACATCGATTTTTTGCGGTCACCCTTATATATATATATATATATATATATATATATATATATATATATATATATATATATATATATATATATATAGCCTGGTGGAAACAACGAATTTGCAGCATAGGTCAAAGATGTAACATAATAAGTAGATTATTAATAATTGCCTTCAGGCAGGCTAGCTTGTTTACATTACGGAGATTAAATTATATTTGAGTCATCGTGTATTTAGTGTATTGAATGACGGAACCATATATATTGATATATGGCCATATATTACTTAGAATGATGTTTATGTAACCGACATTTTGGTACGCACTAGTTTTGTTTAAAGAGCGAGAAGACGGCCAGCTTTGTTAGATGTCGAATTGCAAATTGTTAATAAAAGTGATTGTTTCTGAAATTATCAAAAATAGTTTGATTTTAAATAGAAGCTAATATATATACATACAGTCGACTCTCTATATAGTGAAAGACCAAAATGTTGACCGAAATTTCACTATAGAAAGTTTTTGACTATATAAAGAAAAAATCCGTATATATTGCTATGTATAATAAATATTCTAGGTCTTGAAAAAATTGCACTAGAAAGAGTTTTTCACTATATAGAGTTTCACTATAAACAGTGTCGACTATATATATATATATATATATATATATTAAATTTGCTCCTGGTATATAAATATTTCATCAGAAAACTAAGATCTTTAATACACAGTGTTGTCGCATTGTGATTTTGGTTCTTTTATAATTGACACTGTTAAATTGGTTATTTTTTGTAAAATAATTTCTTTTTTGAAATTTGGGGAGCTAGGGGCTTGTTGTAACAGGGGTAAGTAGTAACAGGCAATTTTTACTGTGAATCTGAACTGTATAATACCATATTTTTTGCTCAATTTAATTCTTATATCATGCGACATCACGTCATCACAGCCGGTGTCCCGCCCAGCGGCGCAGATTTCGAAAAATTTGGCTTCTCGTGGCTATAATTAATAAATTTAAAAAATTTAGTTCTGCATATAGTTCCAAAATGTACTTAGTTTTAATATTCTTTTAAAAGTTTCACGTTTAGCGACAAAATTTTACGAAATTTTTGTTAAACGTAGAAAATTATGGTACGGGGCTTGTTGTAACAATAATGGGACGCACTGTAATATGTTATCCGGCATATGGCCTTTCAATATCGATACCTTTCAAGACAGTGACTTTCCACCATCCTATGTTACTGATCGTCCAAATCCTATTAAAAAGACAGAAAAATGTAACGTTGGACCTTGAAAATCCAGAATTATTACAATCTGCTCCCGAACTTGATATAAACACTTCTGAAATTATACGTGACATTGAAACTGCAAAAGAACTAACTGCAAGTTGCTGTTTACAAAAACATTTTTCAATAGCAATATGCAAAAGAAAATCCACTCTTTTAACTGATACACCTGAAAAGGAAGCTTTAAGAAAATAATATGAAGAAAAAATGACAAAGAGACAGAAAAAAAGACGGTAAAGATGGATCAAAAGAAAAAGAGAGGGGAAAGGAAAAGGGTAAGGGCAATTCAACAAAAAAGAAAGATGATAAAGAAAAAGTTGAAAAAAGAATTTTGAGATCTGATTCAGAACCTGAAACTGAGGAGTGGCATTGTCCAGTTTGCGGTGATAAAGAGGAATGGGTAGAATGTATATCATGTAAAATGTGGGCACATGTGAAATGTGTGACAGGAGATACTATATCATTTATTTGTATTAATTGTCACTGTGATACTGGTCATGGAGTGGGGTGTCAAATGAAAGCTCGCGAAAACATGAGTTCAAAAATATATGTTATAATACTTGTGCGCACTTTATTATTCTTTAAAAAATGCGAAAAATAGCTGTCCCCCCTTATCTCAATTCTATTCTAGAATGTTCTCCACATGGTGTAAATTAAATGAAAATTATTACGAGTGCATTACCTCTGATAATTTATCTGGATTATAAAAAAAATATATTTTAAGGTCATCAGTTTCCAACAAAGATCGGAAATATACTTTGTTGAAAACTCATTTAGGGTAACAAATTTTTTTTATTTCAAAAGCAATCACCGTACGGAACACTAATTGCGTAAGTCCGACTTGCACTTGGCTGGTTTTATTTCTTCTTTTTGATTTAACATTTTCTAAATTCTAAGGATCATTTAAGAACCTAATTTTAAAAAAAATATTTTAATTTATTCTAAAGTATATTTCAGAAAGTAAAAAATGTTAGGTTTAGATTTTAAAAAACAAGTTCCTACCACTTAGGTAATTTCGCTTCGAACCCCTCTCACTAGAATGACTCTTTAACCCTGTAAGTATATTTTGTCGATGTTTATTTTGGCTAAGTTGTTAGTTCTTCTAACCTTTTTACTTTCGCTGTCGTCCTTCACATTACAATTTGCTACATCAGGTATCAGTACATTGCTCGTCAGAATATCTTCTTTTTCAGCCAACATCGCAGGCTTATTCAAACTTTCTAAAAATTTCATACATTGTGCTTTTTCTGACCTTTTTTTAACAGTGCTTTCTTCCTCCTTTTCGTCTGAGAGTAGTTCTTGGTCTGAGGGTTTGTCAACGTTGCCGGTAAGAATCTAAAAGAAGGTAGCTTCCACTTATTACTTTTAAATACCATATGCTAAGTGACATAATAAAAAATTTACTAACAATTATTTAAATTTAATATTTATTATCTTTAGATATTGAAAGATACTGTATGAATAATATCTCAAAAGCTAGAGAACAATCTATTCAACATGTTTTAAGCTAGTTAAGTACGAGGTGCGTTTAAGTTCTAAGATCTTCAAATATTTTTTTCGGGACTAGGCGGTGATAGAAAGATGGGATTGAGCTGAAATACGTGGGCAGTCTTTATGAATAGGTGATACAGATGGCAGCATCGTACAGCGCAGAATTCCGATAACTGCCGTTAGAGTGAGAAGCGTTTCGAAGACTTGAAATGGCGACGTTCAGTACACTGAACACATTCATCGTCAATTGAATGAGACCTGCGGTGATGGTGGAATGGATATCACCCCTCCCAAGATATATGAATTATTTGAAAATTCTAAAAGCATTAAATTTAACATCAAATCCACAACTTCGACCTAATTTAACCGTTTCAGTAATCGTAATGCTGAACGATTAATTAAAATTACTATTATTTCAATTTAATTAAATTAATAATTAAGAATTAAAAAATTTAATTAACTAAAATCAATCTAATTAATTAAACAAAACTTTTTAGTGTTCCATACAGAGGGAACACTTATGGGATCACTTTGGTGTCTGTTCGTCTGTAACACCACCCAAATATATAAACTGATGGCCCAATCAGAGCCGTGTAGTTTTGAAAGTTAAATTTTGACTTAAGGGGTTAGTTTTATGGGCAGAAAAAGGAAGAGAAAAAATGTTTTTTTTACCAGGTCATCGAGTGGGGTATCGAACGAAAGCTTGTGAAAATACGGGTTCAAAAATATATATGATATAATACTTGCGCACATTTTTCTTTGTATTCTTTTAAAAAAAAAATTGCCAAAAATCGATGTCCTGCCTGTCTCTGGAATATTCTCCATACAGTGTAGAATTAGCGAAAATTATCACGAGTACATTCGTTTGGTAATTTACCTGGTATCAAAAAAAACTATGAAAAAGGTTTTCGTATTATATTTTTAAGTACATTACTGACTGGTAAGTCGCCCTTGTACCGAGATATAATTTTATTTTTTTTTGTTTTTAATTAAACAAATATTCAGCTAGTAAATATTTGTCTCGCACTTTTATTACTAGATTCTAGATTAAGCTAGATTGATTTATTGGCTATTATGTAGCTAAGTTGCTATAACTATTATACACTAAGACTAAGAAAAAAATGTGAAAATACATATTGGATCTTAAGATATCAGGGACTTAATTACCTTAGTGTAGGTAAGGATTTTATTTTATTTGAAAAGCAATTAGGGCACAGAACACTAACTGCGCAAGTCCAACTTGACAGCTGCTTCACTGTGTACCTCTTTCTGCTACGAAGCTTCTGCTTTATGTATGACCACACGTTCTCGATTGCGTTTGCATCGGGCCACTGGAATTGTCAATCTAATGTCGACGATACCAGATCGTTGGAAAAAATTACATGGCTCCAGTCTCGATCTATGTTTTCCTCCGCCCACGCGAGTCGCTTCTCTCTGTTTTTCCCTCGATAATAGCTTCTTTGCTGTACTCCGCCACTACAAATCGTTAGCCCATACATGAGTGCGAATCGTTTCATACGATATATTCAAATTTTTGTGCTTTAGTTTTTGGGCCCCTTAATGCAAAGTTAATTTGAGGATTTCAGGAAATCATTTTTTTGTCACACTTTTCCTCTCGAACCACATTCCGGTAGATCATCACCATTTACCTGGTCACTCCAAAATATTAATGTTATGGTCACTGAGAAACTTTGTCACGACCTTGGTCTTGTGGGTAGGGACCCCATCATGCATAAAATAGTCACACTGATGAATGACCCAAAAATTAAGCAAATGTTTTTCCAAAACATTAATTTGATTGCTTGCTTCCATAGTTACATTATTGGGAAGAAAGTACAATCCTCCCCTCCTTGTTTCCACTGAATGCATCCCACACCATCACACTGTTAGGGTGTTTAACAGTCTTAACCGTATATTTAGGGTCATACCTTGACATGGTACTTGGACCAACCTGAAAGTGCTCTCATCACTTTTCAAATCTCCAATCTTGATATTTTTACAGAAGTTAAGCTTTTTCTTCTTCATTGCTGCTGTGAGCAGGGGCTTCTTTGCGGCACGGCGACTTGGTAGACCCAGGTCCTTCTGCAGGCGGTGACGAACTGTTCTAGTTGTGACGGTTTGGAGGAGCGTAGGGTACTTGTTTTTGAATTCAACGGTGGTTATAGAAGGATTTGACATCACTTCACGCTTCAGGAGCTTAACAGTCCTTGATAAAGTCTTCTTCGACGCGCCAGAGCCTGATTTTTTTTGAGGTACTGTCCCAGGAGGCAATGAGGTCCCTGACCGCTTCAGTTGATAAATTGTTTCTCTCGACACGCCCAGATCTCTGGCTACACCAATCACTGAATCTTCCTTCTCTACCAGACTGAAGGAACGGGATTTCTCTTCTATTTTAAGCTTCTTCCGACCCATTGTGTGCAGTGGTACTAAAGATGTTAGACCTCAAACTTTTAAGAAATGAAAAAAACACTGTAACACTGTTCGACCGGAGAAAGAACGGTCAATCTCACTGTAAAAGTCCACGAGGCGAATTGAGTGTTGGCTGGGTGGGAGAAGGTCGCCTGTGGTGTGCTAATATCGCATATCATCACTAGATTCCTCCCTCATTTTCATAGTGGGAACGGCAAATGAAATTAGTTTATGACGTGGGTTTTACATGTCAAGTTTTTTTTTTTGCCGCACAAGTGTAAAGATTTTTTTTTTTGCCGGCACTGTACTTAGCAGCCGCTGTAGGCGTCATTTCAGACCTTTTGGATGGATAGAGGATCACAGCCTCGAAGCGAGAAGCATATGCAGCAGTCATGTTCGATGATGTACTATTTACCCATAAACAAGGTTAGAAATGAATTGCTTTCTACAAAGCAGTTTTTGCAGGAGTGCCAACAATAACTTAAAAAAAAAGGAATTTCTTTTATAGACTACAAGTTATAGGCGACACGTTCTTACTTGACCGACCGTATATACCTTCAGTAATTCCTCCCCGCTTCTAGCAGTATTAACAGGCGATGATGCAGACGTGGAGGGACTATCTTGAAGTGATGCCTTTGAGGTGGAAGATTTCGGAGTAATAGGTCTGGGAACTTTATAAGCGAAGCCTAATTTTACTAAAGAGTTGTTGATCGATACGTACTTCAATCTGTCAGGCTCCAGAGGACCACCCTGAATTATTAGTCCATACCTGGTAAACAAAGAAATATATGTGTAAACTAGGAAGTAAGTTCTGTAGTAGGTAAATTATATTTAGTATATTGATATTTAGCCCAGTCGCCAGGGGTTTTGAGCTCTCATTAAATGTTAACAAGCTGAATTTTGGCACACAGGTAGTTTTTTAGACGCACAATACGATAAACAAAAGTATTAAAGTTTGATGTACACTAAGCCCACAAAATCTAAAATAAAATCAGAAATTTGGTTTTTCGGTAATATCTCGAAAAATAAAAAAGATATCAAAAAACTAATAGCACCACGTGAAAGAGCCGGAAACATTACAAAAAGCGGTATATAGATTTTTTTCCACATTTTTTTATTACCGTGAGAATTTATTAAAAATTCGGATAGGTGAATCAAAAAGTGTAGCGCGCTAAATAGGTTAATTTCAAATTAACCTACGCGTACCGCTTGAAGGTTAATCAATATTACTTGTTTTCAGAGTGTAAAAAAAATTAAAAGATAGCTTTTTGAAGAGGATACTTTCAGCTTTCTGATGATAATAATAGTTTTTATTTTTGTTGCTTTATAATTTGTAAAACTTAAAACGAAATTTCTGTTTGCAGGATTTTAACAGGCATACAGTAAATTACAAATATCTAATAAAATATAGTATTGAAAAAAATCCTTGTGCATGTATCATTATTATACCTTAAGTTTCAATATAAGAATATTTAAAAATACACACATTGTCTGTGTTATTTAAAAATTGAGTTTTAAAATATGAAAATTTGCCTGGTGTAGTGCGCTGCCGGCAATTTTACGTTCAAAGCAGTAAGAAATGGTCAAAAAATGTCGGACATTTTTTTTTTAGTTACATTTAAAAGTATACTTCTTATTAGAAAATCAATAAAAACTTTCTCTTTTTTTGGAATTTTTCTCTTGAAAAAGTGTTTATGGTGAGAAATTAAAGATAAAAGTCTAAACTTTAAGTATAAAGTATTTATATTTCATTTAAACATCCAGGTACAAAGAAAACAGTGACTGAAAACACAAAAATTCTAAAGTACTCGAAGAAATTAAATGAATTATGTACTCTCTGGTCGTCATATTGGATCCGCCATTTTGAATCATCGGTTTCTTAATCAGCACCCCGAGAAACCCCTTAATAACCAATTGTAAATATTTAGCGGTATAAAAAAACGTTAATTTAATAATAAATGAGGTTGGACGCATGATTCCCACTACAACTGAAGGGGTTAAACCAGCCATTTTATTTTAAATAATTTTTTTTAATTACTATAAAACTAAAAAAAATAATCTATATACCAATTTTTGTAAAACTTTCTGTCCTTTCACGTGGTGCTATTAGTTTTTCGATATCTTTTTTATTTTTCGAGATATTTGCGGAAAACCGCGCAATAATAAATGAGGTTGGACGAATGATTCCCACTACAACTGAAGGGGTTAAACCAGCCATTTTATTTTAAATAATTTTTTTTAATTACTATAAAACTAAAAAAAATAATCTATATACCAATTTTTGTAAAACTTTCTGTCCTTTCACGTGGTGCTATTAGTTTTTCGATATCTTTTTTATTTTTCGAGATATTTGCGGAAAACCGAATGCACCCTGTTAACATTTAATGAGAGCTTTTTGTCATAATTTGCCTCTGACGACTGGGCTAATTAAAAAAAAATTGACGACAGCATGGATTGTTCCCTTAACCTCTTTAAAAACTGAAATCGCAGACAAAATGTTAAGTATCCACCAGCTGACAATGTAGTGTTATCCTATATGAGGCGCTGAGAGCCAGAGTAGATCAACCTTCGCTAGCCGTGATTTCAAGAAAAACGCTTTACAAAATGGTACAAATTTTTTGTCAAACTGTTTTAGGCCAGTTTTGAAAATGGATCCTTACATTTCTGCTTTTGTAAATTCAAGAAGAGACATATTTTAAGAATATATTATTGGGTGACTGCAAAAGTTCGTGCCCGATTAGAAACCAAAAAAAACACATTTTCATGAAAAATAGTATTTATTAATCGATAACGTACTCTCCATCATTTTCTATAACTGTTTCCCATCGTTTTACAAGTTTTTGAATTCCTTTTTTGTAGAAACTGCGTGGTTTCTTTTCAAAGAAATTCGTAAGGTAGTTTTTGATTTCTTCCATAGAATCAAATTTTTTGCCTTTCAAATTATTTTGCAGAGAACGAAACAGATGAAAATGTGAAGGGGCAAGTCAGGGGAATACGGCGAGTGCTGGAGGATTTACCCTTTTGACTCCGCAAGTTTTTGCAGTGTCTGTTAAGTGACATGTGGTCTAGCGTTTTCATGGTGAAAGATGATGCCCAGATGATGCCTTTCGATTGACCAAATTTGGACGTTTTGCTTGGATTTCAACACTGAGTTGGGTGAGTTGCTCACAGTACTTCTTCGTAGTTATTATTTCGCGACGTGGAAGAATCTCATGGAAACAGTTCAGTTTGTTCCGTTCTGTTAAAAAGTGCGGAACCCATATATCGAGTTTCGAAGTGTATCCAAGTTGCTTTAAATGACGAAATGCAGTCAAATTGTCGACATTTAGTCTCTCAGCAATCTCTTCAGTGATAATTCGTGGATTATTATTCACTAAGTCACAGATAAAGTCATTATCGATGCCAGAAGATCGCCCAGAGCGAAGTTTATCGTTTAGATCAGTGATTCCCAAAGTGGTTCAGGTGGACCTCCAGGGGTCCACGGGAGACTCGACGGGGGTCTACGTTGGCGTCAAAAAAAAATGGGGGTTCACAGATTGTAAGTGGAGGTCCACGAAAATTTATCTGGTTTCGATAGTAAAGAACAAAAATGTTGGCTTGGCTTTACCTATCAGTGTAGGCAGATAATACACTACTCAAAAAAAATTAAGGGAGCAAAAAAAAATTCCAAATTTTTCGGTGATTTTTGACAGGCTGTATTTCGGTGAAAAATGGTCGTATTAAGACTTAAAAAAAAGCATTTTGAAGCTTTAAGATTCTAATTTTCAGATTTTTTGGCTAAAATTTTTTAGGAGCTACGGTTCTCATGCAATCCTAACAGATAGCGCGAAAAAATAATATTGCAAATATTTTGCTTTTTTTTTTTGGTCCACGGGCTTGAAAAAAATTTTTTCAGTTAGGCCGGCATATGGATCAGATATCCTGTTTATTTAGCATTAATTTCCTTGTTTTAAAACCTACCTTATTTTTTTTTGAGTAGTGTATTTTCAGAAGGTCAGCGACTGTTACTTGTATAAACTTGCATATTCGATATTCAGTACAACGCGCGTCGACACTTGCAAAACGCCGCCCGCAACGCAAGTCGTTCAGACGTGCAAAGGGACGAAATACGACTTGTGCTGTGCTTGCAATCTTGCATGAACTTGTTTGATTCTTCACCAATATAAATACGAATGCCAAGGACAAACGTTACTCATTTGTTTCCGGAATTTTGAAAAGAAAAGTGTGAGTGAATAGATGTCAGTGTTTGCCAGTGCCGGAAAAAGTAAGTACCTGCCTATTTGTTATTCATACTTTTATTTTATATTGTAATAATATTATATTTGTTATGTTCGCGTGTAGTAGGTACGTAATAAAAATTAAATACTGAACAGGGCCATTATTCGATACTTCTATAAAAGAACAGAAAGCCGAGAAAGATTGAACTTTTAGTACTTTTTATTATAAAATTATTTATTTACCCGACTGTGGTAATTCACTAAAGAAGAGATATATGATTGACCTGCATGTGTGTACATATCTCAGTGCCCTCGTAGTTGCTAATGCTAAATGACTAAAAATATTTTCATAAATTGTACGTGTCTTTATGTACCACTCGTAACGTACATCAAAGTAATAAATAAATTATTAAAATCGCGGAGTTTTGATGTCAAAATATTCTTTAAAAGTATTTTCTCTCGAATTTACAGAAATGTATCAAAATATAATTAATCAAAAAATATTTTATATTACATTAAAATAGGTTCAGCCGTTTTGTGAAAACCTCTATATGGGTCTTAGCAGTTTATTACTTTCAATAATTAAAATCAGTTTTGCCGTCGGCATTTTGGTTTTTTCATTGCAATAATTAATTAATCCTATTTTAGTCTGTTAAAATAGCCATATCCTGTTAAAGTCGCCTTATGATTACTAAAACACACATTTTTTTCTTTACAGGTAGGTAACTGACACGAATCATGGCTGAATCTAAGAAGAAATGTCGACAGTACTGTGTTGATTATTTGAAATTTGGTTTTCTTCCATCAAAGGCAGACAAACGATTGCCCATATGCCTTTTATGCAACAAAGTTTTGAGTAATGACTCTATGAAACCATCAAAGCTCGAAGATCATCTAAGAAGGTGTCATCCTGATAAAATAGGTAAAGATTTAAAATATTTTCAAACATTGAAGGAAAAATATGAAAAGAGACCCACCGTGCACAGTATGTTCGCTTCAACGTCTCAAAGTAACGATGATGGCTTGCTGGCATCTTACAATATCTCATTGCTCATAGCGAAATCTGGAAAACCGCACACCATCGGAGAACAGTTAATTTTACCCGCTGTTGAAGAGGTTTTAAAAACTGTTCTGCACAAACCTCCATTTGACGTACTCAAAAGAATTCCTTTGAGTAACAACACTGTACAAAGACGTACTGTTGAAATGAGCTCTGATACTGAAAGCTTCTTGTGTAATTATCTGCAAACAACTCATTTTTCTATTCAACTGGACGAGTCAACTTTACCTGGTAATGAAGCATTATTATTGGCATATGTTCGATTTGTTATGGACGAAGAAATCCATGAAGAGCTGCTATTCGCGAAAACTTGGGAGACGGACACTAAAGGCGAATCAATATTTAATGTCCTGAGTGATTTTTTTAAGGAAAAATCGATTCCATTTACAAACATTATTTCGGTGGCAGCAGATGAAGCTCCTGCCATCTTCGGGCGATATCGTGGGTTTATAAGCCATCTTAAAAGAATTATACCAGGAGTAAGTGCAATTCACTGTGTCATCCACCGACAACACCTGGTAGCGAAAAATTTGAGAGATAGGTTGCACCAATCGCTTCAATTTTGATTAAAGCAGTTAACAAATTAAGAAGCAATGCGTTGAATACCCGTTTATTTGCACAATTGTGCGACGAAAATGATGAAGACTTCCAACGATTGCTCTTACATACTGAAGTACGCGGTGCATGTTTAACAAGATTTTACTCACTTTTTGAATCAGTTTTAGAGTTTCTGGAAAGTAAAGATCCAGATTTAAAAGAAAACCTGATCAAATTGAAAGCAGACATCGCGTATTTGACAGATTTGTTCAAAAAATTTAATGACATTAACTTGCAGTTACAAGGGGACAGCCTAAATTTAATAAAAACAAAGGGTGTAATTTCGGCTTTTCTTGGAAAATTGAAATTTATGAAGCAAAATATTAGTCGGCGCGAATTCTCCCAGTTTCCAAACTTGTCACAGGCAGAATGTCTTGATGAGGATATTCAGACATATGTTCAACATTTAAATGCCCTGCATGATGACTTCAAAAATAGATTTGACGATGGAAATACTACCATGGATCATAAATCCATTTGATGAAACGGAAGTGGCGAATGTGGTATTACAAGAGGAGCTACTCGAGCTTAGCACCAATAAGGAGCTGAAGGTGAAATTTAAAAAAAGCTATCAAACATTTTGGCTGCAGGCACAAATACCCGAAAAATATCCTGGGCTGTGGGAAATTGCGAGAAAACTTTTGATAGCGTTTCCCTCGTCATATCTTGTCGAAAAAAGTTTTAGTGTCGTTACAAACCTATTAACAAAAAAGGGAGCAGATTGAACATCACAGAACGGGAGATTTGCGGTTATTCCTTACAAAACTGAAACCAAATATTGATAATTTGCTGTCAATCCATCAAGTACATCCCTCCCATTAAAATTATGACTATTTTTTTTTAATTGTTGATTTGCATTGTTGAAGTTACGATACGTTATTAATGTTTATTTTTAATTCTATTATGTCTGTAATCATATTATTTTAATAAATAGAACACAAGTAAATATATTATTTTTCTTTTTATTTTGACCACTTCGAATTTAGGGTTGGAACTCAGCCACCTAAGAAAATGTTTGCGATCACCCAATAGTTTTATTACCAAATACTGGGAGCTTGGGATGTGGGATAGTCCACTCTGGTTCTTAACGCTTCATATATACGGAACACAGACAAAATATGTGGAATGTTTCAGAAATTCAACATACGCAAAATTTTTAGCGCTTGAAAGAAAATTGGGCAATGTCTGCGATAATAAAAGAATACCTCCATAAACTGAAGGTGTTTACAAAACTTTCTGTTTTTACGTAGTGTGTACCTAATAATTTAAAAGATGTACATAAATACTGAGGGTTGCTATAAACCGGTTCATCGAAGTAGAGTGTACATTGTATGTGAGCGTTTTCCGAAAACAATAATCCTGCGACTATCGCACAACGAGAATTTCATGTTGAATATTTTTAAAAGGCATAAACAAAGTTTAAATAACTCAAAGTTCAAAATAACTAGAGTTTTCTGTAAACTTTTCAACTTATCCTACAGAAAGAATACTTCGTCTCTGTTGTAAATGCGCTACAATTTAATCGATACCCAAAAAAGGCAAGAAGACCTTGCTAATACACTACCGACCGCTTTCAATAATATCGAAAGTTATGGAAAGGGCTATGAATTAGCATCTTTTAAATTATCTAGAAGGATTTAACATTATTACCGATCATCAATATGTGTTTGGAACAACGCAATTGAGCATTTTGGAGAATCTCGACCGGCTGCACTTGATATATCCAAGGCATTTGACTGTATTTGACAGTATGGATTGTTGGCTAAGTTATGCTGTTATAGTATATCTGAGAGGTTTTGTTTATGGCTCTCGGGTTTCCTCAGTGAGTGTTCCTTACCAGTGGCGGATTTCTTTCTAATACCTTCATTATTAACGCCAGTTGTCTTCTACTCTCTTTCTCATTTCCATTAATGATCTGCTGGAAAGGACCAGAAAGTCAATCTACAGCTTTGCAGATGACAGTACGCTTATTTTTTCATTCAATTTGAACGTTAGAACATCAGCTACTCGGGCAAATATCTGCAGATCGCAGAAAGTCGTTCGACTTAACAAAGATTTAGAAACAATTCTATCTTGGCGTGACAGTAACAAAGCAGAATTTAATGCTCCAGGAGCCTAGGCAGTTTCTTCTAAAAAGTTAATGAAACCGACAGAGTTAAGTAGGGGCATTCCATTTCTCTAGCGTCGTAACTCAAGCTGAGGGCCGTTAAGCTGGAAATATTATTTAACTAGAAAGCTTTACACTCTACAACTGTTATTTCCGTACAAAGTTCAAATTCAAGCAACGAAGAAATAGTGCTCCCATGTTTGGGGCTCTGCTCCCAAACATACACTGTGTTTGTTGGATTATATTCAGAAGAGGGTTTACCAGATGTAGCCTGCTAATTCCTTCCAGAGCGGTGCATACTATTGGTCATATACGTGAAGCAGTCTTTTAAATCCCTTTGGAATGATTAGTTTCCCACCGAGTACAACTTACAGCCATTCAAGAACCACGTGAATTTCTTTTTCCGCACAGGCGTCGCTCCTGCAGCGCTTTAGGGATTCTCCTGTAGCACGTGTGCTACGCCCGTAAAAAAAACAAATAATTAAAAACTGGGTGACTAGGTTGATCTTTGAAATTACGTAGTGAATATATCAGATATTGACCGAAATACGACAATTGCATACGTATAACGTTCAATAGAGCAATTACATGAAGTTAGTTGACGTTTTACTTACCACATATAGAGCGGCAAACTTTTCTGGGATAATTCGGTGTCGGCCACAGGAGCTTTACTGGCATAAATTCTTTTACGCTTGTCGAAGATGTCCTAGAATATAAATGTTAGATTAAATATTTTCAAAGCGGTAAGATACAAGCTGTATACAACGAATAACTACCAATATTAAACATAGTCAGTATTTTGGAAATTATTGATTGTTTTGCCTTCTGTCAAACCATCTCGGAACGCCAATTCCCAGGCTAGTTAGGAATGATGGTGCTTGTAATTGGAAGGTCTTTGGTTGAAGACGGGTACGTTCTTAATAGTGAATCGTCATTATCTGAAGATGCATCTTTTATCGTACTATTATATTACGCTAGAATGGCGATAAAATAGTGATTCTTGCTCCACCTTCTCGATTCTAGTTGGGTTATCTAGCCGTGAATGACACTTCCTGCTAGTTCGACAGATGGGAGAGTAATACAGTCGGTCAAGTAATAACGTATCGCGTATTGCTCATTAAAAAGTGTATTTATTTAACAGTTTTTTTACATCATTTGACTGTAAAAGAATAAAATGCTTGTGATTCAGTAGTTCGTCCAGTCCCCAATAGCGTCGATGATCTCCTGGCATCTTCGGGGCATACTTTCGACGAGATTTTCCGTGTATTCTTGGGGCAAAGATTTCCAAATTGCCCGAAAACTACTGCGTATAGAACGAATTGTGTATTACGGTGATGCAGGAGGAAATTTTTCTCGCTCCAAACTTCTGGCTGCTTTCGAACTAACTGAAAGGTCAGCGTACGGCCCAGAGCTTCGTCCCGAATTCTTTTCAAGTCATTTCATATGTTTCAGTCGCACTGTTCCCGGGTTTAAAACAAAACTTTACATAAATGGGCTTCTATAAATAGCAGAAATACACAATTAGAGTTTACGCAAACGGGCATACGGGATAAACTGAACGAGCTAGCAAGTTTAAAACTAGTCAGGTAGCGCTGTTGGGGGTGTACTTACCGCCACCTATCGACGTGAGTCGATATTATTTCGCGTTATTGCTATATAGCGGGAACTTTTAGATTGTACCACATAGTTGAAATAAGCAATCTTATAAAGCTGTAAAATATTCTTAGTTCTATGTTTTGCTTTGAAAGAGACCATTTTTTTTAACTGCACCTATATAATTAATAATTCTTCTTCCCCTTCTTCTTTCTTATACGATGTGTCATATAAGTAGGCATAAAATGCCTATTTTATCCCTATTAGGCCTCTTCCGATATGAACGTCCAGCATTCTTTCCACCTTTTCGGAGGTGTGCCCCTGGTTCTTCTACCGCAAGGTTTATTGAGTGGCTCTTTTTGCCAGTCTGTTGTCCATCCGATCTACGTATTTATTCGACTGTTTTCTTCGAGTTCTGGTCCATTTGGATATTATATTACTTAGTTCTTGTAGATATTTGCTGCGGATTCTGTGATGTTTAGTTTTTCTATGTATGTCTCTAATCCCCTTCATTTCTGTTGTTCTCATCATTTTTGCTGTTTTATATGTATCAGCGCTTGTTTCTACAACATGTGTGAGGATCGGTCTCACTGTCGTCTTGTATATTCTTATTTTGTTTTCCATTGTAAGGTATTTTGTTTTTCGAGACTACATCCTTCAAACAACCTGCTATTTGTGATGGCTTCATAGACTGTTTTACTTCCGTAGCTTGTTATCATTGTTCCCAGGTATTTAAAATTATTAATTTATTCAATAATACTTTCTTGGATCTCCAGGTTGGATCTTAGTAATTCTTTTGAGGATAGCATGAATTGTATCTTGAATGTGTTAATAATCATGTTTACTTTTCTTGCTTCCAAATTAAAGGCCTGAAAGCTCTCCTGAAGGTTATCCTCAGAATCGGAGATGAGGACCGCGTCATCGACGGAGCAGATTGTGTGGAACTGTATGTTGCCCATTTTGTATCCTCTAGTTTTTGGGAGATTCTCTACTATTCTGTACATGACGAGGTTGAAGATAAAGGGATTAAGTGAATCGTTTTGTCTTATTCCGATGTTTATTGTTACCTCCTTGCTTGCAGTAGATGTCACACTTTTACATTTCTTTTGCATTCTGTGTTAATGTCATTTATGATTTTTATTAGTTTCTGGTTTATCTGCTTTTCTTGAAATATTTTTATAATATCTTTAATCTTTAGCGAAAACTTGAGTCAATGTCGACGAAACACATATATACAGGTTTGTTAAACTCTTTAGCTTTCTCCATTATCTCCCTCACCATAAATATAGTATAACGGTTTTTGCACAATCCCTGTTTTTTTCCTCTCTGAACTGAATACCCTGACCAATTCCTTCCGGTGTGATTTTTATTAATACTTTTAAGGTAGTATTTAGGAGCGTTATTCCGCGGTAGTTTTCGGATGAGGGCTTTTGCCCTATTTTGAATATTGGGATTGTTATGTTAGTTTTCCAATCATTAGGTATTTATGCATATTTATTACGTTTGTAAAGAGCTGTGCTAGTTGTTGGTGTAGGTTTTCTCCTCCATATTTGAGCATCTCATTTGTAATGTTATCTGGTCCTCAGCTTTTCCTATTTTTATGACTTTTATAACTCTTTCTGTCTGTTCCAACATTACTAATACAATTTATCTAATTTATTTCTAGAAAACAAATAAATTCTTAAAGTAACACGCCCTTGGCATGTGGCATGTATGACGTCAGCGAATACCTGCCTATGAATTTTTTACCAGGGCATGGGAAATCAAGAAGTATGGCAAACAGTGCGCTTTTAAACAATTTTCAAAACCGCCTGAAAAAAAAAATGGATGACCATTTACCTGTAATGCTTCAATAGACGAAATACTCCACTTTCCAGTACCGCCAGCAGGTTTTATATAGGCCAAATGGCTTTTGATCACAGCCTGCGGATATTTCATGAAATACTTGTTGTATATGTAGATCCTGTCTATAGAAACAGTGATTTCTTTCACCTAAAAAGTATATTTAATCGAGGATTTTTAGAAGAACTGAGTCAACAAATTTGAACGAAATAAACAAAGTTCACCCAGTCGCTCACGAAGGCCTACTTAATTTTCTTTTTTTTCCCTTGTATATGCATCGTGTATTATACATGTACAGTACAATCCTGATTATCCGAATCGCGATTACCTCAAATCCGACTCCCCGACGTCTAGGATTTCACCGCTGTCTATGTTTTGGTTAGTCGACGAGTGTTATAAGTTACTCATTACATCTATTATTATCGCAGAGGTAATAGTTTCGTTTTAATAGATATTTTTACAAAATAGAGCGTCATAATAATAAGCGTAAAAGTGTTGTTATTACCTTAAAAAGAAATTTGAAGCAATTCAACGTTTAGATAATAGTGAACTTCTTAAAAATATAGCGAAGGATTTAGGTGTAGCCGTGCGTACTGTTTCAGAGTGGAGAAAAAATCGCGAAGAACTTGAAAAATGGTGTAGTGTTTTGTCATCGCCCACACAGGCACGAAAAAGTATGAAAAGCGCTGAATACCAAAAAGTGGATGATTCTTTATTTTTATGGTTTACACAGAATCGAGAACGTGGAATAACAATTTCAGGAACAATTTTAAAACATAAGGCAGTGAGTTTAAGCGAAGAGTTGCCGGTTATTGAAGCGCCTGTAAATTTTTCTGCAAGTGATGGATGGCTAGACAGGTGGAAAAAAAAGACATGGTGTACGTCAACTGAAGGTTTGTGGAGAAAGATTGTCGGCTGATGTATCTGCTGCAAAAAAATGTTCAGAGAATTTTGAGCAGCTTATGAAAGAACATGGTTTATAACCAGACCAGACCTATAATTGTGATGAAACAGGCCTGAACTACAAAATGTTATCGTCAAATACCTTAGCTTCAAAAACGGAAGCTAGAGCACCTGGTTACAAACGTAGCAAAGAACGTATTACTGTTCTTGCATGCAGTAATGCTTCTGGAAGCCACAAACTCCTATTATTATGTATTGGTAAGTCAGCAAATCCACGAACCTTTAAGAATATTCGTCGCAATGCTTTTCCTGTTTTGTATAAAAATCAAAACAATACCTGGATAAACGCGATTCTATTTAGACACTGTTTTTTTGGAGATTTTGTTCCCAAAGTGGAACTTTTTTTAAAAGAACATGGATATCCTAGAAAATGTATTCTGTTACTAGATAACGCCCCCACTCACCCAAGTGCGGAGCAACTTGAAAATGGGGAAATAAAAGCAACGTTTTTTTTCCTTCTGCTGTAACTTTTCTCATTCAGCCTATGGATCAGGGTGTACTGGAAAATTTAAAACGCAATTACAGGCGTTTGTTATTAGAGCATATTTTGGAAGAAGTAGATGAAAATGGCAATCTTTCTCATTGTCTAAAAAAGATAAATTTGAAAAATGTTATACATTGGATAGCTTCCGCCTGGAATCAAGTAAAGAGTAGTCCTCTGGAAAAATCTTGGTCCGCAAGAGGAGAGATATTACTCAGAGGCAGAAACAGAAGATAATGAAAGTTTACATCAAATTATTACAAGAATATCAGGATGTGAAACTGTTACGGAAACCGATGTTTGTGAATCGTTAAACAGTGATAGTGTGGAAGATGAAATGACTGACCAAGAATTAATTAAAAGTGCATGCAAAACTGCTAATAAAATAGACAGTGATGACGATGATGATAACGAAGTAGAAGCCACTGATAATATTCCAGTAAAATGTCACATTCAGAAGGACTAGAGGCCCTAGAAAAAGCGTTAACTTATGTAGAACAACAAGAAAATGCAACCGCCGCGGACGTTTTGCTTATCAAACGTTGGAGAGACATTGCAGCCAAAAACAGAACTAACGTAAAACAAGTCAGTTAAAAATTACCTCATTTTTAAGACATTAAAGTTAAGAATGAAACTGTTTTATTTTCGATTTTCCGTACATATACATAAAATAAGTAAACTAATTGTTCTATTTTTTGTTTTAATAATTAACTATGTACGTAATAGCATATCGTATAAATGCTTTTAAGTCAACCTGCAATGTTGTATTCATTCTAAATTTCTACTTTATAAAAAAAAAATCGGATTAACCGAAATTCTACTATATATATATATATATATATATATATATATATATATATATATATATATATAAATATATATATATATACACATGGTTTGTCCAAACAGTAATGAAATTGGTTCCGCAAAACACGATTTAATGATTTTTTTCATTTTACAGAACACTGATGGCATTCCTCAAAGTCTTGAACTGATAGGCCGTTTAAATCTTGTGTAACGGTCGCTTGCACGTTCTCTTGCCAGGCACTCCCTCAGTAACAACGATGTGTGACTCGGCGCATTGCCGACGTTAAGATCCTAGTCGGTGTCAATTTTTAGCTTGACACGCACAACAGTTCTCAAGCATTTAAGCACCAATTAATAACATTTTTGCTTCGTAGGTCTGCATATATCTGCATTTCTAACGTCTCCTTAGCCGTTTTAATAAGTTTGACACAACCGCTATTCGAAGATAGTCTGCATTTTTGTCTGTGACACCAATCTAAAACAATTATCTCCTTGGCTCGTGATTTGAATTCAGCAACGGCTCGGAGGCGACTGGGCTAGGTCGGACTGTGTCTGTCATACTCCAACACACACCCTGTCGCAGATGTTTCGACAAGTAATTTTTTAGCATTGGCGATGTTTACAGGTGAGTAGTTTTTCCCTCAAACCCGTTCACTATTCATCTCCTGAAAAAAGTTTAATACAAAAGTTATTCACTTTTGTAGGCTAAATATTTTTATAACTGGCAATTTCTGGTTAATATCAGTTTAAAAATTATTAGCAAAAAACTGAAAATTGGCTCCTATTTTCCAGGGTGGCGAATAAAGAACAACTTAGAATTTTCGCGACTTAGGCTTTGATGAGCAACTAGGCTAAAAAGTTTGTAGCTGCATTACGGTAACAAGTATTCAATGAGTAGTTTTTTAGAGAATTTTTGAAGGTCGAAAAAGGAGAGCATTTAATATACATACCTTATCGTACAAATAAACTTTGTAATTTCCATCAATTTCTTCTAAAATTTTACCCCTTACATATTCATGCTCTACCTCTACGACGCACTGGTCTCCATTTTTCCACTTATCTCTAGTTTCTCGTACTTCACTGTAGTGAATTTGGAGTTCTTTAAAACATCTCGCTCTCCCTAAAATATCACAAGAACACATAAAGAAAATAGGTCGGAAACTTTTTGGGATAAGATCATGTCAAATTGAAGTGACTTTCCGACGTTTAAAATCTGATTGCACGGGGCATTCTTAGGGTTCTTTACTCGTCAAAAGAACCGGTCAAGGGCAGGTCGGACTTGCGCAGTTAGTGTTCCGTACCGCTTTTAAAATAAAAAAATCTTGTTACGGATGTATAAGAGGATCAGTGCCTTTACAAAACACACCCCAAATGAGTTTTCAAAAATCAATATCTAGAATTTGAACACGAACTAGTATCTTTTATCATTTGTATAAGCCATATACCATCTTAAATAGGTGGAGAGACTATTATTAATACATTTCAAAAAATTTAAGTTAAAATCGCCCACAATAACACAGGCCAACATTTTCTAAACCTTGAAATCAGACTATACTTTTTCGTAGGTTTTCGTGTACTGAATCCAAATCCGACCGCAGATCTGCTCCATCACATCAGGGTTTCGAGATATCCTAACCTAAAATGCATAAAACACGGTTTTTCTCTATATTCGGGATTATATTACACCGCGAATTAATTTTTCTCCACAAAACGATTCCTTCAGAATTTTCATCCATTACCTCTATAAAAATGCTGTACTGCTTGTTGGTCAGGTCTCGCTTGGAATATTGCTGATGTGTGTGGAACCCACCTGTTGCTTGCCATGCTAGGAGCTTGGAGCTCGTTCAGAGTAAATTTCTACGTCATATTAATTATAAATTCTTTAACAATGATTCCTTTAGTTATTCAAAACTGACATCTATATTAAACTTGAATACCCTGTCTAACCGGAGAGTTTCAACGAGATCTTGTAATGTTCTTTAAAATTTTATATGCCATTGTAAATTGTCCAGAACTTTTATCTCAGATTAATTTGTATGCACCCTCTAGACATACTAGATCTACGTTGTCCTTCTTTAAATCTTATCATAAGACAACCTATGGAACTAATACCTTCATGACAAGATCTATGGGCATTGTAAATAACTGCCCATCACTGGGAAATAAAACTCATTGCGGCATCTGAAAGTACTACTCTTCCCTTTCAAAATGCATTTTGAATTTATTTTATTTCTTCTCGGAGAAATCGTCCGTTGAAATTAATTAGTTTGGCGTTTTCGTTACAACCATACCAATTTGGTTAAGAGTTCGTTACGTTTGCCTTTCTGTTATGTTAAATTCTGATTCTTTTAGGATTCGAGAATGTAATATCTTTTATTAATTCTCACTCCACGCGTAAGGTTATGTTAGGTTCATTTGCCTATATGCTAGTTTAGAGATTAAGAGTGTAATGTCTTTTATCGATAAAGTATTGAAGAACGAAGTATTATCGAGAAGAACTGAAGTTGTGTATTTTTGCTAGAGAATCATGATTACGGAGTTTCCATTTAAAAAATCAGACTTATCGGAAGTTGTGCCGAGTTTATGGGCTTACAGTAATGAGTGAAGGAAAGGTTAGACAATAGTGTCGAGACTTTAAAAATGGCAGCACAAATGTGCATGATGAAGAGCGGAGTGGCAGGCCCAGTATCCAGACCGATGGAATCGTTCAACAAGTGGACTAAAAAGTGCGATCTGATCGACACTACATGGCTTTGCAAAATTTACAAGTCATACGACAAAATGAGTATAATTATATAGGTATATTAATTACCGCAACAAAACAGTGGAGAAACTTGTTGGGCATGAGTCATAAAAACTATCATAATTGCTTACTTGTGGGTAGAGAGCAAACCTGTATTGCGACGGAATATGAGAATATGACACAAGTAAGATTTTAGATTATTACAAATTTTCCCGAACTAAAGTTACCTGTATAACTAATTAAAATTTAAGGATTGTAATTTCAACCGCTTTCTATTAGATAATAGGGCTACATTTGGCACACACTGATCCCTGAACATAATACACCTCCACATTATCTTACTCTGGATCGATAACATATTTTTTTAATTTAATTTATAATCCGCTAAAATTAAACAGATTCAAACTATATCAATGTCCTTCAGACACAAGAATAACATATATAATGTATTATTATAATACTGTCTGCTGTTCGCATATCGTTTATTTTTTTAAGAATACAAGGGCTGCCTTTTAAGTTTTTTACAAACGACCACTAGATAGCGCTATTGAGATGTGACATTACCATTGTTGTAAAATTTGACATTGGTTATTGGTAATACAGTGGCAGCTCAGAATTGGCCGAGTAGTTTGTTAGCAGTGAGCGTTTAAAAAAAAAACAGTTTTGTGAACAAATGGAAATTTCACGTAAAAGTTTTCGTTGGATGATTTTTTACGAATTTAGTAAAGGGCTAACATAACAACAATGCCTCGAATAGCTTCGGTCAACTTTTGGTAATAAATCATCATCAGAAAAGACTGTTTACAATTGGTTTGCAGAATTTCGTCATGGTTGTGCTTCTGTCAGTGATGAATTTTGTGAAGGTCGACCAAAATCGGTGGTTGTTCCAAAAAACATTAATGTTGTGCGACACATGATTGAAGAGGCTCGGAATGTGATTTACCGTGAGATAGATTAGGTATATCGAAGACTGCAATATATTAGATCTTGCATGAATATTTAGCTGTGAAAAAGATCTGTTCCCGTTGGATTCCGCATAATTTAACCGAAACTCAAAAACAGGCTCTTGTCAATTGGTGTAACGAAATGCCCAAAAAATTCGACGAGGACATGCACAAGCCATATACAACAACGTAACAGGAGACAAAACTTGGTTATATTCGTACGAGCCGGAAACTAAGCAACAATCAACTGTTTGGGTGTTCCAAGATGAACCGAATTCTTAAAAACTGTATCCCAGGTGTACAAGTATGAAATGCGAAATTTTTTTTCTAAAAAAACATGTTAAATTCGGAGGAATGATAAAAAGTGCTTTATTTAAAGTATGCTCCATCGCTGGTTATACATTTTTCCCATCTTTCGGGCAATTTGTGAATACCACACCAGTAAAAATCTTCCCCTTTTGCTGCGAACCATTTATCGAGCCATTTTTTCACATCTTCTTACGAACCAAAGCGCTGCTCAGCAAGTGCGTGACCCATCGATGCAAACAAGCCGCACGGGGTAGAACTTCCCAGCTGAGTGCTTCCAACGTGTCGCGAACTGGTTTTGCCGTATGTGATGGAGCATTGTCATGAAGAAAAATGACTTTGTGTTGCCTCTTTCGGTATTCTGGCCTTTTTTCAAGCAGCGAACGGTCCAAATCGGTCAATTGTTGTTGGTAAAGTTTAGTATTAACCGTTTTTCTCCAGGTTTTAACAGCTCATAATAGACCACGCCCCTCTGGTCCCATCAAACACAGAGCATCGTCTTTCTGCCAAAGCGATTCGGTCTTGCGGTCGATGTGAATGGTGCGTCTAGGTCTACCCATGATTTTTTGCGCTTGAGATTCTCAAAATAAATCCACTTTTCATCCCCTGTAATTATACGATGCAAAAACGACTTCCTTTTGTACCGAGCGAGCAAAATGTCACACGTGTTTTTGCGCTTTTTAATTTGCCTGTCGTTCAACTCATGTGGTACCCATCTACCGGTCTTCTGAATCTTTCCCATCTCTCGTAGCCGATTGGAAACAGCTTGTTGACTAACGCCCAATTGCTCGGCGAGTTGTTTTTGTGTTTGCGAATCATCTTCGTCCAACAATGCTTGCAATTCCACATCTTCGTATTTTTTTTGGCGGTTTTTCCACGTTCCTTGTCTGCAACATCGAAGTCACCACTTTTGAAACGCCGAAACCATCGTTTACACGTATCTTGCGATGGAGCATGTTCACCATAAGCTTCTCGGAGTAATCGGTATGATTCAACAGCAGTTTTCTTCAAATGAAAACAAAAAATTAATGGTGTTCCCGAATGCTCTTTGTTCAGTATGAATATCGACATACTGAACACAACACTATGTACACACTTTTTCAATTTATCACTCGTGCGCGTCTGACACTTGTTGATGACACAACAAAATGGCGCAGTGTCAAATCTTTATAGCACAGACTGCATTGGTGCACCATCTGTTGTCTGAAATCCGCATTTCATACTTGTACACCTGGTATAGGGGTTTGCCAGTGCATTCGTTCTAACAAAAATACTGACATTATTTTATAACTTCTGGTTAAGCAGAAGGTCGAGACGAAATGTTTTAATTTTAAAGTCTCTTTTATATTAGAAATATTGTTACTTATTTATAATTTTATAACAGGGATCGCCTCTTTTTATAACGTTAATGAACTTGTTCCTAATGATTATAAAAATAAATTCTCCAATAAAGAAAAAAATTGGCTAAAGATGTTCTCTAACGTTTTAACTATATCACTGGGCCTCTTCAAAGCAATTTTCTTTTAAGCGTGAAGAAGACCCTTGAAGATATCTTTTAAAATCACATGCGAAAGGCCAAAAAGTAATTCTAATTTGACACAATTCTCAACCAAGAAACCATTTTTCTCAATAAAGCAAACTTCGACAGTTTCTCGTGTAACACTAACCTCGCTTTAAACTCCAAAAATTTAACCCATATTAAATCCGGTGCTTCGACTTTTACCACATCGACCTGACGTTTCTTCACGTCAGAAATGTCTTCTTCATCGGATTCTTCGTTGGCTTGTTCGTCCACTTTTTTCAGTAGTGTGGCCATGAAACTGTCGTCGTCCGAGAATTCTGGGTTTTGTAATTCGTATTGTGGCCATTCTAATTTTGTTGAACTAAAACAATAAGGGTGATATTTATATTTTCCATGGCAATCAAATTAGATATTCTAAGGTATTTTACTAAATTTAAAGAATATAACGTTTCTTTTTTATAAATGCAAGTTCATTAAATTTTACGGTATTGCACTAGAACATTTAAAGTAGCATTTAGAATTGTCAGTAAAAAATAACAAACCGATCAAGTACAAGTCGGACTTGCGCAGTTGTGCTCCGTAATTGCTTTTAAAATAAAAATTTAAAAAGGCAAAAAGTTTCTGACATGTATATATCTTAAGATCCAATATGTATTTTCATGTTTTTTCTTAGCCAATATTGTATAATCGTTATAGCATCTTAGTTACTTAATAGCCAATAAATTAATCTAGCTCAATCTAGAATCTAGTAATAAAAGATTAAAACAAATATTTACTACCAAAATATTTGTTTAATTATAAACAAGTAAAATAAAATTATACCTCGGTACAAGAGCGACTCGACACTCGGTTACAGTAATGTACTTAAAACTATATTACAAAAACCTCCACCATACTTCAAGAAACACAGTTTTCATAGTTTTTTGTCCTTATACCAGATAAATTATCAAACGTAATTCATTCGTGATAATTTTCGCTCAATTTACAATTTATGGAGAATTTTCTGCTCAGTACTTTTCGAGATGGGGGGGCAGAGATTTCTGGCAACTTTAAAAAAATAACACACAGAATACCACTTTCATCCCCAAAACTAACCCCTTAAGTCTAAATTTTCGAACTGCGCGGCTCTGATTGGGCCATCAACTCGTATATTTGTGCCAAATTCCAACTTTCTGTGTCAAATAGTTGCGGAGAAAATCGGGTGTGACAGATGGACAGACACCGAAGTGATCCCATAAAAAAACCGGCCAAGCGCAAATCGGGCTTCCACAATTTGGGTTCTGTACCATAATTGATGAACTATTTTATGAAATTTAGTTACACATTCATCTTCAATATAAGAATTACCAAGAATATATAAAAAGCGAGACATATTTGTAGAAAAAGTTTAAAACAAATATTTACTACCGAAATATTTGTTTAATTTACTTACTTAATGCTTATGCCTTTCTACCCCTTTTGTTAGGAGTGTAAGGCCCGTGGAGTTGAGTTATTCTATATGTCTTTTCCATATTTCCTTCTATATCCTTCCATCCTGTTTAAATTGCCGATTGCCTCTTTTGATTTTTCTGTATTAGTTTCTTCTTCTTCTGTATCTTGTTCCGGTATTATGCCTCTATATTGATTTTTGTATGCTTTTCCTTCTAATTGTTTGCATCCATTTCCTTTCCTTTCTGTTTCAGTGATTCCTATATAGTGCATTTGTTGTTCTTCTGTCAGTTCATCCCCTTTTCCGTTTATACCCCTATTATTCCGTGTTCTCAATCTAATAACTCGATAATTATTTCCCATTTCTTTCTTCCTATCTATTTCTTTGATTATCTTCTTATTTGTGTTCATTTTACTAGTCTTTTCTTCCGTATCATTTATCTTTGCCAGGGTCGTCGTCAATCTACCTATATCTCTCTCCTTTTTCTCAGTTTTTTGACTTGATGGTCGTAGTATTCGTTGTTTGTTCTTTCAGTTTTTCTTCCTCAATGTCCCATTTCGATGGGGATTACGATTTTTTGATATCCTATTTTCACCCTTTTTCCATTCTTTCTCTTGTTCTCTGCTATATGCTTCAATTTCTTTTGAATTTCTCGTTTATGTTTTGTTAAATAGTTGTTTTTGTAAACTCTCTCTCTTAGGTTTCTCAGTTTGTTTTTATTTTTCATTATAGCTTCTTTATCACCCGTGTTCTATCTTGTATATAGTCGCTTCTATTTTTATCACAGCTTTAATCTGTACTTTTGTGGCCATACTCCTCTCCATAAAATGTTCTACACCTATTTTCAGATCTGATTGGCTATTCGCTGGAAATCTCATTCCCGACATTACGATATTATTCCTTACGTTGTCTTTTTCCAGTCTACTCATATCCATCCATACTTCTCATGTTTTCTCTAATTATCTTATCTTCCTTTCAATACTTCATTCTCCTTTTTTAGTTCCTTCAACTCTTGTTGGTATCTCTTATGATCTTGTTTTATATCCTTTATATCTGACATTAGCTCTCTGATCATTTCTATTAAATTGTCTATCTTATCTACTCTTTCGTTTTTCTCTTTCGGTGGTCTTTTTATCAGCTTTTTACTCTTCTTGAATAATCCCTCTTCTTTCCTTCGACTCTTCCTCTTTTCGAGTCTCCTGAGGTATATTCATCCCTACCCATTGTTCTTTCTGTTATAAAAACTTTACGTGTGTCCCTCGTACATTCCATTTTCAAACACGGGAGAAAAAAAAAACTGTTGTTTATATTTTTTATCACCGTAAATAGTAAAACGATCAAGGTTGTCGCTTTTCGTTTCGTTAGCTTCACACAATTTTACAGAATTATTCTCATAAATTTTTTACTTATTGTCTTAATTCTAACACTACACTCTGCTTTATTTCTAGTCCCTCTCATTTGCAATCGACAAAATAATTAAATAGATCGAAACACTACCGTAATAATGCTCGTTGAACGAGTTGACTATTGCTGGGCGTTCGATTCACATGTACACACTCCGCAATCCGAAACTCAACTCTCTGTTTTATTATAAAAAAATAAAATAAAATTATTTTGTCTCAGTACCTATCCGTCGCTCAACAGTCCCCATCGAAATTTATTTTATTGGTGATTGGCCAAATGCTTAAAGCAGTAATGTACTGAAAAGTATATGAAAATATTACTGACTGCACCGAATATGTATTGATATTTCGTAACTTTTAGTCTCGGTTAAATTCATAACTTTCCACGAAAAAATCTCCACCATATTGTTAAACAAACATTTTTTTTATATACCAGATAAATTATCAAACGTAATGCACTCGTGATAATTTTCGCTCAATCTACATTTTATGGAGAATATTCCAGAATTTTTTCGAAATTATTTGATCGGTAATCTTAGAGATAGGTTGAGGAGACAGAGTTTTTTTTAAAATAATATAAAGAAAAGTTTGCGCTAGTATTACGTCTTATATATTTTTGAACTGAAGCTATCACGTAACATTCTACTCGACAACCTTGCAAAAAAAAAATTTCCGCCTTCATCCCCAAAACTAACCTCTTAAGTCAAAATTTAACTTTCAAAACTACACGGATTGGAACATCAATTCCCTTATTTGTGTCAAATTTCACCTTTCTATGTCAAATAGTTCCGGAGAAAATCGGGTGTGACAGACAGACACCGAAGGGATCCCATAAGTGTTCTGTACGGAACAGTAAAAAATACAGTCTATGTATTAATCTTTTCCACTATAAAAAATCAAGTGAAAAACTCACATAGCACCAGTAGAATCAGCCAAATTATTCTCAACCATCATAGTGTTAAGGCACAAGTCTACGTTGCTGGCAGTATCAAACAGGGCGACCTCCACCCCATTTGCTACATCTTGGACGACCATTTTTAGGACATCTTGACCTTGATGGAAATTTAAAAGGAAATTGGCCGAGTGCGACGACCACGTCGCTTGGGAGTTGTAAGGGGAGATATGGGCCATTCTTACGAGCACAGCCTACAACAAATACTCATTTTTTTTTCTACCAATAAAATGCACAACTATTAATTTTATAATGATATATATCCTCACATTAAATTTTATTTCAACCAGAATAAATAAATATTAAAATTTGACACTTTAAAATAGAGAATAAAACTCTACAATACTCCAACGTCTTAGGTTGTATGTAGCTACTAAATATGTATACCAAAATAAATGATGGCGTATTGCACGAAAATGTAGGTTTCGTTCTTGCATTTAAAAGTACGGACTGGTTATTGTAAGCGGGGTAGGCGATATTATGCTTCCCTTTCTTGGTTACATAATTGTCGTCCCTTTAAGAAAGTTTATTGATTCCTTCTAACTCTTTTACGTGGTAATTTATCGCCATGATGTAGATCTTTCAACATTTTATGTCTGTTCCGAGTTAAAGCCGCACGTTCATATACGATGTGCATAAAGGTTTCTTCCTTTTCACCACACAGTCTGCATGTCGTGGGGCCATTGTGGATACCCATTTTCTGTAAATGTTTTCTCAGGTGATAGTGGCTGGTAATCAGTCCCACCACTAGTTTGTCCCGGGAGAAAGTGCGGGAGGTGCCCGAATTTTGGACAACTCGCAATGAATTGGTTGCTATTTGTGCTCTATTTACATAGACAGTACAGTAGAACCCCGATTAACCGAGTCGCCATTATTCGAGCTCCGGATTAACCGAGCCAATCTAAGAACCTGATTATCGGAGGTACGCGCGTCTATGCTGCGTATTAACCGAGCTTCTAAAATATGTATGTACATATTTCCATTTAAAATCGTCGGGGCCTTCGGCCCGTGTGAGGGGTTCCCCTATTTATGTTTTTAGACTCTTTCAGCATGTAAATTTGCGTGAATGTAGTGCGTTATAGCGTTTACTACGGAGAAGTACGAGTATACTCACATAATTTATTTGGTTGGAGTTCTGGTAGTTAAGTGTAATTAATTTGTGTAGTTTTAATTTTTGTTTGTCGTATTATAATGAAGCAAAACAATCGTAAAAGAATCGTCGTTCCTACTGAAGAAAAATTAAAAGCCATTAGAAGAATTGAAGCAGGAGAGATTATTAAAGTTGTTGCACGAGATTATGGAGTAGGTGAGTTTGGAAAAGAAATCGCACAAAAATAGAAGAGTGGTGTGTAAATCAAGCCTCCTCGTCCTCACGAAGAAAATCAATGAAAACCAGCGACTATGAAAAGGTTAACGAAGCTTTATTCATGATGTTTAACCAACAGTCAGGTCAAATTTTACAACAGAAAGCAATAATGATTAGTAGGCAATTCCCAGAGATAGATCAGTTTACCGCCAGTTCTGGATGGCTTGTCCGCTGGAAAAAACGGTACGGTGTACGACAACTGACTGTATGTGGCGCAAAACTTTCTGCTGATGTGTCATCAATTGAGAAGTTTAAGCAGAACTTTAAAAAGCAAATCGAACTGTGACGAAACTGGTCTGAATTATAAAATGCTTCCATCAAAAACATTGGCATCTCGACAGGAAAAATCAGCTCCTGGGCACAAACGAAGTAAGGAAAGATTAACTATAATGGTATGTTCCAATGCATCTGGCAAGCACAAAATCCCACTGATGGTAATTGGCAAGTCTGCACGTCTAAGAGCTTTAAAAGACATCACACCCAAAGCCCTACCAGTCTATTACAAAAGTCAGAAGAGCGCATGGATGGATGCGACCTTATTTACTAACTGGTTTGAAGAAGCGTTCGTGCCATCTGTGACTAAATTTTTGAACAGAAACCGTCTTCCCATTAAAGCAATTTTGTTAATGGATAATGCCCCTCTCACCCTGGAGAAGGACTTCATGTGAAATTGTTGTAAAATTTTTTGCTCCAAATGTAACCAGCATAATGCAACCAATGTATCAAGGCATCCTTGAAAACATTAAAAAAAATTATAGGCGTTTATATCTTGAACATCTGTTAGAATACACAGAAAAGGAGGTTATTATCAATGGGATGAGAAAGGTCACACTTAAAAATATTATTTACTGGGTAAGTCAAGCTTGGGATTCTGTGCGTACTACCACTATTCAAAAATCTTGGTCAAAAGTTATTGATTTTGAGGACTATGATGACAGTGAAGATGATACTCCATTAAATGAATTAGCTTTGAAATGGAGACGCCATGGAGAAATGTCCTGTTCAAATTTTGACAGCGAGATAGAAGAAAAAGAAAAAAGTTTATTTGAATTAATGCAAAAATTAAAAGGTTGCGAAAATGTGACAAGAGAAGATGTCGTTGAATGGATTACAGCAGATGATTTAGAAGAAGAAATGAATATTGAAGAAATAACGAATGCCTTTGAGGAAACCGAAACATCAGATAACGATGACGATGACGAAGCGGCGGTGGATGAACAGTCTCCACTAAGATCTCTCATCAAGGTTTTGCTTCTTTGGAAAAAGCTTTGAGGTATATCGAACAACAACCAGAGGCAACCCCAGCGGATTTGCTTCTTCTTAATAGATGAAGAAACATTGCAGCGAGAAAAAGAAGATGCAATATGAAACAGAAGCGCATAGATACCTATTTCACTGTTTTATAATGTATGTACCTATTTATATGTTAAAAAACATTAATACATCGGTTTAAAGTATTGGTGTTTATTTTTTGAATTAATAAAAAACAAATTCGGATTATCCGAGGAGGGTGCCCCCCACGTTACCTCGGATAACCGGGGTTCTACTGTATGTATATATATATATATATATATATATATATATATATATATATATATATATATATATATATATATATATATATTTATTTATTTATATATATATATATATATATATATATATATATTTATTTATTTATATATATATATATATATATATATATATATATATATATATATATATATATTTATTTATTTATTTATATATATATATATATATATATATATATATATATATATATATATATTTATATATATATATTTATATATATATATATATATTTATATATATATATATATATATATATATATATATATATATATATATACATATATTATAAAACGCAACGTCTGTCTGTCTGTCTGTTTGTGCGCTTATCACTCGAGAACCACTTATCCAATTTATGAGTTTTTTTTTTAATTAATACATATGTTCTCTGGCCAGGTTTTATTTAGTATATATTTTGTTACGTTAGGTAACCTAAGAAATAAGCAGTGACGCCCGGGTTGTCCGTTATTTTTACACCTCCCGTACTTTTAATACTAGGGCAAAATATAAAGGGTGTTTTTTGTAGAGGTATAAAACATTAAGTTGGCAACACTTTTTTAACTGGCGGCCATTTTGTCAGCTGTCAAGTGATTTATGTTTAGTTTGGTTTGGCATTTCAATATGAATAGACTGACGCCTGAACAACGCTTCCAAATTGTGCAAATTTATTTTGAAAATCATGGTTCTGTTCGAAATACGTATCGCGCACTACGTCCATTTTACGGTCAACATAATCGTCCATCAGAGCAATTAATTCGATTAACTATGAAACCTTTTCGCACCACGTTTACTCTAAATGATAATACGCATCCACAGAGACGTCGTACAGTGCGTACAGAAGAAGTCATTGCTGCTGTAGAGCGTAGCGTAGAGGAAGACCCGAATCAGTAGATCCGCCATCGTGCACAGGAATTGGATATGTGTCCATCCACTTTACGGAAGATTTTGCGGAAAGATCTTGGTTTGCGTGCTTACAAAATCCAACTCGTGCAACAATTGAAGCCACACGATCACCTAGCAAGGCGTAGATTCGGTGAATGGGCCCAAAACAAGATTGCCGTTGATCCCGATTTTCATAAGCGAATTTTGTTTAGCGATGAAGCTCACTTTTGTTTGAATGGATACGTCAATAAACAAAACTGCCGTATTTGGAGTGATGATAATCCTCAAGTGTATGTTGAGACACCGTTACATCCAGAAAAACTGACTGTTTGGTGTGCTTTATGGGCTGGTGGAATCATTGGGCTGTACTTCTTTAAAAACGATGCTGGTCAGAACGTTACAGTCAATGGTGACCGCTATAGAGCCATGATTACTGACTTTTTCGTTCATCAATTGAACAACCATGATGTGCAGTGTTTCGGACACGTGAATTGGCCTCCAAGATCGTGCGATTTAACGCCGCTAGACTATTTTCTGTGGGGATATGTGAAGTCGCTAGTCTACGCCGATAAGCCCGAAACGATTGACCACTTGGAGGACAACATTCGCCGCGTTATTGCCGATATACGGCCACAAATGTTGGAAAAATTCATCGAAAATTGGACCTCCAGATCAGACTACGTCCGAGCCAGCCGTGGCGATCACATGCCAGAAGTCATATTTAAATTATAATGCCAGAAGATTAACTTTCGAATAAAGTAAATTTCATGTCAATTTAAAAAATTCATCTTTGTTTTATTCCATTTCAAAGTTCTATACCTCTATAAAAAAACACCCTTTACAAGGGCCGCCTTTTAAGTTTTTACAAATGACCACCAGAAGACGCTATTGAGATGTGACATTACCATCGTTTTAAATTTTGAGATTTGTTATTGTTAAAACAGTGGCAGCTCAGAAATTGCCGAGTAGTTTAAAAAAAAAAGTTTTGTGAACAAACGGAAATTTCACGTGAAGGTTCTCGTTCGATGATTTTTGACGATTTTAGTAAAGGCCTAACTCAACAACAATACTTCGAATCGCCTCGTTCAACTTTTAGTAATGAATCATCATCAGAAAAGACTGTTTACAATTAGTTTGTAGAATTTCGTCACGGTCGTGCTTCCGTCATCGATGAATCTCGTGAAGGTCGACCAAAATCGGTTGTTCCAGAAAATATCGATGCTGTGCGCAACATGATTGAAGAGGATCGGCATATGACTTACCGTGAGATAGAGGCATCCCTAGGCATATTGAAGACTGCAGAACACTCGATTTTGCATGAACATTTAGCTGTGAAACAGATCTGTTTCCGATGGATTCCGCATAATTCGACCAAAATTGGTGTAAAATGATAAAAAAAATTCCACCAAGGACGTGAAAAATCTGTACAGAACATCGTAACAGGAGATGAAACTTGGATATATTCGGGCGGAAAAACTAAGCAACAATCAACTGTTTGGGTGTTCCAAGATGAACAAGATGAAAGAATGAAAAGTGGTTCGTTCGCGAGGCACTTCCAAGAAAATGATTGCTTGTTTCTTTGGTTTTACTGGATATGTTGTAACCATTTTAGAGGATCGAAGAACAGTTAATACTGAATGGTATACGATAATTTGTTTGCCAAAACTATTCGATGAAATCAGGAAAAACAACTGAAAACGTCGCATCATTCTTCATGACAATATCAGTTTTCACACAGCACGTCAAACAACTGATTATTTGACGGAGAAAAACATCGAATTAACGTCTCATTGCCCGTATTCACCTGATTTATCGCCTAACGACTTCTTTTTGTTCCCGAATGTTAAAAAAAAAATGCGTGTCAGCGATTTTTCATCGCCTAACGAAGCTGTTGAATCCTTCCAAAACCATGTTTTTGAGGTACCAACTTCAGAGTGGAATTTTGTTTTCGAGAATTGGCTGGAACGCGTGCAAAAGTGTATAAATCTTAAAGGCGAATATTTTGAGAAACAATAAAACGATTTGTACCAAAAAATTTTTTTCTTTCATTGTTTTTGAAAAAACTTAAAAGGTAGGTCTTGTACTCACAGCTTTCTTCCGAGAAGTCCGTATATATCTCTCTAATTAAAACTTATTACACAACATACGAGGCTGGTTTGAAAAGTCCGTGCAAAAATAAAAACTACTTATGTGTTTGGGGTAAACCTTTTTTATTTTTCGACATAGTCTCCTTTTAGGCTTATACACTTCGTCCAACGATGTTCTAGTTTGTTGATCCCTTCCGAATAATAGGATTTGTCCAAGTCTGCAAAATATCCATTAGTGTCTGCAATCACCTCCTCGTTTGAATAAAATCTTTGTCCCGCCAGCCATTTCTTCAAATTGGGGAACAAATAGTAGTCCGAGGGAGCCAAGTCTGGAGAATAGGGGGGATGTGAAACGAGTTGGAATCCTATTTCCATTAATTTTGCGACCACAACTGCTGAGGTGTGTGCTGATGCGGATTTTCTTGTGGGCCAATCGCGGGCGTTTTTCTTGCAGCTCGGTTTTTTCAAACGGTCCAATAACGATGAATAATATTCACCTGTAATAGTTTTACCCTTTTCCAGATAGTCGATGAGGATTATCCTTTGCGAATCCCAAAAGACAGTCGCCATAACCTTTCCGGCCGAAGGAACGGTCTTCGCCTTTTTTGGTGCAGATTCCCCCTTGGTAACCCATTGTTTAGATTGTTGTTTGGTCTCAGGAGTATAGTACTGTATCCTTGTTTCATCCACAGTGACGAAACGACGCTTAAAGTCCTCCGGATTCTTCTGGAACAGCAGCAAACCATCCTTGCAACACTTCACACGATTCCGTTTTTGGTCAAGCGTGAGCAATCGCGGCACCCATCTTGCGGATAGCTTTTTCATGTCCAAATGTTTATGCAAAATATTATGTACCCGTTCAGTCGAGATGCCCACAGCACTAGCAATCTCACGCACCTTAACTCTTCTGTCGTCCATCACCATATCATGGATTTGATCAATGATTTTTGGAGTCGTAACCTCCACAGGCCGTCCAGAACGTTCAGCGTCACTTGAGCCCATATGGCCAGTCCGAAAATTTTGAAACCACTTATAAACTGTTCTAATCGAAGGTGCAGAGTCACCATAATGTTTATCAAGCTTCTCTTTAGTCTCATGAGGCGTTTTGCCTTTCATAAAGTAATGTTTAATCACCACACGAAATTCTTTTTCGTCCATTTCTTGAAAATCACTCGACTTCCTTGATTCACACGAATGCCAAACACAAAGAAATAGACCAATATGGCTGAAACTTGGTGTCCGTTCATTCAAGAGATGCTACTAACTAAACATAACCTCGATACGCGCCGGTGGTGCCATCTCTCGGACTTTGCACGGACTTTTCAAACCAGCCTCGTATGTATGTGTACATATTTCAAATTTGAGCACCGTGCAATTTTTACTATCTTTAGATAATTTTTTAAAAAGAAGAAATTTAAAGTGTGAAGAGCTGTGAAACGTTCGTCATAAGAAGTAGTCTTGCGAAATACTAGATATGTTGTCAAGACAGTTGTTGCGGACACATACAGTACCCGCGAAATTAGATTTCAAATCTACATACATTTTATGATCAATTTAAGCCCTTTACCTGACTTTCCAGTTTAGTAAAGCTTTCCTTTAAAGGTTTAACACTAGAAGTAGGAACTACTACATTAATGCCCCAGTCTACGAGAAGAACGTGGACTTGATCACTGTTCAGATCGACGGTTTTGATAAAAGCGCGGTGCCAGTTTGATCTTATAGCGTCTCTGTGTTCGACAAGAACGTATGTACCTAGAATATACAATGACAGATTAAAAATATTTAATAAAATCGGGGAAAAATACGAGGGTTGTATAAATACCTGGCCTCGGCCAGAGATGGTGCTACTACTATTTAAAAAATTATATTTTTCGTAACCTTCCACAAGAATCCTGTCAAATTTTAAAATACCTGCGTTATTTAGTTTGTGAGTGGTAGCCATTTAAATAGAACAACTTTTGCGATTTTCCAACAATAGAAAAAACTACATATCGAGTAGTAAATAACATATGTTTTTGAAAATGAAAACGAACGATGAGATAAAAGCGTAATTCTGCGAAGTTTATGGGGACCCTGCACCTTCGTTATCGACCATAAAATATTGTACAGCTGAATTCAAACGCTGCCGTACAAGGATTTTTGATGAAGAACGTCCAGGTGATTCAAATGAGGTCACCACATCAGAAATGATTAAAAAAAAAATCCACGATATGGTCATAAATGATCTGAGAGTGAAAGTGCGTGAGATTGTCGAGACTGTGAGCATCCCAATTAAACCGCAACTCATTTGGATATGAAAAAGCTTTCCGCTAGATGGGTGCCGCGATTGCTCATAATTGACAATAAACACGTAGGTGTATCAACTTCAAAAGAATGTTAGGCGATGTTAAAGAACAATCGGAATGATTTTTAGCGTCGATTCATAACTGCTGATGAAATGTGGATTCATCACAGCACACCAGAGACCAAAGAACAGTCCAAACAGTGGGTCTTCCATGGCGAACTGGCGCCAAAGAAGACCAACGCGAGTTTATCGGTGTATGGCAGTATTTGGGGATGCACGGGGTATAATCCATGTCCATTACGTTCAAAAGGCCAAGACGATTAATAGATAGTATTATGTCAACTTACTGGGTCGTTTCAACCATGCTGTGAAAAAAAAGTCCGCATTTGGCAACGAAAAAAATTCTGTTTCATCAAGACAATGCACACGTGCACACTTGTGTCATCACCATGACAAAATTCCATGAGTTAGAACACGAATTGCTTCCGTACCCACCATATTCGCCAGATTTAGCCCCAGCGATTATTTCCTATTTCCGAATATGAAAAAAATGGCTTGGCGGAAAAAAATTTGGCTCAAACGATGAGGTGATTGCTGAAATAAACGCCTATTTTGAAGGGGTATTTTTTAAATGGGATACAGAAGACAGAAAAACGTTGGACTAAGTGTATCAAGCTAAATGGAGACCATGTTGACAAATAAACTTTTTTTTTGTTAAGGCCAGGTACTTATCGTACAACCCTCATAGTAACTCAGGACAAATACTCTGATAAAATATGAAAGCTTTCTTTTTGCACTTACACTTATCTTAAAGAAAATAGCAAAAATCAAATTTATATCTTTTCTGATCGTAGCAGGCGACATTTATCTTAGATATTTGAACATCAGACGCCAATACAAATATCCGCAAACAACTTAACAAATATCTGGAAGAAGTTCTGACTCGGGGTGATAGTAACCAAGTAGAATTCAACCCTACATAAATTCAGGCTGTTTGTGCAAATTCATACGGACAGCTGGTATTCAAGCGATCAATGTAAACGAAAACAAGCAAGTTGTCATTAGCCAAGCTATATATTTGTTTCCTGATTTTTCCTTAGAATTTCTGAGAATTATTATTTCCACCGTGATAGATAGCTGTTAATTGTAAATAAGGGCACTAAAATTTAATATCTACATAGTACTCCCATAACTATTGTTACAATAAAAAAGTTGCCTAAACATTTAATTTCTATGAAAATTAAAACAAATTATTATGGAATTAATTCGTTTATTCATAATGATAAAATTAGTTTAACATTTACTCAAAATGTCCCCCTCTTGCTTTTACACAAGCCCTCAAACGATTAGGCTAATCGTCTGTGGTAGCATGCACTTGATCCAACGGAACATTGTCCACCGCTATTGTTAAGGCTCATTTTAAAGAGTCAAGATTGGCATGTCTTTTAGAGCAAACTATATTCTCTTAGAGAGACCATAGTTTATAATCTAAAGGATTTAGATCAGAACTTGTAGAAAGCCAATCCTCTGTAGTAATAAATGACGGCACATTTTGTTGAAGCCATGCTGGGGTTCTTTTACAATGTATCTTGGTACAGAACCTGGCTGGAAGGCCCAATGCTTATTGTTGACAAGAATATGATTTAGAGGTTTCATAACGTTCTCTAAAATAGTGTCTTGATATATTTTAGCCGAAGTTTTCGCACCTTTTTCACAAAAATGAATATTGGTTTTTTTTATGGGTCTAGCACACATGCTGCAGGGAAGTCTCTAAAGCGCTCCAGGAGCGGCATATGTGCGGTAACCCAATCAAAGCTGACTGCCCACCAAACCAAACTGATGCTGGATGATGATCCCTCTGAACTTTTGGAACAAGTTCAGACGATTCTTTAGAAGATCTGACATAAATCCTATCACGATGAAAATTTTTCGTCTTTAAACAAAATTTTTCTGTATTCCTTTAACAAACGTTTATATTTTTGCCACCGTTTTCGCTTTAAATTTCCCATTGGCCAATGACCAGTGTGTCTCTTATAAGCGCCAAGTCTTCTTTAATAATACAAGACAGAATTTTTCGAAATTTTTATCTCACGAGATAAATTTTTTTGTTTGCGGAGGGCATTTTGGTCAATCCGCGCTTTTACAGTTTTAACAGCTTGTGACATTCGAACTGTCCTTGGTCTACCTGAACGCTGCTCGTCTTTTATGTCTCCCGTCTCAGTAAATAATTTTATTGCTCGGTAAACAAACATTCGACTTATTTTAAGCGGTTTTAAGGTCTTAAAAATGTCACACACACACACACTAACTGTATAACAACTGAGTAACATAACCTAACACGTAGGCTGAAAAGTTTTTGGTCTAGCTACTTAAAACATATTTTTTTTCGCAAAATTCGACTATATTCATCAATGTAGTCTCCTTCAAGAGCGACACAATCAGTCTAACGCTTTTCTAACAATTCTGTACTTTTCTTGTAGAAGGATTTGTCTTTGACTTCAAAATAGGCCTCAGTTTCGGCGATAACTTCTTCATTAGAGCCAAATCTCTTTCGCGCGAAAATTTTCTTGAGGTCTGCAAATAGATAATCGTCGCTGGGGGCCAAATCTGGAGAATAAGGTGGATGAAGCAATTCGAACTTCGATTCATGTAATTTTGTCATCGTAATCATTGCCTTGTGACACGGTGCCTTGTCTTGATGAAATAGCACTTTTTTCTTGTTCATTTGGGGCCGTTTCTTTGCGATTTCTGCCTTCAAAAGCGCCAATAATTTTACATAATATTTGCTATTGATTTTTTCCTTCTCAGCATAGTCGATGAAAATTATTCCATGCGCATCCCAAAATATAAAGGCCAAAAATCTTCCCAGCTGACTGTAATGTCTTTGGTCGCTTTGGGCGGCTTTCACCGGCTGCTGTCCACTCAGCCGACTGCCTATTTGATTCCGGTGTGTAGTGGTGGATCCATGTTCCATCCATTGTCACATATCGCATGAAAAAATCCCTTTTATTGCGCTTAAACAGGTCCAAACAGCGCTCACAATCATCAACACGTTGTTGTTTTTGGTCCACTGTGAGCAAACGCGTTACCCATTTCGAACAGAACTTTCTCATGTCCAAATGTTCATGCAAAATATGATCAACACATTCTTTTGATCTCTTTAGGGTGTCAGCTATCTCGTGCAATTTCACTTTAAGGTCATCCAAAACAATTTTGTGGATTTTTTTATGTTTTTCGGCGTTTTTAGGCGTCCATAGCGTTCAGCAATATTTGTATCTGTACGACCGCGTTTAAATTCAGCATACCAGTAAATGATGAATGATTTTCCAGGGGCAGAGTCCCCGTAACACTTATCAAGCAATTGCTTTGCTTGAACGGTATTTTTCCCATCAAAAAACATTTAATCAACACACGAACTTTGATATTGTCTGTTGTTTTGAAAATATCAAAAGTGGCGTCACTAAAACTACTCTAATTTGTAAACTAATCGTCGAAATGTCATGAAATTTTGACACGTATCATTTGAAGGATGGTACTTCCTAAAAATCGTATGGATTTTTTGAAAAGGAAGAGATCTATGTGTCAGACTAAAAAGTTTTCTGCCTACGTGTTATAAATAATTTCACCGAAAAAGTGTTAATGTTTATAGAGAGCGTACGTGAAAACTTTTAACAGTATTAATGGGGAGTACTAGGTATTTACGGAAAAATAGGAAATATATACCTTTACCACATTTAAAGTATATAGGGAAGAAGAACGTAACAGTTAATAACATAAAGGTGTATCGACGAACCACAGAATGATCCTTAGTGTTTAGATTCGTGATATTTTAACAAAAGTTTTCTAAGGAACAAATCTAAATTCTTGTTAATGTAAGAAATCCTAAATGGAACTGACACTCTGTAGAAACGCCCTTATATTTGGACGATAAATTGCTGATATATTTAGAATAGAAAATAGAAAATATTTTGTCGGGATATGACTATAAGCTATTATACGTTCAAATATTTTAAAATCCGAAATTTTGAGTTTGCATCCTTAAGTGATGCCACTCTCAATATAACGGAAATTATAGTAACTATGACTACCTGTTATCCTAGGGAATCGGTGATTTTTTAAAAAAGTTGTTAAAAGGCTTGTACTTCAAAGTTTCAGAAAGGCGAAAAACTTGTCTTGTCTTCGCCCTTAAATGCTACCAATATATCAGAAAAACTACACAATGAGCGAACACTGTTGTGTCTTTTCAAAGCCCGACTTGGGTTAAAAGGTTGGCCTGCGAATAGGCCGGCTGAGCACTTCTCAAACATACCTTCAATGGGAATACATGTATTAGCTTTGGCACTTTTATAGGCCTTCTTAATAGCATGGCACAAATTTTTAAAAGCTTCTTGATGTTGTATCTGCAAGGCAAGAAAACTTTATTAACGATTTTATGGTAAACATATCGGTAAAATAGATCTTTATGAATTTTTAAATTAAAACATAGAAAAGTACAGGCGTGCGAGAAATAGTGGACCTGTCACAGGCCCGCCCCTTAGCTAAATGTTAATATAGAACGGATTTCGACCTAATGGATATCATCATCGAAATGTTGGTAAGGCAATATCGAGCGTTCTACAAAGTTGGCACGGCAATACTGAAGCTTTGTATTTTAAGACGTTGTACGACGCCAGCAAACGCAAGTCAACCGTGCCGCCGGAGGCAACAACAGAAATAATTTGAAAGCAAGCAGCAAACTTCCAATAAGTATAAAATTATATGGACAAAGCTAAAACAGCGACCTTTCAACAATAACAACGAGAGATAGTACGAACAAAAAACCGTATGATTTTCAATCATTGTCAACTCTTAGAAGATTTGTGCAAAAGTTTCATGACTTTTTTGTCTATTAGTTTGCGAGTTACTGGTTGAGTGACGCTACTCTTGATTTTCGAAAACGACGAAACAACATGAATTTCGTGTGTTAATTAAACATTACCTTTAGATGGGAAAAATACAGCCAGAATCCAAGAATGGCTTGAAAAGTGTTCTGACACATCTGCTCCGTCGAAAATGATTATATGTCGATAGTTTAGTGAACTTAAATGCGGTCGTATAACCATCGATGATGCATCGCGACGTCCAAATGAAGCAGTCATTCCAAAAAAAACACAAAAAATCCACCATATTGTTCTGAATGACCACAAAGTGAAAGTGAGAGAAACAGCTAATATCGTGAAGAAATCAATAGAACGCGTGAGGCATATTTTGCATACGAAAAAGCTATGTGCCCGATGGGTGCCGCGCACTCTCACGATTGGTCAAAACCAGCAAGGTGTCGAAGATTCAGAATGCGATGATTCGTAACGATGGACGAAACATGGATCCATTACTATAGTCTGAATCCATCAGGCACTCCGCAGAGTAGCTGGAACTACATTAAAGCCAACCGAAGCGTGCAAAAACACAAACATCAGCTGGAAGGTTGTGGCAAGTATATTTTGGATGCGCATGGAATAATACTGATCGACTATCTTGAGAAGGCGCCAACAATCACCAGTCACTAGTTGGTTTATTGGGCCGTTTGAATATTGAAATCAAGAAAAAAGGGCAACATTTGGCGAAGAAACAAGTGTTGTTTCACCAAAATAATGCATCAGCTTGTAACATTCATTTTTTCTTAAATTTTAAGATCATGTTACGACACTGATTTCAATTTTTGAGCAGTGTAGCTTAAAACAGTGTTTTAAATTTTTGAGCAGTTTAAATTAAATCGGCAGTGTGTAACGTGTGTTGCCGACTTGACTTATTTAGTTCGCACTGAATGCGTCGAGATTTGCATGCCGGCAAATGACCCAAGGAGAAGGGAGAAAGATATTTAAGCAGCCATTTCGAATTTTGAAGGGTTTTTCTACCATGAAGCAGTAACGGCTTTGTTCCGACAGTAGGCCGTAGTGGCTTTCTTCTCCAGCCCGCAAGAGTGTTTTTTTGCAATGATGTAGTAGTGCAGTAACGGTTTCTAGCTCTCAAGTTTAAGGCCTTTTTCCTTTCTTGAAATATCCTGCTCATCCTCAGGCATTTCTAGGGGTCTGAAAAAAAGTGTTTAGCTACCCGAGAGAAGCCAATCAAAGTCATGAAACTATATCTGGTAGTGCGGCTGAAACAAATATTTTTATGAAAATCTCACCTGTACAAAGGCCGAGTAACTTATGGAAAACCCCGAGTCCGAGAAGCCAATCGCGTAAGTCAGTTAAGCACACCAGTCTAAATATCTCACTTCCCGTGGCTACAAGTGCGATTTTCAACGACGCATCTCGACTGAACGGGTACATAATATTTTGCATAAACATTTGGACATGAGAAAGCTATCCGCAAGATGGGTGCCGCGATTGCTCACGCTTGACCAAAAACGGAATCGTGTGAAGTGTTGCAAGGATGGTTTGCAGCTGTTCCAGAAGAATCCGGAGGACTTTAAGCGTCGTTTCGTCACTGTGGATGAAACATGGATACATTACTATACTCCTGAGACCAAACAACAATCTAAACAATGGGTTACCAAGGGGGAATCTGCACCAAAAAAGGCGAAGACCGTTCCTTCGGCCGGAAAGGTTATGGCGACTGTCTTTTGGAATTCGCAAGGGATAATCCTCATCGACTATCTGGAAAAGGGTAAAACTATTACAGGTGAATATTATTCATCGTTATTGGACCGTTTGAAAGCCGAGCTGCAAGAAAAACGCCCGCGATTGGCCCACAAGAAAGTCCTTTTCCATCACGACAACGCACCACCACACACCTCAGCAGTTGTGATCGCAAAATTAATGGAAATAGGATTCCAACTCGTTTTACATCCCCCTATTCTCCAGACTTGGCTCCCTCGGACTACTATTTATTCCCCAATTTGAAGAAATGGCTTGCGGGACAAAGATTTTATTCAAACGAGGAGGTGATTGCAGACACTAATGGATATTTTGCAGACTTGGACAAATCATATTATTCGGAAGGGATCAACAAACTAGAACATCGTTGGACGAAGTGTATAAGCCTAAAAGGAGAGTATGTCGAAAAATAAAAAAGGTTTACCCCAAACACATAAGTAGTTTTTATTTTTGCACGGACTTTTCAAACCAGCCTCGTATATACCCTTCTATATTTAAATTTAGCGTTTCACTGAAGCACCCGCTTTATCTTTCAGGACGCAACGGTTGTACCCAATTCAATTTTATTTTAACAACTAATCAACTCTTCAGTATTTTTTTCATTTTTAGAGCTGAACTTAGAATCTTTTTATTCCAAAATGAAAAAATAGTACAACCAAATTTTAAACAACTATAGAGACTATTTTCAAAAGGCGTACAAAAATTACATCGATCTCCATGTACTCTACCGGTAAAAAACGAGCTAGCTTATATCTAGTTTTTGCTCTATCAGTATTAACATCCACTAACACCATCCATTCTCAAAAATTAAGATATACATAAGGGGCAAATAAATAAAATATTTATTAAAAATAAAGAAAGTTGGGGCTATACTAAATAACGCCGCAACTACACGTTACACAATAGCGCTCCAACGTGAGGCTATAAAAACGGCCCCGCTTCTAGAGGTTATAAGCTCACAAATCCACATAAACGATAGTGATATTGGACCAACTGGGCTATGAATTGCTTCCTTATCCATCGTGTTCACCAGATTTGGCCTTCAGCGATTATTAGCTCCTTCCGAATTTCAAAAGGTGGCTCCGGAGAAAGAGATTGGGCTTAAATGAAGAGGTATGGGGTCATACTATACGAAAGGTATCGAAATGTTGGAAGATCTCTGGAATAAGTGTATCACTCTTGAAAGAATAGAATCGATTTTTGGCAAAAATATTGTTTTTTCTTCAAAAGTTTCAGGACTTTAACCCCATATACTGGAACGCTATTACAATATGTTACTAACTTTTTTAATGTTTTGTATTTTAGCATTAAAATAGTTTGCCAACTAAAAGTCGTTTATCTAACTTAACTTGAACTAACTACTTTCAAAACGTTGTTGGAGTCCACTTGTACTTTTTAATAAGACGGGCAGTTTTAAATAAGTAGTTAAAAAAATAAAGTTGACGAAACTTGACAAAACAAAGTTACATGTCATTTGTAAGCCGACAACGTCAATAAGTGAGGCCAAAAATGTCAAACAAACCATGCAACATAGGGAATAGACCAAGAGGAGGGCGACACGAAATTTTGACCTGTCTGACCAACCGTCTGCTTAGTTGTTTATTCTATCGGACGAGTCGAATAAAAGCCTTTAACGTTGATTTTGCGGCCCAAGTGCTCTAAAATGCCCAGACTGTCGTTTAACTACTTGAATTAAGTACCATAACATTTGTTGACACTAAAAAAGTCGAGCAGCCTAAAGGGCAGACGCTGCCGAGCCCGGACCTAGCTTTAGGGCCCAAAAAATATCATTTAACCATATAAAAAATAAAAAAACTTACGTTTGTTCTTGATAAAATAAGAGGGAACCTGCAAAAGGTAGACGCCGTCAATACAGGAGGACGAAGCTGGACCGGCTTTTTCCAACCAAAAACAGTCGTTTTTTTTCGAGTTTTTCAGCGGGTCCAACTTCGTCCTCCAGCATTGGCGGCGCACTATGGCGACAATACGTAATTTTTACCCAAATTAATTTTCTGATCGCAGTTTTCAAGGAACCTCAGAAATTTTTTTTTAATATCTTCGTTCTTGATTTCTCTATCGATTTGTTCGAGCGGATTTTTGATTATTTACCATTATTGTTACTAATTTATCAATGTATATTGCTTTGTTGTCCAAAAAAACACCTTTTTAGGCAATACAATGAGCCTCAGTCAATCAATTTTCAAGGAATCTTAATATATTTTTTTTAAATCTTAATTTCTGATTTATCTATCGATCTGTCTGGGTGGATTTTTAATTATTTACCATGATTTTTATTATTATTTCAATATATATATATATATATATATATATATATATATATATATATATATATATATATATATATATATATTGCTTTTTTTTTTTCCAAAAAACAGCTTTCTAGGTAATAAAATGAGCCTCAGTCACGCAATTTTCAAGGAATCTCAATATTTTTTTTTATAATCGTCGTTTCTGATTTCTCTCTTGATCTGTCTGGGCGGATTTTTAATTATTTACCGTGATTTTTGTTAATTTATCAATATATATTGTTTTTTTTTTTTTTTTTCCAAAAAACACCTTTTTAGGCAACAAACTGAGTCTCAGCCAAGCAATTTTCAAGGAATGATTGTTGGTAAGGTCCGTCAAGCTCTTAGAGGCACAATATTTTCCCAAAAGTGCTCTATATGCAAAGCTCTTCCGAAAGAAATGAACAAATTAGAAATTATTGAGGGGATGGAGGTGAATGTATAAGCGTACAATATAGTCTTTCAACTCCCCATACATGGATAAGGGTTCTACATATAGTATATAAAATACCTTTAGGAAAGTGGAATGAAAATACTTTGTTGGAGAAGACAATTCGTGAGATTCAGAATAACATTCAGAAAAATTGGGTATACTGGTTGAGTGTGTTAAGCAAGGGGTAGGTAATATAAAAAGGCGAAACAGCGAGGGAGTTATAACGCTATTGCCAAAATCGCAGTTGTTGATGAAGATTCTATTAAGACGCTTTAGATTATTCTGCAGCTAATAGCATCGAAAAATGGTACTGACGTTAATAAATTCAAAAACTTTTACATTGAAACAGCCAAGGAATATATAGAGAAGTACCCGTGGTACCCAATGCCTTCTTCGTGTCATGCGTCAAACACACAGATGATACTTTGCGACTCTACCTCCACGTGACGTATCTTGGGCGATGCAAAAAAGTCTGCAATTTCAGGGGAATGTCGTACTTTGTAGCCTTAAAACCTGGTAAAAGGAAAAATGAGTTCAAATTATGGTTAATAATCATATATCCGCCTGTCTAGGATGATGAGATGGAGAAATCAAAAACGAAGATCATAAAAAAATTATCGAGATTCCTTGAAAATTGCGTGATTGAGGCTCATTTTATTGCATAAAAAGGTGTTTTTTGGACAACAAAGTAATATATATTGTTAAATTAGTAAAAATCATGATCAATAATCAAAAATCGACTTGGACAGATCGATAGAGAAATCAAGAACGAAGATATAAAAAAAAGTTACTGAGATTCCTTGAAAATTGCGGCCAGAAAATTAATTTAGGTTACAATTACGTATTGTCGCCATAGTGCGGCGCTTGCTTTTTGCAGGTTCCCTCTTATTTCATCAAGAACAAACTAAACTTATTGATTTTATATGGTTAAATGACAATCCATTTTTGGATCGACATTTTTTGGGCCTTAAAACTGGGTCCGATCTCGGCGGCGTCTGCCCTTTAGGACGCTCGACTTTTTTAGTGTCAACAAATGTTACGGTACTTGATTCAAGTAGTTGAACGACCGTCCATTCTTGGATGTAGCATTTTGGGCATTGCTAGGCACGAGGGCCGAAAAATCAACGTAAAAGGTTTTTTATTCGACTCGTCCGATAAAATGAACAACTAGGCAGACGGTTAGTCGACAGGTTAAAATTTCGGGTCATCCTCTTGGTCTACAATAAACTGAGATATGCGCACGAACTTTTTGTTAATTGTAAATATATCACCGAGAAAAAGTTTGTTCATTTGAAAGCAAGTTTAATGTATACACTATAAATATTAAAAACTGATATACTTACTAGATGCACAAATATATTATGAGGATCAACGACATTGGCAATTGTTACTTTTTCCTTTTGATTTTTCACAAATTTCTTGCTATTGGGAAATACTCGGAGCGTTGGATAAAATCCTTCCTAAAGATAGAATGTTAACTTAAAACTTTTAACATTGTTATTAGATTATTGGCGTTATACAGAGTGTCCAAAAAAGTTTTTAACAAATGGGGAACTTCTTTACGCATTGAAGTAAAACTAATGAAGAAGCATAATTCATAAAAATGATTCATCGTATGATTTATTTATATCTAACGTATGTATATGGGTATTTGTTATATTTTCCCTGTTATCTTGCTTGTTTGAAGAAACAGACAAGTCGTGATTCGTGTGAATTTAGAATAACTTTCCGACATTTCCCTTACGATCGCACGAGACAGAGAACATCGAGGGAGCTTGAAGAAGACCAGGGTCGCCGAACCGTAAGAAACTGCAATGATCGTTTCCCATGTCTGATGTAGACTGCAAACATGAATAAGCTCGCAGAGGCACTTTTTTATATCTGACTGGTAATTACCAAACCACCAATTTTCTAATTTCGAAGCGTAAAGATCTCGTTGAAGATCCACCTCAATTTCTTTCTCACCCTATACATTTGGATACTTGGGCTCTACATTTGATTCTGAACGTACGTAATATACGCTATACCAATATCAGTTTCTATATTTCTTGTAATTTCCCGACCTATAAACGGGGTGGAGTAAAATATAACCAATTACCACTTAGGGCCACAAAATTTCCTTAACATATTTATTGCCTTTTACTTATTATTGTTATTCTGGTAGTTTTTACTTTAGATTCGGATCTAAATATCATGGAAAAACCTGTATTTGAAAATTAAGTAGATTTATGATTAGCAACTGTTTTTGTGAAACTACGAATAAAATAAAGGCATCTGCCTCCTAGGTGCCGACAACTTTTCTGGAAATGGTATAAATTAAAATTGAGTTTTCTTTTTCTTCCTTACCCTTCTTACAGATACAGAACCGTCTAAACTGGCGTTGTCATCATTAAAAGGCGCCACAGAGTTATGAGCATGTACAAGGATATCCGTGACTGAAGTAACACCACCGTCTGACGAGGCTATCATGAGATCTACTTCGTAAATACCAGCGTTGACTGACTTAACCATCATGTAAACGTCTTTCCTAAAAGTGAAAATATCGAAACGTGTTTACTCAAACAACCAAAACCGTATTGCATGTAAGTATTATTTCTCTACAAGTGTAACTCACAAAAACAAAGTACAACATATTGAAAAATTACTTTAATTTGGGAGAAGATGTAAGAGGTTGTTTCTAAACGTCTTGTGTACCGACAGCGGTGTGACAAACCCTAACGTCATAAGTAGTAACATGAAAGCACTTAATTAGTGAAATCGAGAGTTTATTAAATCAATCACCATTTATACTAACAGATGAAACTATGGCAAAAAGATCTGTCGTTCGTTTCACACTCGACCATTGATTTCCAAGAAAAATACAACAAAGATTGAAAAACAGAAATTAAATAAAAAAAAAACAGCCAAGTGCAAATCAGCTTACGCGAATATTACATTATATGTATTTTTGAGCATAACTTATCAGAAGCTTTCATATGAGACACCACTTGATGATGACCTTGCAAATTCTTTTTTTCACTTCCGTTTTCAGCCCCCAAAACTATTAACCTTAAGTCAAAATTTAACTTTCAAAACTACACGGCTCTGATTGGACTATCAATTTCTATATTTGTGACAAATTTCTACTTTCTATGTTAAATAGTTCCGGAGAAAATCGGGTGTGACAGACAGACATATAGATAGATAGACGAACATCAAAGTGATCTTATAAGTGTTTCGTAAGGAACCCTAAAAATGTTAAAAATTTAAATTGTTAAAAATTGAAAAATTAAAAACAAAAAAAAAATCGATAAAAATTGAAAAAATTGAAAAAAATTTAATAACTCGACAAAAAAATCACAAAATCGATAAAAATCACAAAAATGAAAAAATCGATAACACCAACAAAAAAAAGGACAAAACCAACAGTGAGAAAAATGAAGTGAAAAAATCGTCAACAATTAAAAAACGAAAAAAAATCACAATTGGACATTATTTTTTGAGCAGTTGTGCTTCTAATCATAGATGTTTGAACACCAGCTGCCACTGCCAATATCCGCAGACAGCTGTAAGAGATTTTGCCCTGAAACCAAGCAGAATTTAACCCTACAATAACCCAGGCAGCAGACGCTTTCTAACAAAGTTAGAAAACTCGAGATAGTTGTATTGGTGTATTTTATTCCCCTAGCATCGTCACTCAACTTGGCAGTTGTTAAGTTGAAAGCAATGTCTAGACATGATCAGATTGCGTTATACCAAACTCCAATCCAATCGTCGATGTTTGGGGCACGGTTCCCAAATCCTGTATGCAGTTCTCAAAAGAGAGCTACTTGCTTGGTGGAGGACCCATATCTTACTAAAAACCTTATAGATACTCGATTCCTATCACAGTGAAGTGATAAGAAAAAAATTGTCAAGTTTCGTCTTAAAAATATTTCAAACAAGTGTGTATAATATCTGGAATTAAAAGTATGTTCTCAAATTAATTAATTCACAAAGGTTAGTTTCAATCATAATATTTACAAAGAAGGCATAGTGTAATTTTGTAATTTCCTTACCCGTTTAGAATTTTAGCTAATGAATAGTGAGCCTTGTTATTCCAATTTACGCTCATCGGATTGTACAGCATACATTCTATGACAAAGGGTTTTTTTCTGAGCTATAAATGATGGAATGTCTTTAATCCTAAAATAAAAACGTTAATCAAACATTACTGGTGGGTTACGCTAAACCACTTATCATTAGTCAATTGTGCAGCATGCGATAAATAAACTATGTCTTGGCTTCATTTTGAACCACACTAAAGTAAAATAATAATAATAATGTAATAAAGTTGCTGCTACCAATATGCTGGCTATACCGGTACTTCTGTATTCCTTTGGAGTAGTGAAGTGGACGAAAGAAGAACTGTGAGATTTGGATGTTAGCACCTGAAAAATCATGCACATGAATAGAAGTCTTCATCCTCGGTCCTCTGTTTTTCAAATATACCTTTCACGCGATCGAGGTCGAAGAGGACTTTTGAGCTTAGGTTGCAAAGAGTTCCGATTCTCTCCTGGAATTGGTCTGCGGCCACGAACGGAGAGCGGAAGATGCAACGGAAAAACTTGGTTTGGCTGTAAACTTCAGCGACGTCATCGCACAACAAAATGATGAGGTTATCATTTTAGATTTAAAACCACCTAGGCTTAAGATAATCATTAAAAGAGCAGAACAACAATTTTATAGACAGCGTACAGAAAACCCCAACATGAAGTATTTTATAGGAATATCGATTCGCTGTAGCTGTCGAAAAATATTTAGTTTTCTACAGTCAGCAAGTTTTCTACAGTCAGAGACTGAAGGATTTTTACTAGCTTGTCAGGATGATGTGATTAATACCCTATTGTATCGTAGTCGATTTACCGAACTAGCCAAAATTAAGTTTAGGGCGTGCAACAAAGAACAAGAATCACTGATGTATTTACTATCAGCGTGCCCTGTTCATGCTATATCATCTTAGATCCGTCATCATAATGCAGCGTTGCGTGTCCTATATTACCATCTTAGACATTCATACGGTATTGATGACGTTCTCACTGTTGTATCTTCCGCGAGAGATCGAGTCCGTTGTGAAAAATGAGACCCGCATTTACTGCAACTTTGCCTTTTCGACCACAAGGCGTTTGCAGGCCAACAAACCCGATATAGTATTTTTCGATAAAACAGCAAAGAAATTTTATGTAATTGAGTTTTCGGCACCTGCTGAAACAAATATAGCAATCAAAGAGGAGGAAAAACATTTTAAGTACAAAGATTTAAACTACGAAGTTCGCGTTTTGTTCCCCCGACATTCAGTAGCAATGGTCGTCCGTCGGAGTTTTGGGAAGAATTAGGAACACATTCCTGAAGAACCTTAAGAAGATACCGGCTTGCTATGCTTTGGCTGATTCATTAACAATGGAGATGTAGAGGACAGTTATTCTTGGGTCGCTCAGATTGCTAAGGCAAATGAATTTGGTCGATTGTCACTAATCAAACGGACGTAAGGAGTGAACATCGTTTTCAGACCACACCGCGTGACAGCTTGTGTGGGTCGGAGCCACATGTTTTGTCAGGTCGGATTCTTTCTTCTCTTTCAGATAATGATAATTCAAAGAATAACCCCTCAGGGGCTAGGGGAATCCCAGGATTCTCCTAATACGGGCATTGGCGATCCCGAGGTACCAGAGTCATGTTGTGCTGTGTTGGGTTGTCCAGATTATTTAAGAGGAAAAACGGCACCTATGGAACGAGCCTAGAGATACTCGCCCTCTCGGAAAGCCAAAATAGCAACTTTCGTATCTTCTCAAAACAACGAAGAACAAGAGATACAAAAATAACCATTAGGGACAGACCAACAATAATAAGCACAGGAAAACACACCAAAACTATTTACCTTCTACTAACAGGCATCCCAATGTCCGGACACTTTGAGCTTCTGACACCACAGAACACTGAAAACACCCCAAACAACAGTAAACCAATAAAAGAAGCATCGGGGTGAGCGACGTAACGGTCGAGGACGTCGCGGGAAATGGCAGCTCGACCAAAACGATGAAGACCGGGCAAAAGAAAATGGACCTGCCAAAAGTGTTGTGCCGGCGAATAAGCCCACCAAGGAGGGAAAATCAAAGCAACGCATGAGTTGCACCACAGAAATCAACTAACACGTCATGCGTTGCTATAATAAAATCACAAAACCTGACAAAAAAAATCACTAAGAAAAAAATTACTCGCCACTAGAACCTAACTAAGCCACGTAAAAAAGGCTATGGAAACAAGAAAAGTCATAATTGTCTCCCTCGTCATATCAGCCACAGGCTTTACACCAACAACCTTCACACCACACTTAGTACAATTAGGACCCAACACAAACATACACAAAAAAACATTCAGAAGTCAGTGATTTTGAAAACATATAACACTGACAGGTCGTTCCTTCATATACAATGGTAAGAGCGTTTGTGCTGACTTGGCTTAAGCGCGTCAGTCAAACATGGAATTACATTAACCAAATGTGAGAAAGAAGAACAAAAGAATAATAATATTAACAATAATTTAATTAAGAATCACTGGATAATTTTGAAATAATTTTAATAGAGGGTACATCCATCGATATATAGTATCAGAAACATCATTCAATTACTAGTAGTAAGGTGTGACATTAACTTGAATCATGCATCATTTAAAACGGTATTGCGATCACCTGAAACGTGTGACGAGGCAACTATAACAACTGTCATTGTTTATTATTGTAAATATTAAAGGTAATATTGTATGAATTTGAGATTATGTTAATATTAAACAAAGCCTAAAAAAAACAACTACGATAAACCAGAAATTTGGCTTACAAAGGTGTCGAAATCATAACTGTAATGTGACGTTATGTTTTGCAGAATGTGCCAATTCAAAGTGATAGTGATCTGATAGTTTTACGCCGATGTGCCTCGTATTATTCAATATAGGCGGTGCGGCAAAGACTAGTCTCATCGTATGGAATGTTTTTCAGTTTTATACAAGGCAAAGTCACGTCACTTACCCAACTATACAGTAAGTATGAACAAACTATAGGTTTGTCGGATTTTAAGCCATACCGTAGCGAGTACGATAGTAGGCTTGTTCTGTGCTGGCGACATAGAGAGTGTTAGAAAAATCGCTTTTTATATTGAAAAGGATGACATCTTGGGTCAAATAGAACCACATACAATACCTTTTTTTAAACAAAAGGTCAAAACTGGACTTTATCAGATCACATGAAAACAGAAAAAATATGTGCAGTGCTGCCAAACACACATTTTTTTAAAGACTTATTATTAAGATTGTGGTTTAATACAGAATTCCAATGAGCACTATTCAAGTCATTTCCGAAAGCTCCGAATTCGTACAGTTACAAAACCCACTTTATAGCCCTAAGACTCCTTTATGCGGTGGGTCTATTGCTCCACACACATTAAGGTAAGTTAATATTTTAAGTCATAAAAAAGTGCCTTAGAAGCATAAAGTGCTGGCAGATTTTGAACAATACCCATCTGCGAGACCTTAAAGGGTTTAAACGGACTTAATCATCGGTGAGTTTAAAACTCTTATAGCCCGGTTCTTGTTCCAATTGTTAATTTTTTAATTTATTTTTGCACAAATAATTTCGTTTTAGAACAAAATACTATGCGTGGCAGAATCACCAGCCACTACTAGTTAAACAATGAATTTAATTAAAAAATTGAGACAGAAATTTGATTTTAGGGAATTATCGGTTATTTTTCTCCCGCTACAGCCGTCTTTAGCATACCTTTAACAGCGTATTAATAACACGGGCCTGAATATATAATAATATAATTGATAACTAAAAATTGAAGACGGCTTAGGGTTCAAAGTCTTTTTCCTTCTACATAATCCTTTTAACATACCTGCTGCCCTCTACAGTCTGGGTTTTTCCATAATCGATAAAGAACATTTCATAGATGGGTCCATTTTCGCCGTTCTTGATTTCTGTAAGTCTAGCGCGACACCATCGCTGTTCTTTTTGATTCTGAGATTCAGAAATATAGAGTACCAAATATAAGTCATCTAAAAACGTATCAATATTTAATTTCGTATATATACAGGGTGTTATGAGATTCACTGCATATATTGAAATCGGTGACTAGTGGGATCGCGTAGAAGCACATTTAATACCCTTTTTTTAAATTAGAAAATTTTTGAAAAATGAAAAAAAGGGGCAAAATCGCATTTCACAAAATCAACCCGCCTATAAGAGTGAAGCAGAAATAATGCTTTGGTAACGTCTGAGAACAACTGGATCATTGCCCCTTAACATCTGATTTTCAAGTAGAGGCAAATCAAGATTCAACTTGAAAAATACATTTTCGTCTACAAGAATATTTAACATTGATGAAAGTGGATTTTCCACCGTTCAGAACAAGACGCAAAAAGTTTTAGGATCAAAAAGGAAGAAACAAATCGGCGTAATCAAAAGCCGAGAAAGAGGCCTTTAGGAGTGCCAGTGTGGCTGGACAATTTGTGCCACCAATGCTTATAATCAAAAGAATGAGACAAAATTCTGAATTGAAGAATGGCCCACCTTCTGAGAAAGTTGTCACCATTCCAGACATTGACTATATTGATTCAAACTTATTTGTAAAATGGGTGAAATAATTTATAAGCGTCGTAAAGCCAACCCCTGAAAATAAAGTGTTACTTCTGCTTGATGGCAATACAACGTATTCTAACTTGGAAGCGTTGAACATAGCAAAGGCTAATGAGATAATAATGTTACAACAGCCAGGCCTACTATTCACCGGCTTCAGCGACTGGACGTCTTTTTTTTAACCTATGAGCAGTTATTATATTTAACTAACAGAAAAATGGTTGAGGATAAATCCACGTCGACAAGCAACGCAATATCAACTTGCAAGTTTATTTGCAGAAGCTTACCAAAGAGCTGCTATCATTGGCACCATTGTAAACGGATTTAAAGTGGCTGCAGTTTGGCCCATGGACAAAAATGTCTTTCCTGAACATGTTTAGAGCATCTGAAAATATAAATGCTCTCCCTCTCAAACAAACTTAAGTAATGAAAGCACATCGATTTTACAAGACGCTTCTATTATTACCAATAATAAAAACAAGATAAGCAACAAACATCAATAAACAAAAGGGGGTATCAAAAAAAAGAAAAACGCCAATAACAAAAATAAAACAACTTACCCAACTCTCTACCAACTTAAACTAAATAGCTATGGACAGACGACGAAAATAAACCCTTTGAGGTCGGCATCATCAGCCAGGGACAAAGGAAGGATTCTTTTTCGGCTTTCGACAAAAGATCCCTTGTAGTCTTTAGAAGAGAGCCGGACAAGGTGAACGACTTTAAACACTTACCACAATAATTTATTTATAATGATGTCCTCTTGGGAATGAAAATTTTAGCGGATTACATGTCTTAGAATTTTTTACTTATTATAAAAAAATATTGAAATAGAAAACTTGTCTAATTAATATTTGGTGTCGGGAAGTAATTAGTTAAAAAGGTAACAATTTTTTATAAAATTTTTGTTTATTAAATTTGTTTAGTGAAAACCCATTCTTTATGGAGTTGTATGGTACACCATGTGGCGACGTGAAAAAAAATATTCAAGTCATCATTTCTTTAAGGTCGATTTTTTCCTTTATTATTGAGATCCGCTATTTAAGGTGAATTTTTTTCAATCGATCTTGCTACAAGGACCCGCTAGTTCCAATATATGTAGTGAATTTCATATATTCCATATATAATCATATTTCTGTGATCAAAAAATACTATGTAAACCTTAAAAATACTATGTGAATCATCAATTGGAATGTATTTGTGAAAACGTTTTATCCAGCTCTCGAATGCATTTTGATATTCAATCGTCGGTAGTCATGGGAGCTTCTTTTAGTTTTATTGTCTCAATGCTATTAAAAAGCGTATCTCGGAGTGGTTTTTTGGGTCTGCTAAATAGGAAAAAGTCACGCTCTCCACATCATGTAAATATATATATATATATATATATATATATATATATATATATATATATATATATATATATATATATATATATATATATATATATATATGGGTATTGTTTTTAGCCAAAAATCGTCGAATAATATAATCTATGTATTATGAGATAGTGCGTTATCATGATTTAAAATCCATGAACTGTTATTCTAGAAATTTGGTCTTTTTTCGTAAACGTTTTATAACATCAAAATAATACTCTTTATTGTTTCACAATTCGGAAGAAATTCATGAAGCATAACACCATCGTCATCGATGAAAACAGCGAGTATAACTTTCTTTTTTGACTGAAATCGACGGTTTTCTTTTTGGTTTTGTCTCATCTGGAGGACGCTATTCACTTGATTAAATTCTTGTTTGTGTATGATACTAATATACCTGCGTCTCGTCACCAGTAATTATGCGCATTATGGTTGGACAACAGTTCTTTAGCATATTCAGGTTAGTTCAGCTTGACGTTGACTTTTTTGTAATTTAGCTCTGTTGGAGTAACTAGAAACACGTTTTAGATCTAAATCTTCACGTAAAATTCTCTGAATAGACCCACTGAATTTTCCCAATCTTCGAGGATGTGTTCATGTCGTAAGCATTTATTAAATAGTTTCGTTGGTTCTTTTTTTAGTTTTCACGTTGCATTCCTTAATCATTTCTGGCAAGATATTATCTTCCCCAGCTGCTCTGTCGTTTTTTATTTGCCACATTGCACCAAGGGTATTAATGTAACGTTATCCAATAAAAGTACATTTATCTATCTATTTATACATAGAGTTGGAGATAATTTCGAACTGGTTATATTGTTTAGTATGTATACCCCAAAATCAAATAAAAATGCATTTAATATGGTTTGGATAGGGTTAATATCTCAACACTGTAATTGTCATTCTATTCTTAACCTACCAGTATTGTTCTTGGCTGTTTTTATTACGTTAGTTTTTCAAGTACAGTACTATACAAACGCCTAAGTAAAACACCTGGTAATAAACGAAACGGGATCGACGTTTTACAGCTCAAAGGACCAATAAACTAGGTAGTATATTAAGAATTTTTACAGGGTAGCATTAAAACTAACTAAATGTTCTACATTCTACTTACTTAACTGTGGTTGTTCGACAGGTTGGGCACCACCCATTTTGACGTAATTCTCGATATCCTTAGTCAGCTGAGCAAGCTTTGATTGATTATTCTTGTATTGGAGGAAAAAACTATCCATAGAATTAATGTGTTGGACGTCCACTCTCTCCATATCTAAAATCATGACACATTTTTGCGAAAAATCTATCTTAATTAAATATCCTACTTTTTTTTTCAGCAATCAAACGACTCTTTATTTATAGTTTATTTTCTGTAATATGATTGGTTGCAATTATCCCTGGCGTTAGGTTAATGCAACCGAGATATTTTGTTGCAAATTTACTTTCAACTTTGTATAGCAAAGTCCGTGAGTAGTAAGTTCATTACCTATGGATATTGATCACGCAGTAAGCAATAAGTTCATTACCCACGCCTTCAGCAAATAACATATTTATCTAAAAACACTCGGTCAAATAAGAACGCATCGCTTATAACTTGTAGTCGGCAAAAGAAAATCCTTTTTTTTTTTAAAGTTATTGTTGGCATCCCTGCAAACCATGGTTTGTGGTAAGAGATTCATTTCTAACCTTATTTATGGTTAAATAGTACGTTATCGAACATGAGTGCTCCATACGCGATCTAGGGCTGTGTTCCTATGTAATCATCCAAATGACGCCTAAAGGGGCTGTTAAGTATATGGGAAAGTCGAGAGCATTCGTTAGCAAGTAGATGAAATGATACCCTCAGTTAAAAAATGTTGAAAATCAACCAGAAAGTGGTAAAAAGTGTCGGACCACAATGAAAACATGATTATTAATATGTTTTCCAGAAATCCTTAATTAACTTTGCGCCGAGGGGCGCAAAAACTAAAGCAGAAATGTTTGGATATATCGTATGAAACGATTCGGGCTCATCTCCGCGCTAACGATTTGAAGTGGTGGAGTATACTCAAGAAACCATTACTGAGCGAAAAAGACAGAAAGAAATGACTTGCATAGGCAGAGGAGAAAACACGGGTCGAGAGTAGAGCAATGTAATTTTTTCCAATGAAGCTTCATTTTGGGGTTACGTTATCACTCCACGAACCTGGGCAATTTCCACTAACCGATTGGTCCAGCGTACCGTAAAACGCCCTGTGAAGATCCATGTTTGGGGATGTCTTTCGGAAAAAGGTTTTGGGGGACTCTTCATTTTTACCTACAATTTGAACGCTGAAAAATGCTCCAGATTTACCTTACGGGCCTTAGTACCTGCCAAACGGTGGCTTGTCGATAAAAATGAGGAGTGGATTCTTCAAGAGGATAACGACCCCAAACATCGGAGTAAAACGTGTAGCCAGTGGAAAGGAGAATCCGGTATCATCACACTAGATTGGCCAGGCCAGTCGCCTTATGCAAACTCAATCGAGAATGTGTGGTCATATATCAAGAAGCTTCATGGTAAAAAGGCATACACAGTGAAGCGACTTCCACGGCAAGTTCGGGCATTTTGGAAATATTTGCCCCAAGAATACGTAGAAAATTTCGTCGAAAATATACCCTGAAGATGCCAGGCGATCATCGACGCTGATAGGAACAGGATGAACTACAGAATCGTTAGCATTTTAATGGCACTCCTTCAATGTTGAATGATGTAAAAAACTTTTAAATAAATACACTTTTTAATGAACAATGCGCGACACGTCTTACTTGACCGACTGTACGATAAGAAAATTATCACATAAATACAGAGATAGAAAAAAAAATAGCTTCAAGCAACTTAAAATTTATTAATATCATAACTGCTTGAAGAACACTACAACCTATTTATGATCGCCCTTACTCATTTTCTTCTTCTTTGGTTCAATCGGTTTAGTGTGTTTCTGTACCCTCCTTGACGATACAGAATTTGCTGCAGACACAGAAACCATTTTTAAACCATCGTTAATTTTTGTTATTGCAGCGTCTACATCTTCACTTTTGTTTGATTGACTTACTGAAAAATAATTTGCAATATTAAGCTGAATACTCATAATATTAATTTTCTGACTCGATATAATAGGAAAATTTACTGTCCTAGTTAAACTGATAAACTAAAATAGGGACGTGTCAGTCCCTTTTCTCTAAAATGTACTGTTTAAAAGTTATAGGCTTTCATAGCGCTAAAATTGTTACGTTTCAGATGGTTATAAATATAACAATACAACCATGGCGTTTTTTGTTATAATATATATATTTATTAAATAGAAACTCCTAATATAATTCTTCAAATACAATTTGATGTCTTAGAAGTAACAGATTTACAAAATAATCTCATTCCCACATATGAATAGCATATTTATACAATGATTTTAAAGTAATACAAGGCAAGATATTTTCGAATATTAATTTTTTCATTTTAAGAAGGTTTTAAGAATAATTATAAACCGTTTTTCATAAAGTTATTGAGATTATTTTTGAAAACTCTTAAACCCCTACACACCTTAACATGTATAGGCAAGTTTTTAAAGTCATTCAGCCCTTTGAAAAATAGTGAGTTCATGGTTTTTTTGTAATTTGTTCGTACTATGTAGAATTCATTTCGTGATCGTGTTTGATAATCATGTGTTTCATAAGAATATTTAATATAGTTATGTAGATAGGTAGGTAACAGATTATTTATTATTTTAAAAATGAATATCATGGTAAAGTTAAAGTAAAGATCAAGTGGTCGCCAATTTAGACAATTCTGCATTAAAGCTATTGGCGTATATCTATTGCACTTTAAGATAATTCTCATATTTCTATTTTGCAATTTTTGTAAGGCAGATTTACTATTGTTATCAAGAAAACATAAGAGACTTGCGCAGTAAGTAAAGTGAGGCTGCATAATACTTTGATAAACCGTCAGCCTTGAATGAAAAGAAAAGTTATTTGATACTAAGAAGAAAAGTTTCGTAGCAATTTTCCTATAAATATATGAAAAGTGACTTTTATATGTTAGACAAGAATCAATAGCCCAAGTATTTTATTTCTGAAAGAACTTCTGTTATTAATAAAAATATTTACATTTTTCAAATTGATTTGTGAAAATCGATATTTAGTAGCTAGAATCATTGCTTTAGTTATATTGACATTTAGTTTTAATCTATCGACATTTAAGTACGATTCAATTTTTCTTAGCTGCAAACTGAGCTTGCAGATAGCGACATTTAATAGTCTGTCACTAGTATAAATTAAAGTGTCACCTGCACAAAGGCTTATGAATTCAGAGTCGATAAAATGATTAATGTCATTTGGGTATACCACAAAAAGAAGTGGTCCAAGGACGCTCCCCTGTGGGACACTAAAGTTATTTGGAATTTCCATTGACTTGCAACTGTTAATCTTAGTCATCTGTTTACGATTTACTAAGTAATTCATAAACCAGAGTAGAACAACACCACCAACACCGTAATGCTTTAGTTTATTTATTTATCTTTTTTTATGGGTCTAGCACAAGTGCTGCAGAAAGGTCCGTAAAGCGCTCCAGGAGCGGCATATGTGCGGAAAAAGAGATTCACGTTTTCTTGAATCGCTGTAAATTGTACTCGGTGGGAAACACAGCCCTGGGCAAATTATTATAAAGGGATGATGTTCTCCATATAAAAGACTGTTTGAAAAATCAAAATGCTATGGTCAACAGTTTCAAGAGCACGGCGAAAATCTAGAAATGTTTTCTGTTATGAAAAAATTGAGAGGCTTTAAAGCTGGACAACTATCAGTATGGTGTGGTATGGTATGAGTGGAAAGCCTTATAGCCAGGGAAATCGACCAGAGAGACTCCAGCAACATGACGGCGGTGGTTCACCAATATTAGATATGCGTAAAACCCGAGAGTAGAAGATCTTAATCAACATGCCTTTATAGCGATATCGGCTTTGCCGATGTCTGCTCCGTAGAAGTATGACATAGTACGTGGCATAGCTCAATATACTCAAAGAATAAGAAACCCGACCTACCGATAATCAAACCCGAGGCCTAGGGCGCGGTAATAATATCGCAGAGCTGGGATACCACTTTACTATGATAATAGGACAGGATTTGCTGTCTAAATAAATTTACTAAATTTGACGCTACCTACTCCTCCTTTTACAATGCATATCTTCGTTTAATTCATTTTCACTATTCTTCGAATGTACTTAAAATTTCGTTAGGTCATTTTTGAGGTACATTCAATATTCTAGATTATAATTTATTTTTGTTTTTATTTGAAAGTAGTTTTTTTAGAAACTTTTGAATATTTATTATACGAGGGTTGTACGATAAGTACATGGCCTCGGCCAGAGATGGCGCTACTACTGTTTAAAAAATTATATTTTTCGAAAAAAAACTTTCCACAGGAATCCTTAAATTTTCAAGTCGCTGCGTGATATAGAGTGCGGGTCATTCAAATAAGATCACCACATCAGAAATGATTGAAAAAATCAACGATCTAGTGACAAATGATCGGAGAGTGAAAGTGCGTGAGATTGCTGAGACTGTGGGCGTAAGATGGGTGTCGCGATTGCTCATAACTGACAATAAACACGCACATATCAACTTCAAAAGAATGTTTGACGATGTTACAGTCGAAATGATTTTTGGCGTCGATTTATAACTGTTGACGAAATATGGATTCACCACAGCACACCAGAGACGAAAGAACAATCCAAACAGTGGGTTTACCGTGGCGAATCTCCAACAAAGTCATGGCCACAGTGTTTTGGGACGCACGCGTCATAATCCACGTCGATTACCTTGAAACGGGTAAAACGATTAATGGAGAGTATGTCAACTTATTGGATCGTCTCAACCATGTTGTGAAAGAAAAACGTCCGCATTTGGCGAAGAACAAATTCTCTTTCATCAAAACGATGCACGCGTGCACACTTGTGTCATCACCATAGCTAAATTCCATGAGTGAGTAAGGATACGAATTGCCTCCACATCCACCATATTCCCCAGCGATTATTTCCTACTTCTGAATATGAAAAAATGACTCGGCGGAAAAAAAATTGGCTCAAACGATGAGGTGATTGCTGAAACAAACGCCTATTTTGAAATCGTTTTTTTTTTATGGGATACAAAAGATAGAGAAAAACGTTGGAGTAAGTGTATCGAGTAATCGAGGAGAGGAGGAGAAGAATAAAAGTCTAAAAGTTTTGAGATCCAAATTATCTACGGGAACAAAAATTATACAAAAACTAAAGAACGAAGATGGAAGAGTGATAACGGATAGGGAAGAGATTATGAATATGGTTGAAGGTTTTTATAAACAGCTTTATAAAAACACTAATAATGACACACTGTATGAGATTCCACATATTCAAAATCAAGGTTCAGAAGATATTCCCGAAATAACAGAAGATGAGATCATACAAGTCTTGAGTGAGCTGAAAAATAATAGGTCTCCAGGTGAGGATGGTATTGTGGTTGAAGCCATAAAGCTGGCTGGACCTACTGTCATTAGGGTCCTCACTATTTAACCTGTCTTACTAAGTCTATAACACCAACGCAGTGGAACAATGCTATTATCATTCTCTACAAAAAAGGTGATTCAACAGATCTATCAAACTACCGTCCTACAAGCATCCTCTCCCATGTTTTTAAGATGTTTACAAAAATATTGACAAAACGTTTGACCTTAAAGCTAGACTTCTACCAAACATCCGCTCAAGCTGGATTTTGGGCAGGCTATGGTGGCAATGATCATCTTTTGACTGTTAAGTTACTTGTGGAAAAGTGTGTCGAATATAACAGGCCTTTAATGTTAATCTTCGTGGATTATGAGACAATTCAGTAAACCAGGATATGCTTTTAAAGGCTCTCGCTGAATGCCGTATAGATTCAAGATACATCGAAATCCTAAGACGTATCTACTGTCAGGCAACATCAACAGTTAAATTACATAGGGAAACAAATGAATTCCAAGTCGAAAAAGGTGTGCGTCAGGGTGACACTATTTCCCCAAAGTTGTTCATCACCCTTCTGGAATACATATTTAAAAATCTGAATTGAAGCAACATGAGCATAAATATAAATGGAGAAATGCTGAATAACTTGAGATTCGCCGGTGACATAGTCCTGTTAACAGATCGCGCAGATCATGCGAATGCCATGCTTAACACCGTAAAAGAACAGTCCCATAAAATTGGCCTAAAGATAAATTTTTTGAAGACCTAGTTTACGACAAATCTAGTTTTTACCAAGCCACTATTAGTAAACAGGGTAAACATCGAGCAAGTCTGATATATAAATTAAGTTGGGCAGAGACAATCAGACTTATAAATTACAACGGAGGGTTACTCTAGCTTGGGCCGCATTTGGCAAATTACGAGAAACACTGAAATTAGGTATACCTAACTTTGACAAAAAAGACAATAAATAAGATAAGGGTAACTCAAGCGACAATGGAGCGATCAATGTTGGGTTTGTCTCTTCGAGATAAAGTCCCAAATTAGGAACCGAACGAGAGTGAGAGATGCAGTTGAGAAAGTTCTAACTTTGAAATGGAATTAGGCCGGTCATATAGTCAGAAAGCAAGATAACAGATGGACTAGGAAGGTGTTGGAATGGCGACCTAGACAAGAAGCGTGTGGGAACAGAGGAAGACCTTCCGCCAGATGGGAGATGATCTGAGAAGAGTAGCGGGAAACTGGACCAGTTTAACTGGAAAAGATTAAGGGAGGCCTATGTCCAGCAGTGGACGCTAAGGGCTGATATATGATGATGATGAAGTGTATCGAGCTAAAAGGAGACTATGCTGAAAAATAAAATAAATTTTACACAAAATATGTTTTTTTCTTGTTAAGGCCAGGTATTTATCATACAACTTTCGTACGACGTTTCCTAATATCTAGAGAATTAGTCTAAAGAATATTATCTTGTGTAGTGTTTCGTACATGCACTGGTCAGAAACTCTGCACAGCAACGGTTCACACCCGTAAAAATAATTAGTTACTAGTCCAAAGAGTTTCAGGGAGAAACGTAAAAAGTATTTTTGAACTTACTTATGACGCTCATGTTTCCTTCAACTTCACTATCGCTATCGTCGATGTCGATAACATAATTTTCAGGTAAATCTTTTTCGTTTACTAAGCGATATTCCGAATCTTCACACTTCTCTAATACAAAATGTTCTTCTAATGCCTCGACTGTGGTATTAACAATGAATCTAAAAAGGATCCAAAAAGTTTCAATAAGCGATGTTTATAAACAGAATCAGCGTTAGATAAAATGGCGCTTGATCAAACTCTTGGACAAAATAAAGCGTGACTTATATAACGCTTGGACAAAACAGCACCTGCCAATATCTTCTGACTAAATGGGTTGTGAATGTAACTGCTTGATTTGACGGACTCATGGTAGTACAAGTCAGCTTAAATAATAAACTAACCGACTCGTACTTATAGTAATTATTACCTTTTAAATATTCAGTACCAAAATTACCGAAATAAGAAACTAAGTTTTTGTACAATTTATATACAGTCCCTGGCCAAATTATTAGACGCACTGCAAGATTTCATGTAAAATATTAATTACCGAGTGATATTGTACCGTTTTATTATTTTAAATTGATTTGTTTTTTATTTTTATATTATCCAATCAATTACCTATTTATTTGACATAAATAAAACAGCATTAATTTAGAAAAGCATAAGTTTATTAAGTTTTAAAGAAAAGTGAAATTAATGTTAGTAAAAGTCAATATTTAGTTGAGCCACCTTTAGCCGCTATCAAAGCTTTAATTCTGCGCGGCATGCTATCAATGCAAGATTGTACCGTCTCCTGCATTTGAGGATGATGATTCCACACATGAATAATCTTTTCTAGGAGCTGGGTTTTGTTGGTAATCACATCTTTAGCCACTTCTCTTTTCATCAGCTCCCACACATTTTCAATGGGGTTCATATCAGGGCTATTACCCGGCCAATCCAACAGAGGGATATTTTTTTCTGCCAAAAAAGCTTTAACAGACCGATAAGTGTGGCAGGGAGCTCCATCTTGCATGAAAGTGAATGGTTCCCCATTTGGAAACCATTCTCTGAGCTGCGGAATCAACCGATTTTGTAATACTTCTTTGTACTGATCTTGCTTCATTAGTCCTTTGACGACGTACAGACGTCCAGTGCCCTTGCCGCTGATGACTGACCAAATCATCACTTTGGTGGGATGTTTAACCGTCGGGACGACACAATCAGGATGAAACTTTTGTCCATGACCACGACGCACATACTGAGCTTTATTCTGCAAAATTTCGAATGTGCTTTCGTCACTGAAGCAGACCTGTCAAAATTAGGAAAAATATATAAGCTTCCATGTTTATTTGCTTTATTTAACTGAAAATGATAATAATGTATCAATTATTGATTAAATTGCTGTATCTTACCGATCTCCAGAAGTCCACATCTTTGTCTTGCCATTGTTTGGCCCACTTCAGGCGCTTTGCTTTCATTGCAGCTGTTAACTTGGGCTTCCTGGCGGGGCGACAGGCCTTAAAATCTAATTCTTTCAATTTTCTTCGAACAGTGCGCTCAGAAGCATTTACGCTAGCATCCTGGAGTTGTGATTTTATTACCTTTGTGGTAGCAAATCTGTTTTCTACACAAATTTTCTGCAAACATCTCTCTGACCGTGGAGTGAAAATTGGTTTTCTACCGCATTTTTTCTTTCTTTTCGGGCTTAACTCCTTCCCTGACTCAATTTTCTTTTTTATGCGTCGTACACTAGCTTCAGAAACCTCCAATCTTCGTGATATTTCTCGGTTTGTAAATGTTTTCGCAATCACAAGGGCCTTCACTTCAGCTTTTTTACGTGGTGAAAGATCGCCTTTTCTACCCATAATGAAAATAGTCCAATTACTTTTTTAAAACACTGCATACAAAATAAACTAATAACTGAGTAGTATAAAACTGTTAAACAAACAATCACAGTCCATAAAGCCACACAAACACGTCCGTACCTGACTCGATTCCGATCGCGACTGATACAGATTTGTACTTGTTTACGTTCATGTATCACTTTGTCAACACAGTGTTGCCATATGTTAAAAATAAATAGTCTACAACAATTCTTTTAAATAAAAATCAATAATATTGTAGTTTAAATATACCATTATTGCATAAAAACTCTTAAGAAACATAAAATTACTAAAAAAAAATACAGTGCGTCTAATAATTTGGCCAGGGACTGTATATACATACATACATACATACATACATATATATATATATATATATATATATATATATATATATATATATATACATATATACATATATATATATATATATATATATATATATATATATATATACATACATATATATATATATACATACATATATATATATATATATATATATATATATATATATATATATATATATATATATATATATAAATATATATATATATATATATATATATATATATATATATATATATATATATATATATATATATATATATATATATATATATATATATATATATATATATATATATATATATATTATATATATATATATATATATATATATATATATATATATATATATATATATATATATATTTATATATTTATATATATATATATATATATATATATATATATATATATATATATATATATACAGTGGCGAACAAAAGTATGGAAATATTTTCTAAATCAAAAATATAAAATACTAGCCTTTAGAAATAAAAAAACTAGTCTTGTTTTGTTGACAATTTCTTTATAGAATTTTTATTATTGACTATAAAAACTTTGTTCACCTTTTCTGGTAGATAAGGTTTTTAAGAAACGCGTTTTGTCCTTATCGAAAGCATTGAAATAATTTTATCATTCTGCTTTAAGAGTACGTTATTGTTGATATGAAGTAATTTAGTACCATTGTTTAAGAGTGCGGTTTTTGCCAAAATGCCAAAGTGCAAATATTACAGTTTAGATCTGAAGCATAAAAATTATTTCTCTGTACAAAGTGGAAAGAAGCTAATTGAAATAGCAAAATCTTTAAACATGCATAGGGGCACTGTCAGCAAAAGTGTTAAGAAGTTCTAGAGAAAAGGCACTGTTGATCCGCCATTTAAAAGTGGTAGACCTTGAAAAACAAGTAAGAGAGTAGACAAAATTATAATTCGAAAAGTGAAAAATGATCCCAAGAAAACTGCTGTTGATATTAACAAAGAACTAAGGCAGGAATATCAGGGTGTATTGATGTCAGACATGACAATTAGGCATCTGAAAATCTTCATGGTAGGTGTGTTATTAAAAAGTCACTCCTTACAAAACGTCACAGAAAAGAGAGACTGAAATTTGCTAAGGAACATAAAGACTGGACTCAAAATCAGTGGTCTCTAGTAATCTATAGTGACGAAAGTATGTTCAATCTCTTTGGAAATGATTCTACTGGTTATGTAAGAAGACCAGTTGGTTTAAGATATGACCCAAAGTACCTTGTACCTACTGTCAAACATTGCGGTGGAAATATCATGGTATGGGGTTGTTTTCGACGGTCTGGTACGGGGCCATTGGCAGAGATAAATGGCAGAATGGATGCTCAAATGCTGTCATGGATTTTTCAACAAGACAATGACCCAAAACATACATCTCGCATGGCCAAGAATTGGTTTTTTGAACAAAGGATTCGGGTGATGCGCTGGCCTTCACAAGAACCTGATTTGAACCCGATAGAGAATCTTTGGAACTATCTGGATAATCAAATTAGGAAAAGAAATATAAAAAAACCGGGACGAACTTTGGATCGCATTAAAACAAGAATGGGAAAAAATACCACCCGATTTTTGTGCTAGGCTTATTGACTCTATGGGCAAAAGATGTCAAGCAGTGATTGACGCAAAAGGATATCTCATTACCTATTAAATATTTTCGACATCTTAGTCGTCTTAGTGGAATTTTGATTTTATAACAAAAATGTTTCCATATTTTTGTTTGTGCATAATTTTGTTACGTTAAAAACTAAGCACATTTCTAATAAACGATAATTGTTTTAGTCTTCAAAATGTTTGTTAGCATGTACACGATTAATAAATAAATATTGTAATTGTAAACCATTATGAGCATGAGCGTGTCTGTCATGAGCTCTGTTGTTTGCGTTTTGCATTCAATCGTGTCCTGTTAATCTTTTTATGTCGTCCGTCCATCTTGTCTATGATCTGCCTCTGCATCTTTTATGTTCTCTAAGCTTTCATTTCACTATACGGCGTGTCCATCTGTTATCATTCATCCTTGCGACATGCTCCGCCTAATTATACATTAATATACATATTCGTTGGGTTTCATGTGTCACTTTTGCTCTTCTTCATATCTCGATGTTAGGAATACGATCTTGGAGTCTAATATTTAGCATTCTCCTCCATTGCTCTTTGGATTACCTGGAGCTTATTTATTATATTTTTATTTAAAGCCCACGTTTCAGTGCCATATGTTGCCATATATACATACGTACAAGAAAACATAAACACTATGAACGTAGGATCTGAAGAATTCCCAAATATCACACAGGAGGAAATACAAGCTACATTGAAGCAGATGAAAAACAACAGATGCCCTGGAGAGGATCAAATCACTGTAGAAATGCTGAAATTGGGCGGTAAATCTCTAAAAGAGGCTTTAAAAGGTCTACTAAATGAATGTCTATATGAGGGACAAATTCCAACAAAATGGTGAAATTTGGAGGTTATATTTCTCTTTAAGGAAGGCGATAATACCGAAAATTCTCGGTTGATATCTTCTCCGTCGCACTTATCTCTACTCTTCACTAAAATCTTAACAAATTGCTTAACAGTAAAACTAGATTTCTATCAACCTGTGGAACAGGCGGGCCTCAGAAAGGGATTTAGCACGATCGACCACCTCTATAAAATACGTACTGTAATAGAGAAACGTACAGAATATAAGGTACCAATATATTTGGCCCTCATTGATTTTCATAAGGCGTTTGATACTGTTGAAATATGATCCGTTCTAAGGTCTCAGGCGAATGCAAGAATAGATTCCAGATATATAAAAATAATAGAGAACATCTATAAAGAAGCATCTATACATATTAAAATTGAGAAAAAACGGTCCTAAACTGAACTAACAACATACCATTAAAAAGAGGAGTGAGACAAGGAGATACTATCCCACCTAAATTATTTACGCTGGCCCTTGAAGACGTCTTTAAGGAGTTAAATTGGGATGAGAAGGGCATCAACATCGATGGTACTACACTGAGCACCTTAGGTTTGCAGATGACATAGTCGTGATAGCTAATAACACCAGTGAGCTACTGGAAATGTTAAACCAGCTAATGTGGTCACTGCAAGGGTAGGTCTTAAAATGAATTAAAAAAAAAAAAACTAAATAATCAGCTCTGAAGATACCAACATACAGATACGAAATAACTCCATAGAACGGGTCGACGAGTATATCTACTTAGGTCATACTATTAAGATCGGAAAGGAGAACAAGCATGCAGAATTTACCAGGCAAATAAGGCTAGCATGGGCAGCTTTTGGGAAACTAGAATATATCTTAAAAAATACCACAATATCCACAAAACCTAAAAACTAAAGTCTACAATACCTGTGTCCTACCTATCAACACATATAAACTGGAAACAATGTGCCTCACTAAATCATTTGCTAAAAAGCTCGTAACTTCACAGAGAGCTATGGAAAGAAGCATGCTTGGTGTCTCCCTTAGAGATAGAATTCATAACGAACAGGTAAGGAGACGAACCAAAGTCAATGACATAGCTCTGGAGGCATCAAGGATGAAGTGGCGATGGGCGGGTCATGTGGCTAGATCATCCCAAGACAGATGGGTATATAGGGCTACAGTATGCTTGGCCAAAAGAATTTGCCACAAAACAAAAACTTAAAAATCTTAAGCATATATAATAACATAAATAATTATTATACAAATCAATATTTCGTACAATTCCCTTTCTCTTATATTACCGCTGTAAATCACACTTTGCATTCTCCATGAGAAATAGTGTTCCACTTTTCAAACAAAACGCATTTGGGGATATCTTTTGATATGATTGTGTTTTTCCTTTATTCTCCGTTTGAAGATCAACCTCTGACTGAAGGGGCCAATCCAAAAGCTCCACTCTATACTTGCAGAACCATATTATTGTTGCTACCGCTTTGTGACATGGTACGTTATCTTGCTGGAAACGCACCTTTTCCAAGGGTTCTCATGACGATATGCAGTTCTGACTTCGCAATCTCACAACGATAATTAACTGGTGATATCATAAACATGCTTCTATAACCGGTTACTTAAGCAATGCTGCGGTAGTTAGTTATAGCCCAAATATAGAATATTTTTGCAACACAGTATTGGGGGACAAACAAGTTATTTTTTTTAATTTAAAAACCTGCTGCGTGAAATGAAAAAAAGGCAAACAAAATCGAAAAATGCTAAAAAATAGTCATCATACCTGAAAAATTAAAAAGCAAATAATATTTTCAAAAACCCAAAAAATTATTGTCCCACACCACACAAATATAATAGCAAAAAAATCTGTGTGTGCTAAAGTTCACAATAAAAAATATCAGTAACATAGCTTGTATTACTTATTTTTATTTTTAATTTAAAAATTTCAATAGTAAATTCAACTTACCGTACAGGTTCAGAATTCCCATCCTCATTTAACAAAAACCTAGGAATATTCTCAATATTCCTTAATTTTTCCAATGCTCCTCTAAGATTCAGCTTTTTATCTCCGATTTTGTTCTCATTGAAAGCTACCAGCTGCTTCAATGCCTCTGCTGATCCTGTTAGTGAAGATTGTATGCCATCTAAACCCCTAAAATAACAAAGATAGTACTGATTATTTTTAATGTCTAGTTTTAAACAACTTAGAATTCGTTTTATTTAAAATTTTTGACAAAAACGACGTACAAATTTTTAACACAAACGCAAAAGTTTTTTCAAAATTGCTAAAAAAATTGAACAATTAATATTTTAATTATTTTTGCAAATTTACATTGTTTTTAGTTTTCCATACGGAACACTCATGGGATTACTTCGGTGTCTGTCCGTCCGTCACACCCGATTTTCCCTGAAACTATTAGACATAGAAAGTTGAAATTTGGCACAAATATACGAATTGATGGCCCAATCAGAGTTGTATAGTATTGAAAGTAAAATTCTGACTTAAGGGCTTAGTTTTGAGAGGTGAAATGAAAGCTTGTGAAAATACGAGTTGAAAAATATATATGATATAATACTTGCGCACACTTTTCTTTGTATTATTTCTAAAAAATTGCGAGAAACCGCTGTAATCCCCTATCTCGAAAAGTAGTGATAAAAAAATTTTGAAAAAAAACTAAGAGCTACAAAATATCAATATGTATTCGGTGCAATAGGTAATATATACTTGTCAGTACATTACTGAATTTAGCCAATCACAGATAAAATAAATTTCAATGATGACTGGTGACTAACGGATAGGTACCGAAACAAAATATTTTTATTTTATTTGTTTATAATTAAACAAATATTTAGGTGGTAAATATTTGTTTTAAACTTTTACTACTAGATTCTAGATTAAACTAGATTCATTTATTGGTCATTAGGTAGCTAAGAAGTTATAACTATCATAAATTATTGAGTAAGAAAAAACGTGGAAATACATATTGGATCTTAAGATAAATACATGTCAGGGACCTAATTAGCTTAGCCTAGGTAAGGATTTTATTTTATTTTAAAAGCAATCGCTGTATGGAACACTAATTGCGCAAGTCCGACTTGCTTTTTGACAATGACACCAAATTAGGTGCCGAAACGTCAAGATATTGTAATTTCTTTATCAATTATACTACACAGTGTATATCACCACTACACCAAATACTTTATTTTTGCAGTCGACGTGTGTTTCGCTAACCATGTTAGCTTCATCAGGAGCGATCATCTGAGTTAATCATCGCTCCTGATGAAGCTAACATGTTTAGCAAAATGCGCGTCGAGTGCAAAAATAAATTGTTTGGTGTAGTGGTGATATATACTGGTAGTGTCATTGTGCCAAACATTCCCAACATAGTTTTTTATCCATAAAAAAATTCAAAATATGTTCCCGTTTTTTTTCCTAATTAAATATAAAATAACCGGTCAATTCAAGTTGAACTTGCGCAATTAGGGTACGTTGATTGCTTTTAGGATAAAAAATTTTGTTACTTAGTTATAAATTTATCACTGACTTCACAAAACACACCCCAAATGATTTTCAATAGTTTTTTTTTTCCGACCTTTACTAAAACCTGATGACCTTGATTTTTTTTTTATACACCAGATAAATTATTAAAGGTGCACTCGTGATAACTTTCATTCAATCTACATCCTGTGGAGAATATCCCAAAATTTTCTTCAAAATAAGGGGGAGAGACAGCGATATTTCGCGATATTTTAAAAATAATACAAAAAAAAAGTGTGCGCAAGTATTACATTATATATATATTTTTGAACTAGTGTTTTTACAAGCTTTCATTTGATGCCCCACTCGATGACCTAGGAAAAATTTTTTTTTTTTTTCACTTCCGATTTCACCCCCCAAAACTAACTCCTCAAGTCAAAATTTAACTTTCAAAACTACACGGCTCTGATGAGGCCATCAATTCCTATATTAGCACCAAATTTCAGTTTCAGAGAAAATCGGGTGTGACAGACGGACATACACCGAAGTGATCTCATAAGTACGGAACACTAATAAATGTTGTTATTATTGTGTCGAAAAAACCAAAAAATACTTAGACAATAGTATCCGGCAGATACGTACATAACTTATTTAAAAAGGAATATAATTTCCTGTTCTTTTACCTGTTATTACTCTTGAAATTTTCCAATTCATCACATATTTTCTTTTCCACAGTTTCTAGTTTGGCGTGAAAATCAGCAAAATATTGACATGCATCCTTTCTGACTGATCCACTGTTAAAGTTCATAAGTCGTGCTGTTTTCTATAAAATTTATGTAAAATCATTAAAGTATAAAAAAATCCAAAGAAAATTGCAAGATTAATAAAACAGCGAAGTAAATTATATAGAAATAACAGTGATAATGGAAAATATGAAACCTGCCTAACATTTATCCAATTTAAAATATAATATATAAATCGCTGGAAAAAAAAAGAAATTCTGAGATTTAACATGCAATTTTAAACGAATGTTACACAAAAAATTAACCAGTTACTAGAAATGATTTGACGAATCTAAACAAAACTCGTACTAAGAATCAAACTAGCTTTATTTTAGAACGAAATATTATATACAGGTGTATTGCAGTTAATACTATGAGTGTATGTTACTGAAAAAATTCTAAAAAATTCCTTCATAAACAAAAATTTTAACATGTAAAAGTAATATAGGACGCTCTTATTTTTTGCTTTACTGTGATATACCCTGCACATAGTTTTTTAAGCTAAAATTGTGCGTATCTGATTCTCAGCACAGATAGGTCTCTATAATATTTTATTTGCATTATTCAAGCTTCTTAGTAGTAATGGATGATTAATTACACAAAATGGCATCTGTAAGAAAATTCATATCTACTGAAATAATAATTGAAAATGAATTAATTAAAAATACTCAAAAAATCACAGTTTTATGTAATTTTTTAATTTATAACCAATTGTTTTGCTGAATTTTTTGCTTCACATTCTACTGTCGATTTCCGAGGAATAACACCACCAATTATTCCCATAGTAGTCAAGGATGCCCGATATTGTCTTCAGACAGCGTATCGTAGAACATATTTTAATGAAGCTAGACACCAAAAAAGCTTTGGCATTGACGGTATACCTGCCATACGAGAGCCGCCTTTTAAGTTTTTACAAACGACCCCTAGATGGCGCTACTGAGATGTGACATTAGTATTGTTGTAAAATTTGACATTTGTTTGTTAGAACAGTGGCAGTTCAGAAATTGCTCGAGTAGTTTGTTTACAGTGAGCATTTAAAAAAAACAGTTTTGTGAACCAATGGAATTTCACGTGAAGGTTTCGTTGGATGATTTTTCACGATTTTAGTAAAGGCCTAAATCAACAACAATGCCTAAAATCACTTCGTTCAACTTTTTGTAATGAATCACCATCGGAAAAGACTGCTTACAATCGGTTTGCAGAATTTCGTCATGGTCATGCTTCCGTCAGCAATAAATTTCGCGAAGGTCAACCGAAATCGGTTGTTGTTCCAAAAAAAACATCAATGTTGTGCGGAACAGGACTGAAGAGGATCGACATGTGACTTACCGCGAGATAGAGGCATCCTTAGGCATATTGAAGACTGCAGTACATTCGATTTTGCACGAACATTTAGCTGTGAAACAGATCTGTTCCCGATGGATTCCGCATAATTTGACCGAAACTTAAAAACAGGACCGAGGACATGTAAAATCCGTTTACAACATCTTAACAGGTGACGAAACTTGGATATATTTGTACGAGCCGGAAGCTAAACAACAATCAACTATTTAGGTGCTCCAAGATGAACCGAATCCAACAAAAGTGGTTCGTTCGCGAAGCACTTCTATGAAAATGATAGCTTGTTTCTTTGGTTATACTGAACATGTTGCAACCATTGCTTTAGAGGATCGAAGAACAGTTAATGCTGAATGGTATACAACAATTTGTTTGCCAGAAGTCATCGACGAAATCAGGAAAAACAACCTAAAACGTCGTATCATTCTTCATGATAATGCCAGCTCTTACACAGCACTCGAAGAATTTATTATTAAACGAAACATCGAATTAAGGGGTTTTATCTACCTGCAATTTTTGAAAAAAAAACAACTTTTTTTTGGCTTCTAGTACTTAATTTTTGAAAGAAGTCGTAGCGCATGAAAAGGCGTTTACTTTGCGCGCAGCCTGAGCGATTTGGCTTAGTCGGCACATTTAAACTATCACTAAAGGTTAATATTTCTTAAATTAAGTATAGTTGGCATCATTACGTCTTTATTAATACGTTAACTACTATGCCTGCTTTCGTCCACATTCTGTTTATGCCATACAGTACCATCCAGGCAATTGGAGAGGCTGACTCGTGATGCATAATGCAAAATAAAAAATAATGATAAACAAATGCCGGGACTCACGCAGGGACCGGTACAGTGGTGTAGCTTAAACAAAAAGTTGAACGCCGTTCCGTAAAGACGTGTTTGCTACGTTGTGTTGCTGCATTTTTTTTCAATTAAGATCGTCCAAGAGAGAGCCTGAAGACGAAAATTTGGACTTGGATGGGCTGCTTTATGGTTCTAGGATTGCAGAATAAAAATAAAAAAATTGACATTCCAAAATTTTTAAAATTTTATAGAGAAAACATTTTGAAATTTCTCCAAATTACGTTTTTTAAATCGACTGGCAGCATAACTCTAATAATTTACGTCCGATTAACTTCAGCTTTTAACTAAAGCTTTTTAATCATAACACCTCTGTTCGTGCCCGGAATAGATGCAAAAGAATTATCGACGAAACCAAGGAGGCACACAATCAACGAATTAGAAACAAACTTCTCGCTTGTTAGTCAAAATTTTACCAAATCCACCATACCACCACTCATACGGCCAGATAATTCTATTGCAACAACACCTGTTGAGAAAGCGAACTTGTTGGCTGAACTCTGATTCACATTCTACTGTCGATTTCCAAGGGAAAACACCACCTACTATTCCCATAGTGCAGTTAAGATGCCCGATATTGTCTTTAGACAGCGTATCATTAAACGCATTTTAATGAAGCTAGACACCAAAAAAGCTTCTGGCGCTGACGGAATACCTGCCATAGTTCTTAAGAACTGTGTGAGGGAACTAACACCAGTTTTCTGTAGACTTTTCAACCTATCCTACAAAAAGGGAATATTTCCTTCCTGCTGGAAATGTGCCACAGTTCAGCCCATACCTAAAAAAGTCAAGAAGACCTTGCTAAATAACTATCGACCAGTCGCACTGCTTTCAATAATATCGAAAGTCATGGAAAAGACCGTGTTTGGCACGATGGATTGTTGGCTAAGCGACGCTCCTATGGTATGTCTGAAAAGTTCTGTTTGTGGCTCTCATGTTTCCTCAGAGAGCGTTCTTTACGAGTGGCGGTCGACGGATTTCTTTCTAACACCTTCACTATCAACGCTGGTGTGCCCCAAGGCTCCATACTGTCTCCTATTCTCTTTCTCATTTACATTAACGATCTGCCGGAAAAGACCGGAATCCAATCTACAGCTTTGCACATGACAGAACGCTTATCTCTTCATTCGCTTTGAATGCTCGGACATCGGCTACTCAGGCGAATATCCGCAGACAGCAGGAGGTCGTTCAACCAAGTGGAATTTAACGCTACAAAAACCCAGGCGGCAGTTTTTTCTAACAAAGTTAACGTTTCTGAACCAGACATAGTCATGTCGGGGCACTCCATTCCCCTAGCATCGTCACTCAATTTGTTGGGCGTTAATTTAGAAGCAAATATGTCCTGGTATGGCCATGTTGTAAGCATAGCAAGGAGAGCTTCCCAAAAATATTATTTTGAACCAGAGAGCTTTACACTCCACAACGACTGTTAATTCTTTACGAAGCTCAAATTCAACCAACTATGGAATACTGCTCCCATGTTTGAGGCTCCGCCCCCAAACACACACTGCATTTGTCGGATTCTGTTCAGAGAAGAGCTGTTCGTCTGTTGGAGACCCGAAACTGACCGGCTGCCTTGATTCGCTGAAACATCGAAGAACCATTGGCGACTTGGGTCTGTTCTACAAGTATTTTCATGGAGTGTTCGAAGGATGTAGCCTGCTTAATTCCTCCCAGAGCGGTGCATGTTAGAAATAAACGTCGCGCTAATACTTCACATCCGTATGAGGTTCAGCTTGTTACTCCGCGTACAACGCTTTTGAAGCAGGCTTTTATATGGAGAACATCATCCTTTTGGAATAATTTGCCCAGGGCTGTGTTTCCCACCGAGTACAATTTACCGCGATTCAAGAACAACGTGAATAGCTTTTTCCTCACACATGCCGCTCCTGGAGCGCTTTAGGGCCTTCCCGGTAGAGCGTGTGCTATAACCATAAAAAAATATTTAACTTAAGAAAAACTTACTTTTTGTGCATGAAGGACTTCTCGAAGAGCCCTCTCTGCAACTTTCTTTAACCTCTTAAACTCCTCCATCTCAGTCTCATTCTAAATAAAAAAAATGCATATAAATACTTATACTTTTAAGCCTCAATAAAGTTTCTCTTTGCCTTACCAAATGGTACAAAGGTACTCGTTCGTGATCAGTATGCTTATCCAACACACAATAGCAGCATGACGTCAAATCACATGTTTTGCAAAAGAACTCCACTTGCATCTGTGGATGCTCCTCACAATTTTCCAGCATTAGAGAAAATTTCTCTTTACGCCTCGGTACCGGCTCGTGGGTCATCAATTTTTTGGTACTTTTGTGCAGTACTGTGCAGCAGTCGGCACAATAAATACCTAGACAATTAAACAAATAGATGAACTTAATGTTAAGCTATAGGTTGGAACTGTAGATTTATTATTGGTCAATCTAAACTGCCTTTAAAACAACCTAAAAAATTTAAAAATGAAAATTTTAATTATTTTTACAAATGTAGACTGTTTTTATACCGCTAAAAGTAATTTTTTGTAATTTTTATTTTTCTCGTCGACTGTCATTATTGCGTTTGATAGTGACACCAAATTAGGTGCCAAAACGTCAAGATATTGTAATTTCATGATCAATAAAAAAAATAAATTAGTATATTAACTTAATGTTAAGCTATAGGTTGGAGCTGTAGATTAACTACTATTAAAAAGCCAGTCTAAACTGCCTTTAAAACTTAGAGGTAAAGTATATAATGAATGCATTTTACTAGTAACAGTAACATGGGTTCTGACAAGGAGAGTTAGAAGACTACAAGTTCATCAGAGAGCAATTGAAAGGAAAATGTTAGGCATATCACTCAGAGACAAGGGTCCAGAATATAATTAAAAGAATATTTTTCCTCAAATGGAACTGGGCAGGCCATGTGGCCAGAAGTATTGATAACTGGAGCGGAAAACTGACCAGATGGAGACCATGGGGAGAAAAAAAAATGTACTGGCAGACCTCAGCAAAGTTGGTATGACGGTATTAAAAAATTAGCGGGGCGTAATTGGAAACAAATTACTCAAAACAGGGACTTATGCCACTGTTGGTAATATGGTATAAAACAACAGACTTGTCAAGAAATTTATTTTATTGAAAAACTACATTATAATCACTTCTAAACTACTCGAATGAATAATATAATTGGGTAAAACCTCGTCAGAAGCAGATTAGGTCAACAATTATCAAATCAAAAGAATGGCATCATGGGTGTCATTACTACTTCTAATTTTTATCGCGGCAATCAGTTATCTTCACCTATTTTTTGGAAAGTTTACTGTTATATGTATGTTTCTATTTATGTCTGTTAATTCCCCCATAGAGGCAAAAGTATTTTCAATGAATAAACGTTTAATGATCATCATGACAATGTCAAGACAGGATTTTTTTCAAATATATTTTGATTATTTTGAGAAAACTAGCAAATACGTAAAGTGAGATGTATCTATATTATTATGATGTGGTTGGTGTTGACATTTTTATGTTATTTTCACTATATATTATCTTACTGATTTTATCAAGGAACTGACATAGGATTACTAAGTTAAAGACTTACCTTCACAACTTGGGCAATACATTGTCGCTTGTTTGGTACAGGTTACGAAGCAGCAAGTATCTAAAAGCAAAAGTACAATTATTAAAAACTAGTAAATTTACAATTCTTCACTGTAATTATCTTAGGATATACTAACCTCCAACAGAATTTACAGTGTCAAGATATTTTTGTTCCCAAATTTTTTTTTTTTAGGAAATACATGAAATAAAAAATAAATATTATAAATGAAATCGTCAATTTACTTAAAAATCACGTAGTTAATAATTATATTTCTATATACGTTTTTAACATATTAAGCTTACATAAACATATATAGAGGGTGTCCCAAAAAACCAGCGTATTTCCTTCGAGGGCTGATAGGTTAGCTCATAACTCACTAAAATATGTAAATATGACTTTAGTGAAAAATCGTTAGATTTTGAGATATTGACACTGGCACATTGAATTTCATGAAAATCTACACCTTAGATCAGCTTATCAGGTGCAGCAACTACAAATGCCTATATGACTACGCACTTACACAAATACATATTTCTAAATTAGCAATTTTTTTTAAATAACTGGCCAGGTTAACTTGGTACATTTTTTTTTCAGAATAAGAAGAGTTGAAGTTAGCTAATTAAAATATTTTTTTGCCCACAGGCTTACAAAAGAAGTTTTATTTTGAACCGTGATCAACAGCAGGATTATGTAACAATAATTAGAATCTTAGAATACAGAAATTTGTAGTTTTGGCATAAAAGTGTCACTATCTCGAAATCGATTTTTCACTAAGGTCATATTTACATATTTTGGTGAGCTAGCCTATCTGCCCTCAAAGGGAATGCGTTGACTCTTGGGACACCCTGTACATAAAAACAATTTTTAGAGGTCATGTGAGACAAATATGTCTCTAGTGATGCCACAAAAGAAATGAGATTGGTTCTATTTCATTTTGGCCCTTGTTTATTCTCAACTTGTCTGCTGCCAAAATTATATTCACGAGTTGAAATCAATATCTAATCTTCTCCCATGAATTTTAAATATCAAATTGACATGATTGTACTTTTACACTATGCATACAATGACAAGACTGTGTATTACTCAGAGAATTAATCCCCTTTATCTCTCTGGTATTGTCACTTTGGGCAGATCTTCATGACAATTTGGTATTTTGATACGCGGCAATTTTGGGGCGAGGTTGAAAACTGTTCTAGATAAACGGCACAAATATGTATCTGGAAGGCAAATCTACGCATAGTTTTTAATTTATTAGATTTTTTAGTGATATTTTACATATTCAGATTTTTCTAAGGTAGAAAAAAAATAAAACTAAGGTAATAAAAAAATAAAAAAAACGCCTAAAATATCATCTATTGTTTGTGATATATCGTGATATAATAGTTAAAGGATATAAACACCAGTAAAATTTGGCACAGTTATCATTTTTGGCTAATCGGTTACAAATACATGGACATTGTACTTAATACTACAGTTGCAGAGATTTTTTAGCACAATTAGAAACCCCTGATATTTACAATGCAATAAAACACCAGTAGAATTTGGCACAGTTATCATTTTGGGTAATCGGTTACAAATACATGGACATTGTAAGTAGCTTATTTACTTTAGAGGTAAAAAAAAAAAACTTAATACTACAGTCGCAGGGATTTTTAAGCACAATTAGAATCCACAGATATTTAGAATGCCCAATATTAATTGGATAATGATGAATATATCTATATTCTCCTTTCAATTCTTACCTGAAGGATTTACAGGGGGAGATGATTGTTTCTTATTTGTAGTTGATATGAATCTCATATTTTCTAAGTTACCCAAATATCCTCCTTGAGGCCTATAATAGGATATAACACCAATGATATAAAAATTTGGGGGAAAACATTTTGCATGTCACTTTGGCGAACAGGGGTTTCTTCCTAAAAAAAGAGTAGTTTTAGAGTTCTACATTTCTGTTAATGAAAGAAAAAATACCTGTGTTAAAATTGAGTCGGTCTGGCAAGTTGGGCAATTCACTTTGTAGTTCTTCAAATTTTGATAGACACATTCCTGGCATATTGTATGGTTGCAGTGTAGAATGAGAGGTATCTTACCAATATACTTATTATGTGTATCTAGAAGTATATACGTTGTTAAAGAAGTTTGTAATAAAACTGCGAAATTTTATTTTTTAGTTTTTAGGACGATTTTTTTTGATTTTTAAGCTATTACATATATATCAACTCATCGACTTTTAACAAAAAAAATACCTATTTACTTTGTTAACTGATACTAAATATATTTTTGTAAAGATTTACAAATGCATTATCGCGATTTCCTAGTACATTTTCAAACGCTAACTAAGACAGAACAGATTTTTAATACTTATTTTTATATAATGAAATGATGTGGGTATCTTAGGTGCTATTAAAGTTGGTAAAGGACGGAATTTCCGACGTATTACTTGAATATTTAGTAAATTTATATTATGGTTCTTTGAATGTCTGTAAATTCCTATATATTCTAAGAAATTAAGTTTTGACCCTTTAGGTGCCGTATGGAGTATTGATAAACACTTAATATTGGGAAATGGATGATCCGTTTCTAAAAAATGCTTAGCAAAGTGTGATTTAAAAAAAAATCTGTTCCAGTCTTAGTTAAGCTTTTAAAAAAGTAGTTGTACTACGAAATCGCGATAACGCATTTCTAAATCTTTACAAAAGTATATTTAGTGTCAGATAACAAAGTAAAAAAGTAATTTTATTGTTAAAATGTACTGTCACAAAGTAACAGACCAATCAATCAATTCTTCATTGGCTTTTATTTTAGTCTTTATCAAGATAATTTTGGTGGCAGAAATTTCTGTCAACTTTAAGCAATGTTCATAAAAAAAAAACAAACCATGTAGCATTGTGTCACAGATATAATTCTTTGTGATTTTGTTGTTTTTGATACAAGTCTCCTTGAACCAGAAACTAATCACAGCCTATTGTTGGTGGGAGACCACTCAGATCAGGAAAGACAGATGATAGAGATAGTGTCCTCTTCATTTTCAGATGTGAGACATATCTGAAGTTGGACATATTTTGCCGCAAGGACACAAAAGACTCATACATCATAAGGTCATCCCCACCATTGAGGTTTCGTGGCAAGTTAGAAGTGCAAAACAGCTTATGCTTCGAGGTTTGTGTTCTTTTTAGGCATTTCGATTAAAAGTAGACCGAAACTTCTGCAACACTGGTAGACTTAAAGTCAAAATATCCACAATGTTATAAAGCAAGAAATTTTATTTTATGCTAAACTTACTATAAAGTTCGGTACTTATAATTAGGACACAACATTCTGTAATATATCTGTACTCATTAATGTTATTTTTTTTGCTAGCCTTATTGATACAGGGTAGTAAAAGACAAATTGAATGATATTACTTATCAAAGTGTAAAAAATACCACTTTCTAGATGCTGATATTTCAGAAACTATTTAGTTTCAGTTTAAGATATGTTATATGGAATGTGTTTAAAATTTAAATGAAAACTCCAAGCTATTTATCCAACAAGATCACATAAACAAATACAAAATATAAATATAACAGACTAAAAATACAAAATTATAAACTAATTCTCATTATTGAAGATATTGAGTTAAAAAGGATTTGGGTGCCAGAATAACAATTTTATGATAATAATGTCCTGATATAAAGATACTTCTTTACAATGTAGACAATATTCTAACAAGAATTTGTATAAAGTTCTTTTTACTCTTTGGAAAAGGAATAAATCCAGAGAAATGTCGTGTTTGCATTTACCTTCTCAATCGTCTTAAAAAAAATAGTGCTTATCTTTTGTATTAAGACAGTCATCGACTACCATTAATTAAAAATATATATTTGCACCCTCACACCATTACTCATAATACTCCCATAAGATAAGCTGCATGGGATATCAAATATTAAATTTGTATGAAGCTCTTTGAGGAACCTTCAATTATATTTAAATTCGATTAAATCACAAGTAAAATTTATATATTAAAAATTTAAAGCGCATGATACTGGTCCAGTGAAAAAACTATGACAAATATTAGAAAGATCAATCATAAACAGTACAGCAATCGCCGCAGTAAAACTGCTATGTGACCAGTCACATTTCCAAATAAAGTTGGGAAACATGCTCTCTGAAAAATTTTTTTGTAACAAAGAGTGTCAGACAGGGTTCCTGTCTGTCTCCTACATTATTCAAAATTTATCTGAATGAGGCATTAGAGAGATGGTGAAGAGCACATAGACAAAATAAGATTGTAGGTAGTTAGTTACTGCTCAGAACGAGGAAGACCTTGAATTTATGAAAAAAAACTGAAGATTATAAAAACTGGAGCTTACCAGTTAACTGCAGGAAAACTAGTGTATAGGAGGAAAATAGGGAAGCATTACTCCAAATACCAGTGAGGTCATTGATGCTTGTGAAGAGTATATATATATATATATATATATATATATATATATATATATATATATATATATATATATATATATATATATATATATACATATATATCTCTCTCTTTAACATAAGTAAAGATGGTAGAATGGAAAAAGAAGTAAAGAGTAGAATAAGTAAAGGAAAGATAGTTATAACACCCATAAACTCTGTTCTGTGGTTGTGGAATATAACATTACCGAGAAAGCACCTCATTTATAATGCAGTATTTAAAAGCATCATGTTATATGGTTGTCAAAGTTGGTGATTGATGAAAGGAATATACCAGAAACTAATGGCACTTGAAATGGATCACTGGCGAAGATCAGCTATAGTATCAAGAATGGATAGAGTTAGAAATGAAAGAATATGGGATGTAATGAAAGTAAAAAACCACGATTATTGAGGAAATTCAACAACGGCAACTTATATGGTACGGACACAAAGAAAGAATGGAAGGACAGCGAATATCAAAGATGGTTCTAAAGTGGATACCAAGCAAAAGGAGAAGATGGAGACCAAGAGGGACATGGTTTGGAGATGTTCAGAGGGAAATATCGGAGAGAAAGACCCAGAGATTGGGAAGATCAAAGAGGAAAGAAAGTAGGAACTGGAAGATGAAGAACACTATAAAAAAAAAACACTGATGTAAAATATTAAATTATTGTGGGGATATATTTTTGTATGCATACATCCAGGGTTATACCAAACTATATTTCTTCTCAATTCAAAACAGCAAGATTGTTAGATTATATAGGCAAAATTTTGTACAATACTGACATGATATCCTGGCAGTATTACTGTGGTTTCATTATCTATTACCACAGGATTTGACTAAAGGCTTGCAATACATTTTTAGCAACACTTAAGAAGATATATGAGAAGAATTTACACAAGAAATTATAATTTTTTACTTATACATTAAAAATAATAGATATGAAGATAAAATTAATAAGATAATTTTACATGAAGACAAGTTTAAGTGCCTGAACTAAAGTACTTACGTCTGTAAGCATAGTTTTCACCACATTTTGGGCAAAAATACATTCTATGATGAGATTCTACTTCACTGTCTTGCCTTGCTCTACCTCGACTTCTTTTGTCTTTATTTTGAAGATTATTTCTTTCAGACTTCCTATTCCCTGAGGTACTCGGCACTTGATCTCCATCTCCGTCATTACCTTTTCTGTTGTTTGAAGGTGGTGGTTTCTGAGGTAAATTTCTCATTGCTGCATTTATTATGCCGCCTCTGGTAGAGTTGTGGCCCCGCATGGAACCTGCCGTATTAGTAGAATAGTTGGAATTGGAATCATCACTGTAAAACGAATATCTTTGCTGACGACCACGTAACCTCTCACGCCTATTCGGCTTGTTATTAAATTGATTAGGGAACCCTCCTTGTTGGCCCATTAGACCGCTTGGTTGTTCCATGAGACTCCCTTGACCCGTATAACCTCCTTGCCGGGATATTAAACTATATTGTTGGCCTTGTTGCGATTGGGGATATTGGTTGAACCCCAAAGTAAGGGGATAATTTCCAGCTTTGCTTGACCCCCGATTTTGAGACGGGGGCAGACGCCCGCGCGGCCACATTTTAATTTAAGTGATTTTTTCTATTTTTTTTTGTCCAAAGCGTCGTCTCACAAAAAAAACAAGTAAACGGAAATAAATAAAAAAAATCCAGTTTTTGACGAATGACAGAGACATTTAAGCAAAACTTTAATTTTTAATCACATAACTAATCTTCCTTAAAAAGAAACAAAAAATCACGTTACACAATATATCAGAAAGAGATAGTTATATAATCGACCTAGATCACAGAAAATTTCATATAGTAAATGATTTTATTACCAACGTAAAATAGAAACACGATTACTAGGGATACGCGAAAAGTTGATGGTAGTTTTGTGATTAATTTCCCTTTTAATTTTTTGACTAGCTTATGCCTCCGTGGACTACACGGTTTATATAAAAAATTCTCGTTTACCTACATAATATGCTCTCACAGTGAACCATCAAAATCGACAAAAAAATGTCATTCCTGCGGAAGTTCCTAACAAATTAAATAATCACGGCTATAACCTTGCTGGATGACTTATCTACATAAGAGAATGCTTAAAAAGAGAATATGCCTACCATAAGTTAGAAACGGACATTTTTATTACATATATTGAGATAATATATAGAAACTGTCCTTAGCTTCATCCGCGGTGTTTCAAATTAGATTTGTCAATCACTTGACTTAAAAGTATTTGTTCGAATAGACTCAGGTCACCCACTTTTCTTTCATGTTCCAGAGAATTTAGCTTTCTGATGGGTTAGGGTCCCTAATAGGAAGTAGAGCCTCAAATATGAGAGGAGCTCGTATATTGTCATATTAGGCATACTATTATACATCAGTGAATTTAGAATTTTGAATGGTATTCAAAAGTGATGTAGTATACATAGTAGAGAAAGTATAGCTTTCGCTACAGAAAGACAAATAGGTGGAACAAAACGTCACGCCAAACGAAGCCGTCTGGCTATTACCCGGTCATTAAAATTTGCCTCGACAGGTTTTGTAGAGATGCCGTGCAAGTATAAATTGTATTAACTGTAACTATATAACACGCAGGCTGAAAAGTTTTTGCTCTAGCTACTTAAAACACTTTTTTTTTGCAACATTCGACTTTATGCATCAATATAGTCTCCTTCAAGAGCGATATAATCAGTCTAACGCTTTTCTAACATTTCTATACCTTTCTTGTAGAAGGATTTGTCCTTGCCTTCAAATTACGTCTACGTTTCAGCAATAACTTCTTCATTGAAGCCAAATCTCTTTCCCGCGAGCATTTTTTTGAGGTCTGCGAATTGATAATAGTCGCTAGGGGCCAAATCTGGAGAATACGGTGGATGAGGTAGCAACTCGAACTTCAATTCATGCAATTTTGCCATCATAACCATTGACTTTTGACACGGTGTATTGTCTTGATGAAAGAGCACTTCTGTCTGGCTCATTTGGGACCGTTTCTTTGCGATTTCTGTCTTCAAACGCACCAATAACTTTATATAATATTCTCTATTGATGGTTTTTCCCTTCTCAGCATAGACGATGAAAACTATTTCATGTGCATTCCAAAATACAGAGGCCAAAAGCTTCCGACTGTTGTGTCTTTGGTCGTTTCGGGCGGCTTTCACTAGCTGCTGACCACTCAGCTGACTGCTGATTTAATTCCAGTGTGTAGTGGTGGATTCATATTTCATCGATTGTCACATATCGCATGAAAAAAATCCTTTTTATTGCCTTAAACAGGTCCAAACAGCGCTCAGAATTGTAAACACGTTGTTGTTTTTGGTCCACTGTGAGCAAACGCGGTGCCCATTTCTCACGCCCAAATATTCATGCAAAATATGACCAACACGTTCTTTTGATATCTTTAGGGTGTCAGCTATCTCACGCAATTTCACTTTACGGTCATCTAAAAGAGTTTTGTGGATTTTTTTTTTTATGTTTTCCAGTATAACCACCTCATTTGGGCGTCTAGAGCGTTCAGAATCATTTGTATCTGTACGACCGCGTCTAAATTCAGCATACCAGTAAATGATGAGTGATTTTATAGGGGTAGAGTCCCCGTAACACTTATCAAGCCATTGCCTTGCTTGAACGGTATTTTTTCCCATCAAAAAAACAGTGTTTAATCAACACACGAAATTCGATTTTTTTCTATTGTTTTGAAAATATCAAAAATAGCGTCACTAAAACCACACACGTTCGATGTTCCAACCCTTTTTTTTATGGCAGTATGAATATTGACTCTTTCCAGCCCCCCAGGCCATTCGCCAGTATTCCACACCATACTGTATATGTCATATAATAAATCCACCCCATGTTCCCCCATAGCTTTAAGGACTTTAGTTGTTATGATATCTGGGCCTGGTGCCTTTCGGCATTTTCTACTTCTGACCTCATGATGATTTACTTGAGGGGGGGGCATGGACAGGGTCAGAAGAGTCTTTATATAGTTCTTCGCAGTATTCTTTCCAAACCTTCAAAATTCCTTTTTGGTCCTTGACAATCTCACCTTCCTCATTTTCAATCGCCTGTGTTTGGGGCTTGAATTCTCGCGCTAAATATTTTATTTTCTTATAATGTTCACGTGGCTCATTTTGAGCTGAATGTTGTTCGACTTCTCTACATATGCATATGCTGTTTATGTAGATGTTTTTGTCTCTTCTGCAGAGGTTTTTAAATAAATGAGTTGTGTGTTTTAATCGAGCTTGTTTTATGTCATCAGCTCTGTCCATCGTTCTTATATGTCTCCTTTTTCTATGAAAATTTTTTAATAATCGATATGTATGATTTTTCAGCATAATGAGATTAATTTCACATCAGTGGCGTATTTTAGTGTTCCGTACAGAACAGTTATGAGGTCACTTCGGGGCCCGTCTGTCTGTCACACCCGATTTTTTTTAATGTGGACCTATCTTTCTAACGGTTTTTTTTGGTCTAAGTAAATATTTTTTCAGCATACGGAGTCTGCAGTTTCTACAGCATTCACCATTCTGGCCAGAATCTTGCTTATTTTTTTGGAAGAAGTCACAAATTGAATTTACTTGTGAACGATTTAAACTAAATAGCAGTAATAAGAAATACAATTTCCACAATAAAAGAAATAATAAAATTATTCCGAGAATGGACTTTTCGTCGAAAAGGCATACCGAATATACCAATGCTCTGCGAAACTTGATCTCAAAAAAATAAAAGTATCGCTATATTCAAAGAACATTATGTGTAAATTGTCATGGCGCTTGAAACACTCTCAAAAGACATTAACATTACAACGAGAAAAGCTGCTTTTTAAATGCATTGCGTTGCCACAAATTCGAAATTTATTGTTAGTGTTTGTCTCATAGCAAAATATTCGGCATTTCTGCAACCGGTAGTAAATGCTCTACAATTAAAAAATATGGACTTATTATGCAAATCATATAAAAACGAATCACAGACATCTTGAGAAAACACCGTGACAATGCTGATTTTGAAAGCCAAAGTTTTATAGCGGAGGCCGAAACAATGGCTGAGCTTTTTGAAATAGATTTAAGAGTGCGGGTCACAAATCGGCAGAAACATCGTGCAAATTCTCCAAACACAGACTCCTGGCGAGTTGGAAGAGATTACTAATCATTCCGTACCTAATTTCACTAATAATTTCTCTGGAACAGCGTTTTTTTTCTGGCGAACTTATCTGCTCTTTGCTTACGTTGTATCCTCACGTAATGTTTGATATGGCGTATGAGGATTTTTTGAAAAAAGCCGAAAGTATTTATAGTTACTACAAATTAAATGGTTTCCTCGGTGAAGCTGAATTTTAGTATAACCAATGGAAAGAAAAAAAATATGTTAAAAGTGTAATTGAAGGAAACAGAACTAGCTGCACTAGTTAAGAAATGCGTTACATATCTCACGTGCACTATCGAAAGATCCTTCAGCACCTTGCGCAGGGTAAAAACTTGGTTACAGTCAACAACGACAGAAGACCGACTTATCGGTCTCCGTATGATGAGTGTGTATAAAAGGAGGCTAGTGCTGAAGTAAGGTTTAGGTTGGTTGGAATAGCATTACAACTAGGTAGGGAGGGAGTCGGATGGTCTTGGCTAGTAATTTTGGCGTTGGGTGGAGGTCCATAGGTACTTCTGACTGATAACCACACTAAATAGTGTTTCAAAAAAGAAAAGTGAAATTGACCAATCAACAAGTAGTTGATTCTTGATTCTTTGATTGTACTCTTCCTTGGTTTCGACGATTTTTTGTTTACATCTGTTCTGAATACGAACATGGATGTTAAGTTTTTATGACGTTAGGTTTTTCACGTCATTGTCGGTAGGAAAGATGTTTAGAAGCAACAACTTTGTTGTATTTGAGATTTAATCAAGGTTTTTTCGAAAAAGGGATGTAAGCCATTGATAATAAGTGTGCTACATGTATCATCCTAGGGTTCTATTCAATACTTAAAGAACTTTTGAAAAATTCTACTACAAAATCCAGGTCCTTAATTAAAAATTTTGCTTTTAAATAAATATCTGCGAAAATAAGAGTAAGTTTTATAATATTATTTTTTTTTTTAATTTGGCTAGGGTTGTTCTGTCATACTGCCAATTTTTAGTGTTCCGTACGGAACACTTATAAGATGACTTCGGTGTCTTTCTGTTTGTCTGTCACACCCGATTTTCTCCGAAACTATTTGACATAGAAAGTTGAAATTTGGTAATAATATAGGAATTGATGGCCTCATCAGAGCCGTGTAGTTTTGAAAGGTAAATGTTGAATTAAGTGGTTAGTTTTGGGGGGGTGAAATTGGCAGTGAAAAAAAAAAAAATTTTACTAGGTCATCGAGTGTGGTGTCAAATGAAAGCTTGTGAAAACACGAGTAAAATATATATATATATATATATATATATATATATATTATATATATATATATATATATATATATATATATATATATATATATATATAATATATATATAATGTAATACTTGCGCACACTTTTCTTTGTATTAATTTTAAAAAATCAAGAAAAATCGCTGTCTCCCCTCCCTTATCTCGAAAAGTACTGATCGAAAAATTTTCAAAAAATTCTGGAATATTCTCCATGGGGTGTAGATTGAACGAAAATTATCACGAGGGCGTCTCCTTTAATAACTTATCTGGTATATAGAAAAAAACAAGAATTTCAAGGTCATCAGTTTTTAGTGAAGATTGGAAACAAACTTTGTTGAAAACTCATTTGGGATGTGTTTTGTGAAGTCACTGATCGTTTTATACCTCCATAACAAAAAATTTTGTTTTAAAGGCAATCACAGTACGGAACTCTAATTGCCCAAGTTCAACTTGCAGTTGACCGGTTATTTATTCGTTTTCTACTTCAAGATACTGGCATATAAAATAGCGCAAACAGATGTTAAGAAATGTTTTTGTAATTTATGTTGTTCTGAAATTTCGATAAAAAAAATTGGACTGAGGTTTTAGTTAAATTAAAGGCTCTTTTATTAGTGTTCCGTACGGAAAAGTTATAAGATGACTTCGGTGTCTGTCTGTCCGTCTGTCTGTCTGTTGCGCCCGATTTTCTCCGAAACTATTTGTCATAGAAAGTTGAAATTTGGCAATAATATAAGAAGTTGATGGTCTCATCAGAGCAGTGTAGTTTTGAAAGTTAAATTTTGACTTAAGGAGTTAGTTTTGGGGGGTGAAATCGGAAGTGAAAAATAAAATTTATATATATTTATATATATATATATATATATATATATATATATATATATATATATATATATATATATATATATATAATGTAATACTTGCGCACACTTTTCTTTGCATTATTTTTAAAAAATGGCGAAAAATCGCTGTCCCTCCCCCTTATCTCGAAAAGTACTAACCAAAAAATTTTGAAAAAATTTTGGAATATTCTCCACGGGGTGTAGATTGAACGAAAATTATCACGAGTGCATTACCTTTAATAGTTTATCTGTTATATAAAAAAAAAACAAAAATTTCAAGGTCGTCAATTTTCAGTAAAGATTGGAAACAAACTTTGTTGAAAACTTATTTGGGGTGTGTTTTGTGAAGTCACTGATCATTTTATACCTCCGTAACAAATATTTTTATTTTAAAAGCAATCAACGTACGGAACACTAATTACGCAAGTTCAACTTGCACTTAACCGGTTTATCTTTTCTCTTCTGCCAAGATGATTTCTCGGATCCTTGTCCTGTGCCTCTGATTCCTTTACTAATATTATATAATGTATTCCATAAAAAAGCAAAATAAACTAAAAATCTTTCTGGAACAATCGTACTGCTTCTACTGAGTATTCCTGACACAACGCCAAGCGACAAAAATGGTGTTTTCGCTGAACAGAGGAACAACCGGGGCAGAAATTTGTGGGTTTGTTGCTATATAAGGTAATTATGAACCCCTATACGAGTTTAGATGGTAGTTTTAAAAAACGATATCTAATAAACCCAACTCTGTTATCTGTCAGTTCGGTCCAAGTATTACACAAAAACTACTTAAACTATTCAATTGAATTTTGAAATATATCTGTACAATTACTTTACAATTTTGAAAATAAATGTAGAATTGTAAAGGACACGACAAGGAGTATCAAAGTATCTGGACGCCAAAAAAATGAATTTGAATTGTCAATATTTCAGCTTTGATCTACCGAAGCATTTATATCAGGTTTATTCTTTTTCGAAAAGTACAGAAAAGTGTACAAAGTTCATGAAGTTTTATGAGAACTCAGAAGAAGCTACTCTTTTTATATTTGTTCTATCAGGTCTTTATCTCTCAATCCTGTCACACCAATAACAGTATCGGTGACACTACGCATGTGCTGCCTCAACAGTCATTCTGCAGGCATCTCGATCCTGCGCGACCTGACTTGACTCGTGCATACCTATACCAAGGAGAGGTCTTATTTGATCGGACCATCTTGTTGGAGACAGTCCCTTTGATCTTCTATCTTCTACCTTCCCCGTTACTACAGGCTTCTCCATGGCATCCACTTTCCTCATAATGTCACCAAAATACTTCCGGTACTATTTGAAAGTCGGTCGTTTATACTAAGCTCTTCAAGAATAGATACATTAGTACGGTGTTAGGTAGATGATACTTTGAGGATTCTTCGATATGCCCACATCTCAAACGCATCGAGTCCTCTTTTGGCAGCTTGTTTAATGGTTCATGTTTGTGATGCGTAAGTCGCTATGAAGAATATAAGGCTGGATAGCAATCTTAACATTGTGTTTTTTGTGACAGCTGGATCTTTCCAGACCTTAGTGACTTTGATCGTCGAGTTTCTAGCCATAGCCAAAGGTCTTCTTACTTTCGCTTCACAGCCACCATTGTTAGTTACGAGGAATTCCAAATGGTTGAAATGGTCTACAACAGTGAAATCAGCAATTTTATTTATGTGCGACAGATCTTCATTACGACTAACAGTCATTACTTTCGTTTTTGTCAATCTATAGTTTTTGCTAGTGATTTCCAGGCGCTCCATAACTGATTCTAGGTTTTGTATTGAAGTTGCAAGTATAAACAGTATCATCGGCATATATAAGGTTACTTAGCTTTTTTTTCCACCGATTGTCACACCCTTACTCCAGCCATCCAAAAACAGATCGCATTTTTATATATGTTAAAAAGTAAGGGTGACAGAATACAGCCCTGTCTGACGCCGGCTTCTACGTTAAAAGGGATCTGAAAAAGAATTATTCAGTTTAATTCCGCCATTTGTATTCTCATACAGGGATCGGATAACGTTTACAAGATGTGTAGTGTGTTTCTATGCTAATTAGAATCGACCAGAGTTTGTTCCATTGTATACACTCGAAAGCTTTTTTCCACTGATCGTCACATTCCCACTCTAGCCATCCAAAAGCGACCTCATTTTTTATATATGTTAAAAAGTAAGGATGACAGAATACAGCCCTGCCTGACACCGGCTTCTACGTTAAAGGGGATCGGAAAAAAAATTATTCAGTTTAATTCCGCCATTTTGTGGTCTCATACAGGGATCGGCTAAGATTTACAAGATGTATAGGTGTTACCATGCTGATTAGAGTCCAGATCCAGAGTTTGTTCAATTGTATACACTCCAAAGCTTTACAGTAGTCTATAAAACAGATATATGTTCTTATTTGGAATTCCATGACTTAAATAAATATCGTCTTTAATTCGGTATCCACAAAATCAATACAAAACAAAATCAAAAATATATATATACAATTTCCAAATGTACACACACACAATTACAATTACCGCAGAAGGAGAAGAAATGGCGGAGTTTAGCCACAGGCTACTCTTACACTCAACGATTTCCGTCCTTATTTAAGCTTAATCAAATGTAAAAAGGAAACCAAAAGAAAAACACAATGAAAAGAAAATAAAATAAGAGAAAAAAAAAGACATATAGAACACTTTGATAATACAATAAGAACCCAAATCCTATACACTGTATTACATATTATAAATATCTGTAAACCACATATAGCCACAGCTTACAGAAAAATTTTGTAATCCTTGGTACAGCACTACACATGTTGTAGACCTAGTAAACGAGATTTATATCTCAAGCGCAAACTATTGTTTCTTGCACAATTTCAACTCCTGATCAAGCAAATTATAAAGAGACACAGCGTTATAAGTAAAGCAACGCTGGAACAAAGCAGACTGATGTTGTGGCATAGAGAGATGATCTCGATGTCTCAGGTCACGGTCGTGAACAGAAGAGCAGAATATAATTTTTTTCTGTTAAGTACGCTGGCCCGTCATTGCGCAGGAGTTTTATTAGGAATACTGCAAAATGTAATTCAACTGTATTTGTCATATTTAACCATTTTAGTTCATTAATTTTAATTGATACATGATCATACTTTCTAAGGTTAAAGATAAAACGGCAACATGTATTCTGAACAATCTGCAGACGATTTTTAGTAATCATGTCCAAGCATGGAAAGTAGACTATACAACAATAATGGAATATAGGCAGGATCAAGGATTCACATAATTTTTTTCTCATTTTATAATTTAAGATGTACCGATTTGCGTACAGGATTTTCATTCTCGAATAGCTTCTTCGGAGCAGTGTACTAACATGCTTCCTAAACCTCAAGTCCACATCAATATACAACCCCAAATTCTTACTACACCCCGTAAAACTTAAATTAACGTCACCCAAATGAAGTTTAATAACTTCTTCCAACATCTGGCGACACCTCCTTGAACAAAGCAACATTACTTCAGTCTTATCCGGATTTATTTTCAGGTTATGCTCTTTTGAATAAGTAAGTACTGCCTCGAGATCAGCGCTTAAGCATTGAGTAGCATCCTCTGGCTCGCTGGGGTTAAAAAAGTGCAGCAATACAGTACCCTCGGCATAGGCCTGTACATGCGAAGTTACAGCAGAGTGAAAAATGTCAAAAGTGTATATCAGAAACAAGAGAGGTCCGAGAATAGACCCCTGTGGAACTCCAGACACCACCCTTCCACTGGAGGAACATTTACCGGTGATACGGGCCCTCTGATGTCTATCTGAAAGATATGTTTTAAATAGGACACTGTTATGACATCAAATCCCAGATACTTCAGCTTCGCACAAAGCAATTCGTGATCCAGGACGTCAAATGCTTTCGAATAATCCAGAGAGACCGAGACAACAGCTTTATTTTTATCGAAAGCTCTGACTATATTGTCAGTGAGATTTAATAACGCGGAAGTGGTGCTATGGGCCTCCCGAAAACCAGATTGATGGGTGGGGAGAAGACTGTTAAATGTAAGATAACGAAGGACCTGTGTGTGAACGGTTCTTTCAAGCACCTTAGAAAGAACGCGGAGAAGATTAATAGGGCGAAAGTCCCTAACAAGAGTTGGACTTTTAATTTTTGGGATTGGACAAATTACGGACTGCCTCCAGTACATGGGAAAGTAACCAGATTCCATACAACAGTTAATGATCTGTGTCAAGTGATTCAAGATCACAGGCAGACTAAGTTTTATCATGAGAACTGTCAGTTCATCACACCCAGCGGCGTTAGAATTGATGCTACAAACATTTTTTCGAACAGTGTCAGGACTTGTTCATGGTGAAACTAAATTGCATATCAACATCGTATCTGTTATCACTATAAAAAGGTATTCTATTTCCACAGTTGTTGGATTTTGGAAATACACTCAAAAAGTAATCATTCACTTCATCCGGACTCATAACCTCAGCTGAGAGACAGCCCATGTCTGGTCGCTTACCAGAATACACATTCATTTGCCTGAGTCCCTTCCACACACCTCTCGAATACTGCCGTCGTCACAAAAAGTCTAAATATCTCATTTTTTCCCTGCGAACTGACGCAAGAGCAAAATTTCGAAGCCGTTTATAAGCTTCCCAGGTTGTAATGTTTTTATCCACTTTATATCTAGATTCAGCTCTGTCACTTTCTTCATTATGAGCTGCAATGCAGGAGTAAGCCATGGGGGGGAGGCTTGTTCACTTTAACGATTTTGTGGGGTGCATGCAAATCAAATAAGGAGGAGAGACGCGATGGCAGAAAATGCACCTTATCATCAATATTAGATTCGTAATAAATTCTATTCCAAGGTATCTTACACAAATCGAGGTAAAACTGGTCCTCACTGAAGTCAGCGAAGCTACGAAACCTTACAAATTTTTGCAAATTTCCCTTTTCGGGCAATTTAAGATTACAAAATACCAATTTATGATCACTAATGCTATCAGCACAAATAGTGCCGGAATAGTGGACTACATCTCAGTCACCTACAAAAATGGGGTCAAGCAATGTTGATACTCTGCGTGTAACTCTGGTGGGTTCATCAATAGTCTGAGTAAAACTCAAGGTATCAAATAATTGGGAGATAGGGTTTGTCAAGGTGAGCAGCTTCACGTTGAAATCCCCAAGGATAGTAATATACTCATACAGCAGCAAAAGCTCAGGCAATGCATTATCTAAGGCTCGACAACACTCCAAAACATTATTTCCTGTCCGACAGACTACCCCTACAACCATAGTGAATTTGCTTTTTATCTTTATTTTAACCCACACGGTTTCAAAACCCTCCACATGTTTAGTATTATCCAAACGCACAGTTTCGCTATGGAACGGGTATTTGACGTAAATTCCCACGCCACCCCCCCTTCCTTTTTCTATTGTCTGGCGTATGTTGAGAATTTGTTCCTTAGTCCCCCTTCCTGGATTGAAGCCTGTTTGTTCGGTAGATATTTCCTTTAGGATCAAGGGAAACACCTTAGCAGCGTGTGACACCAGAGCGATCGTTCTATATTTGTTGTAATCCAAAGGGGATCCTTTCTTATGCAAGGGTATAAATGCAACTTCCACTAATCATTCGGCCGTTTTCCAGTTTTCCATACCACATTACACAGTTGATGTAGCATAGTCACAGCGGTTTTTTCCACCATTTTTATTATTTCCGCAGTTATCTCGTCAATACCTCCTGCTTTTCTGTTCTTTAATCTTTGAGTAGCTTTTCTGACTTCAGATTAATATGCCTCTTGTTCTTTTGCGGCTTCGTTGTTGTCAATGCGGTCGCCCACGAGCTAAGGCACAAAAGTTCTTTACAGTAATCCCTCCAAACGTCAATGATTCTAGGCATATCGATGACTGTTCTACCTTCCTTATCTCTGATTATTTGTGTTTTAAATTTGAATTCTACCAGGTAAATAAAGCTAAATAATAAAAAAAACAAAACTGATTTTTCAGTTTATGGACATATTTCCATAAACTGAACAGTTAGTTTTTTGTTTTTTTTCCTATCCATCTTCCATTCCTGGTTGCAGTTAAGTTGATGTATATATATATATATATATATATATATATATATATATATATATATATATATATATATATATATATATATATGTTTTTAAATTTTTAAGAAAATCCTTCTAGTTATAATATTTTAAATTCTTCTTGATAGGATAGCAGTGTTGCTGAAGCTTCGCCGATCATTCTGCCGGTTGCTTCAAAGCTAATTCCCTGAACTGATTTCATCTGAATCTAGCACTATAAACTCCCTAGACTAAAACTTTCTTTCCAATAAAATTACGCTATTCTCTGCTTATCAAAAAATGAGTTTTTTAGAATTGTGTTAGTTTAGCATTTCTTATTTTGATGATGATGTTATTGGTGTCTGGGCGCATCAACTTCTAAAGGTTATTTAGCGCCCCCCATTTCTTGTTTTATTTTTTGCCTTTTGTGTAATTGTTGCTATTGCCAGAGGTTTTAAAAACCGGTATAGGCCATGATGAGCTGAAAATGGTAAAAAATTAAATAAAAAAAGAATTGTAACGAGTCGCATCTTCAAGATTATTATTACATGCATACGAGTAGAAATAAAATAAAAGATCCCTTCTCTGAAGCTACCGCGAACTGCTTCTACCGAGCGTTCCTGAAAATTGCGCCAGTATTATTCAAGATGCGAAGGTACTGACTGGCTACGGTACTTTCATTATAAGCGTGGGTCTCTCGTATTTTTTTTACGTGAAAGTTGTTTTGAGCACGTGCTTACGGTTACTTAAACATTTTTTTCATTTGTTTATTAATTTTTTGTTTATGTAAGGAAGTAAAATGCGTTTTAGGACAAGTTTAGTGCAAATTTATTTTTGTGGTTTTGGGATATTTTTTAGTAACTGGTAAGTTTGTGACATTTAACGAACTATTTTAGAAAGGCTCCTTGGTTGGAGTGATGAAGATGTGCAATTTATTGATTATTAAAATTAATCTATTGTACACATAATAAAAATTGCAATCAAGGTTAAAACTGTAAATAGATAATGATTTAAAAATTTGAATTGGCAGGTTGTTTAATTACATATAACAACCAAAACAACCATTTTTGGAATTTGTGTGTGTTTGTGTGTATGCGTGTGTGTGTGTGCGTGATGCGCGTGTGTGTGTGTGTGTGTGTGTGTGTGTGTGCGTGCGTGCGTGTGAGTGTCTATTTATCGGTTTTCATAACGTCAAAATGGTTCAAGAATTTTGTATAGACTTTGGGTTAACAAGCTATATTTAATTTGTATAAGGTGTTTCAGAAAATATGTTGTTATATCAGGTTCAGGTTATTAGACGGTGTTGCGGGCATTTGCTAGTAAGAATTTAAGATTATATGTGTTTAACTTGTGATTTTCATAATATTTAAATTCGAATTAATATTTAGTACAACTAACTTATCATATACAATTTTACGGCCTTCTTAAAAAATTATAGTATATAGGAAATGTTATGGAATAGATATATTTATGCAAAAATTGTTGGATATTTACTTTTTTTAATGTAGATTGGTATAGTGCATGTCAAGGAGTATACTGACGTATTTGACATTTGGTAGTGAAAACGACGCAGAGCGCCGAGATGCCAAACAACTTTTTTTCCATCGACATACCTTTTGTAAAACGGCATTGGAAAGCCTTAGTTTTTTCAACATTTTTTTTTAAACTGTTTTTTCTAAATTTTCTAAATTGTTCTGCAAAAAAGTTATGCAGCAAAAACTCTCTAAAATATTATCAATTTATATCAATTTATCTAGTAGGCGGCTGTCAAACTTTAATCTGACAGTAATTATAATAATATTTAATAAAATATCTTTGAACAATAAAAAAAAAACAATAAAAAACAAGATTACGTTATTTTTATTAAAACCACAAAAAAACTATATAACTTTTAACATAACATAACTTATTACATATTTATAAAATTAAATGTTTGAAACTTAAAAAAAATAAAAAAATCAAAAGAAATTTCTATGTCTTCCTTCTTTTGTCAAGCGTTTTTCAATTCTTTTCATTAACGCTTGATGATTGGCCTTGTAAATAATTTATCCAGATATACTATTGTACGCATCTGAAGTTATTGTCTTTAAGTGCTCAGTATCATTTGTAGCAGTTTTGTATACAATATCTTTAAGAGTCACCCACAAGAAACAATCTAACGGCGTGAGGTCTGATCCCTTAAGTGTCCACTGAATAACTGAGCTGCGAACCCTTATCTATCTTTGTTGAAACTGTTCATTCAAATACTCTCTAATAGCTGCAGTTATATGAGGTGGTGCTGATACCAGATATGCCTTCTTAAAATAAGGGGGACATTTTCTAATAAAACTGGTAGAATATTAACTAAGAAGTTAAGGTATCTATTTTCAATTAGTATTCCCTAAAAAAGTATGATCCAACCAAATGTCTCCCAAATATCCGACACTATACATTAACGCCATAATGGCCTTGATTCTGAATTCGATTAACATTGTATGGATTCTCGTCAGCCTAGTAATGAAAATTTTTTTGTTAGGTTTGCCGTTGCTGACAAAATGATTTTCATCTATCCATAATATATGATTCAGAAACTAACGTTCTTCTTCATATTTAATCATCATTTCTGTTATAAAACTCAGTCATCGTTCCGAATCAAATAGTGTTAATAACTTAAGATTATGCATTTTATAGTCATGGTATTTGTTAGCTTTAAGAGATTTCTGAATAGCCACATAAGATACATTTAATTTGCCTGCTTGCTTGTCTGATTGAATTATATGGATATTTTTGAAAATATTGCATAATTTTCTGTTACTTTTTCATCTATTAAAACCGTTTTTTTTTTCGCTTAAAAAGATCTTTTTGCCCAGAAAATGCATCCATATTGCTCCTCAAATTTCGGTCTAATCGACAAAACCTAGTGTGATCCGGAATATACCTGTCGGGGTAATGTTCTCGATACAGGCTTCCCGTGAATTTCTTCTTGCTTCTCCAAAAATAAGAATAATATCTACTTTTTCAGCGTGGCAAACTACTTCAACCAGAAGCTATTAACACACTGTTTACCTAGTTTAACTCTATTGAATTGAATAGTCGTGCAAACAAGAGCTGTCAGGTTAAAGCCGCCTACTAGATAAAATATTTGAAAGCCGCCAAACGTGGAATATGATCCATGGCAAACGCGATTAGAGGGTTTTTGCTGCAGAATTTTTTTGCAAAACAAATTAGAAAAAAAAAAACAGCGTAAGGACAAAATGTAGAAAAAAATTAGGGCTTTATAATGCCGTTTTTACAAAAGGTATGTCGATGGAAAAAAAAGTTATTTGGTGTCGCGGCGCCCAGCGTCGTTTTCACTACCAATTGTCAAATACGCGAGTATGCTCCTTGACATGCACTATACCATTGTACACTTAAAACAAAAAAAATATCTAATAATTTTCCATAAATTGATGCCGGACGTCTAAAAAATGATCACATTGTACTTGAATGATATAAATATATCATATTCAATAACATTTCCGATACACTGTATTGTATGTCAAATACATTAATATAACATATATATATATATATATATATATATATATATATATATATATATATATATATATATATACCCAACAATTTTCCATAAATTGGGACCGGGCGTCTAAAAATGATCGCCCGGTGCCAGTAAAAAATATTAAAAAATATAGTTTTTTTTCCTGTTTTGTTCTCGAAAAGTCAGGAAACTTTATTACACCTACAAAAACGGATTAGACATTCTTTCACAGGTACTTGTGAAACCAGGTACCTATGTGCTACACTCCGTTAAACATGACTGTGATGTATTATTTGTCGCTAGTCCGCATCGTTTTAAAAAAATTCACTGTCTTTATTACTTTATTTATTAAAAAATCTTTCCGTTTTATTCCGGCTTCTATTAGTTCAGTAAGTTGTCCCCATGTCATACCCCTATCCCTTCATTTTTATAGAATATGTTAGATTATTTAGATGAAAGGAAGATTATTTTGATGACGGTAGAAGGATTCCTCTATTGTGAAGAAGGTGAATTACATATTCAAGTTACTTACATCCTCATATTATTTTTTTAGGTGGACCAAACAGAGGAAACCTGGACTTTCAAAAAATAAATCGATTGTCAAAATAAGGATCTTTGGTCTTTGTTGTTTTTATTAAATATCATAGGTTTGTCATTCTTTTGAAAGGGATAAGGAAAAGGAATCTTAAAAGGGTGCTTACAAAATCGTATCCCTGGACTATTGTACTCGTCTACTTTGTCCGTGATTTGTCTTATACTGCGTCATATTCCGCTACGAAAACGCTACTGTTTGTCAAAGTTATGTTTTTGTTTATTCATTTCGATAAGATTTTTACTTGGCATTTTTAGGGTTTAGGGAGTTGTAATTCCCTGTTATTATCCTTTTGGAGTACGAAGATTAGTATGTTTGCTTTTTGAATACTTTATTGTATTTTAGTATTTTGTTGATTTGGGCTCTTAATTGTTCCGTTGCTGTCAGTCCACAGTGTAGTACATTATAATCAGTGACATAAGCAGGTTTAAGAGGCAGGGGATATGGATACAAAGGAACAAAACGGAACACTAAAATCGGATCCGCTTATGGAGAGGGAGTCGCCAATCAAAAAGCTCTCTTTTGCCCTAGAACTCTACAAGCTTAGATCCTTACTAACTCAGTAAATTCAAAATCGATAGTTGGAGGGGGAGACTGTTCCTAACAAAAGAATCCATTCGTACAGTAAAACTTTAAAAACATACATCCAATTTAAAATTCGATCATGGTAAGGGAAAGATTTTTCACAAAGTAAAAATTTAAAAACTTAAATATAATTGGGAAGCCATTAAAAAAACAATTGTTTCTAAGAGAGCGCTATTTTGTACGTCCGTAGAAGTGAGATGGAGTATATGTCAAACAGGGTGATGATACAGTGAAGCAATAACCATGACGTTAACAATACCAGTACAAAAATTTAGAGAAAGATTTTCAAAACCTTGGATTTTATACTTTACGATTGACCCCTATCCTTGTATCTTAAGGTAGAATGCAGGACTTGAGGTCCAAAATAGACAACGGTGTTTGTTTAGTGACTGTTTGTCTTGCTCTTAGTTTGTGTGTTTCCATTCCTGAAGCTTACCTAGATTTAAACACATTATGAGGTAAACATCGTAAACAATCTCCTGGAATTAGTAAAATTACTACTACAATCATACAAAAATATATAAAAATGGTCGGAAATTGTTGGAATTAGCGGTATTACCGCTACAGGTTTACTCTTGTAATATATTGTTCTAACTGTAACAATAAATATACAGTCCCTGGCCAAATTATTAGACGCACTTCAAGATTTCATGTAAAATATTAATTACCGAGTGATATTGTACCGTTTTATTATTTTAAATTGATTTGTTTTTTATTTTTATATTATCCAATCAATTACCTATTTATTTGACATAAATAAAACAGCATTAATTTAGAAAAGCATAAGTTTATTAAGTTTTAAAGAAAAGTGAAATTAATGTGAGTAAAAGTCAATATTTAGTTGAGTCACCTTTAGCCGCTATCAAAGCTTTAATTCTGCGCGGCATGCTATCAATGCAAGATTGTACTGTCTCCTGCATTTGAGGATGATGATTCCACACATGAATAATCTTTTCTAGGAGCTGGGTTTTGTTGGTAATCACATCTTTAGCCACTTCTCTTTTCATCAGCTCCCACACATTTTCAATGGGGTTCATATCAGGGCCAATCCAACAGAGGGATATTTTTTTCTGCCAAAAAAGCTTTAACAGACCGAGCAGTGTGGCAGGGAGCTCCATCTTGCATGAAAGTGAATGGTTCCCCATTTGGAAACCATTCTCTGAGCTGAGGAATCAACCGATTTTGTAATACTTCTTTGTACTGATCTTGCCTCATTATTCCTTTGACGACGTACAGACGTCCAGTGCCCTTGCCGCTGATGACTGACCAAATCATCACTTTGGTGGGATGTTTAACCGTCGGGACGACACAATCAGGATGAAACTTTTCTCCATGACGACGACGCACATACTGAGCTTTATTCTGCAAAATTTCGAATGTGCTTTCGTCACTGAAGCAGACCTGTCAAAAATAGGAAAAATATATAAACTTCCATGTTTATTTGCTTTATTTAACTGAAAATGATAATAATGTATCAATTATTGATTAAATTGCTGTATCTTACCGATCTCCAGAAGTCCACATCTTTGTCTTGCCATTGTTTGGCCCACTTCAGGCGCTTTGCTTTCATCGCAGCTGTTAACTTGGGCTTCCTGGCGGGGCGACAGGCCTTAAAATCTAATTCTTTCAATTTTCTTCGAACAGTGCGCTCAGAAGCATTTACGTTAGCATCCTGGAGTTGTGATTTTATTACTTTTGTGGTAGCAAATCTGTTTTCTACACAAATTTTCTTCAAACATCTCTCTGACCGTGGAGTGAAAATTGGTTTTCTACCGCATCTTTTCTTTCTTTTCGGGCTTAATTCCTTCCCTGACTCAATTTTCTTTTTTATGCGTCGTACACTAGCTTCAGAAACCTCCAATCTTCGTGATATTTCTCGGTTTGTAAATGTTTTCGCAATCACAAGGGCCTTCACTTCAGCTTTTTTACGTGGTGAAAGATCGCCTTTTCTACCCATAATGAAAATAGTCCAATTACTTTTTTTAAAACACTGCATACAAAATAAACTAATAACTGAGTAGTATAAAATTGTTAAACAAACAATCACAGTCCATAAAGCCACAGAAACACGTCCGTACCTGACTCGATTCCGATCGCGACTGATACAGGTTTGTACTTGTTTAAGTTCATGTATCACTTTGTCAACACAGTGTTGCCATATGTTAAAAATAAATACAAATATGTAGTCTACAACAATTCTTTTAAATAAAAATCAATAATATTGTAGTTTAAATATACCATTGTTGCATAAAAACTCTTAAGAAACATAAAATTACTAAAAAAAATACAGTGCGTCTAATAATTTGGCCAGGGACTGTACATGTCACATCCGATTTGCTGCGACTTAACGGGTTAGTTTTGGGGCGTGAAAGTGGAATTAAAAAAAAAGGCCATCGAGTGAGGTGTCAAATGAAAATACGAATTCAAAAATATATATGATGTAATACTTGCGCACAATTTTCTTTGTATCCTTTAAAAAAAAATGGCCAAAAACCCCTGCTCCTCCATCCTATCTCGAAAAGTAGTTTGGAGTAGTCTCCATAAAGTTTGATAATTTATCTGGTATGAAAAAACTAGTTGACCGACAAAATGGTGAAGGTTTATTTCGTCAAATGGTGTCAATTGAACCGAGACTAATAGCTACTCTTTTAAGCATTAGGTCCCTAGACAAAATAATTTTCTTTTATTTGTTTATAAACATAAAACATTATATTTGTTTAAATAAATATTTAGGTTGTAAATATTTGTTTTAAACTTTTACCACTAGATTCTAGATTGAATAAATTGATTTATTGGCTATTAGGTAGCTAACATGCTATAACTATTATATATTAGTGACTAGGAAAAAACGTGAAAATACATATTGGATCTTAAGATATAACATATACAAGTCGGCACTTTTTTGTCGTATTCTGGTTAGTCTGATTAGCCTGCTGACTCAGTATCTGACTAGACATGTTTGTAATCTGGGCTCTTAATTCCTTCATTAAAAACTCATTTGGAGTGTGTTTTGTGAAGTCACTAATAATTTTATACCTCCATAACAAAAATTTCACAGTCCAGAACACTAATTGCGCAAGTCCAACTTGCACTCGACTGGTTTTTTATTTTGAATTTCTTATTTATAGAAATTCAGTATCCTTAACGCTGTTAGGGTTAATGTACTGTGCGTTTTCTTTCACATTTTATAGGAAATTTCGTGCTAGAATAATTTTCTTAAGCCGGTAAAATTTGTGCTAAAATTTGACAATAATTAAAACAAATGTGAAAATATCAAGAGATTGTATCCAGAATATTCATTCCGAGAAATCAGAGAATAATCATCTAACTAATATTATCAGTCCGATGCGCATTACAAAAAAAACTAGTTTGTTAAAAACCGGGTTTAATTATGCGATCATTACGTTAGCACTATTAGTAAATTTATACTTAATTTTCGTGAATTAATTGTTTTTTCAAAATTTTTATAACATTTAATATCGATTATTTAAATCTGTATTGATTCAGTTTGTGGAATACCACAATAATTGATGCTCAAACTATTACGAAAGCTGGGAGTAACGCAGATATCCCATCTAAAAAATACGATTTCTCCAACCCTTCAAAATAGGCATTTGTTTCAGCAATCACCTCATCGCTTGAGCCAAATTTTTTTCCGCCCACTAAAAAATAGTATTCAGAAATAGGAAATAATCGCTGAGAGCTAAATCTGGCGAATATTGTGGATGCGAAAGCAATTCGTATTCTAACTCATGGAATTTTCCCATGGCGATGACACAGGTGTGTCCGCGTGCATTGTCTTGATGAAAGAGAATTTTTTCTTCACCAAAGTTAATGTTGTGGAACCTGGCAATCCATTCCTCTAGTATCGCCACTGAACTTGCTGGGCGTTAATTTGGGAGAAAATATGTCTTGGCATGAACATCTTGCATGCATAGCAAAGAGAGCTTCTTACACTCCACAACAACTTTTAATTCTGTAAAACGCTCAAATTTGACCAACGATGGAATAGCGCCCCCACGTTTCGGGGGTCGCTTTACTCCCAAAACTACGCTGCATTTGTTCGATTCTATTCACCTAATTGGAGACCCTGAACTCACCATCAACCCGAAGTTCTTAGAACATCGAAGAACGGTTGGCGACTGGAACCTATTCTACAAATACTTTCGTGGTGTTCGATGGCTGTAGCCCACTTAATTCCTTTCAGAACGGTGCATGCTAGGAATACACGTCGTGCTGTTACATCACATCCGTATTAGGTTAAATTTGTTACTCCTAGCATAACTCATTTCAAAAACCCTTTTATATTCAGAATTTTGGAATCATTGGCCCAGGCTTTTCTCTCGCCGGGTACAAATTACAGTGATACATATCGCTCCTGTAGGGCTTTAGGGATTTCCCTGCAACATGTGTATTATACTCATAAAAAAATTGAATGGTGTAAGGATTTTGTCAAGCGGCATTAAAATAAAGACATATTTTTCAAATAATTAACTTTTCATTACTATATTACGAAGATTAAAAGGTTTCAGCGTATGTAGGAGTGTATTCTCTGGTAGAAATTGTTTTCTTCTTGTTCTTTTTCTTCTTCTTGAAGTGCTATATTCTATACGGACGTAGGAGACCTTCTCTCTTTTGCCTGTGATTGGTGCCTTTTTTAAGTGTTTCACGAACAGGGGGGCCTACAGTTTAATGCCGGTTTCGATCGGTCAAAGTGAGCAGGCTTTATTGGGCATGATGCTACGGGTGGTTTGCCATTGCTTTGCCGAGAGAGGCGACCGACACCTTGTAAAGTTTTTTTTTGAAATTTTATTATTTTTCTAGCCGAAATTCGAACTCGGGTCTCCGGAGTAGAAAGCAGATACTTTATCTATTACGCTATGGCCGCCTCGAGAAATTGTTTTAAATACCTCTAAAATATAGAGTCTCAAAACTCTCGTAGAAGTTTTCCGATTTTTGTTGCAAACTGATTTTCAAGACCTTGAAATTTTTGTTTTTTTTTTATACCAGATAAATCAGTAAAGGTAATACACTCGTGATAATTCTCGTTTAATCTACACAATGTGGAAAATATTCCAGAATTTTTCCAAAACTTTTTATTCAGTACTTTTCGAGATGAGGGAGGGGGCAGTGATTTTTGGCAATTTTTTTTAAAATAATGCAAAGAAAAATGTGCGCAAATATTTTTTTTAGTCAAAATTTAACTTTCAAAATTACATGGCTCTGATGGGGCCATCAATTTCTGTACTAGTGCCAAATTTCAACTTTCTATGTCAAATAGTTTCGGAGAAAATCGGGTGTGACAGACGGACAGACACCGAAGTGATCTTATAAGTGTTCCGTACGACACGCTAAAAATAGCAAGCGCTAATTCAAACAGATCAATCAAGAAATAAAAACTATTGTATATGTTCTGTTTAATTTGCGATTAGTAGATATATTAATTTTATACACTTTTAAGATGGTTGTAGTATATTTCGCGCTATTTACATTGGTTACTTATAAAAAATCTTGAAGAGCCTTAACCCATATTTAAGGTATTGAACATGTCTTGTTTTCAATGTAAACATTAATACAAGTCATTTTTTTTTGTTGTTGTTTGACTTCCATTTATGTAAAATTACCAATAAATCTGAATAAAGATTTCCTGTATATACAGGGTATGCTAATCAATGGCCTAGATATGATAAAGAACAACGCCCAGTTTATATATGGAAATTGGGCCCAAGTGAAAAACATTTAAACATAGTTGGAATCAGGCATTTCACTATAACATACGTTAAAGGTTTCAGCAAGGAAAGTACAAATTAAGGGTTATAGTGATTTCTAATAATAAAATAATCTGTGGTTCAGCATAATAAAAATAATCTAGGAGAAGCAGGAGACGATTTAAAACAAGAATTGGCCAAATTTTACAACATGCGCCTAGAAACTGACAAAATACCTAAAGTCTTACCAGCCATGCGAGTAGGTTGGTTTTAGACCGCGGCCACTTACAGTTAATGAGAAATATCCTAGAAAAAATACAACTTCGAACTGTACATAGCCTTTATAGAGTATGAAAAGGCTTTTGATGCTGTTTAAATGTGCGCAATAATCAACGGCCTGAACAACTGTAGAATTGATTCTAGATACACTACCCTTATCAAAGATATATATGAAAACGCAAAGATGTATATAAAATCTCGTCCAGAACAAATACTTATAGGAAGAGGTATAAGGTAGGGATATACAATCTCTCCCAAGCTATTTATTACAGCTCTAGAAAACCTTAAGGTAGATGATTTGTATTTGAGTCTTTTAAGGTTCGCAGACGATATTGTGGCTATCAGTGGCAATCCACATGAGTTACAAGAAATGATAAATGAGTTAGAATACCACTCAAAAATACCTGATGTTAAAATGAATAAAAATAAGACAAGAATATCAACCAACACTAATAGCAACGTAATTATAAATTTGAAAGCAACAGCACTCGAAATTGTTGAGGAGTATGTGTATCTAAAGGAAAAAAATTACTACGATAAAAGACAGTGTCTCGGATGAACATTCAAGAAGAATCAGGCTAGGATGGTGCACATTCGGAAAATTAAGTTATATATACAAAGATAAAGACATCTCAAATACGTTAAAGGTAAAAGTTTATGCTCAGTGCACCCTATCACTAATTACTTATGGTGCTGAAACTTGGACATGGAACAAAGCCCATATGCAAAAACTGGCACGATCCCAGAGAGCACACAAAAAACCAATGATCAAACTAAAACTTAAATCATTTACTGGTATGCTGAACGCGTTCGTAAAGATACAAATGATGCTGAACGCTCAGGACGCCCAAATGAGGTGATTACGCCGAAAAACATAAAAAAAAAAATCCACAAAATTGTTTTGGATGACCGTAAAGTGAAATTGCGTGAGATAGCTGACACTATAAAGATATCAAAAGAACGTGTTGGTCATATTTTTCATGAACATTTGGGCATGAGATACCTCTGTTCAAAATGGGTATCGCGTTTGCACACAGTGGACCAAAAACAACAACGTGTTGATGATTCTGAGCGTTGTTTGGACCTGGTTAAGAGCAATAAAAAGGATTTTTTTTCATGTGATATGTTATAATGGATGAAACATGGATCCACCAGAATCAAATCCGCAGTCAGCTGAGTGGACAGAAGCCGGTGAAGGCCACCTGAAGCGACTAAAGACACAACAGTCGGCTGGGAAGGTTTTGGCCCCTGTATTTTTGAATGCGCATGGAATTTTGATCGACTATGCTGAGAAGGGAAAAACCATCAATAGCGAAAATTATACAAAGTTATTGGTGCGTTTGAAGGCAGAAATAAAATCGCAAAGAAACGGCCCAAATGAACAAGAAAACACTGCTCTTTCATCAGGACAACGCACCGTGTTACAAGACAATGGTAACGATGGCAAAATTGCGTGAATTAAAGTTCGAATTGCTTCCTTATCCACCGTATTCTCCAGATTTGCCCCCCCAGTGTCTACTGTGAAAGAGATTTGGCTCCAATGAAGAAGTTGAGGCCTATTTTGAAGGCAAGAAAGGTACAGAAATGTTAGAAAAGCATTGGACTGATTGTATCGCTCTTGAAGGAGACTATAATGATGAATAAAGTCGAATTTTGCAAAAAAATGTGTTTTAAGTACCTACGTGTTAGAAATTATTAAAAATATAAATTGTGATTCTTCAGAGAGAAGACATTACGAGCGACAATTTTTGTAAGACTGACATTTAAGTGTTACCAAATACAATATTTTGAGCATCGAATGAACATCTGTGACATTTAATAAAAATATTGCAATAGTCATTATTCAATTAAGCTGGTCAATCGAACGATTGTCGTTGTAATTATGTATAGTTTCATATTTTTTTATATTTTGTGGCAAGTTTTTTTGATATTGCTAAAAGGACAGTTACATTTTATTTCCAATTTTAGTAAAGTACATTTTTAATACAAAGGTGAATTAAAAAAGATTGTCAGGCAAGAAGTTACGAAAAAAAAAACAGCCAAGTGCAAGTCGAACTTGCGCAAATAGTGTTCCGTACGATGATCGTTTTTTAAAATAAAAAAAATTGTTAGGGAGGCATAAAATGATTAATGACTTCACAAAATGCATCCTAAATGAGTTTTCACCATTTTGAAATTTTTTTTATATACCAGATAAATTATCAAATGTAATGCACTCGTGATAATTTTCATTCAATCTACATTTTATGGAGAATAATCCAAAATTATTTCAAAATTTTTCGATTAGTACTTTTTGAGATACGGGGGGGAAAGCGATTTTCGGCCATTTGTTTAAAATAATATAAAGAACATTTTTCGCGAGTCATCATATATATTTTTGAACTTGCGTCTTTACGAGCTTTCAATTGACACCCCACTTGATGACCTTGCACAATTTTTTTTTTACTTTCTATTTCACCCCCCAAAACTAACCCCTTAAGTCAAAATTCAGCTTTCAAAACTACACAGCTCTGCCATCAATTCCCATATTTATGCCATATTTCAACTTCTATGTGAATAGTTTCGGAGAAATTCGGGTCTGATAGACACCGAAGTTATCCCATAAGTGTTGCGTACAGAACCATAAAAATATATACGAAGATGTAGTAAGCAACATTCATATTGATTAACACTACCGATCGAATTTTGTCTTATTTTTTAGTGTTCCGTATGGAACACTTATAAGATCACTTCTGTGTCCGTCCGTCTGTCTGTCTGTCTGTCATATCCGAAACTATTTGATATAGAAAGTTGAAATTTGGTACTAATATAGGAATTGATGGCCACATCAGTACCATGTAGTTTTGAAAGCTAACTTAAGGGGTTAGTTTTAGGGAGTAAAATCGGAAGTGAATTTTTTTTTACCAGGCCTTCGAATGGGGTGTCAAATGAAAGCTTGTAAAAAGACGAGTTCAAAAATATACAGCCTTGGCCAAAAGTATTAGGCACCCCTAATAAACACGTGAAACACATAAAATATTTAAAAAAAAATACTAATTGTTTTTAAACAATACTATAGGCGGCGCTGTCAAAAGCTTAAACAATAGACAATCTCTTTTACAGGTTCATAAAACACCTGGCCCACAAAACTGCGATAATGAGGTTTTTTGAAAAATATTTTTAATGTCTTATCAGTCTCTTTTTACTACTTGTAGTCTCAAGAAGCTTCCGTGCGTGTTTTATTTGTGAACTGGACATTCTTATATTTGAGAAATGCCTAAGAAAAGTGAGCTTGGTATCGAAAAACGAATTAAAATTCAAACCCTACATGAACAAGACAAGTCCCAAGTAGAAATAGCCAAGTTAGTGAAATGTTCTCGGTGCGCAGTGTAATGCAAAATGAGAACGGACAGAAAACGTAAGACTAATGAGCGACAGGACAGAAAACTCATCCACGAGTCTATTAAAAATCGAAAAAAAAAACATCATCTGAGCTCGCTGCAACTCTGTCGGAAGAGATTGGGATGCCGATTAGTTCTCGAACGGCAAGGAGAAGACTGACAAAAGCTGGATTAAGAGGGTGCAAAGCTAGAAAGAAGCCTTGGCTTTCAGAGGCCAATAGGAAGAAACGCTTAGAGTGGGCTCTGAAGCACCAACATTTTAGCGAAGAGGATTGGTCTGATGTTGTATGGTCCGACGAATCCAACTTTGAGGGATAAGTTTTTATATGATTTGTTTTAACAAATAACTACATACAATTTCTCTTGATTTAATCCGTTTTAGTCAAAATAATAACTAATTTTTTAATTGAGTATTTTTTCTATTCTTACAGCTATTCGTAACGTCAGGTGTGACATTCGTGAGGCGGCGTGTCGGCAAGGAATATCATCCAGATTGCGTGGTACCTACTGTAAAATACGGAGGAGGCAGCATTATGATCTGGGGCTGCAGGGCTGCAAAAGGTGTCGGCGAAATGTTCGTTTGTGAAGGCCGCATAAATAGCCATAAGTACATAAATGTACTAGAAACTGTACTGATGCCTTCACCAACGCGCATTTTTGGCGACACTAATTTAGACGACATCAAATTCCAGCAAGATAATGCACCTTGTCATAAATCAGCGGCTACGATGCGCTGGTTTAGAGATAATAACATTGTCTTGTCGGATTGGCCGGCGCAGTCTCCAGATCTAAATCCTATCGAGCATCTTTGGGGTATTCTGAAGCGCAGAATGTATATAATCTAATACTTGCGCACAATTCTCTTTGTATTATTTTTAAAAAAGTGCAAAAAATCGATGCCCTTCCCCTTTATCTCGAAAAGTACTGATCAAAAAATTTTGTAAAAATTCTGGAATATTCTCTACAGGGTGTAGATTGAACGAAAATTATTACGAGTGCATTACCTTTAATAATTTACCCGGTATATAAAAAACAAAAATTTCAAGGTCATCAATTTTCAGTAAAGATCAGAAACAAACTTTGTTGAAAACGCATTTGGGGTGTGTTTCGTGAAGTCACTGATCATTTTATACCTCCGTAACAAAAAATTTTTATTTTGAAAGCAATCAACGTACGGAACACTAATTGCGTAAGTTCAACTTGCACTTGACCGATTATTTAATCACTGTTTTTATGTCTACGTCTGGTGTTCTTGAAGGGGTACAATCACCTAAAATTGCCTTCGTAATTGCGCAACTGGGTTTTACCACAACTTATTTTGTCATGATTCATTTTATAGTCTTTATAATAAAAAATATATTAAACATATTTTATATTTGTTTACAAAATTTACATTATAATATAAGCAGCCAAAAAAAAATTGAAGAGATTTTGAAATGCATATCATACTAGCAACTTTAAAATATTTAAATAAAATTAAATATTTTATTAATAGACAAAGAGGGCGATCCGAAATTTTGACCTGTCGACTAACCATCTGCATAGTTGTTCATTCTGTCGAGCGAGTCGAATAAAAGCTTTTAACGTTGATTTTACGGCCCCCGTGCCCTAGATAAGGCCCAAAATGCTACTACTGTCCTTTAACCACTTGAAACAAGTATAGCCTGTCCCAAAATATAAAATCCTGATTTTTACCGTTTTAAGTGGGCAATATAAAAATTCTGACCTTTTGTTTATGATAGGTTGCAGAGATGGACTTAAGAATTTTATTCATTAATGCAAATAAATTAATTATAAGTATTTTTGGAGATGTTTATTTATAGATGCATGTAAAAACAAATGGATAAGAAGTACAAATATACAGTTTGAATGAATAGGATTTACAAGAGGGGACATATGGTATAAATAAAAATATATTTTAACTTAAGCCTAATTCGGTTTCACTATCATTGTCACCAGCTGAGGTAATTATCAGTGGTTTTATATTATTTACGTAAATATTTGAATCTTCAACTTTAACAACGTGCTGAATGGAATTCTTTCAGTTTTCACGAGGTATCATTTATAACTTTTTTTACTAATTCACCTATTGACACGCTTAAAGTAGGAGAAACATTTTGTGCCCTTATTTTTGATTTAACTTGATGCCAAATATGTTCAGTTGGATTAAACACACAATAATACGGAGGAAGCCGCAAAACAGTGTGTCCCATTTTTTCTACTATACTATCACAAACATATTTCTTTTTCAATTTATAGTCTTTCAAAACTTCCAAAAGATCACTTTTTTTTATAACTAAAGTCAAAATAAATGTGATTTTCTAACATATTCCTGTATTTCCGATTTGGTGTTGGCTGCATTAGGAACCTTATTTAGTAGGCGATCATGGTAACTTGCATTGTCCATAATTATAACACTCTATTCGGGAACACTTGGCAAAAGGGAATTTTGAAACCAATTTTCAAAAAGTTCTGCGGTCGTGGCTTCGTGATAGTCCAAACTAGAATCTTTTATGTTTTTTGCAGATAATAGTAGACAATTTGAAACCCAGCCCTTTTCAGATCCAGCATGCAAAATGGTTATTCGTTTATCTTTATTCGATACTGCTGTCAACCCACCCTTTTTGCACAGTGTCATGGGTCTCGAACCATGTTTCGTCAAGGTAAATTATTGGCCAATTCTCTGATCGATACTTTTTAATTATTTGTAAATAAGTTTGTCGCAAGATTCGTAATCTTTGTGATTCCATCACTACTTGCCTTTTGTTAATTTTTCGGAATGTGAATCCCATTCTTAAGAGAATTCTGTGAAGGGTTGATCGGCCACAATTTATATTTGTCTAGTGTCGGCTCTTCATACATAGAATATATTTTTCTCCTGATTACGTTTTTTTCACAATCGTCTTCATGATGCTTTTGAAAATCTTACCGTTTTTTTTTCCTGTTCCTGAGCGAAGGTTTTCCTACAATACCCTTAATCGTAGAAATTGGGGTTTTGGTTAGTTCACTGGTGTCTTGCAAAGCACTTTGTTTATTCAATTTATTTTTACTAAACTGTCGTAAACATTTTTCACTATTTGTTTAGCGTCAAGTGATAAATGTTTTCTCTTGCGATAGCCACTATTGCAATTTTCCCACGGACGCCACATAATTAAAATAGAACTGTTATGTTGTAAGTTGTAAGTAAAACTAAAAATAATAAAAAGTATCTTTCGAATGCGGGCCTGTGGTCATTAGGCCTATATTATCAAATGCTTAAAGGGCTCCAAACCGGGTTGCCAGGTAGTAAATATATAGGTAAAAATAGAACCAATATGATTGCAGGTGCAAGTGAGGGCGGTATACAAAGCAGGTAAAATAAAAATACGTTTATCGTAATACCTGGCAACTATGCACAAAACCTTAATAGGGTCGTTTATTGCCCCATTGAAAAAGCAACAAGGCAAGATCTTATATCTTGGGATTTACTTTGCTATAACATTCGTTGGCACTAAAAAAGTCGAGCGGCCCATAGGTCAGACGCCGCCGAGACCAGATCCACTTTTAGGGCCCAAAAACACGTCGATCCTAAAATGGACTGTCATTTAACCTTATACAATTATATAAAATCAATAAATTTACTTTGTTCTTGATAAAAATAAGAGGGAACCTGCAAAAGACAGACGCCGCACAGAAGAAAAATGTCCCGAAAAGCTGGCCAAAATATGATGACGACATTTCGACAACACTCGGTATATCAGGGTTTTCGGGAGCGCTGATCACGAATATGAAATCCAAATTTCAAAAAACAGAATGGCAGCACCAAAATGGAGGACTATTTTTGGAAAAACGTGAGTTATTTTTATGAAACTCTGTACACATGGGTTTTTGGGGCCGCTGATTATGAATATGAAGTTCACATTTCAAAAAAAAACAAAATGGCGGCTTCAAAATAGCCGACTATTTTTGGAAAAACGTGAGTTATTTTTATGAAACTCTGTACGTATGGGTTTTTAAAATCGATGATATTTTGGAATTCTGTCATCAATTTGACAATCGGTTTCTTCAAATTTTCTGGCAAAATATATGAAATTTTCTTTATCACTTTCGCTTCAATAGTGGCAATAATTACATTTATGTTATCAGCTAATTGGTTTTTGACAAGTAAGAACTTGTCTTTTCTTGTAAAAAAAATTTTCATTTTGTCACACGCATTTTCTTTAAACATAAAAAAATGCATACATTTTAGTTCAATATTTTCCACTAATTTTGAATAATTGTTGTAAATAGTTAAATAAAATTGTAAAAATTTGCAACAATGTACTAAATTTTTGAACAATTTTAACCATTTTGCATCAACTTCCAGAATTTTTAAACAATTTGCTACATTGTGCAACAATTTCCAGAATTTTACAGTTATTTTTCCAATTTAATAACATTTTATTGAAATTTTTAAGTATTTCTCAATTTTAGCAACAATTTCCCGGAGTTGTAAACAATTTGTTACATGTTGTAACATTTTCCCGAATTGTTTAACTAACTTTATCATTTTGCAATAACTTACAGAATTTCCAAAGTATTTTTCCCATTTTTGCAACATTTATCCGAAATTGTTAACAATTTTTCACATTTTGCAACAATTTCCCGAATTTTTAAACAGTTGGTTAAAATTTTGTAATATTATCCAGAATTTTTAAAATTTTTTTTAAGTTTGTAAAAGTTTCCCAAATTTTTAAGATGAAAGTAAGATTAACGCGTCCAACGCGTCCACTCACACCTTCACACATACCAAACTTGTGATATCTAGCACTCAATTTTTCGATATTTTGGCGAAAAATGTCTAATAAACAACCTCGAACTCATTTCACGTTAGAGTTCAATGAAGTTTTTAACTTATTGCTTGTTCTTTAAAGATTTTTGGGAATATTTTCTTAAAAAACTCGATAATTGAACAGTTAATTACTCATTTAATATTAAGTAAATATGAAATTCCAGGAACACAATGAAACTGTACTCACCTTCAGGGATAGAACTCATTTTACGCAATTAAAATTCGTTCACTTTTGCACTTTCCATAATAATTTAAACTTGATGGGGTCTGACGTGCTTCACGAGAGATGCTGCGTGGCACTCGACGCTTCGAAATAATATGAAAGTTATGAGACAGGTGCAAGCGGAAGTTGCACTTGAGTGGTCGCAAATCTAGTAGACGAATTGGTAGAAGTATTCAAATAGGTAACAATCTCTAAACAGAACCTTTTGTTTCTTACATTATGACCAGCTTTTCGGGTTTTCGGGCTACTGTCCGCAGCCAATACCGGAGGACGAAGCTAGATTCGCTTTTTCCAGCCAAAAACGGTTCGTCCTCCGGTATTGGTGGCGTCTGCCTTTTGCAGGTTCCCTCTTATTTTATCAAGAACAAACTAAATTTATTGATTTTATATGGTTAAAGGTTTTTTGAGCTCTAAAGCTGGGTCCGCTCTGGCAGCGTCTGCTCGTTAGGGCGCTCGACTTTTATTAGTGTCAACAAATGTTATGGTATATGATTCAAGTGATTAAACGACAGTAGTAGCATTTTGGGCCTTATCTGGCCATTCCAGAACACAGGGGCCGCAAAATCAACCCTAAAGTCTTTTATTCGACTCGCCCGATAGAATTAACAACTAGGCAGACGGTTCGGTCGATAGGTCAAAATTTCGGGTCGCCCTCTTGGTCTATAAATATTATAATACTACTAGTATTGATAACTAGTTAGTTTAAACCATCTCACATTATCACAAACAAATCGGTTGCTATATATATATATATATATATATATATATATATATATATATATATATATATATATATATATATATATATATAGTAGTTTCAGTCCAGATTTTATTGTGCTCTGTTCCGCTTTTTGGAATGGCGTTAGAAAATTGGGTTCCGGATTTCAAGAATCGACATCAATGATGAACATCGTGCTGGAAGAACCGTTTTTGTATCTACCTACGGTTCGGAAAACGAATTTGGCTGAAACATAACAGCGATTCTGAATATTTCATAAGAACGTGTTTTTTTACATTGTCTATTTTGATTTTGATATGACAAAATTATCACCTAAATCGATGCCTAAATGTGTGAACGCCGACCAAAAAGTACTAAGAGTCATAAAATTTACGTCGATTTGTAGCCATTTTGAAAAGCTTATATCTAACATTTTAAATCGAATGGTTACTATGGATGAAACGTGGTTCCATCATTATGGTTCATATCCAAAAAAGCAGCCGAAGGAGTGAAAACATGCTGGCTCACCTCGCCCCAGGAAATTTCGTTTACAGAATTCAGCAGGAAATTTCTTGCTCTCGATTTGTAGGAGAAGGATGGGATACTTCTTATGCATTTCTTGGAATACAACAAAGCAGCAATTGGATAATGTTATTCTTCATTATTATTTAAACTTTGCCAAAGGATTATGGAAAAACGCCGGGGAAAAGTGTCTAAAGGGGTGCTGCTTTTGTAAGACAATGCACTTGCTCATAATTCGCTGTTAATAAAAAATATGTGAAAAGACACGTATTTTATTCAAATGAAGAAGTAATAAATGTTGTGGAAGACTGGTTTACAAACCAAAACATTAATTTTTTTTTTAAAGGTAGAGTTATTTCATAACCGTTGCACTAAGTTGAAAGTATAAAGTTGAAAGGAGATTTTATTGAATAAACAAATTTTTTTTTTTTGAGATTTGTCTGTTCTTTCTATAATCGGCTAGAATTTAATTTATTGTGACACAAGATGGATCTTGGGTTTTTCTCTTTCTTTTTGTTGCCGCTTTCACCGTTTAATTCCGGTGAGACTGAATAAGGCAAGGCTAGAAAAACATTTTCAGCAATTGTTGTTGAAACATATGGCCCGTTAACGGGGATCGTAACAGTATTAAGTAATGTCGAAGCAAATGTGTTAAAGAATAAATTAAATAAAAATGCCAGTTACGTCATGATTTACGTTGATCTGAGGAAAACACAAAAAATAAGGTCTGTTAAGTTTTTCCTTGCTAAAGGAAAGTATTGAATTGGTGAAAAATCATTTTTTCTTTTCTTCAGGTTTTAGGGTTTCTATATAGCGAAAAATAGTAACTTATTTTTGTTGATCTGTTTGTACGTCTGTTGGCACGATAACTCTTGAACGAAATGAAATATCAGTTTGAAACTTATATGTATATGTGTATGTATGTATGTATGTATGTATGTATGTATATATATATATATATATATATATATATATATATATATATATAACATATATATATAAATCTTTTATTTTAATTTTGGATATAAGGTTCTTCTGTATGTATGTATGTATGTATGTATGTATATATATATATATATATATATATATATATATATATATATATATATATATGTATGTATATATATATATATATATATATATATATATATATATATATATATATATATATATATAAATCTTTTATTTTAATTTTGGATATAAGGTTCTTCTGAGTAAAACACTTCAGTTTTTATTTCTTTAAAAAATTATTTTTATTTGACGTTTTGCCCTATATTTGTGGACATACTCAAAAATTTCTTTTTTCTTTCGTTCTGGCTTTCATTTCTCGGTCTAAGGCAATGATGAGACTCACTCTCATCTATAACTATAGGGCGAAACGTCAAATAAAAATAACTTTTTAAAGAAACAAAAACTGAAGTGTTTTACTCAAAAGAACCTTATGCCCAAGATTAAAATAAAAGATATATACATAAAGGTTCAAGAAATGAACTGTTGTATTAGGTACCCTACAATTTACTTCATTTCTTGTGTTTCAGGGTAAAAAATTAAATTCGTATGTTTTATAAAATCGTATATTGAGGTAAAATTATGAAAAATAAATTAATATTTGGTGTGTTCACCCTTAGCTTTAATTACAGCAGCAATTCAGTTGTACTTATGGCATCCCACTCATCCATCAAAGCCCTTTTTAGCGCTGCTTTTGATGTTATGCTATGCTCCCGTATCTTGCGCTTCAGAATACCCCAAAGATGCTCGATAGGGTTTAGATCTGGAGACTGCGCGGGCCAATCCAACAAGACAATGTTGTTGTCTCTAAACCAGCGCATCGTAGCCGCTGATTTATGACAAGGTGCATTATCTTGCTGGAATTTGATGTCGTCTAAATTAGTGTCGCCAAAAATGCGCGTTAGCGAAGGCATCTGTACAGTTTCTAGTACATTTATGTACTTTTGATTCAGATCATAATGCTGCCTCATCTGTGTTTTACAGTAGGTACCACGCAATCTGGATGGTATTCCTCACCGACACGCCGCCTCACGAATGTCACACCTAACGTTCCGCATAGCTGTAAGAATAGAAAAAATATCCAATTAAAAAATTAGTTATTATTTTGACTAAAACGGATTAAATCAAGAGTAATTGTATGTAGTTATTTGTTAAAATAAATCATATAAAAACTTACCTCAAAGTTGGATTCATCGGATCATACAACATTAGACCAATCCTCTTCGCTAAAATGTTGGTGCTTCAGAGCCCACTCTAAGCGTTTCTTCCTATTGGTCTCTGAAAGTCAAGGCTTCTTTCTAGGTTTGTACTCTCTTAATCCAGCTTCTGTCAGTCTTGTCCTTGCCGTTCGAGAACTAATCGGCATCCCAATCTCTTCCGATAGAGTTGCAGCGAGCTCAAATGATGTTTTTTTTCGATTTTTAATAGACTCGCGGATGAATTTTCTGTCTTGTCGCTCATTAGTCATACGTTTTTTGCCCGTTCTCATTTTGTTGGCATGGGAGCCAGTCTCCACAAACCTTTTAACAGCACATTGCACTGCGCACCGAGAACATTTCACTAACTTGGCTATTTCTACTTGGGACTTGTCTTGTTCATGTAGGGTTTGAATTTTAATTCGTTTTTTCGATACCAAGCTCACTTTTCTTCGGCATTTCTCAAATATAAGAATGTCCAGTTCACAAATAAAACACACACGGAAGCTTCTTGACACTACAAGTAGTAAAAAGAGACTGATAAAACATTAAAAATATTTTTCAAAAAACATCATTATCGCAATTTTGTGGGCCAGGTGTTTTATGGACCTATAAAAGAGATCGTCTATTGTTTAAGGTAGCTTTTGACAGCGCCGCCTATAGTATTGTTAAAACAATTAGTCTTTTTTTAAATATTTTATGAGTTTCACGTGTTTATTAGGGGTGCCTAATACTTTTGGCCAAGGGCTGTATATATGTATATATATATATATATATATATATATATATATATATATATATATATATATATATATATATATATATGTATATATATACATATATATATATATATATATATATATATATATATATATATATATATATATATGTATATATATACATATATATATATATATATATATATATATATATATATATATATATATATACATATATATAGAATCTATGGAAAGGTTTTAAAGAATAAAATGGAAAAGGAATATTAAGATTTCGGAGCAGAAGAACAAACAGGATTTCGCTTTGGACGATCTACAATAGACCACATTTTCCTTTTAACTCAATTCATAGAAAAAAAGATGACATGGAAGTTCACTTGCTGTTCGTTGACTTGAAAAAGCATATGACAGTGTTCCTCTGCAGAAATTGTGCATTGGAACGTACTAATATTAACACAGAATTAATTAAAACTGTCAAAACACTATAATACCAACCCATCATAAAAATTAAAACAGCAACATAAATAACACCAGGATTTATTACGTCAAAAGGTCTGACGCAAGGATGCTGTTTATAACTAAACCTTTTTAAGATATACCTGGAAAGTGTACTAAAGAGATGGAAGCAGAAATGTAGACCAATGGGGATACCATTAATTTGCATGGTCCGCGGATGACCAAGTGATAGTGGCCCAAGATTCTCGCCACCTGATCTATATAACGAGAAAGCTATTTGACGAATATAACGATTAGGGTTTAGCAGTCAATACAAAGAAAACAGAATATCTATGTATTGGAGGGCAACAAAAAGATCTTATACTGGATGATCGAAGTATGATAAAATACTGCGGCGACTACAAGTATCTGTGTATATAAATTTCGGAGGATGGAAAACTGGACAGGGTAATAAGATATACGACAGGAAGAAAGTCCATTTAACAGCATTTTATGGGATCAACCTATAAATAAAACCAATGAAAAGAGGATATATGAAACCATAGTGAAAAGTACTACATTATATACCTGTGAAGTAAAGCGTGGGCTGAAATCCAAATGATTTTTAGGAAGTACCAACCTTCAAACGATACGTGTCCAAACTTCATGACATTTTGACGATTATTTTATAAGTTACTGTGGTTTTAGTGAAGCTACTTTTGATATTTTCGAAACAATGGAAAAAATCGAATTTCGTGTGTTGATTAAACACTGTTCTTTAATTGGAAAAAATATCATTCAAGCAAAGCAATGGCTTGATAAGTGTTACGGGGACTCTGCCCCTGGAAAATCACTCATCATTTACTGGTATGCTGAATTTAAACGCGGTCGTACAGACATAAATGATGAGGAATACTCTGGACGTCCAAATGAGGTGGTTACATCGGAAAACATCAAAAAATCCACAAAATTGTTTTGGATGACCGTAAAGTGAAATTGCGTGAGATAGCTGACACCCTAAAGATATTAAAAGAACGTGTTTGTCATATTTTGCTTGAACATTTGGGCATGAGAAGGCTCTGTTCGAAATAGGTACTGCGTTTGCTCACAGTGGACCAAAAACAACAACGTAATGATGATTCTGAGCGCTGTTTGGACCTGTTTAAGCGCAATAAAAAGATTTTTTTTGTGCGATATATGATAAAGGATGAAACATGGATTCACCACTGCACACTGGAATCAAATCGGCAGTCAGCTGAATGGACAGCAGCCGGTGAAAGCCGCTCGATGCGACCAAAGACACAACAGTCGGCTGAGAAGGTTTTGGCTTCTGTATTTTGGGATGCGCATGGAATAATTTTCATCAACTATGTTGAGAAGGGGAAAAAGCATCAATAGCGAATATTATATAAAGTTATTGGTGCGTTTGAAGACGGAAATCGCAAAGAAATGGCTCCAAATAAACAAGAAAAAAGTGCTCTTTTATCAAGACAATGTGTCGCGTCGCAAGTCAATGGTTACGATGAAAAAATTGCATGAATTGAAGTTTGAATTGCTACTACAATTATCTTTTCACGGGAAAGAGTTTTGGCTCCAGTGAAGGAAGTTATCGTCGAAACTGATACATATTTTGAAGGAAAAGACAAATCCATCTACAAGAAAGGTATAGAAATGTTAGAAAAGCGTTGGACTAATTGTATCGCTCTTGAAGGAGACGAAATTGATGAATAAAGTCGAATTTTGCAACAGTGTTTTAAGTAGCTAGACCAAAAATTTTTCAACCTTCGTGTTATATGTATTTATATTAGGGATCAAAGAGGTAAAGTGCGGTAGAAGAGTGACTTTATATATATATCATGTTACAAGTTTCAGGTTTTTTTTAGTGAAGGAATCGAAATATTACTTTTTTTTTCATTATTATTAGAGTTTACATGGGAAGAGGATGAGTAAGGTCATTATATAGTTTTAATATATCATGAATAGTCTTCATGGTTCTTAATTGGGACATTGAATATTTGTTATAAATAATTTTTTATATAAAAATGTATATGGGTTAAGCTAGGAGGTGAGAAAAGTGATTGCGTAGTGTCTTCCTTTGTCCATTATTTCCAGTTTTAACAGAAATATAATTGAGATCTGATTATAATGTAACATTCATTTTTTCCTAGATTTTAAGACCATGTAATGTTACTGATTTTTCACTTCAAATTGTACTTATTTTCATTTTTGTATCGAACGGTATATTAATAAGAGATTCCAAGCCGTTCGGTGTATTAGTGTGCTGTGCTATCGGCACGCCGATTGGTTGAAAATGTGTATCCGGATTGTTGGTTCCGGCGTCGCGAGATGACCGAGAGAAGGCGACGACTTATTTAAGGGTCCGAGGAACTACTGTGGAGGCTGAGTACCATCAAGCCGCAGCCAGGCTAATTTTCATCGGAGCCGCCAAGTAGGCTTCCTTCGACAGAGCTGCAGTAAAGGCTCATAACTACAATCATGAGAGCTAAATAAAGCACAAGTTTTTTTAACGAAAAGCCGTAGTGGGCTCTCTAAGTGTTTACTAGAAAAGTGTGAAATCGGTCGTGTTCCATCGAAGCCGAAATCAAAACAGTAAGTTACCAAAAACATCCTTCCATAGACTTATCCCTGAGTAGTGCCTTAACAGCAATTCGAACTGACTAAAAAGTGAAGTGAAAAGCACTATTTTTCGTCCTCGGGAGTAGTCAGAGTTTAGAATTTAAATGTCATAACTACCTGTTAGGCTAAAATTTTTTAATAATCCTGTAAAACTGCAAAGGTTAGAACTTTTTATTTTTAAAAACATGAATAAATTTTCTTTTTGTTGATTAAAGCTAGTGTCTCACTGAATACCTATCTTACTTTTCAGGATAAGAAACGGCTGTACCAAACTGATTTTTTTATTTACCAACAGTACACCCTTTCAGTATTTTTTCATTTTTTTAGCTGAAGTTAGATCCTTTCTATTTTAAAATGAATGGTGCCCAAAAAGTCGTACAGCTGAGGTTTCTTTAAAAATAGAAAAGAATTCCAAAAAGACGTACAAAAATTATCTCTTACCCATATCTCTCTACCAAGGAAAACTGAGCTAGGGTTTGTTTAATTTCTTTAGTTCTTTTAAAATCATTAGTCACTCAATTCATTATCAGAAATTAAAGCGGGGCTGCAAGAAAATTGCGCTCAAGCATGGGACAAACAACTTTTCACAGGGTACAAAAGTGCGGGCAAGTTAACACCTTACAATAAATTAACCTAAAAAAATGTAAAGTTGAATATAGAATAAGTTTTAGTTGGCGGAAACGTACGTATCGCACAACAGATCGGCAGATAAATTCTTGTATTGCTAACGAGAAGTATTGTATTCGTGAGAAAATTACCCTACGAAATTATTGCTTTTCATCACGTCTTGAGGTTTTTAGATCACAAAAACCATATTTTTCCGTTTTCGTCAGTCTGTCTAGCTAACTATCGACTTGGTACAATAACTCCGATTTTTTCTAAAAGAAGATAGAACTGGGAACTCCAGTTCTTAAGCTGTAACCTTTTTTGTGATCACTTATACGATAAATTAAATTATTTGAATTTACGACTTATAATTGTATCACATGTTAATTTAACGCCAGGCATTTTTTTGTTACCACTTGTTTTCCGAAGCAGGAAACGATATACAAATATCAGCATATGTCTAATTTACACATTTTCTAGTATGAACTTCTTTGAAATGTCCCGAGGAAAAGGTCGGCTTTTATATCTTAAAGAGAAATTTTATTTTTTTTCTTTCGAGTAGTATAAAATAAATAAAATAAACGTAGATTAGCCAATCTTTTTTCATTACTAATTTAGATATTAAAATGCAGATTATGTCAGAAATAATTAACTATAAATGAATGTAGGAACTACAGCAGGAAAGATCCGATAGTTTCGGAAAGGATGGCAGGGTTCTATCAAACTACAAAACATATTTATATTGCGCGTATTTCCATTATCTAACATTTTCACATATGACGTTTTTAGGAAAAACTGCACTCAATATTTCCAGGCTATAATTGGCTCTATTGCTTGGAAATTCATAACTGACTAAAGAATACTCTAAATTTCCTAATCTAACATTTCGCAAGCTTTGTTGTTGAATTTCGGAGCACGGTTTGTCAAGTGAACATGTCCTTGCTTCGTCGAGCCCAAAAGGCTGAATCGTAACTTTTTTTGGGAAATTATGAGATAATGCCTCAAAAACCGCAACAAAAAAATCCTTTAGGGAGGATTTATGGACACTATTCATTACAAATACTTTGGCCATGTTTTTTTTTCTCGTTGTGGGTTTTGGATATTCACTAACGCGTTCATTTTTTGACAGTCAATCCGAGCACTAGAATATCATGTGTTGCTAGCTCTAATCGTACCACATCACAAAGATAAAAGCACTCGCACCTTTGTTAGAGGTAGATATTAAAAGAAATTTTGATTTAGTTCCACAAAATACAATAGAAATCGCTGTTGTTCGTTTTTTCTCGGAAAAGTATACTATATTCTTGGGCATTAAAGTTAAAAAACTTTAAGATTATTGAATTTGCCTCTTCTCAGTCACCCATTATTAGTAATGACAATCTTTTTCAATATATCAATAGTTATCGCTATATGAATAACAACAGTTAAACTCAAAAATATCGATAAATAGCAATAGTTCCTAATATATCGATAGTAACTGACATTTATTGACATATCGATTGTTATTGGCATGTTGATAGTTATCAATATATCCATACTAACCGATATACTAAGTTATCAATATATTGACAAATATAATATAATTTAAAAACCAGAAAATTTGAAAAAATTTAACATTGGTAAGATACAACGAATTGTACTAAATACGCATATCTAGTAGTCACGACACGGCAGCCACAAGCCGACAGAGTGGTTGGCATAGCCAACACTAAAGGCAGGCAGCGCGATTTGCGAGGGATCAACCTCAGACTTTATGTGGTTTATTGTAAAACAACTGAAAATAGGCAAAGCCCATATTTCAGCAGTCTACCCACTATTCTCTTGCCTTTAGTGTTGCCTGTGTCAACCACTCTATCGGCTTGTGGCTGCCGTGTCAGCCTCTGATTGACTGCTAGGTATGCGTATTTGGTACAATTCGTTGTATCTTACCATTGTATTCCGCAAATACCGCAATAAGTACTAGAAATTCTGTTCTCTTGTTTGTCGATCCTAGCCCGACTGATGAGCTGTGATACGGCGAAACACCTCTCGGGATGGATGGACGAATAAGAGAATAGTGGGTAGACTGCTGAAATATGGGCTTTTGCCTATTTTCAGTTGTTTTAACAAAAAACTACATAAATTTAATATTTTCAGTTAAACCAAATAAATATCTGTTATATTTATGATTTGAAAAATATCTATATCAGTCTGTTTAAATTTTAATGATTACTAATATATGCCTATCTATCGGTATATCGATAACTATCAATACATCAACATGTAAGTAACATGTAAGTAACAATCGATATATCTAAAACTATCAATATATATCTCTCAGTCATTTCATCGCAACAGGAGTATCGGGATACTATGCAGTGGTTGCCTCAACAATCATTCTTCAGGCATCTCAATTCTGCGCGATATAACTTCACTCGTGTATACCCATACCAAGAAGAGATCTTACTATGTCGGACCATCTTGTTGGACACCGTCCCCTTAATCTTCTACCTTCCCCGTTACTACAAGCTTTTCAATGGCATCTACTTGCCTCATAATATGATCAAAATATTTCAGGTACTGTCTATTAATTCTATTTGAAAGTCGGACATTTATACTAAGCTACATTAGTGCGGTGTTCGCTATATAATATTCTGAGGATTCTTCGATATGCCCACATCTCAAATGCATCGATTCGTTTTTTGTCAGCTTTTTTGATGATCCATGTGTCTGATGCGTAAGTTGCTATGGGGAATATAAGGCTGGATCAATCTTAACTTTGTTTTTTTTGTGATAGCTGGATCTTTCCAGCCCTTCGTGAGTTTGATCGTCGAGTTTCTAGCAATCGCCAAACGTCTTTTTACTTTCGTTTTACAGCCACCATTGTTAGTTATGAGGAATTCCAAATAGTTGAAATGGTCTTCAACAATGAAACCAGCAATTTTATTTATGTGTGACAGATCTTCACTACGACTAACAATCATTACTTTGGTTTTCGCTCTATTAATTGTCAGTCCATAATTTTTGCTAGTGATTTCCAGGCGCTCCATAATTGATTCTAGGTTTTGTATTGACGTTGTAAGTATAACAGTATCATCCACATATCTAAGTTTACTTAGCTTTTTTCCACCGATTATCACACCCCCACTCCAGCCATCCAAAACATATCTCATTATATATTCAACATATATGTCAAAAAGTATTATTCAGTTTAATTCTGCCATTTCTGATCTCATACCGGGATTGGATAAGGTTTCCAAGATGTATAGGTGTTGCCATGCTGATTAGAATCGACCATTGTATGCAGTCGAAAGCTTTAGAGTAGTCTATAAAACAGATGTAAGTTATTAATTGTAATCAATATATCTACAACTATCGAAATGTCGACACTTATAGACTATCAGTAAGTAAAAACTATATCGCCCATCTCTACGACTCATCACCTATTTCTCTTTCCCTTTGTTTTATTATCTTAAGACATGTATTTTATATTATCTTGGCCTTTAAAACTGAAGTACCTGTCACTTAAAAGGGAGTGTTTTCCAATGAAACTAAATCGATTAGTTCTTCATTCTTGTCGCATCATTTGCTTAAAGATATGGTGGTATTACAGGTGAAAGTTGTAGACACTTTAAATAAAATTTATTCCTATATCTTTATAGTCGATTTTCCTTTTAGCAATAAATTATGCTGAGAGGTTTTAAATGACAGTGAATTTGGTATTACATATCAGAAAAGAGATTTAATAAATTATTTTATTAATTTTTATATTTCGATTTAAATGACTACTGTATTGGCAAACCTATGGGCTTATATATCTATGAATGGGAACTATATTAATTCGTTTATATTATTATTTATATTATTCATTTTTTATATTTTATGAAGTTGGAGTAAACAATCATGCGATTTTTGTCTAACATACCATAACAAAGCCATTTAGGTAACAGTGCGTCATTTTCAGCACTGTTGTAAATTTTAAGGTCTTCGAACACTAAAGCAACTAACTCGAAGTTCAACTAGTTGCTGCAAGCTTTCAAATATGTACGTACCTTTGCACGCTTGATAATACAAAAAAAAAAAAAACCCCGTCAAATGCAATTTGGACTTGCTTTTAAAATAAACACACAAAACACACCCTAAATGAGTTTTCAACAAAGTTTTTCTGATCTCTACTGAAAACTGATGACCTTGACATTTTTGTTTTTTTATATACCAGTTAAATTATTAAAGGTAATGCGCTCGTGATAATTTTCGTTCAATCTACACTCTGTGGCGAATATTTCAGGTTTTTTTTTTTTCAAAATTTTTTGATCAGTACTTTTCGAGATAATGGGGGACAGCGATTTTTCGCAATTTTTTAAAAATAATACAAAGAAAAGTGTGCGCAAGTATTACATTAGATATTTTTAAACTCGTGTTCTTACAAACTTTCATTTGACACCTCACTCGATGACCTGGTAAATTTTTTTTTCACTTCCGGTTTCACCCCCCAAAAAACTAACCCCCTAAGTCAAAATTTAACTTTCAAAACTACACAGCTCTGATGAGACCATCAATTCCTATATTCCTGCCAAATTTTAACTATCTACGTCAAATAGTGTCGAACAAAATCGGGGTGTGTGAGAGACGGACACACAGGCAGACGGACAGACGGGCGGACGGACAAACAGACGGACAGAGACCGAAGTGATCTTATAACTGTTCCGTATGGAACACTAAAAAGGAGACAAAAGATACTTTGATCCAATAAATTTAATTAGCGCAATTTGTCTTCTTAAATATTTAATTTTCAAGACGAATGGATTGAAACCCGGAATTTTAATGTATTACATCCCGCTATCCGTGAAAACCTCTATTGTAACATATATATATATATATATATATATATATATATATATATATATATATATATATATATATACATAGGGCGTTATGAAAATCACTGCATATATTGAAACGGGTGCCTGGCGGGTAGGCGCATATTCAATGCTTTTTTGCAAATTCGAAAATTTTTTAAAAATTTAAAAAAATGTCAAAACTGAATTTTACAGCTGAAAGATCGCCATTGTACGAACTAGCTCAGGCGCAAGTGTATTGTTGCTGTTTATACAATACACCTGCGCTGAGTTAAATCTGTAAATGCCACGTTCTTGGTAACAATCGGCCATATTGTTTAGTTGTGCTATTTATCAGTGGTGGAGCTAAAACAATATTTCTTTCATTTGGTCATTTTTAGGATCGATTTTTTACTTTATTCTTGGGATTCGTTATTTAAGGTGAATTTTCTACAGACGGTCTTGCTACAAGGAGATGTCAGTTTCAATATCCGCAGTGATTTTCATAACGTCCTGTATATATATATATATATATATATATATATATAGTGCGTCTCAAAAAGTTTTATATAAATGGAGAAAAAGTTTATCTTAGATATTCCGAAAAAATTTATTCTTGATAAAAGTTCTGCATCACATGGAAATCCATAATCAAGCAACAAAAATTTAAAATATTTTATGGTATACAGGGAAAATAAAAAATAAAGATTTATAAAGAAGAGTAAAGTGTGTTTAAATTTAAATAGAGACAAAATATTAATTGAAAATGTTAATAGAAACTAAAAAATTATGCTCAGGTTTAAATTTGTGGCCTTCCTAGTTAAAGATTCAAAAAAAAACTCCAGTAAACACGTCAGTAATTGTCGGATTATCTATTCAATAAAGGAAAACGAAATTAAAAATACATATATATATATATATATATATATATATATATATATATATATATATATATATATATATATATATATATATTTATGTATGTATATATATATATATATATATATATATATATATATATATATATATATATATATATATATGCCCATTTTCAAGTGCGTAAATAAAGTTATAAATATAAAATTTTAAAATTAATTATGTACGTGTATATACATTACTTAATTATGATTTCGCTTATTTAATAATAAGTATTTTTTAACCATTGTTTACATTTGCATTTCGTTTTACAATGCCCACCAATTCTGCAATAAAACAATAAAAATATGACACAATCCTTATTAGTAATCTATAATAATATTAACTGTAATTTTTTAATCTTGTAGTAGTTTCCTTGACATAGTCTTTGATTCAATGCAAAACGCAGTAACAGCAATATAATTAAAACATTTTTAGACTTTGATACAGACGCAAAATATAAGGTGATTTTTGAAAGCCGCGAGGTTTTAGAAAAATTTTGGAAACATAATTGTTTTATTAAAATATCAATAATTCGTTGTTGAAGTATTCTGTTTGTAATTAAAAGATATAATAAGATTTACTTGTACATTTGTATCTTTGCTTATATTACTTTTTACATCATTATTTCGGCTTAAGTGCAGTAGAATACACCTAACTGCTACGAGTTACAAACTTTATTTACAACTAATCTCAAAATTATAACTTTAAATGCATGTTCAGCGGAGCTATTATATAGGTTATAACAGAAGAATAATAATTATAAACTCTGACTTGAACTTTGAAAACGAGATTAAACTAATTAATTCTAATTAGTGTTGGAAATTCACTACTACGACGACTACTAACTTGTATCAATATTATCTATTATGTATAACTTCTATAACCTAATTTATGATGTCTTCAAACAAATAATTGTTGATCCTTGATAATTATTACCATGTTTATAGCAACTCTCCTATTAAGATGTTTTGATGACATTGTAGGCTAAGCAGATACAAGTTGTCTTTTTGTTCATAAATCCGTCTTAATGCATATACTATATGTATATATATATATATATATATATATATATATATATATATATATATATATATATATATATATATATATATATATATATATATATATACAAAGTAAATAAGTATAGCGACTTATTTTTTAAATGTCCTATTACTATTTTCCTATTCTACATACCAACGAAATTTTTTCAGTATTAATTAAACTTAGTTTATGACAACAAAAAATTTGTCACTTATCAAAGTTGCCAAATAACAAGGTCAACTATATTTTTGAAAGTGGCATCCTTCACATATGATTAGAAAAGTGACAAATTTTTTACTGTCAAATAAGCTACCTTACAAAAAACTTAATTTGGTAGGAAACGAATTTCTTGTTGTGCCAAATAGGAATATACTAAATCGAGTAAGTCTTTTAACGGTTAAAATTCCGCTTAATAACTTGAATATGTATCGGTAAGGACTGAAAATCAATATCAAGTGTTATATATTTTTGTAAACGGACTAAACAATGTTATTTAATGGTGTGCTGATATGTAGCGGGTACCTTTAAAAATATTCGTGTTGGCTTTGTAAACTGTCAAATTTGACAACTGACTTTTTTTGTTATATTTGGCTTCCTCGCAAAAAACTAAGTTTAGTTCTGAAAGAACCTTCTTGGTATGTAGAAAAGGAAAATAGTGAATTAAGCGAGTCTCTTAAAAAATGTCCCTGTATATACATATATATATATATATATATATATATATATATATATATATATATATATGGATACATATACAAAAAAGCAACTCGTATTTACTCAGAAACACCTCTCGGTGTTCGGAGCTACTAACAGTCAGTAAAGCGAGGATCCTTATCAATTTCATATCCGGTTCCCTATTTTTACAAAAAAAAAATGGAAAGCAAGAACCCCAACTACTATAAATATATAATATTAGCCAACAAAATTCAATGGTTGTCTGTAGCTATGTATGTCCGGATATAACTCGACAATAAATAATCTCGTTTTCATTTAGCGTGTAGGTACATCATAAACTCAAATTTTTTATTTTATTTGATTAAATATGCCACTGAAATAAAGGAAATATGATAAAAATAATAGGAAAGAATTTTCTTTTCAAAGCTGCTATATTTCTTTTATATAATTACATTGCCACCTGTGGGTGTTCGCTGTAAGAAATATAATATAATAAATGCCTTAGAAACGTGGCAGGTTTGGGTGTTAATTTTTGCGAAAAAAACACTTCAACCCCTTGTCATCAATTTTTAGCTGAGATTTGAGGTTTTAAAGTTTCACTGAATGAAAGAGTTTTTTTTGTGTGAAATCTTTCACCTCGTCATTTTTAAATTGGAGTATGTTTTTGAAGTTTCACTGTGTGAAAGGGTGCTTTTTTATTGAAGAACCCGGTTATCGATTTTTAGTTTACTGTATTGAAGGGAGGATTTTTCTTTATGAAGAGGCTTGGTTCCCCGGTTTTGCTTCTTAATAAGTAATCCGGGTTTTAGTGTTATCTTTCTTTCCTTAGCCCCCTGTCTCGCCCCTTGAAGATAGCTACATCAGTAATTGTGGCATATATGAAGCTTTTTTTCCGAATTGAATAAATAGAAACGAATGGATGCAATATCTGTACCAAAAATATATAAAAATCTCGTTATGTCCCCCCTTTACGCTATGTACTGGTAATCTTCAGAAGTGGGTCTTTTCATTAATAAACTAGTTAAAACAAGTTTAACTTAATTCGGCACAGACAAGTGAATAATCAACTACAAGTACATTTGACGGATTCAATTCTGAAACTGTTAGTAGGTGATCCTTGCTAAATCCAGAAATTTTCCTTGTTCCACCATAACAGCTGAGCTGATAGATTATGATTTGACTGCTTTAAAGCAAGCTGCTTGATACAAATATCGTGTTTAATAGAAATTTTTCATTGGCATGTTGCTTAGCGAACTATAACTACCATGATATATAATATCGATGCACTAGGTTTAAATAATTATTAATTATTCATAACTTCATAATTTTTAAACAATATAAATATACTTGTTTGAATGAATTGTATAAATTGATTTTACATGTAGAAGAATTATTACACAACATTTAGTTATTTATAACTGAATATATGGAAATAATGTTAAAATATGAAAACCTACTAATGTATTTTTAATAACATGAAATGTTATACTGACATATGCATACAAAGAATTTATATTCCCATGAAAATACCATATAAAATCGTTTAATAATATTTAAAAGAGTTAGGTTTATGCATACCTTCTATCTAAGGAGGAACGAAACTTTTTAAAAACAGAAAAAAATTGTTGTCTAAAGTAACACGTGGGCTGACAAGTTTTTGGTCTGATATATAGATGTTACCCTTTTCAAAAAATCCATATGATTTTTAGAAAGTACCTACCTTCAATCGATACGTGACAAAATTTCATGATATTTCGACGATTAGTTTACAAGTTACGGTGGTTTAAGTGACGCTACTTTTGATATTGTTCAAACGATGGAAAAAATCGAATTCGTGTTGATTAAACACTGCTGCACACTCTGGACGCCCAAATGAGGTGGTTACACCGGAAAACATAAAAAACCCACAAAATTGTTTTGGATGACCGTAATGGGAAATTGCTGATACTCCAAAAGATATCAAAATAACGTGTTGGTCATATTTTGCTTGAACATTTGGGCATGAGAAAGCTCTGTTCGAAATGGGTATCGCGTTTGCTCACAGTGAACCAAAAATAATGTGTTGATGATTTTGAGCGCTGTTTGGACCTGTTTAAGCGCAATAAAAAGGATTTTTTTATGCGATATGTTACAACGGATAAAATACATATCCACCACTACATACCGGAATCTAATCGACAGTCAGCTGAGCGGACAGTAGCCGGTGAAAGCCGCCCGAAGCGGAGGTGCGCTTGAAGGCAGAAATCACAAAGAAACGGCCCCAAATGAACGAAGGAAAAGTGCTCTTTCATCAAGACAATGCAACGTGTCACAAGTAAATGGTTACGATGGGAAAATTGCATGAACTGAAGTTCGAATTGTTTCCTCATCCATCGTATTCTCCAGATTTGTCCCCTAGCGACTATTATTTATTCGCTGGCCTCAAAAAATGCTCGCGGGAAAGAGATTTGGCTCCAATGAAGAAGTTATCGCCGAAACCGAGGCCTGTTTTGAAGGCAAAAACAAGTCCTTCTCCAAGAAAGGTATAGAAATATTAGAAAAGCGTTGGACTGATTGTATCGCTTTTGAAGGAGACTATCTTAATGGATAAAGTCGAATTTTGCAAAAAAAAGTGTTTTAAGTAGCTAGACCAAAAACTTTTTAGCCTACGTGTTAGCAATTTTTATTAGTGTGCAATCAGCTGTATCATTTGTTCGATTAGATGCTTAGTTAGAGAATAAGCGTGATATTGTGTTTTGACCGATAGTTGGCAAATGTATTTGGATCAAACAGCTCCTACTGACTTTTCTTTGAAACTTGGTAAAAGTTACCATAATGGAGAAAATGCTTCAAAAGTTATATGGTGATGAATTACCTAATGTACGGCTTTTAATGAGGACGGGAAGTTCGATTATTCAAAAACTAGTTTGAATGAAGTAAACATTTAAACACTAAGTAATTTCGTCAAATAAAAATTGAAAATCATCCTTGGATTTGATTGAAGATTAATTAGAAATTTGAAAAACAACTGTGCACAACATTTTGACCGCTCGTAAGGATTGAAACTTCTTTGATACAATCGATACTGCTGATGTGTGAAATGTGGGTTAGCATCTTTTTTCCATGGGCATAGCACACGTGCTGCAGAGAAATCCTTAAAACGCTACAGGAGCGATGCATGTGCGGAAAAAGGCCATTCACGCTGGTCTTAAATCGTGGTAAATTATACCCGGTGGGAAACACAGTGCTGGGCAAATCATTCCAAACGGATGAGGTTCTCCATATAAAAGGCTGCTTGAAAAGGATTGTACGAGGAGTAACAAGCTTCTTCTGGATGGCGTATATTCTATACGTATATTTCTAGCATGCACCGCTTTGGGAGGAATTAAGCGAGCTACGCCGATCGAACACTTTCCTTGAAAATACTTGTAGAATAGACTCAATTCGCCAATCGTTCAACGATCTTCCAATGAGCTAAGGTTGCTGGTCAGTTCGGGGTCTCCAATCATGCGAACAGTTTTCTTTTGAACAGAATTCAACAAATGCAGTGTTTCTTTGGGACTAAACCCCAAACATGGGAGGAGTAGTCCATCGTTGGTCAAATTTGAGCTTCGTACAGAACCAGATAAATTATCGTGATAATTTTCGTTTAATCTACACCCCGTGGAGAATATTCCAGAATTTTTTCAAAATATTTTGATAAGTACTTTTCGAGCTAAGGCGATTTTTCGCGATTTTTTAAAAATAACACAAAGAAAAGTGCGCGCAAGTATTACATTATATATATATATATATATATATATATATATATATATATATATATATATATATATATATATATTTTACTCGTGTTTTCACAAGCTTTCATTTGACACCACACTCGATGACCTAGTAAAAAATTCTTTTTTTCACTTCCGATTTCTCCCCCCAGAACTGACCCCTTAAGTCAAAATTTAACTCTCACATGACACATGACTCTGATGAGGCCGTCAATTCCTATATTTTTACCAAATTTCAACTTTCTATGTCAAATAGTTTCTGAGAAAATTGGGGTGTGACAGACAGACAGACAGACGGACACCGAAGTGATCTTATAAGTGTTCCGTACGGAACACTAAAAAGTATGTAATGAATTAATTACGTATTCTAAACATTGAACGAGGTACTCCTGTGGAAATAAATGAGTTAAACAAATATGATGGGTCTGTGTTTTAATTTCTATTAATTATATACTACTATGATCAAAAAATAGTAAGACTTTTGAAATAAAACGCAAATGGGTTATTTATTTTTCCAAATTTATTTCATCCCCTTCAAAGTAATTCCCTTGGATACAATGCATTTATGCCAACGTTTTTTTCCAGCCTTCCAAAGTGTTGTTGAATTCGTTTTCTGGAATGGCCTTTTAAAACCTTCTTCGATTCGGTTTTAATCTCCTCAGTCAACTCGAAACGATGTCCTCGAAGCGGTTTTTTTTTTTTTTTTTTTTTTTTTTGAGTTTAGGGAATAGCCAGAAGTCCGATGGAGCTAAATCAGGCGAATAGGGCGATTGCGGAATGATATGAGTTGAATTTTTGATGAAAAAGTCGTGAAGAACCAATGCTGTGTGAGAAGGCACATTATCGTGAAAAACCAAGAGTTATCGGCCCATAATTCTGGCCTCTTGACACGAATAGCTTCACGCAAACGACTCATAACACTCAAATAATATTCCTTGTTGAGAGTTTGGCCCGGCGGAAGAAATCCATAATGAACAACACCACGATAATCGAAGAAAACTGTTAACATCACCTTGATTTGCGACTTGCTTTGGCGTGGTTTCTTCGGAATGGGCTCACCTCTAGCACAATATTCGCTTGATTGGCCGGCTGTTTCCGGATGGTGTGAGTAAATCCATGTCTTATCTGCCGTAATAATGCGTTTAATGACGTTTTGATAGTCAGAAATCATGGTTTCACAGACATTAACACGACGCTCTTTATCGGAAAAAAATTGAGTGTTTTTGGTACCAAACGAGAGGAGGCGCGTTTGAGGCCCAAGTTGTCTTTTAAAATCGATTGAATTGACCCAAATGATAAGTTGGTGATGTCAACAAGGTCTCTAATTGTCACTCGACGATTTTTGAGCACCAAATCCTTGATTTGCTTGACATGGTTCTCATCGGTAGATGTTGAAGGACGACCAGGACGTTCATCGTCCTCCACACGTTCTCTGCCTTCTTTAAATAATTTATACCAATTAAACACACTTGCTCTGGATAGAGCATCATCACCAAATGACTTTTTTATCTTTCGAACATTTGGGAAGCCGAAAAAAAATAAAAAAAAAAAACCATATTTAAAATAAAATTTAATGCAACTTCTTTGCTGAATTTTTTCATTCATGTTAAAAATCGAAAAACGGACTTTTGTTGTTGAACGAATTCAAGCGAATCTTATTAACTACTGACGGAATGGTCTTAAAATTTAACACAGATGGCAGTTAAGCTCCTACCAACGTAATGAAAAAAATTAATCCGATTTGGAAATGCCGAGCGATTTAAATTTAAAAGTTTTACTATTTTTTTATCACAGAAGTACGTATTTTTATCTGACTTGGTATGCAATTTACAATACAATTCAAGTATTTCTCACTAGTTTGTACGTATGTTTCTCTATTCGGTTCACAAAAATTTGATCTTAATGTAGCAAATAATAATGGCTCTATAGTTATACTACAGAAGGTCGAAATTTAAAACTTTAACTAAGTTGATAGAACCTTTTAGAAGTGCAAACTTTTCGTTTGTAAAAAAGCGACCTGGTTCTAAACTTTAAAAACTTAAGATGTGATTTACGCTTTTAAGAGAATATAATACGACATATACGAAGTCACCCCTCTAACCCCTCCTCCACCCCTTTAATCATTTATATGTTTGATTATAAATAACACAGGCCAACAAAAAAAATATTTGTAAAAACTTTTTAAACCAATACATCTAAGTGTTATGTATTTTTGGGTGCTGAAGCCGTATCTGGTATCAGATTTTTTGTATCACCTACAGTTCTCTCACAATATGACATCAATTAAATTTCAAAATTTGATACATAAAAAATAAAAACTTAAACCGTACTTTTATTCGATTATTCTACAATTTTGATTGGCCAGATTCCAATAAATGTTTTCCTTTCAGCCTAGAACCAAGCCATTCTGCTTTTTCCTTAGTCAAACCCAAATCTCTCACTAAATCATTTAACTCAGCTTGTGTAAACAACTGTGGTTTTAAATTTTCTAGAGAACATCGAAACTCATCATCATCCGGTCGACTTTCATTAAATTCGGGACTGGACTGTAAAACGTCATCAATAGACTGAGGTGGGTCAGGGACAGGAACTCCCGGTCCATGTCCTACCGGCCGATTAGCTGAAGTAAAGTTAGGATAGACAATTACTTTCTTATTTTTGGGGTTATATACAGAAACATCAACGCTGCGAAAATAACAGTAATTTGAATGATTTTCTTGCTCTCTCCAAACCATGGGTACTGCAAACCTAAAAGCTTTCTTTTCTTTCTTATACCATTTCCTAAGATCCCCGACACAAACATAACATACTTTGTGAGGAACTCAACATTTTTCTTGATTACCGATTTCTACACCAAAATATGCAAAGTATACTTTTTTTACAAAGTCAGTAATGTTTCCTTGATGTTGTTTAACTACAAACTCACCACATATATAACAAAAAGTGTTGGGAGAGTTTTTACAACCACGATTAGCCATACTTTGAGTGTGAATTAAAGCACATGGGTTAAATACTGCAATGCGAGGTTATATTAACTGGAAGAAAATAAACAGCTGTGACATTTATCGGAACTACCAACCTAATAACATTTGATTTTACTGCCAACCTTACGAAATTCTGATTTTATTGCCAACCTAATAACATTCGATTTTTTTTTTTTTTTTTTTTTTTTTTTATGGGTCTAGCACACGTGCTACAGGGAAGTCCCTAAAGCGCTACAGGAGCGACACGTGTGCGGAGAAAGCGATTCACGTTGTTCTTGAATCGCTGTAGATTGTACTCGGTGGGAAACACAGTCCTGGGTAAACCATTCCAAAGGTATGATGTTCTCCATATAAAAGACTGCTTGAAAAGCGTTGTACGAGGAGTAACAAGCTGAACCTCATACGGATGTGAAGCATTAGCGCGACGTGTACTTCTAATATGCACCGCTCTGGAAGGAATTAGACGGGCCACATCTTTCGAACACTTTCCATGAAAGTACTTGTAGAATAGGCTCAAGTCGCCAACCGTTCTTCGATGTTCCAGCGAATCAAGGCCGTCGGTCAGTTCCGGGTGTCCAATCAGACGAACAGCTCTTCTCTGGATAGAATCCAACAAATGCAGTGTATGTTTGGGAGCGGAGCTCCAAACATGGGAGCAGTATTCCATAGTTGGTCGAATTTGCGCTTTGTAAAGAATTAACAGTTGTTGTGGAGTGTAAAGCTTTCTGGTTCGAAACAATATTCCCAACTTTTGAGAAGCTCTTCTTGCTATGCCTGCAACATGTTCATGCCAGGACATATTTGCTCCCAAATTAACGCCTAACAGATTGAGTGACGATGTTAGAGGGATGGAGTGCCCCGACATAACTATGTCGGGTTCTGCAACGTTAACTTTTTTAGAAAAAACTGCCGCCTGGGTTTTTGTAGCGTTAAATTCCACTTGGTTACTGTCACCCCAAGATAGAATTTCTTCCAGGTCTTTGTTAAGTTGAATGACTTCCTGCTGTCTGCGGATATTCGTCTGAGTAGTCGATGTCCGAGCGTTCAAAGTGAATGAAGAGATAAGTGTACTGTCATCTGCAAAGCTGTAGATTGGATTCTCGGTCTTTTCCAGCAGATCGTTAATATAAATGAGGAAGAGAGTAGTAGACAGTATGGAACCTTGGGGCACACCGGCGTTGATAGCGAAGGTGCTAGAAAGAAATCCGTCAACTGCCACTCGTAAAGAACGCTCTCTGAGGAAACATGAGAGCCACAAACAGAACTTTTCAGACATACCATAAGAACGTAGCTTAGCCAACAGCCCATCGTGCCAAACACGGTCAAATGCCTTGGATATGTCAAGAGCAACCGCTCGAGATTCTCCAAAGTGTTCAATTGCGTTGTTCCAAACATGTGTTACATAAGTCAGAAGATCTCCTGTTGATCTATTTTTACGAAAGCCATATTGCTGATCACTAATAATGTTGAATCCTTCAAGATATTTTAGAAGATGCTGACTGATAGCCTTTTCCATTACTTTCGATATTATTGAGAGTAGTGCGATTGGTCGGTAGTTATTTGGCAAGGTCTTCTTGCCTTTTTTAGGTATCGGCTGAACTGTGGCACATTTCCAGCAGGAAGGAAATATTCCTTTTCTGTAGGATAGGTTGAAAAGTCTACAGAAAACTGGTGTTAGTTCCCTCGCACAGTTCTTGAGAACTATGGCAGGTATTCCGTCAGCGCCTGAAGCCCTTTTGGTGTCTAGCTTCATCAAAATACGTTTTATGATACGCTGTCTGAAGACAATATCGGGCATCCTTGACTGCACTATGGGAATAGTAGGTGGTGTTTTTCCTTGAAAATCGACAGTAGAATGTGAAGCAAAGAGTTCAGCCAACAAGTTCGCTTTCTCAACAGGTGTCGTTGCAATAGAATTATCTGGCCGTGTGAGTGGTGGTATGGTGGATTTGGTGAAATTCTGACCAACTGCCTTAGCGACTGACCAAAAGGACCTGGAATTGCCGGGACAAGCGAGAAGGTTGTTTCTTATCCGTTGATTGTGTACCTCCTTGGTTTCGTCGATAATTTCTTTGCATCTGTTCCTGGCACGAACAAAGATGTTACGATTTATGGTGTTAGGATCTTCACGCCACTGTCGGTATGCAAGATGTTTAGAAGCAACAGCTTCTTTGCATTTTAGGTCAAACCAAGGCTTGCCGTTGGAAGGGCATTTCTTCGAAAAAGGGATGTAAGCATCCATACCGGCCAAAATAACATCGGAAACCTCCCTGGCGCAGTCAGATGGGTCGTCGAATCGAAAACAAACGTCCAACCAAGGGAAAGTTCGAAAATATTCCTTGAGATCTTCCCATTTAGCAGATTTGAATGAAGCAGAATGATAAAAAATAAACTTTTCACATTTTGAATATTAAAATGTGAAAAACTGGTGGGTGATATGACTTTTTTATTATTATTTTTCGGACTCAGCACACCAAAAAATATAGGATTATTGTTCATTATCCAATCAAAATCAGAAAAAATCGGGACGATTTTCTGTTGAGTCCTTCCATTGTATAAATACTAAAATATGTACGAACCAGTAGTCATTAATTTGAAAAATTACAAGGTGATGCTACTTACATAATTCAATTCAAAATGACATATTACCTAGTTGTGCAGAACGTATGTTGAAGATTTCTTTTATACTAATTATAATTAGTTACTAAAATAATATTTTTTATTTATATAGCACATAAATTATTTTATTTTCACAATTATTAAAACCAATATTCGTATTTCTTAATGATATTAATGAGGTCATATTATATATTCTTGAAAGTATTTAGTAATTAATAATACATATTTCACGAGGGCGCACTGATAAGTTTCTAGCCTAGCGTCGAAAAAACGTCATTGAATCTCTTATTCCTGGGCATAAAAATGTATCAAATACCCTATTAGTGGATCCCGAAAAGGTGTATTTACCTTCCCTGCACATAAAACTGGGCCTTATAAAAAATTTTGTAAAAAAAATGGATAAAAGTTCTGCTGCATTTATGTATTTGAAATCTAAATTTCCTAAAATAAGTGATGCAAAATTGAAGGAAGGAATTTTTATAGGGCCCCAAATAAGATCATTAATATTGGATGATATATATCTGTTGTGGATTTCTTGGCAATAACAAAGAAGAAAACTATAGTGAAATAGTGAGTGATTTTCTGACTTCATACAAAGAAATGGGCTGCAACATGTCCTTAAAAATTTACTTCTTGGACTCCCACCTAGACTTCTTTCCTGAAAATTTTGGGGCTGTCTCTGATGAGCATGGTGAGCGTTTTCATCAGCAGATTTCTACTATGGAAAAGAGGTACCAAGGCAAATGGAGTCCCAGTATGCTAGCCGACTACTGCTGGACCATGAAAAGAGACATCCCGAAGGCAAAATATGTCCGAAAATCATCATATAAAAGTTTTTAGGTTAGACAAAATTAGCCGTGTATTTATTATTCAGTGTTTTGTAGGTACTAATTATTTTAAAATTTTAAACACGTGCCACAAAAAACCCTGTCTGATGGATAAAATCTGAGAACAGAGAAACTCAGCATGGAAAAGATAAATATATTCCGTTAATATAGTCCTTGTGAAATAAAAAAAAAAAGATTTTTTGTAGACCAGTGTTATTTGTGTTTTAGATTTGAATTCTTTCGATAGTTATTTTACTTCTTCATAAAGTTCTTGTGGTCTCCTGACGATCACTGAGTTGTTTGTTAAAAACATATTTATTCTAGTTTCTATAATCTTCAGGATATCATCGGTCATCCAATGTTTTTGAGGGTATTTTTGGATTTTTGCCGAGCATTGCACAGTGATTCGGCAAGAACATGCTAGCGGGACAATATTCATGACGTAATTTCCAGGAACCACTGATAACGACTTGTAAACAACCCCCCCCCCATTTAACGAATTTCAAGAATTAATTTGTTTATCACCTCATAAAGTTATCTTATCAGGGGGTCAAAGTAACCCTTATAAGAGAGGTCATTTTCATTTGCAAATCAGTTGCATTTTATGCACACTTGTGATAACATATTTTAAAATTGGTAGCAAAGTGAAACGAGTTTTTTGTGATGGGATATTCTGTTGAAGGTATGTACTCTATTATGACTTATATTTTTTATAAAAAATATGTATACTTCTGGTGTAATATCAATTTGTAAATGTATAGATAAATCCAGCAAATTTTACATTAATTGTAAACTTTAAAAGTAGCAACTTTTTTTACCCCCATATATCCACCTAGATTTTTCTATATGTAATACCTACAACATTCAGGCACAGATTCATATATATTATAGACCCCGAAAAGGCCTGAAAGTAAAATTATTTTATTTTTTTCAGAACGAGTCGTGACTATGACGAAAATGGAGTTTTTGAAGAATGGCTAAAACATGACAAAACTGAACGAAACAGTGGCATTTTTTATTATATAAGTGAAAAATTCAATATGTCTGATGTTTCTGACGATTCTCTAAAACGACTCAAAATGAAAATATCAAGCCTTTCAGCAAAATTCAATCAAAAGTGGACTTCTTTAAAGTGTAACAAAGAAATGTTTCTAATCAAACATAAAGATTGGTTAGAGGGATCCGGAATCGAAATAAAGATGTGTGTTAACCAGCCGTGCACTTCAACATCATCAGCGGCTCTTTCCGTAGGGCGACCCAGAAAATCATTTGAAGACTCATCAACGAAAACGAAGAGACGGAGAGTAGAAGATCTTTTGGAATCGCGAAGTGCAAGTGAACTTATTACAGCAGCTGAGTTAGCTACTCGAAAAGAAGGGCATCGAAGTGTTGCTAAACAGATCCATAACGTCACGGTCAGTGAAACTAGAGAAAAGAATAAGTGTTCTGTACAAAGTCGGAAGTTAACACCACACGAAGCTTTAGCTTATTATGTGGACTCGAAATCGACTTCTTACTCATATAAACAAACAAGAAAATGGTCAATGAAAGCGGGACATCGAGTGTATCCATCGTTTTATAGTTTAGGTAAGTCCAAAGCTTCTTGTTGTCCTTCTGACGAATATATTTCTGTGACTGAATCTCGAGCTGAAATTAAACTTCACGCGATTTTGGATAAAAACGGCTGAACGATTACTTAAAGCTCGTGTGTTACCTCGTTTATATTATACGTTGGTAAGCAAATGGGGCTGTGATGGGAGTTCGGGGCATAGCACGTATAAGCAGAAATTTGAGAACACTAACGCTACAGACGAATTTTTGTTCGTATACTCATTTGTCCCTTTGAGACTGCTTGATGACGAAACTGTGATCTGGCAAAAATCCAAGACCTTCCTCTACTTTATATTGCCGTCCTATTAAGTTTATTTTTGCTAAGGAGACAAAAGGGTTTACGAAAGAAGAAACTTCTAAAATTTTAGATGAAGTAAGTCAGCTTCTTCCAACATTATGTAACGTTGCTGGATCTCAAATCTCTGTTAAACACGATTTGTTGTTGACAATGACTGATGGCAAAGTGTGCAATGCCTTAACAGACACAAGTTCAACACAAAAGTGTTTATATTTGCGGTGCCACCCCGTCTACTATGAACGAGGAGTCAAAGAAATATCCCAGCAACGAAGAACGCCTTGCATTTGGTTTATCTACTTTACATGCATGGATCCGCACGTTTGAATGTTTGCTTCACATCAGCTATCGTTTAGAAATAAAAAAGTGGCGAGTCAGGGGAGATAACGACAAAGCTATTGTGAAGCAACGCTCACAAGAGATACAAAAAGTGTTTAAAGATCGTATGGGTCTCATTGTAGATAAACCAAAACTCAGATGGTATGGTAACACAAACGATGGAAACACAGCACGTAGATTTTTTTCCAAAGCTGAATTGAGCAGCGAAAATTACAGGATTAGACGTAAACCTTATTAGTAGATTTCATGTAATTTTAAGAACTTTGTCATCGAGATATGACATAAATTATATAGAATTCGAAAAGTTTTGTGTTGATACTAGAAATTATACCTTGATCTGTGTGCTGTGCATAAAATTCTTGTACACAGCGCGGAAGTTATAAAGTCTTTTCTTCTTCCCATTGGACAACTCTCTGAAGAAGCCCAGGAGGCAAGAAATAAAGACTGTCGTAGATTCGTGAACGGCACACCAGGAAGCGGTCACGTATTGCCACAAATACAGATCTTTTGAGAATGCTTTTAATTACGTCTGATCCTGTTATCAACTCGTATAGAGAATTACCGCGAAGAAAATTTACTTCTTTGCCATCGGAGGTTCTGTAGTTGATTATCCCACCTTCATTGCCATCCGAAACACCATCAGTAAGTCATCATCACGAATTAAATGAGGAGGATTATTTACTCTCTGAATATTCTACTGAATGAGAGAGCGGTGATGACGACTCATCTGATGGTGATTAGTAGGTTCAAGTATTTTTTTATTGTAATGATTATTCTTATTTTATTGTGTGTTGTAGTTGCTTATAATTCATGCCTTAGTATATAAGTTATTTAATATTATATTTCCTTTACTTATACACCTTGTTGTTGTAAATAATTGATATATAGATACTGTTATTGTACTAATTTATTTTAAAAGAAATAATATTTTGTAAATTAATAAATGTGGGTACTATCATTATGATTTTTATTTTTTTCCTAGAAATTTCGTTGTAAACAAACATGATTGTGCTTTTCACACATAATGAGTAGGTAGACGTATGTAGCTAATTAAAGAACAATTAGCGACAATAGTGAACAAATGAGACACATTAGTAAACCACTTCCGTCTTGCAGCTACATATTTCGATTAATACACATACAGTACACATTTTTCAACTTTTTTTTTTTTCTTAAAATAGCTTAAGATACCTGGAATATACATAAACAATTGAAATAAGTGAAGAATAATATTGTCCCGCTAGCTTGTACTAGTCGAGACACTGTGCATTGTGTAGCAGCATTTCTTAATATCTGTCTATGTTTTGTTTGTATCTGCTATAACTTCGGAATATTATAGTTGATTATTGTTTGGAAAAGAGTACTGTCTTACACTATAATTCTCTTGTTTGTTGTTGTTTTTTAGGAATGGCTAGTTTTATTCTCATATGAGCCTTTAATAACGTGACTTTAAATAAATTTGCCGACCAAGTGAGACGTTGTCTATCCTCCATATTCCTGTCAATATTATCGTTTTGCTTGTGTATTCGTATAGTCAATATTACCGGCATTATACAAGAACTATTGCGTTTTATTTTGTTTCTTTATATAGTAGGAATTACGGACTAAATAATCTGTACTGATGAAGTAGTTATTTACTCTAAGCTATTATTTAAATTATTTTACGTTTATAAAAAAACATAATAGCTTTATGTATGATTAATATGTTTTTTATGCCCATTATATGCTAATTACATACCTCGTTTTTTATCAAAAGATTTGGCTTCGGTACAAATAAAGGATTTATGTTTATTGTTGACAGGTGATGTAATAACATCAAAACATCATGTATTCATATGATAAAAATAAATTTTATTTTATCAAAAGTAGCAACCTCGCAACTGTATATACTGTGTGTGGTCTACTAACCGTGATATTACGACAGCATTAAAAAAATATTTTTGTAAACCCTGGCTTTACTCAATTATTTGAAATTTCATTTTATTTGATATTCTGTTTGGCAAAACAGTTTCAAATCTCAATTAATCAATAGGGGTTGTAAGAATGTTTATTACAAAATCAATGTAAAGTAAGGGGCATATAATAAACGATCCTCTAAAAAAAGTTGATAGATACAACTATTTAGGCCTAGTTATTAATAAAAAAAATATTGTTCTGTAGAAATACAATACAGAGTAGCACAAACACAACAACTTTCATAATAATGAAACGAGTGAGTATTCTGTAGCGCCAACATCAGTTTAGGACTAAGGAAAAGTGAGTGGCTGACACAATGTGATGCTTTAGCCAGCCGCTTGTGTCCTAACCCTTCTGGGATATCCCTGGGAATATGGGCGGTGCAGTAATCGTAGATTTATTAAACGATAAGTTCGTACGAACTTGGAACGAGTCACCAGGGATGAGACAGTCCAAGGGACTTATTTTCGCTCCGCCACTGGTAAAAATATGGTCCATTGTTAGCAAGAACGTGCCTGAACTATTTCGTACCAGAGCGGTAAAATCCAGTTTTTTCTTTTTATTTTTCAAAAACTTTTGAATTTGAGAAAAAAAGCAATGAATGTGCTTCTACATGAGCCTACGAGTCACCCCTTTCAATATATGCAGTGATTTCCATAATACCCTAGATATATATATATATATATATATATATATATATATATATATATATATATATATATGTATATATATATATATATATATATATATATATATACATATATATATATATATATATATATATATATATATATATATATATATATATATATATATATATATATATATACATATATATATATATATATATATATATATATATATATATATATATATATATATATATATATATATATATATGTATAAATTGATTAAAAATCTCAATTTTTAGATGAACTGAAGACGCCTACAAATTAGGAGAAACGTTTTCAATAAACTTCTAACTAGAACGTGATGTAATTTCTCTATCCTTAAAACAAAAGAACCATAAAGCCCAAGAAACTGAATATATATATATATATATATATATATATATATATATATATATATATATATATATATATATATATATATATATATATATATATACAGGGTGCGGCGCCAAAATCGAACAAAATTCAATTTGAATTTCCCGCTGTTCTAAACCACTTCGAGAGGTCGTGCTGGCGTCCAAATAGCTTGTTGCATGTACTAAACATTCATAACCTCGAAACAGTCACAATGTTGAAACCAAGTGCGGAGTGTAATCAATTATCGAAAGTGATCGCGCTGGCCGCTCAGCGACAGAAATCATTCGATTCTTCGGGTACCCAAGATCGACTGTGTATGATGTCGCGAAGTATAACGAGTCGGAGAAGTCCAACGAAGGTCTTACAACACCGGCAAGGAAAAAATTGGTTGTCGGACAACGTCGACATGTTTTGGTCCAAAGAATGTTGGCCTCCCAACAGCCCAGATTTAAACCCTTTGGACTTCTATGTATGAAGCCTGCTTGAAAGGGTCACTAACAAGTTTAGATATCCAAATGTCGTATCACTGCGAGCCGCTATTGAAGCGGCATCCGTCGATATGGACCGTGACTCATTAAAACGGGCCTGCGACCGCTTCAGACCGAGAATGGAGGCAATCATTCAAGCAGAAGGGGGTTATATTGAGTAAATGTGTTCTTTATGACCTAACAAACAATTTAGTAGAAAAAATAATTATAAACGTCTCCATTTTTGCAATAAAAATTATTTTTCAAAAAAATGTTTAATTTGTCCGGATTTTGGCGCCGCACCCTGTATATGTATCTACGTTGAGATGTAGTAAACGGTCTGAAGACGGAGAAGTGCAGGAAGATAACATTCATTGTTGTAAAACGTAGTGTAACAGGCTGAAAAGTTTTTGATCTAGCTATTTAAAAAACATTTTTTTGCAAAAAATTCATCTTTATTCATCACTACAGTCTCCTCCAAGAGCGATAAAATCGGTCAAATGCTTTTCTAATAATTCTATACCTTTCTTGAAAAAGGATTTGTCTTTGCCTTTAAAATAGGCCTCAGTCTCAGCAATAACTTTTTTATTGGAGCCAAATCCTTTCCCGCGAGCATTTTTTTTGAGGTCTGCGAATAGATAATAGTCGCTGGGGGCCAAATCTGGAGAATACAGTGGATGAGGAAGCAATTCGAAACCGAATTCTTGCAATTTTCCGATCGTAACCATGGACTTGTGACACGGTGCACTGTCTTGATGAAAGAGCACTTTTTTCTTGTTCCTTTGCGATTTCTGCCTTCAAATGCACCAATAACTTTATTTAATATTCGCTATTGATGGTTTTCCTCTTCTCAGCAAAGTCGATGAAAATTATTTCATGCGTATCATAAAATACAGAGGCCAAAACCATCTCAGCTGACTGTTATGTCTTTGGTCGCTTAGAGCGGCTTTCACTGGCTGCTGTCCACTCAGCTGACTGCCGATCTGATTCCGGTGTGTGGTGGTGGATCCATGTTTTATCCATTGTCACATATCGCATCAAAAAATCCTTTTTATTGCGCTTAAACAGGTCGAAATCGGCGCTCAAAATCATCAATACGTTGTTGTTTTTGGTGCTTTGGTGAAGTTTTATAGTTTTTTTAAAATACGTAACGAATATTTTTATTTTTCTAGAAAATATTTAATAACGCCTGATTAATTATTCTGTTATGCTAATTTAATCCGCGAACATTTGTTGTTAACAAAATAAACGATGTTTACATGCATGCATATGGTATATTTAATAAACAATTCTTTATTGATTCTTTTTCTCAAAATTCGACCGGTTACTAATAGCATAATGAAAATTAATAACTGCCAAAATTTAAGAATCAAATTAATAATGATATTATTAATATCGTTATTAGTAAAACATTCAGCGCATTATAAAAGATGATCGCCTTGAACCAGCGACCATCCTCAGGTGTTTATATTCAGATATTTGCCTCTTGGATGATTTTACCTTCAAACTGAATGTTTCCTATACATATACCTATTGTTATAGCTAAATATGTTCCTGCACATAAGTTTTTGTAAGCAGGAGAAGATAATTTTAGGTGTTATGTAATGCTAATTTTGTATTTGGGCAAGTAATTAATGCTATATCATTAAGACTACATTTAAGATTTGATGTTTCTATACCAAGGTAAGAGGAAGCAAAACAATAGAATTAATGTCCAGTTTTTTAACATAGTAATATTTTTTCAGAATTGTGCTGTAATTAGTCAGGTCTAAACGGAACTCTAGTGCGAGAAAACACACTAGAGCCGGTTCTCTCAAATGCCTTTCTGAAATAAATATTAAAATCGTTTTAATCTAAGTATACGGTAAATTAAGGGCATATACCTAGTCATGGAGCTGAAAAGATGCGTTTTTTAGGATTTTTTTAGCGAAACTACTGATTGTATAAATCAGATTTTTATTTTATATAATAGTGCTTAGCTTAAAATATAATTTGTGAAATTCTAGTTAAAAAAATGGCGGCGCTAAACCCGAGTTCCCCTGCGACCCCTTTTTTTACCGTATGTACGATTACTGGGAGCTGGATCATCTGAAGTCAAAATTTCCAAAGAAATTAGTTTACTAGAGAATTTAGTCTTTGAACAAAGGATTTTTAAAAAATTCATTAAACGGCATGGTTTAAACAACAAAACAAAAAAAATGATTTACATTTTTTGCTAATTAAAAATAAAGTACTTAATAAAATCCAAATTCCTTCCTTCGAAGACAAGCAATATATATAGAGAAAATATGAAAAAATTCACTGAGTTAGCCGTTACTTGATGGAAATTCATTGTAACTTAATACAAATAAAACACTAATAATGTTCTTTAATTTCCACTATATTATTATTTTTCGTGGCCATTGTTTCGGCACACGGTGCCTTCTTCGGACGAATTTTAAAATAAATGTGATATTGAATATATATATATATATATATATATATATATATATATATATATATATTTATAGTATTTTCGTCCTACCTGTTTAAGAAATCCTCAGGGTACTTAGATAATTCTAATTATATAATTGGGTACAATAATATAAAACCATAAATACACAATATACAATTGGAAAAACCTAAATATTTAATCCTGCTTATTGTTCTAGGTAAATCTGGTTCGGTTAATTTCTAATTTTTATAGAGGTTTAATAACGGAGAGTTGTTGGTTTCAAGTTGTTGATTCAGTAACATGTTCCTATTCTTATATTTGTTAATCTCCATGCTTTCTAAGAAATTCAACTTTGTAGATTTAGATTCATTATAGAGAATTTTAAAATTTTCGTCAAAATTGTGGTTTTCTAAGATTAAATGGTCGGCATAATTAGAGGTGTTATGTCGTTTTATGTAGCTTCTTTTATGATCGTTAATTTTTTTTTAAATGATCTACCTGTCTGACCAACGTAGAATTTTGAGCAAGAATCGCAATTAAGTTGGTATACTCCCGATTTTGCCATTTTATCACTTTTACTTTTGTTATTTTTTAGTAGATTCGAAAGTTTATTATTAGTTTTAATGCGATGTTTAAACCTCTTTTAGACAACTGTTTTGATACAAAGTTTGTTATCTTTCCTGTGTAAGTGAGTGTTTTAAAATTATGTTTATGAGTTTTAATTGTTGGGTATACCATATAAGGCTTGTCTATAAGATTTTTTGTTGACGATTTTATCTATTATAACTGGTCGATATCCATTGTTAACCGTTGTTTTATTATATTTAGTTTTTTAATATAATTCCTTATTGTCATTGGTATGTGTAGAAGTCTATGAATAAACGAGTTAAAATCAGCCATTTTGTGTGAGTGAGGATGATTAGAGCTATTATGTATTATCGAGTTTGTATGTGATGGTTTATGGAAGATCGAGAAGTCATATTTATCGTTAATATTTTTAATCATTAAGTCTAAGAAATTAAGTGATTTATGCTGTTTCATTTCCACAGTAAATTTTATATTTTGATGAATATTATTTATAAAGTTAAGAAATTGTGTAAGTTGTGTATCTGTTCCAGAAAAACAAACTAATATGTCATCTACATACCTATACCAATACAGAAAATATTTGCTAAAGGGATGTTTATGAATTATAGATTCTAGATGATCCATAAAGATTTCGGCTAATAATGGACTTAAGAGGTTCCCCATTATTAAACCTTCTTTTGACATATAAAAAACATCGTTATATTCAAAGTAGTTTTGATCCAAACAAATCGATAGACAATCTAGTATTTCTTGTTTGATTATTATGTTTACCTTGTTTTTGTCTAATAAGTTTTCAATTAATTCTGTAACTTCATTAGACAAAAACAAGGTAAACATAATAATCAAACAAGAAACACTAGATTGACTATCGGTTTGTTTGGATCAAAACTACTTTGAATTTAACGATGTTTTTATATGTCAAAAAAAGGTTTAATAATGGGGAACCCCTTACGAGGCTGGTTTGAATTGAAAAGTCCGTGCAAAAATAAAAACTACTTATGTGTTTGGGGTAAACCTTTTTTATTTTTCGACATAGTCTCCTTTTAGGCTTATACACTTCGTCCAACGATGTTCTAGTTTGTTGAGCCCTTCCGAATAATAGGATTTGTCCAAGTCTGCAAAATATCCATTAGTGTCTGCAATCACCTCCTCGTTTGAATAAAATCTTTGTCCCGCCAGCCATTTTCTTCAAATTGGGGAACAAATAGTAGTCCGAGGGAGCCAAGTCTGGAGAATAGGGGGGATGTGAAACGAGTTGGAATCCTGTTTCCATTAATTTTGCGACCACAACTGCTGAGGTGTGTGCTGGTGCGTTGTCGTGATGGAAAAGGACTTTCTTGTGGGCCAATCGTGGGCGTTTTTCTTGCAGCTCGGTTTTCAAACGGTCCAATAACGATGAATAATATTCACCTGTAATAGTTTTACCCTTTTCCAGATAGTCGATGAGGATTATCCCTTGCGAATCCCAAAAGACAGTCGCCATAACCTTTCCGGCCGAAGGAACGGTCTTCGCCTTTTTTGGTGCAGATTCCCCCTTGGTAACCCATTGTTTAGATTGTTGTTTGGTCTCAGGAGTATAGTAATGTATCCATGTTTCATCCACAGTGACGAAACGACGCTTAAAGCCCTCCGGATTCTTCTGGAACAGCTGCAAACCATCCTTGCAACACTTCACACGATTCCGTTTTTGGTCAAGCGTGAGCAATCGCGGCACCCATCTTGCGGATAGCTTTCTCATGTCCAAATGTTTATGCAAAATATTATGTACTCGTTCAGTCGAGATGCCCACAGCACTAGCAATCTCACGCACCTTAACTCTTCTGTCATCCATCACCATATCATGGATTTGATCAATGATTTCTGGAGTCGTAACCTCCACAGGCCGTCCAGAACGTTCAGCGTCACTTGTGCCCATATGGCCAGTCCGAAAATTTTGAAACCACTTATAAACTATTCTAATCGAAGGTGCAGAGTCACCATAATGTTTATCAAGCTTCTCTTTAGTCTCCTAAGGCGTTTTGCCTTTCATAAAGTAATGTTTAATCACCACACGAAATTCTTTTTCGTCCATTTCTTGAAAATCACTCGACTTCCTTGATTCACACGAATGCCAAACACAAAGAAATAGACCAATATGGCTGAAACTTGGTGTGCGTTCATTCAAGAGATGCTACTAACTAAACATGACCTCGATACGCGCCGGTGGTGCCATCTCTCGGACTTTGCACGGACTTTTCAAACCAGCCTAATAAGTCCATTGTTAGTCGAAATCTTTATGGATCATCTAGAATCTATAATTCATAAACATCCCTTTAGCAAATATTTTCTCTATTGGTATAGGTATGTAGATGACATATTAGTTTGTGTTTTTTCCGGAACAGATAGACAACTTACACAATTTCTTAACTTTATAAATAATATTCGTCAAAATATAAAATTTACTGTGGAAATGGAACAGCATAAATCAATTAATTTCTTAGATTTAACGATTAAAAATATTAACAATAAACATGACTTCTCGATCTTCCATAAACCATCACATACAGACTCGACAATACATAATAGCTCTAATCATCCTCTCACACAAAATGGTTGCTTTTAACTCGTTTATTCATAGACTTCTTCACATACCAAAGACAAGAGAAAATTATATTAAAGAACTAAATATAATAAAACCGATAGCGGTTAACAATGGATATCGACCAGATATAATAGATAAAATCGTCAACAAAAAATCTTATAGACAAGCTATTATTATGATATACCCAACAATTAAAACTCATAAACATAATTTTAAAACACTCACTTATACAGGAAAGATAACCAACTTTGTATCCAAACAATTGTCTAAAAGAGACTTAAACATCGTGTTTAAAACTAATAATAAACTTTCAAATCTAATAAAAAATAACAAAAATAAAAGTCATAAAATGACAAAATCGGGAGTATACCAACTTAATTGCGGTTCTTGCTCAAAATTCTACGTTGGTCATTTCAAAAAAGAATTAATGAACATAAAAGAAGCTACATAAAACAAAATAACACCTCTAATTATGCCGACCATTTAATCTAAGAAAACCACAATTTTGACGAAAATTTTAAAATTCTTTATAATGAATCTAAATCTAAAAAGTTGAATTTCTTAGAAAGCATGGAGATTAACAAATATAAGAATAGGAACATTTTACTGAATCAACAACTTGAAACCAACAACTCTCCGTTATAAAACCTTTATAGAAATTAGAAATTAACACAACCAGATTTACCTAGAACAATAAGCAGGATTAAATATTTAGGTTTTTCCAATTATATATTGTGTATTTATGGTTTTATATTATTGTACCCAATTATATAGTTAAAATTATCTAAGTACACTGAGGATTTCTTAAACAGGTAGAACGAAAATACTATATTTAAGGATATGTATTCAATATTACATTTAGTTTAAAATTCTTATTCGTCCCAAGAACAGGCACCGTGTGCCGAAACAATTATCACGAAAAATAATAATATAGAAAAAATATGTGCCAAATTTCATCAAAATTGGTTTGAATGGTTCTTGAGGTATCTTGCACACCGCCAAGCGGTCTTCAAGAAAAAGTAGTTTCGAGTAAAACCCGTTTAAAGTTTTAGGTTTAGGTTCGAAAAATCAGGTTAAAAACAGTAATACAGAAATAAATTCTTATCTGTAAATGACTCCAGGGCCATATGCTAAATCTTCATCAGCTATTTGAGCTTCTAGAATACTAATTTGTTCTCGTGACGCATTCTAGCTTATTTTGTATTTTAAAGCAATTGGCGCTCGGCCAGGTCAACTTGTTCTCCGTCTACTTTAGCTGCGCAGTAATGTGCATTTCGGCCACAATGATCTCCCATAACTGTCATTATATCATATTTAACTTTAAGAACTGCTACGACCGAATTGCTACGAGTGAACCGTACCACGGTACTGAGCAAACTTCCAATTTCGAATATAGAATAGCAGATTTGAATGCCTTGTCCCTTCTAAGAAGGACCATTAAAGAATCTCTTTGTATTTTATTTTAAAATAAAAAGTTTAAAATACATTAAAATCAAGTTAAGATCAGCGAAGGTTGATCCGAGAGGTGCTGGTCGCTACTTGCTCCAAAAACTCTACGCAACAGCACTTCTTGTAAACTGCTATAACCTCGTCAATTTTTAACCGATTTTTATGAAACTTACAGAAAATATTCTCAAGATATTATACTAATAGAGGAAAAGCCAGCAACGTATTTGAAGTTGTCATTTCAACAGTCGTAAAAAATTAAGGTACTAAATCTTATATACCAGCTGGACAATAAAAGTCGATTCTAACAGCCCCACAGTAGTCCGAAAACACCAAAAAGCTGCCATAATGTAAGAAACAAAAGGTTCTATTTAGGAATTTTTACCTGTTTGAATACAAAATACAATTCGTCTACTATGAATTACGACCTTTCCGGTGCATTTTCCGCTTGCACCTATCTCATAACTTTCGTTTCAATTCCAAGCGACGAGTACCACGCAGCATCTCTGGTGAAGCACGTCAGACGTCATCAAGTTTAAACTGTTATTGAAAGTGCAAAACAGAACGAATTTTAATTGTCTAAAATGAATTCTGTCCCTGAAGGTGAATACAATTTCATTGTGTTTCTGGAATTTCATATTTACTTAATGTTAAGTGAGTAATTAATTGTTCAATTATCGAGTTTTTTAAGAAAATATTCCCAAAAATTTTAAAGAACAAGCAATAAGTTAAAAAGTCCATTGAACTCTAACGTGAAATCAGTTGGAGGTTGTTTATTAGACACTTTTTTTTGCTAGAAAATATCGAAAAATTGATATTGATTGAATAGATGTCGCATGTCTGGGACCTAATTATTTTAAAAGCAATCACTGTACGAAACATTAATTTCGAAAATCCGATTTACGCCGATTTTTTTTGGTACAGAAGTACCAATCAGTAGGCAGAGAGGCCTCTTAAAGAAGAAAGGGAACGCTTTCTTTCCCAGCAGAGTAAACCTAAAATCAAAACTGAGCGATGGGGAGCATTTTTCACAAAAAAGAACCCTTCACTTCACCTATCGTTGGCTATGCCCCTGCGTGTTTTATATTATTAGTTCGAGAGTACTGTGAATTGTGATTTTAAAAACTGTTGACCAACTAAGGATGTTAGGTAGGGGTACCACCAAACAAGACATACTAAATCTGTTTCAATTCTTGCCTGGCAGTTGGAGAGGTTAAGCTTATGACCAATGGTCAGTCAATAAGTTTTGAAAGCGGAAATGAAACAAGATGAATTAATGAGTCGAAATACATTTATTCTCCAGTATAATCTCCCTTAAGCTCAATACATTTTTTCTAGTGATTTTCCAATTCATTTACCCCATCTCTGAAGTGCTTTTCCGGAAGACCTTCAAAATACCCATCTACGGATGCTATCACCTCATCATTTGTTGAAAAAAACGCTTCCACGTAGAAATCTTTTGGAGTTTAGGAACAGATGGAAGTCAAACGGAGCCAGATCTGACGAATAGCATGGATGGTTCAAAAGGTTGCAATAATACTCTCCTGAGATTGTTTTACCGGTTTGAAGGTAATCAATTAACAACATTCCATTTACATCCCAGAAAAGTGATGCCATAATTTTTTTAGACTACTTCGTCCACTTTGGCAGTTTTGGAGCTGAATAATCGAGCTCAGTTTCATCCATAATCAGTTTTATTTTTTGTGAAATGAGCCAAATATTGTCTAGAAAGTTACTCTCGAGTGCGTTTTTGTTCCGATGTTAGCAAATGCGGATTCATCTTGTGAATCGTTTTCTCATTAACAAACCATTAGTTAAGATCTCATGTACTGATTCATGTGAGATGCCTATAGCATCAGCTAAGTTATCCACGGTTAATCGACGGTCTTCCATTGCCATATCTTGTATTTGCACAACAGTTTCTTCAGTTGTTGCAGTTTTTGGACGCCCTGAACGTGGATCAGCATTGACGCTTGTACGAGCACGTTTAAAACCCTAGAGTCCATCTAAGAATAGTTGGAAATTAAGGAGCAGACTCTTTTAATACTTTCACTAATTCTGCATGAAATTCAGCTGCCGATAAACTTTCCAAAACAAAGAATTTTTTCACTGCACGATATTCGATTTTCTCCATTTTTAAAAAATACTCAAAAACGTCTGTTTTAACCAGCTGATAAACAATGAATGACTTGACAGATCGACTTGAAATTTAGGGTGTGTTCATATGACAGATAAACCTTCAAAATGGTGTTCAATACTTGGCCCAAGTGATGCTCCATAGGTGTCGCTTTTAAAACTTATTGACCGACTATAAACAAATTTTTATGCAGAAAATTTCCTTCAGAAATATTGAATGTGCAGGGTGAGCCAACGATAGAGTAAAGTTCATTATCTCATTTGTTTCGGTAATGACGAAAAAATGTTAAATACAATAGTTTTAGGGAATGTTAAGGTGCATAGTTTCAAATTATTTTTGAGTATACAGGGTACTTCAAAAAAGTGTGGCCGATATTACATATGTTTTTTTAAATGGAACATCCTATTTTCTAATTTATTTTTAAATTCTGCGTAAAATTTTATAACTTTTTTGTTAATAATGTTATATACCTAAACCTAGTAGTTTTTTCTAATATTTCATTTTTTTAAAAAAAATACTAGTTTTCAGTTTTGTAAAAAATTGCCAGTAGCGCCATTGTTTCTGAAGGTGGAATACTCATAATTGGTACGAGAGTTCTGTAGAGATAAAAAAAGATATATGTAAAGAAATTTGAGTTAGATGCTACAGGGTGTTCATATAAATTTATAGATTTCGACTATATTAAATTGAAAAATCTCAATTTTCTTAAATGGTACACCCTGTATATTATTATTTTTTCTTTTATTAAGTATGTCATATACCTATTTCTAATAGTTTTCGATTTATTTGGAATTTTTCAATTTTTACCCTTGTTACACTTATGCTATACCATCATAGTTGCCAAGACAAAACAAAAATGTAGGCATTGTCAAATTTTGACATGTCTATTAAGAAAGTAAAAATATTTTAATTCGTTGTAGTAAGTGTGGTAATAGTTATGGATTTTCCTAAAAATAAAATTAATTGATATGGTTTATATGCTGGGCGAGGCGGGAAAAAATTGTTTTTTGGCAGTAAGGCTTTACGGAGCGAAGTACCCTAATAGACGTATACCATCTAGAAAATCTTTTCAGTGCTTAATGGAAAGGTTTGATGGTAGTGGTAGCGTTGAGTATACGAAACGGAAAGTAGTAAACGAGAATGCTACGAATGAGGAAAAAGAAATGGAGATTTTACTTCATGTTGAAGATAATCCCCAGGTCTGCAGCCGTCAACTAGCTGACTTATCTGACACATCCCAATCTACGGCTAATAGCACCACGAGAAAATACAAGTATCATCCCTTTCATATGGAACTACACCAAGAACTTCTAGACCGTGATTTTGAACGACGAGTAAACTTTTTTACCACCATGAATGGAGCAATAGAGGTCGATCCAAATTTTTTTATCCAAAATAATGTTTTCTTATGAAACTACTTTTCGCAGTAATGGAGCAGTTAACAGCCATAACATGCATTATTATTCAACAGTTATTTTGGATCCAGGAAGTTTAAAACCAAAACCATTGATCGCTTAATGTCTGGTGTGGAATATTAAATTTTCGAATTATTAGTCCATATTTTTTCTGCAAACAGCTTACCGGGCCTAGATATCTAAATTTTTTGCAAAACGAATTACCTCAGCTACTTAAAGAAGTTGATAACTTTGAAAGGGAATAAATGTGGATTCAACAAGACGGAGCTCCTGCTCATTACCACCGGGAAGTTAGGAAATTTTTAAACGATCGTAACTCACAAAAATGGATCGCTAGGGATGGATTCATTCAGTGGCTCCTTCGATCATGTAACTTAACACCTTTAAACTTCTTTTTGTGGGGCTACATTAAAGATCGTATTTATGTGAATTCCGTACAACACTAGTAGATATGGAAAATAGTATACGGGATGCGTGCAGGACAATAACGCCCTTTATGCTAAGGAAAATGAAGGAAAATATAGTAAAACGACTAAACATGTGTATTCAAGTAGACGGGCGTATTTTTGAACATTTATTACGTCATAATCATTAATCATTAGATAAGTTAAACTATATTAAAATTATTATTAACTATTTGTTTATGTTTTCACAATAGCGTAAGTGTATTAAAAGCAAGGGTAAAAATTGAAAAATTCAAAATAAATCGAAAACTATTAGAAATAGGTATATGACATACTTAATAAAAGTTGGAGGGTTTTATAAAATCTATCAGAAAACATACTAATATACAGGGTGTGCCATTTAAGAAATTTGAGATTTTTCAATCCAAATTTCAAAATGTATAAATTTATTATGAACACTCTCAAATTTCTTTACGTATTGAGTATTCCACCTTCAGAAACAATGGCGCTACTGGCAATTTTTTACAATACTGAAAACTACTATTTTTAAAAAAAAATTGAAATATTAGAAAAACTACTAGGTTTAGGTATATAACATTATTAAGAAAAAAGTTATAAAATTTTACGTAGAATTTAAAAAATAAATTAGAAAATAGGATGTTTCATTTAAAAAAACATATGTCATATCGGCCACACTTTTTTGAAGTATACTCAAAGATAATTTTAAACTGTACACCTTAACATTCTCTAATCTCTCTATTTCACATTTTTTCGTCATTCCCGGAACAAATGAGATAATGAACTTTACTCTATTGTTGACCCCCCCCTGTACATATGTACTAAAAGATGAGGAAAATTAATTAATGAATTAAAAATTTTATTAAGATAAAGTATGTCAGTATGATTTTCAATACTCCGAAGACATAAATTTATAATAAAGTAATCACCATATCTAACGTTCTCACCAAACTTCAAATATGTCAATAATTTATTTTGAACAGATTCTAATCGCAAATTGTACGTATTCCAGATTGCGATATTCATTCGGCTAAAGACATAGCTATAATAAAGTGTTATTAAGGTAGCAAAATGCGTATAGTTTTTACATTGTCTTTAACAACTTTTTATAAGCACTATTCACAATGTTATCTATGTGGACATCGAACAATAATTTCGTATCAAAAAGAACCCCAAGGTTTTTCGCGTGACTTTCACTCCTTAAGAAACATCCACTAATTTCATAATTACTTAATTAATTTAATATCGGGATTGAAAAACTTTTATTAAAGTTAACAAGTAAACCATTTTAATGAGAGTAGATATAAAATCCGTTGAGATAGATCTTTAGGTCATCAGCCTCTAGCGTCAGATATTCTCTTTAAGACTATAAGTTAGTCAACGTAAAAAAGAAATAAACAATGTGCGGAAACATATAATAACATTATTTATACGAGTAGAAATAATAAATGAAATTGATCTCCGAACATACTGATCTGGGATACATCCGATGTTGAAGTAAAAACAACCAATCTTGTGCCAGCAAACTCAATAAGTTACTTAGTCTTCACCAGTTGAACCAGTATAGGAAACATCCTCTAGGTCCATCTCTTCTTCTTCTTATGACGCCGTCTCCTCACGAAGGTTGGCGATCCATATAGCTAAACGAACTTTAGAAACTGCTGCTCACTCGAAGCACATCTAAATCATGTCCTTCAGTCAAGAATTTTGTCGTAATCCGATCGATCGTTTGCCCTGTATTTTGCCTTCAATACGTAGCAATTCGTACTTTGGGTTCCTCATTATATGTCCGAAGTATGGAGTTTTTCTTAGTTTTATGGTTGTAAGTAATTTATTCATTTTGTTCGTTCTTTCCAGTACTTCTGTGTTTATTTTCTGCACTTAGGAGATGCGAAGAAGGAGTCTATAAATGTACATTTCCAAAGATTCCAGTTGTTTCTCTGAGCCAGCGTGAAGGCTCCAGCACTCACATCCATAGAATAGCACGGAGAACACATTCTCCATTCTCATTCGGAGTTCGAGATTGAGATTTGTTCGATAAAAAAATTGATTCACATTCATGTATGTTACTCGGGCCTGTTCAATTCGGGAATATATTTCCTTTCTTGGGCCCCACTTGTCATTTATATTGGTTGTTAAATATTTAAATGTGGAGACCTGTTCTACGGTGTTGTCCCTGATTTCAAGGGATTTTGGTGGTAGAGTTTTCTTTATTATTACCACCCACTTGGTTTTTCTTATATTCATAGTCAATCTAAATCTCTTGTTGGCTGTTACGACTCGAATGATCAATTTCTGGACATCTGATATTATTTGCTAATAGAACAGTATCATCAGCATACCGTATGTTGTTCAGTATACCTCCATTATCTGTTACTCCTTCAATTCATAGATGGCCTCATTAAACACAGTAACAGAATAAAGATTGAACAAAAGTGGTTAGAGAATGCATCTCTGTCTTACACCTTGGATTATTTTTATGCTTTCCGACTTTTCCAGCCCAATTTTAACTTCCATTGATTGATTCCAGACAGATTTTCAATAATATTTCGATCTGTTTTGTCTATATTTTTTGTTTCTAGAATTTTTATTAGTTTCTTGTGCATTACACAGTCGAAACCTTTATTGGGATCTATAAAACATGCATATACATCTACATTCATATCTTTACAAGGCTGGACCAGTACATTTAAAGAGAGTAAAGCTTCCCGTGTACCCATGCCTTTTCGGAATTCGAATTGTGTGTTATCTATTTCTGCTTCACATTTTCTATTTATTCTGATATGGATGATTCTCAGGAATATTTTGAGAATGTAAGACATTAAACTTAATGAGCGATAAGTGTCACATTTCATTGATTTTGTCTTTTGAGGAATTGGGATGAAAGTCGACTTTACCAGTTAAGAGGGATTTGTCCAGTTTCATAGATCTTGTTAAATAGGATTACCACTCGATTAATGCATTTTTATCCGAAAATATTTTGAGGATTCGTCCCTTTATCTCATCTGGACTAACTGCTTTTCCATCCTTCTGTAGTTGTATAGCATGAATAACTTCTCTTTTTGTTATTTCTGACCCTATCTAATTATCCCTGTTTAGCTGTAAGTCCTAGCTATGTCCATTGAAAAGTTGTTCTATGTATTGCTTCTATATCGTTATTTTGTCCTTAATATTCGGTATAATTTCATTACTTCCATTTCTCAGAATTGTTTCTTGTCTTTTCCCTCAATTCCTTTACCTTCTTATGTAGATCGAATGTGTCATGTCTCTCTTGCAGTTCCTCTATTTCTGAGCATTTCTCTCTTAATCAGATTTCCTCAGTTTCTCTATATTTTCGACGTATTACAAGTTCGTTGTTCTTTGAGACATCTTTTGTTTTCTGTAATCGTCTTTCGTCCACCAGATTTAGTATTTCTTCTGTCATCCATTTCTGTTTTTTTTTCTATTCTCCGCCTGACCTATTTCTTCCTCCTGTACTGCTATTAATTCATTCTTTATCTTAAATCACTGAGATTCGACATTCTCATTTTCTGTTCTTATTTGCTTCTTAAATTTCTCATCCATTTGTTTTCTAATCTGTGGGTTTAACTTGAGTCTGCCCGAGGGTAGGTTTTTACAGATTTTACAAATTTCTACATGTTTTGTTTAACGAGAATACAATCTATCTGGTTCCTAGTCCTATCGTTGGGTGATTTCCAAGTGTACAACCGCCTGGGTGGGTGTTTGAAAAGTGTGTTCCTAATAAAAAAATCATTCTCGATGCCAAATTGGACGAGCCTGTCTCCTCGATTATTTCTCAGATCCAAGCCATATTGTCCAACCGTTTCACCGTCTACTCCTAAACTCACCTTAGAGTTAAAATCACCCATAATTATAGTTATTTCGCCTTTCTTCACGAGTTTCACCACCTTTGCCAGTTCGCCGCAAAAACGTTCAACATCTTCATCTGAGTTGTCGCATGTTGGAGCATAAACATCTATCTCAGCGAATCTTAAATAATAATTCATTATATCAAAAGCTTTGCTGAGGTCGTAGAGGGCGTCAGCGTAGATCTTATCTTCTATACTTTCGGTAGTCTCTTCGAACTACAGGGAAAATAAATACTGATACATAACTTTTTCAAATTTCATGGAAAGCGGTAATTATTTACTAAGGTGTTATCACCAGATTGAAGAGATTAGGAATTTCTTCTATAATTTGAGAAAAAACTTGATTTTAAAGACAGTTTAAAAAATAGAAAGAGAAGAGAGAGACAGAAAAAGAAAGTAATTAATGATATAAAATTATATTACATTTCGAGAACTACAATGTAGAAAGAAACGTGTTAAAATATAGAGATACTTATCTTTGTATTTTGAAATTTCTGTAAAAGTTCGCAACATTTTATAATCTTATTTCGATTAAGGCACAAATGCTGCGTTGGTTTATGAAGAAATTTGTGCTGTTTATGGTCAAGATACGTTACCAAAAGTAATAGATAAAAGATGTAGCTTTTGTTTCGGAAATTTCGGTGTCAACAATGTTTCTCATACAAAGCGACCAATAACAGAAAAAATTGATAGAATTTTGGCGAAAGTTGAGCAAGACATCCATCATCAAATATCTTTAAATCATTTAGAGAAAGCTGGTTGTAAAAAGAAGCTCGATGTTCAGGTGTCACATAAATTGAGGCTAAAACATTTATTCGAACGAATTTCCATCCGCAAATCTCTACAGAAATCGAGCCATTTTTGAAACGGTTGATCACGGGCGATGAAAAGTGGGTTTCATACGACAATAATATGCAAAAAAGATCGAGGTCGAAAGAGGATGAAACTCCACAAACGATGGCAAAGCCTGGATTGACGTCAAAAAATTTGATGCTGTGCGTTTGGTGGGATTGTAAGGGAATAGTGCATGATGAGCTGCTGCAGCCTAGCTAAACGATTAAGTATGTACTCTACTGTCAGCAAAAAGTCGGTCGGAACTATTCAACAGAAAAGGTGTCGCTTTCCACTATGACAAGGCCAGACCACCCCAATCTTTGATGACTCGGCATAAATTGAGAGAGCTTTACTGGGAAGTTTTAATACATCCACGGTACAGTCAGAACATTGTACCGTCAGACTACCATTTGTTTCGGTCTCTGCAGAATTCCTTGAATGGTGTTAAGTTAGTTTCAAAAGATATCTGTGAAACTCATTTGTCACAACTTTTTGCGCAGAAACCACAGAAGTTCTAAAGGGACGGGATTATGTTGTTGCTAGAAAAATGGTATGGTATGTAATAATACGATAACAAAGAGATCATTTGAATCAATCTCTCTAATAATAGTGTAAAGTTCAAGACAAAAATTAGAATTACTATTCACTTAATTAGCCGTCAAAATAATAAAACAAAAATCTGGAAAGAGTTTACTTGAATATATAATAACTTTCTATACGGAATAAAATTCGTTGTTTGTTAAAATTTTCTTAAGCTCCTTGTTAAATTTATGTGTAGATACAATATGTTTTATTGTCAAAGGCAACAAATTACAAATTTTACTACCTACCTACCTACACATTTCTAGATTATGCTTAATTAACGAAATACCAAACTCATTTCTAGTTTCATAGTTACGATGGGAGCTAAATTTGTATTTTTATTTTTGTGAAAATATGTCTATAATTTAAGCAAATAAATATAGTGCACGGTAAGAATTTTATTTCTACAAAAGGTTTCTTTGCAAATACTAGTCGGTGACAGTCCAAATATAAAAAAATCTTTCGATCAGCATCCCGACCCCAAACAACATTTTATGCCAGAGCATGTACAAAAGCATAGTAGACATTTAATAGTGTATCCGGTCGTTACATTATTTTTCAAGCAATTTAAGTTGTAACAACTTTAATTAACTTTAGCGCAAATATTAGGCATTTGCTTTCTCCAAGATAAAGAAATGATTATCAATGTAATACATGTTTGGAACAACGCAATTGAACACTTTGGAGAATCTCGAGCGGTTGCTCTTGACATATCCAAGGCATTCGACCGTGTTTGGCACGATGGACTTTTGGCTAAGCTACGCTCTTGTGGTATGTCTGAAAAGTTCTGTTTGTGTTTGTTTCCTCAGAGAGCGTTCTTTACGAGTGGCGGTCGACGGATTTTTTTCTAACACCTTCACTATCAACGCCCGTGTGCCCCAAGGCTCCATACTATTTTCTACTCTCTTTCTTATTTACATTAACGATCTGCTGGAAAACACCGGGAATCCAATCTATAGGTTTGCAGATGACAGTACGCTTGTCTCTTCATTCACTTTGAACGCTCGGACATCGGCTGCTCAGGCGAATATCCGCAGACAGCAGGAGGTCGTTCAACTTAACAAAGATCTGGAAGAAATTCTATCTTGGGGTGACAGTAACCAAGTGGAATTTAACGCTACAAACACTCAGGCGGCAGTTTTTTCTAAAAAAGTTAACGTTGCTGAACCCGACATAGTTATGTCGGGGCACTCCATTCCCCTAACATCGTCGCTTAATTTGTTTGGCGTTAATTTGGGAGCAAATATGTCCTGGCATGAACATGTTGCAGGCATAGCAAGGAGAGCTTCTCAAAAGTTGGGAATACTATTTCGAACCAGAAAGCTTTACACTCCACAACAACTGTTAATTCTTTACAAGGCTCAAATTCGACCAACTAGGGAATACTGCTCCCATGTTTGGGCCTCCGCTTCGAAACATACACTGCATTTGTTGGATTTTGTTCAGAGAAAAGCTGTTCGTCTGATTGGAACTGACCGGCGGCCGTGATTCGCTGGAACATCGAAGAACGGTTGGCGACTTGAGTCTGTTCTACAAGTATTTTCATGGAAAGTAGCCCGCTTAATTCCTCCCAAAGCGGTGCATGTTAGAAATACACGTCGCTCTGGTGCTTCACATCCGTATGAGGTTCAGCTGGTTACACCGCGTACAACGCTTTTCAAGCAGTCATTTATATGGAGAACATCATCCCTTTGGAATAATTTGCCTAGCGCTGTGTTTCCCACCGAGTACAATTTACAGCGATTCAAAAACAACGTCAATCGCTTTTACCGCACGCGTGCCGCTCCTGGAGCGCTTTAGGGACATAAATAAAAATAGAAATTCCCAAACAACACCAGATTAGATAAATATAAGCGTTACCCAAGAAAGTCCAATGTAATACTTTATGTACTGTTTTTATTTCCATGCAGATAGTTTTCTCTTCAATTATCATCAATTTATTCGCACGATATCAAGATGAAATTTGTTCTAAAACTATATCAGCTTTATTTTTTAAATTAGATTCATCAGGGTCTGAAACCACGAATGTAGTATGATCTGCTTATAATAATACTCCACTAAAAGTTATGTAATCGTATAAATCACTCACAGATAAAGGGAATATGAGCGGTCCCAAAATGCTACTCTGAGGAGTGCCTATATTTTGATTTAGAACTATCAATTTCCATTGAAATTTTACGATTAAATATGAAAGGTCCCTTTATACCTAAGCTTTCTAACTTTATAATGGCAAAATTCATATCTACCGTGTCAAAAGCATGAGTCAAGTCGAAAGAAACAATTATTACTATTTCCTTTTAATTATTAGCTGAACAAGGTCTGTACAGATGCTTATCCAAGAAAAACCCTGACAAAAGTCATGCTGACTATCGAACTAGATTGTATTATATACAACTGTTTCAAAGATCTTGCCATACTAACGAATACACATCTTAATAGTTATTTACTATATTCGACTAAATTGACAGAAAAACATCTGTCCAATAAATTAAAATTAAAGAACTAAAACCCAACTGTTTTTCTTTTTTTTTTTAAATTGATATTAACTCATTATTTTGCTTATAGCTTAATTACGGTAAAACAATAACCCAAGGGAATGTAATTTCCTAGACACAGTCATAATAGTGAATGGATATGACAGATCAGATTTATCCGTTTTAGTATTTAAATTAAACATTTAATGACAATGATAATTTAGCTCACTTAAGATTTTTCAATTTAATCTTTAGTTAACGCGATATAAGTTGATAAAAATCTTTATTACTATAACGGTATTTTTGCATTCATTTCCTGAAACTACCCATGACGATTTCTAATAATTAATCTTGTCAGAATACATGAAGTAGGTTCTTTCGGTTCCTTGCAATATCAAATATATCTGACTGCAAACAGTTTCGATTGAAAAATTACATAGTCTTGGCATAAGATACAACAAATGAAAAGAAAAAACCTGGCAAGTGCAAGTCGAATTTGCGCAATTAGTGTTCCGTACGGTGATTGCTTTTAAAATAAAATAAAATCCTGACCTAGGCTAAGTTAATTAGGTCTCTGACATGTATATATCTTAAGATCCAATGTATTTTTGGTTTCTTCTTAGTCAATAATGTATTGGTGTGTGCTAGCTAGCACACACCAATACATTATTATTACACAGCTAGGTAGCATCTTAGCTCCCTAATAGCCAATAAATTAATCTAGCTCACTCTAGAAACTAGTAATAAAATTGTAAAACAAATATTTACTACCCAAATATTTGTCTATAATATATATAAAATGCAACGTCTCTCTGTCTGTCTGTCCGTTAGTGCGCTTATCAATGGAGAACCACTTATCCGATTTACGTACTTTTTTTTTTAAACATACAAATGTTCTTTAGCGAGGTTATAGGCTATATTTTATTACGCTAGGTAGCATAAGGAATGAGCAGTGACGATAATAGTGAATGAAGTCGGAAAAAACTTTGCCGCTTGCGCGTTCCGTTGCAATACACAGCCTAAACCATTAAATATGGAACAATATTATGTAGCAGAGAATATCTATAATCTATAATATATATAAAATGTAATGTCTCTCTGTCTGTCTGTCCATTAGTGCGTTTATCACGCGAGAACCACTTATCCGATTTACGTATCTTTTTTTTAAATTCATACATATATTCTTTGGCCAGGTTATATAATAATAATAATAATCTATACCTATAATATATATAAAATGCAACGTCTCTATGTCTCTCTGTCCGTTAGTGCGCTTATCCCTCGAGAAACACTTATCCGATTTACGTGATTTTTTAAATTCATACATATGTTTCTCTGACCAGGTTATAGATATATATTTTATTACATCTATAATATATATAAAATGCAACGTATCTCTGTCTGTCTGTCCGTCGGTTAGTGCGCTTATCACTGGAGAACCACTTATCCGATTCACGTACTTTTTTTTTAAAACATACATATGTTCTCTGGCCACGTTACAGACTTTTATTACGATAGGGAGCATAAGGTATGAGCAGTGACGATAATAGTGAATGAAGTCGGAAAAAAAGTTTGTTGCTAGCGCGTTCTCTTGCAATACACAGCCTAAACCCTTAAATATTAAACAATATTATGTAGCAGAGAACATCTATAATCTATAATATATATAAAATGCAATATCTCTCTGTCTATCTGTCTGTCCATTAGAGCGTTTTATCACGCGAGAACGACTTATCCGATTTACGTGTTTTTTTTTTAAATTCATACATTTGTTCTCTGGCCAGGTTATCTATAACCTTCTATCTATAATATATATAAAATGCAACGTCTCTCTGTCTGTCTGTCTGCCTGTCTCTCTGCCTGTCTCTCTGCCTGTCTTTCTGCCTGTCTGTCTGTTTATTCGTTAGTGCTCTTATCACTGGAGAACCACTTATCCGATTTACGTGCTTTTTTTTTAAACATACATATGTTCTTTGGCCAGGTTATCTATCTATAATACATATAAAATGCAACGTCTCTCTGTCTGTCTGTCTGTCCGTTAGTGCGTTACGTGCTTTCTTTTTTAGAACATACATATGTTCTCTGGCCAGGTTATAGGATATATTTTATTGCGTTAGGTAACATAAAGAATAAGCAGTGACGATAATTGTGAATCAAGTCGGAAAAAAGGTTACCATTAGCGCGTTCTCTTGCAATACACTGCCTAAACCATTAAATATGGAACAATATCATGTTGCAAAGAATATAATATATATAAAATGCAACGTCTTTCTGTCTATCTGTCTGTCCGTTAGTGCGCTTATCACTTGAGAACCACTTATACGATTTACGTGTTTTTATAAATTTATACATATGTTCTATATAATTCGATATAAGCCTAGATAATGGGAGATAAGGTAAGATAAATGGCGATAAGTGTAAATAATGGGAGATAAGGAGAAATAATGGGAGATAAGCAGAGATAAGTCTAGATAATGCGAGATAAGGAGAAATAATGGGAGATAAGGAGAAATATTGCGAGATAAGTCGAGATAAGCCTAGATAATGGGATATAAGGTGAGATAATGGGAGATAAGGTGAGATAATGGGAGATAAGGGAAATAATGGGAGATAAGGAGAAATAATGGGAGATGAGCAGAGATAAGCCTAGATAATGGTAATTATGTAGAGATAATGGGAGATAAGGAGAAATAATGGGAGATAAGGTGAAATACTGGCAGATATTTTATTACATTAGGTAACATAAGCAGTGAAGATAGTAGTGAATCAAGACCACGCGAGCGGAGCCGCGGGCACTGCTAGTTTAATTTTAAACCAATAAAATAAAATTCTTTTGTTTCCTTACAGGAGCGGTGCGCCAGCAGTAATGTACTGAAAAGTATATTAACATAACCCCCACCATGTTGCCAAGTTCCATAGTTTTCGTAGTAACTTTTAATACTAGATAAATTATTAAACGTAATGCACTCGTCATAATTTTCGCTCAATCCACTCTTTTTAATAATTTTAAAAGAGGCCGTCGTAATGTAAATGTAGGTAATGATCAATTGAGTTTTAATGATAAAGGTAAGAGTTTAGTTTCATTATAATTCACAGTGTAGTGTACGAGACGAAGAATAACAGAGCGCCTGGAGAAGATGAGTTATTTATAGAAGCGGTAAAACATGGTGGACAAATAGTTATTAGAGCCTTATGCAAATTATTTAATGAATGTCTTCAACGAGGTGTAACGCCCCCTAAATGGAACGAACAAGGCTATAATAGTCCTATTGTATAAAAAAGGTACCACTGAAAAACTTACTAATTATAGTCTGTTATTTCATCTTCATAAATTATTTATGGAAATCATTGTCAGACGCCTGACACTAAAATTAGACTTTTATCGCCCATAGGCAAGACAGAATATAACAAGCCCATTATATTGATTTTCGTGGACTACGAAAAGGCTTTCGATTCTATAAGTCACCATCAGATGATAAACAGAGTATAGAATTGATTATAGGTATATTGCATTGATAAAAAGTATATACGACAGGGTAACATCGTGTGTAAGACTACATGAAATAACAAAAAAGTTTCGCATAGAACCAGGTGTGCATCAAGGAAACACTTTCTCCCAAAGCTCTTTACTTATACTGGAATATTTTATTTATTTATTTAATTAACGGGCAATGCCCAATTTTAAAACAATATAATAAAATCTCTTAAGACGACAATAAAGTAAAAAGGAAAATTTTAGAATAAGAATGAGGGAAAGAGAAGAAAGGAAAAAGAAAATTATAATAATAAAAATAGAAAAGTAAATAATGACTGTAACAATAAGTAACAAAATGCACATCACACTCCACACAACTGTCTATAAAACACAGATTTTCCAACGAAAAAGTCCAGACTGGGATGCTCATTGGCAAGGCGACATGACCTAGATACAAAATTATTGCATCCGTAGTTGGTCCTGTGAGATGGCACAAAAAAAGTGTGCCTCGAACGGGTCACCCTGGAAGGTACATGCAGACCAATTTTGTCCAGCAGAAAGGGACATTGGTATTGACTATGGAGAATATTATAAAGTATTTTGGGATCGATAGCAACTCTGCGATCTTGTGAAGTTTGAATGTGAAGCTCAGATTCTATCTGAGGGTAGGTAAGCTCAGGTCTATTGATCTTAAAGGCAATGTATCTCAGAAATTTGTGCTGCACTCTCTCAATGCATTGAACGTGAGTACCATAGCAAGGACTCCATATACTTTAGGAATATTTTAAACGAGCTCTAATCAGTACAGCTGCTTGATTGCAGCTATACTATTAAAGCCCAGTGTAATACGCTTAATAAATCTCAAAAGCTGGAGAGACTTGGAAACGATATTCTGTATATGAGGTATAAAAGTTAATTTTGAGTCAATAATAAGCCCTAGATCTTTGACTTCAGACACTCGTTCAAGAACAGCATCCCCGATCATGTATGGATAATCCGAGTCCGGGACTTACTGAAAACGATAGAATGGCACTTAGTCGCATTTAGCTCCATACCATTGTCCTTGCACCAAGCTACAAGCTGATTCAAATCTGTCTTAATTTTGTAACAATCATCAAATATAGACACCTCAATATACAACTTTAAATCATCGACAAAAAGGAGGACCTCACTATGTGCAACACGATGAGTCAAGTCATTAATAAATAAGTTAAACAGAAGAGGACCCAAGTGCGATCCCTGAGGAACTCCAGAGGGGACATGTATACTATCTGATAGGTAGTTATTAAAGCGGGTAATCTGTGTACGTCCAGTCAAATAACAGGCAAGCCAGTCCAAATATACATGTAAAATAATTGACTGGGAGGAAATGGGCCTAAATATACATGGAGAGAGATTAAATCATTTGAGATTAGCAGATAATATAGTCATGGTAACAGACGGCATCGACCAGGCATCCTTGAAGGTGGAAAAATTATATACTGCATGAAGAGAAGTCGAACTAAAAATAAACTTCACAAGAGGGGAGAGAAATCTCGTACTGAATGACAATATATCAGTCGCAGGCAAACCTGTCGAACAAGTCATATCATACAAATATTTGGGTCATGAAATCCATATCGGTAGAAAAACCAGACCTGAGAGCTCCTAAGAAGAATGGAACCGAAACACTAACACAAAAATATCGGCAAATAAACTGCGTGTGACGCAAAGGACTATGGAACGATTGATGATGGGTATTATCCTCAGAGATAAGATACCCAACAATATCATTCGACAAATGACAGGTGTAACCGATATCATCGAGAGAGTCACGATATTGAAATGGAATTAGGTTGGCCACATGGCTAGGAGAACAGACGAAAGATGGTCAAAGAGATTATTGGAATGGCGACTCAGACAGAGGCATTCTGGAACAGAGGACGCCCCCCAATCAGAAGGGCAGATGACATCAGGAGAGCTATAGTAACTGGATACAAATGACCCAGGATAGAACTGAATGGCATAGAGAACGAGAGGCTTATGTGCCGCAACGGACGCATATCGCTGATTAATGATGATTAGTTTTATTGTTGAGCCACAAATACGTTTTAAACATCATATTACCTACATAGTGGAAAAAACACATTGTGCTCTAAGGTTTATCTCTCGTAAACACGGCATAGGACAAAATATTAGAAATTGAGGTGGTACTCCGTATTTTAATACTATGCAGATTTTATCAGGACCTGTGCTAAGGGATTATGTGGAAAAATAAAAATGACATTTAAATCACAAATTCGCTTTTTTTTATTATGCCGACAACTTTTCAGACCACCAACTATGAGTAATGTTAACGTTCAGATAACTCAAAAATAACAAAAAAATGGACATACAGTCTGTCAAGTAAGAACGTGTCCGCGATAATTCATTTTTGGTAGATGCGAATCTAGCCGTTCAACAAATAATCGGTAGTGGGAACCTTTGTCTACGACGTATTTTAGTAAAAGTATCAGTCGATTCCGAGCTCTCGTCAAAATCACGTAATATCCAAAAGGAGTCACTTGTTTGCACATCAGTTCGAGGGAGTCTTTCTTTGTTCGAAGCCAAAGGGGCTTAAAATGACACATTTCGGGTCCGCTAAATTTATTAAAAAGTCGGCATCGTTTGTGAAGAAGTGGGTAAATCATTTTAATGAGACAAAAAATGTGGAAGCCTTGCCAAAACGTGGCTCGGTAGGCAAAGTCACTCCGAAAGTCGAAAAACGAATCGTGTCTTTGTTTTCACGGAACCCGCCAAGGAGCGGCAAAATTAAGAAAATCGGTTGGAATGTGTCCCATGAGACCATTCGATAACATCTTCGTGCTCATGATGTCAAATTCCGAAGCGCGTTGAAGAAACCTTTGCTGGGCGAAAATCACGTCGCGAAGCGGTTCGCTTGGGCGCACGATAAGATACTAGAGTGGCCCTCATAAACGCCGGACGCTAACCCTAATGAAAACGTTTGGGCCCTTGTATAGAGAAAGCTCAGAGGAAAGTCTTTGAGGATTTTGACTCAGTTGTCTCGTGATATTCAAAAAATTTGAAGAGTATTGCCAGAGTATGCAGAAAATCTCGTCGACAGCATGCCTCAAAGATGCCAGGCGATTATTGATACAGGAGGCACTTGGGCAACTCACCAAGGTAATTGCACCGTTGTTAGTACACCAAAGAATACACTGATGGCAAAAATGTCCTCGAAACACATTTTTTCAAGAATACGAGCGATTACATTTTTACTTGACAGACTGTAAGGTGTTGCTGAAAACAGTGAGTCATTTAGATTCCATTTATATTGATTACTACCACAAACCAAAGAATTACTACCTAACTCTTTGATTTATGGTACTATTCAATTAGTAATTAATGCTTTGATTTACGTTTGTACGGTAAGTAGATATATTATACGTGATGTCCAATTATACGAACGAAGTTAATTGACCACACTTAAAATAAAAATTTCAAGTTAAACCTTAGTGAATGTACTTTAATTTGATAAAAATCTTTATTAACATTACTTCGTATTTGACTTCATATCCTGAAATGCTCTATTACGATTATAATTAATATTTCACGCAGCGGTGAAAATTACGACTAAATAGTACTGAATTTATCAAGAAATTTCGTCAGAGCAATTAATGTGCATATCTTCTGTGCTTTATTACAGAAGTAACAGTGGCCATACCGGTACTGGCCTAGGCCTTTCAGTGTCACGTGGAAAATGCTATAAATAATAAAAATATATATAAAATACAATAAAAAACGAGTTATACAAAGAGTTCTTTATACCACTTGTCAATTTATTATCCCAAAACTTAAATTTATAATTTATAATATATAATATATATAAAATGCAACGTCTCTCTGTCTGTCTGTCTGTCCGTTAGTGCGCTTATCACTGGAGAACCACTTATCCGATTTACGTGTTTTTTTTAAACATGCTATGCTCTCTGGCCAGGTTATAGGCTATATTTTATTACGTTAGGTAACATAAGGAATAAGCAGTGACGATAATACTGAATCAAGTCGGAAAAAAGTTTGCCGCCAACGCGTTCTCTTGCAATACACTGCCTAAATCATTAAATATGGAACAATATCAGGTATCAAAGAATATCTATAATATAAATATAATAAAATGCAACGTCTCTCTGTCTGTCTGTCCGTTAGCGCGTTTATCACTCGAGAACCACTTATCCGATTTATGTGTTTTTTTTTTTTAATTCACACATTTGTTCTCTGGCCGGGTTTTCTATAATATTCTATAATCATCTATAATATATATAAAATGCAACGTCTCCCTGTCTATCTGTCTGTCTACCTGTCCGTTAGTGCGCTTATCACTCGAGAACCACTTAGCCGATTAACGTGTTTTTGTTTTAAATATACATATATTCTCTGGCCATGTTATAGGATATATTTTATTACGTAAGGTAATATAAGGAATAAGCGATGGAGGTCATTCGAGTATCAGTTCGAGAGAATTCAGATCCTTCAATATGCAAACGATTAAGTGCCATATATGTACCAAGGATTTCAATGAAACTGTCAGTCATATAATTTTGTTTCACCGTAGCCCCGATCTGGCGCCGATGAACGCTTTCTTGTGGCGATATCTTAAAAGTAAAGTTTATAATGACAATCTTGGCTCCTTGGAGCAAAAAAAAATATTCGGGAAGCAATGAAGTGATAATAGAAACGACGTGCTGAATAATGAACAATCATTGCATAGCTCGCTTAGAAGAGAATTAGAAAAGTAACGGTAAATCATATTATTGTAATTTGATGTAAGGCAACTGTTTTTTTTCATTTGCCAATTTGTTTTTTTTAGTGTTCCGTACGGAACACTTATAAGATCACCTCGACGTCTGCCCGTTCATCCGTCCGTCCGTCTCTATCACACCCGATTTTCTCCGAAACTATTTGACATAGAAAGTTGAAATTTGGTATTAATATAGGAATTGATGGCTTTATCAGAGCCGTGTAGTTTTGAAAGTTAAATTTCGACTTAAGTGGTTAGTTTTGGGGAGGTCAAATCTGAAGTGAAAAAAAATTCTTTTACTAGGTCATCGATGGGGTGTCAAATGAAAGCTTGTAAAAACATGAGTTCAAAAATATATATAATGTAATACTTGCGTACACTTTTCTTTGTATTATTTTTAAAAAATCGTTAAAAATCGCTGCCCCCTCTTTATCTCGAAAAGTATTGATCAAAAAATTCTCCACAGGATGTAGATTGAACGAAAATTATTACGAGTGCAATACCTTTAATAATTTATCTGGTATATAAAAAAAACAAAAATTTCAAGATCATCAGTTTTTCAGTAAAGATCGGAAACAAACTTTGTTGAAAACTCATTTGGGGTATGTTTTGTGAAGTTACTGATCATTTTATACCTCTGTAACAAAAATTTTTATTTCAAAAGCAATCAACGTACGGAATACTAATTGTGCAAGTTCAACTTGCAATTGACCGGTTATTTTAATATAAAAAATATATTAAAGGACACCTGTTACGTTTGTTCGATAAATATAAATGTAAGTTGTAACAACTGTAATATATCGAATTACCAATTTCTTCATGGACATCCTTCAAATGTGTTACACCGTGTATATTACATTGTTAATAATAATTTGAGTGCGTAACTTTATATTCAGTGCACGGTAATTTATACAAAAAGGTGTGTCTTGCATTAAAATAAAAATAACCTGCTCATATTGGGTCATTACTTAATCGTAATAGTAGGAGAGCTAGTGAATATTCAAAATGTTGTATACGGGTTGACATTTTGTAAAAAGGGATCCTTTTCATGTGCGAAAATAGTTTTCGCAAACTATCAGGTTATGCCCATAGCGCTTGGTGCCATGCTGATTCGTCATGTAAAATACATGCGCTGGTTAAAGTACTATAAAATTTAATTTTAAAATATCTATTGCAAAAAACAAATTGATAAATAAAACAAACTCTTATTATATATCAGGATAAATTACACAGGCCAACAAAAAAATATTTGTAAAAACTTTTTAAACCAATAAGTGTATTTGGGTGCTGAAACCGTATCTGGTATCAGTTTTCTTGTATCACCCACAGTTCTCTCACAATATGACATCGATTAAATTTCAAAATAGGGAAAATTTGATACATAAAAAAACTGATCAAACTGTTGATCTCTTCTTCTGTCATGGTAAATAGATGTTCCAGATTCCAAAAAATGTTTTTTTTTTCAGCCTAGAACCAAGCAATTCTGATTTTTTCCTTAGTTAAACCCAAATCTCTCACTAAATCATTTAACTCAGCTTGGGTAAACAACTGTGGTTTTAAATTTTCCAGAGAACATTGAAACTCATCATCATCCGGTCGACTTTCATTAAATTCGGGACTGGACTATAAAACGTTATCAATAGACTGAGGTGGCTCAGGGACAGGAAGTCCCAATCCATGTCCTACCGGCCGATTAGCTGAGGTAAAGTTAGGATAGACAATTACTTTCATATTTTTGGAGTTATATCCAGAAACATTAACGCTACAAAAATAACAATCATTTTAATGATTTTGTTGTTCTCTCCATACTATGAGTACTGCAAATCTAAAAGCTTTCTTTTCTTTCTTATATCATTTCCGAAGATCCTAGACACAAACATAACATACTTTGTGAGGAGCCCAACATTTTTCTTGATTATCGATTTCTACACCAAAATATACAAAGTATACTTTTTTTTACAAAGTTGGGAGAGTTTTTACAACCACGATTAGCCATACTTTGAGTGTGAATTAAAGCACGTGGGTTAAACACTACAATGCGAGGTTATATTAACTGGAAGAAAACAAACAGCTGTGATATTTATCGGAACTGCCAACCTAATAATATTTGATTTTACTGCCAACCTTATAAAATTCTGATTTCTTTGCCAACCTAATAACCTTCGAATGATAAAAAATAAACTTTTCACATTGCGAATATTAAAATGTGAAAAATTGGTGGGCGATACGACTTTTTTATTATTATTTTCGGACTCAGCATACCAAAAAACATAGGAATCAGGTAAAATTATTAAAAAAGTTTTGTCATCGTTGGCCAGTGTTATATCTTAAAAAAAAATCGGTCAAGTGCAAGTTCGACTTGCGCAATTAGAGTTCCATACCGTGATTACCTTTAAAATGAAAATTTTCAGAGGTATAAAATGATCAGGCACTTCATAAAACACACCTCAAATGAGTTTTTAATAAAATGTTAGAGCCCAGATTACAAGCATGTCTAGTTAGATACTGACTCAGCAGGCTAATCAGACTAACCAGAATAAGACAAAAGTTCTAATACAACATATCTTAAGATCGACGTTTTTCTCAGTCAGTAATGCATAATAGTTATAGCATCTTAGCTACTAATAAGTCAATCTAGCTCAGTCTAGAATGTAACCATAAAAGTGTAAAACAAATATTTACTACCTAAATATTTGTTTAATTATAAACAAATAAAATAAAATTATTTTGTCTCTACCTATCCGTTGACTGTGTGTGTATTGGAAAGTATATTAAAAAAACCTCCACCATATGATCAAGCCAATTAGTTTTTCTTTTTATACCAGGTAAATTATCAAACGTAAGACACTCGTGATAATTCTCGTTCAATCTATACTTTATGAAGACTATTCCAGGATTTTTTCAGAATTTTTTGATCAGTATTTTTCGAGATAGAGTGGAGGAGAGCGATTTTTGGCCATTTTTTAACTCGTGTTTCCACAAGCTTTCATTTGACGCCCCACTTGATGACCTGGTAATATTTCTTTTTCACTCCCGATATCACCCCCTATAACTAACCCCTTAAAACTACACGGCTCTGATTGGGCCATCAATTTCTATATTTGTGCCAATTTTCAATTTTATATACCAAACAGTTTCGGAGAAAATCGGGTGTGACAGACGGACACCATAAATATTCCGTTCAGAACACTAAAAAACGATGATTTGGTATTGGATTTGTCTGCCATTATTGATGTGGCTTTTAAGGTGCAAAGTGGCATTATCAGATAATAGAATGCGACTGTGACAATATTACTTCTTACACCGGCTGTATTTTGTAGGTTTGTAATTACAGATTTTTATGATGAATAAGTTGTAACGAACCCCTTGGCCCATTCACCGTATTTGACCCTATGCCTATTGAGAGGTCAGGATTCTGACGAACCGAGACTCGAACGTATTCGCATTTGAAAATATAGTCCACTATTTCCGTCAGTGTGTCAATCTGTATGTCTGTATGTCTATCTGCCTGTCTGTGGGTTCTTCTGTCTGTTGGCACGATAACTCTTGAACGAATTGAGATATAGATTTTAAATTAGGTACACATAATATTTCAAGTGGAAATGGAACCTATATTTTTTTCGGCGTTATTGCTAGGAGATGGGGGACAATAAATTTTGTTTGTTTTCTATATCATCATGGTTTTTAATTGAAATAGTTAAATATATAAGGGGCCAAAGGGGTGAGGGAGGTATTGGAGGGGTTCCCTCGTATATGTCGTGCTATAATCAAAAAATAGGAAAATTGCGTTATTTTGTGAATTTATGGTCAAAGATACATAAAATAAATGAGGTACGAGAGGTGTTAGGCAGATTGCTACGCATATATCGTATTATACTATATATATATATATATATATATATATATATATATATATATATATATATATATATATATATATATTCTGAAAAAATTGTATTTTTTTTGGAATTTTTAAAGTCTATAAATTTAATAATTTCCTTATTTTTTCATTATTTTCAATTTTAACAAAAACAATATGGAAAAAGACATGTCAGGTTTTAGTTCTAAATATCTATGTAGCCTTTTTATGCTTAACCTTTTTGAAATTAATATTCTACCATAAAGAACCTATTATTTAAAATATCGACTTATTCTGGGAAGCCTATATTATTTGTTTTACCGCGTTTTTAATCAGTTGGAACCTTATTTACACTGTATAAATGTTATTAAACGCGACATTCTTGCCACGCGATAGTTGCAGAATTATTGTCTTTCAAGCTCCTTTCACACAAGACGTACACTCTCAGGCGAGAAACTCCATAACAACTGAATTTCCAATGCTCTCTGATCTTACCTTGCCTCTCTTACGCGTTGCGTTTGCACAATAAGCCAAAGAAATTTGAAGTTATTTGTGCGACACCCTGTACATAAAGACAATAGTCCCCTTAGAGATGATATTTCTGATACTAAAAATCGATTTTAAATTTTTTGCGTTAAATTGTCTCATAATCCTAGAACTCTCATTCTACTATGTACTTTTGTTTTACAACTAGACATTTATTTTAATTGTTTAACAAATTAAAAAACTTAAAGTTGGACGACCCTAATGAAAATTTTACGACAATGTCTATTTTCTTTCAATTCTTTGCATTCTTTTTCTTTATGATAATGTAGTTCAGTTACTAGTTTTTACACCGCCGAAATAAACAGTTTTCTTGGCGAATATAAGAAATCAAGACTTTCTTTGCAAACACGTAGTTCTAAAATCAATACCACTGAAAATATTGCTATCGGTACAGAAAGACAAACTCGTGAAATAAAAAGTCGCCATAAAACGAAGCCGGCTGGCTACCAGGCGAGTTTCTCAGATATGCTACGCATATTTTGCCACTTCTGCTCTAGCGGCATCTCTGAAAACTCAACAAGGCATATTTTACCGTCCTGGCGTTAGCGAATAACTATATTTTTGGTGTCAGTAGAATTTTACCTTTCACAGTAAAAATTAGCTACAAGCCGATCTTTTAAAGAGAAAGTTCAAATTTTAAACAATTTATAAAGAAAGCTGTAAATGAAGTTTCAATGGAAAGTTGAAAAAATTCTGTAAATATTATCATTAAAGTTGAAAACTCTTACGTTTCTGGATAGAATGATATCGTAATAAATCTAGATTATGATAGTGACAGTGACACTGAATTAGATATAAATAAATGTTAGGCTGTATTTTTCTTTTTTTTTCCCTGTTTTTTTATCTGAAATATTTCAAACAATATATTAATCGTGGCTACTTTCTATTTTTATCTTTGTACTTAAGCCTAAGAAGATTTCACGACTTGGAACTACAGAAAATTTCATATCGTATATGGAATTAAACATTTATTAAGGAAACTTACTCTGACTAAAAAAGAAGTTATCTTTATGTGGGTTAAAGCTCACGCTGGTCTTACGCATAACAAACAGGTTGACCAACTGGCGAAATAGGCAATCGTTGACGGTGAATTCTTATCATTTCCAATAGGATTATCAGATACTTATATACCTAAAAGTAAAAAAAAATCATGATAGAATGGCAAAATAGATGGAAACACTTCAGAAGCAATAGTGATTATGATGATATGAGTTGAGAGGAAGAAAGGTTTTAAAGATATTTACAACTAATACATGACATTTCCTCTACATGCTATTTCTGTTAGATTAGGAATAATAAAAGAATAACATAACTTTCACATTTCTTGGTTCAAGAACCCTGAATAGGACGAATAATGCAAGATGCTTGAAGCCTCTCTAAACACTCTTCCCACTTCCTTAAAGCCTCACGTATGTGTATATATATATATATATATATATATATATATATATATATATATATATATATATATATATATATATATATATATATATATATATATATATATATATATATATATATATATATATATATATATATATATATATATATATATATATATATTGCATTCTACGCCTTCCGGTTCCTAGCTGCCACTCATGTCGATCCTTCCAAACTACTGGTCTTTCTTTCCGACGGGGCTTTTTGAATCCCTGGTGTCCATGTCATTTTTGGTGTACCCCGTTTTTTGCGGTCTGAAGACATCCATGACTTTGTTTGTTTTGATATTCTTTGATCTGCTCATCATGCTCTGTACATGCCTGTACCAGCCAGTTGTTATTTTCGTATCCCTTCGATCAGAGTCGACCTTCATTATTTCTCTAAACGGGTGTTAGTTATTTTGTCTCGTCTTGATATACCCACTAACGGTCTCCAGAGTTCATTTTTAGTGTATTTTTTTTTCTGCTAAATGTTTACTAATTTATCAAGTTTCTCTGCCTTATAAAACAATTGTAGATGTCTCTCTTCCATTAATTCGATGTAGTCGTTAACCAAAGTATTGAATTTAATGCTGTGATTACTTGTTTTTCTCTTGTTATTCGATGTTCTATATATGGTTCTGTCCTTCTATTCTGATCTACTTTTGTTCCTAAGTATGTATACTCCTCGTATGCATGTATTTTTTTTCCATTGTTCACTTTTCTCACCCTCTAACACACCGCTATTCAGTTTTGGTTATGTTTACTGTCAGGCCCCACTTCTGGTATTGTTCTATTAATTTTCTAGCCATGTACTCTAAGTCGTCATTGTCTTGTGTGATTACCACCTGATGTTAGTAAAATGCAGAGCATATACAGTTGTATCATCTGTCAGCTGGATGCCAATTCCGTCACACTAATGTCTCCACTCCTTCAAAGCCTCGCCTAGATAGATCCTGAAAAGCGTTAGAGACAGTAACCTTGCTTTAGGCGTTTTCTTATGTTGAATTTTTTCGATAATACGCCATTGATTTTCATCTGCGATTTAGCATCATTAGCCTTATTTGACTGTTCCGATCACCGTTGCATTTATCCTTGTGTTTTTTTTTTTATATCTGCCATAGTTTCCTGGTAGGAACTGTATTGCCTTATATTTTAATATACATAAATATGCTTAAAATTTGTTTACTATTTTAACTAAAATTTTTTAAAAAAATTATATAATACCCTTAACGCTGAATTGCTCATAAACAATATGTTACATTCCTAGTATTTGAAGGAATGCGAAAATCTCGGAAAGTAAACAGTAAACTTGCTTTGTTGAGCTCCAAAAGACGGGATGAGGGCCCTAACCAAGCTCAGTAAAAAAAAGATTTCAGCAGAGATTTTTTGGCTTTTCATCATACAATAGATGGACACCTGCCGGTTGTGTTTTTAGTGGTACATGGTTCGGAAATCTTCGATTTGACGGAGATTAATTATACTACTTGTCAGTGTGACTTAGTTCTGTGATGAGATTTTTTTTCTACCCTCCCACCAAGGGGTGTTAGAGTTTTGACTAAGCACGATCCACTGCTAAGGTTTTCTATCAAACAGAGGCAAAGAAGAGAGAGGAAGGGGGGGGAGAGAGAGGGAGAGAGACGGAGAGAGAAGAAAGAGAAAATATTACCTGCTTGAAGTAAAAAGTACGCAAAGTAAGCAGAAGCTGAAATTCTTGTGTTAATACTACATGTTGTTTTATCGTCAGACGATGTTTTCTGTAATAATGGCCCGTAATATCAATTCAATTGGTTCAATTTTAATAACGTCGCCAATTAGATAGATGACATAAAGCACAAGTCAACCAATAGACTTGCCTTATTTGTGCACCTTTACATTTCAAAAAAGCATATACAATTTTAGAAGTTTATAACTTTAAAGGTAGCGGATCGTAGATTGGAGCAATTATCGTAAATGTACATTTTCTTCAGTTAATATCATATTAAAAGTTGAAAAATTCTTCTGAATTCAAATCTCAAAGATTCTAGTCCATAATCTACTTAAGATACCAGAAAACGTTACTACTTTGAATAAACTATTCACCAGCTCTTAGACTATAAGAGAAAATTCGTGACATAAACTTTTACGATAGTATAAAAATCAGATTTTTGATAACGACCTGCCCAGATTTGTTAAAACAATAAAGTAAATGACTTGCCCTATTGCTGGGTGGTACTAAAGATCGGATATCCGATGACCTTTAATCTGACACATATATATAATTAAATGTATATTAAATCAAACCTTTGAAGCGTTTATATTAAAAAACTGAATTTTCGTCTATTTATAGACTATATACTAATTCTTGTTTTATGGGTAAAGTTACACATATATATTGGCCATATACTTTATGAAATGCAACCTCTCTGTTTGTCTGTCTATCCGTTAGTGCACCTATGACTCGAGAACCACTTATTCGATTTACATGGTTTTTTTTAATTCGTACATATGGTCTCTGGCCAGGTATTAGTATATATATATATATATATATATATATATATATATATATATATATATATATATATATATGTATATATTGCAAAAAAACCTAAACAATAATTCTGTAGTCTATGCGAGCGGAGACGCGGGCAGAGCGTATAAAAAAAAACAGTTTTGTGAACAAACGGAAAATTCACGTAAAGGTTTTTTTTGGATGATTTTTTACGATTTTAGTAAAGGCCTAACTCAACAACAATGCCTCGAATCGCTTCATTTAACTTTTGATCGACCAAAATCGGTTGTTGTTCCAAAAAACCTCGATGCTGTGCGGAACATGATGGAAGTGGATCGGCATGTGACTTACCGTAAGATAGAGGGACCCTTAGGTATATCAAAGAATGCAGTACATTCGATTTTGCACAAACATTTAGCTGTGAAAAAGCTGTTCCCGATGGATTCCGCATAATCTAACCGAAACACAAAAACAGGCTCGTGAGGACATGCAAAATCCATATACACCATCGTAATAAGAGACGAAACTTGGATATATTCGTACAGGCCGGAAACTAAGCAACTGTTTGCCAGAAGTCATCGATGAAATCAGGAAAACAACCGAAAACGACGCATCATTCTTTATCATGACAATGCCAGCTCTAACACAACACGTCAAAGAATTGATTATTTGAAGGAGAAAAACATCGAATCAATGTCTCATTGCCCGTATTCATCTGATTTATCGCCTAAGCACTTCTTTTTGTCCCCGAATGTCAAAAAAAATGCGTGTCATTCTCATCATCTCAAGACGCTGTTGAATCCCTCCAAAACCATATTTTTGAGGTATCAACTTCAGAATGGAATTGGTTCGAATACATGCAAAAGTGTATAAATCTTAAAGGCGAATATTTAAAGAAACAATAAAACTATTTGTACCAAAAATTTTGTTTTTCATTGGTTTTGTAAAAACTGAAAAAGTAGTCCTCGTATATATATACATATATATATATATATAGATATATATATATATATATATATATATATATATACACATATATATATATATATATATATATATATATATATATATATATATACATATATATATATATATATATATATATATATATATATATATATGTATATATATATATATATATATATATATATATATATATATATATATATATATATATATGTGTGAATATATATATATATATATATATATATATATATATATATATATATATATATATATATATATTTATATATATATATATATATATATATATATATATATATATATATATATATATATATATATAAATATATATGTATATATATATATATATATATATATATATATATATATATATATATATATATATATATATATATATATATATATATATTTATTTCTCTAAACGGGTGTTAGTTATTTTGTCTCGTCTTGATATACCCACTAACGGTCTCCAGAGTTCATTTTTAGTGTATTTTTTTTTCTGCTAAATGTTTACTAATTTATCAAGTTTCTCTGCCTTATAAAACAATTGTAGATGTCTCTCTTCCATTAATTCGATGTAGTCGTTAACCAAAGTATTGAATTTAATGCTGTGATTACTTGTTTTTCTCTTGTTATTCGATGTTCTATATATGGTTTCTGTCCTTCTATTCTGATCTACTTTTGTTCCTAAGTATGTATACTCCTCGTATGCATGTTTTTTTTTCCATTGTTCACTTTTCTCACCCTCTAACACACCGCTATTCAGTTTTGGTTATGTTTACTGTCAGGCCCCACTTCTGGTATTGTTCTATTAATTTTCTAGCCATGTACTCTAAGTCGTCATTGTCTTGTGTGATTACCACCTGATGTTAGTAAAATGCAGAGCATATACAGTTGTATCATCTGTCAGCTGGATGCCAATTCCGTCACACTAATGTCTCCACTCCTTCAAAGCCTCGCCTAGATAGATCCTGAAAAGCGTTAGAGACAGTAACCTTGCTTTAGGCGTTTTCTTATGTTGAATTTTTTCGATAATACGCCATTGATTTTCATCTGCGATTTAGCATCATTAGCCTTATTTGACTGTTCCGATCACCGTTGCATTTATCCTTGTGTTTTTTTTATATCTGCCATAGTTTCCTGGTAGGAACTGTATTGCCTTATATTTTAATATACATAAATATGCTTAAAATTTGTTTACTATTTTAACTAAAATTTTTTAAAAAATTATATAATACCCTTAACGCTGAATTGCTCATAAACAATATGTTACATTCCTAGTATTTGAAGGAATGCGAAAATCTCGGAAAGTAAACAGTAAACTTGCTTTGTTGAGCTCCAAAAGACGGGATGAGGGCCCTAACCAAGCTCAGTAAAAAAAAGATTTCAGCAGAGATTTTTTGGCTTTTCATCATACAATAGATGGACACCTGCCGGTTGTGTTTTTAGTGGTACATGGTTCGGAAATCTTCGATTTGACGGAGATTAATTATACTACTTGTCAGTGTGACTTAGTTCTGTGATGAGATTTTTTTTCTACCCTCCCACCAAGGGGTGTTAGAGTTTTGACTAAGCACGATCCACTGCTAAGGTTTTCTATCAAACAGAGGCAAAGAAGAGAGAGGAAGGGGGGAGAGAGAGGGAGAGAGACGGAGAGAGAAGAAAGAGAAAATATTACCTGCTTGAAGTAAAAAGTACGCAAAGTAAGCAGAAGCTGAAATTCTTGTGTTAATACTACATGTTGTTTTATCGTCAGACGATGTTTTCTGTAATAATGGCCCGTAATATCAATTCAATTGGTTCAATTTTAATAACGTCGCCAATTAGATAGATGACATAAAGCACAAGTCAACCAATAGACTTGCCTTATTTGTGCACCTTTACATTTCAAAAAAGCATATACAATTTTAGAAGTTTATAACTTTAAAGGTAGCGGATCGTAGATTGGAGCAATTATCGTAAATGTACATTTTCTTCAGTTAATATCATATTAAAAGTTGAAAAATTCTTCTGAATTCAAATCTCAAAGATTCTAGTCCATAATCTACTTAAGATACCAGAAAACGTTACTACTTTGAATAAACTATTCACCAGCTCTTAGACTATAAGAGAAAATTCGTGACATAAACTTTTACGATAGTATAAAAATCAGATTTTTGATAACGACCTGCCCAGATTTGTTAAAACAATAAAGTAAATGACTTGCCCTATTGCTGGGTGGTACTAAAGATCGGATATCCGATGACCTTTAATCTGACACATATATATAATTAAATGTATATTAAATCAAACCTTTGAAGCGTTTATATTAAAAAACTGAATTTTCGTCTATTTATAGACTATATACTAATTCTTGTTTTATGGGTAAAGTTACACATATATATTGGCCATATACTTTATGAAATGCAACCTCTCTGTTTGTCTGTCTATCCGTTAGTGCACCTATGACTCGAGAACCACTTATTCGATTTACATGGTTTTTTTTAATTCGTACATATGGTCTCTGGCCAGGTATTAGTATATATATATATATATATATATATATATATATATATATATATATATATATATATATATGTATATATTGCAAAAAAAAACCTAAACAATAATTCTGTAGTCTATGCGAGCGGAGACGCGGGCAGAGCGTATAAAAAAAAACAGTTTTGTGAACAAACGGAAAATTCACGTAAAGGTTTTTTTTGGATGATTTTTTACGATTTTAGTAAAGGCCTAACTCAACAACAATGCCTCGAATCGCTTCATTTAACTTTTGATCGACCAAAATCGGTTGTTGTTCCAAAAAACCTCGATGCTGTGCGGAACATGATGGAAGTGGATCGGCATGTGACTTACCGTAAGATAGAGGGACCCTTAGGTATATCAAAGAATGCAGTACATTCGATTTTGCACAAACATTTAGCTGTGAAAAAGCTGTTCCCGATGGATTCCGCATAATCTAACCGAAACAAAAAACAGGCTCGTGAGGACATGCAAAATCCATATACACCATCGTAATAAGAGACGAAACTTGGATATATTCGTACAGGCCGGAAACTAAGCAACTGTTTGCCAGAAGTCATCGATGAAATCAGGAAAACAACCGAAAACGACGCATCATTCTTTATCATGACAATGCCAGCTCTAACACAACACGTCAAAGAATTGATTATTTGAAGGAGAAAAACATCGAATCAATGTCTCATTGCCCGTATTCATCTGATTTATCGCCTAAGCACTTCTTTTTGTCCCCGAATGTCAAAAAAAATGCGTGTCATTCTCATCATCTCAAGACGCTGTTGAATCCCTCCAAAACCATATTTTTGAGGTATCAACTTCAGAATGGAATTGGTTCGAATACATGCAAAAGTGTATAAATCTTAAAGGCGAATATTTAAAGAAACAATAAAACTATTTGTACCAAAAATTTTGTTTTTCATTGGTTTTGTAAAAACTGAAAAAGTAGTCCTCGTATATATATACATATATATATATAGATATATATATATATATATATATATATATATATATATATATATATATATATATACACATATATATATATATATATATATATATATACATATATATATATATATATATATATATATATATATATATATATATATATATATATATATATATGTGTGTATATATATATATATATATATATATATATATATATATATATATATATATATATATATATATATATATATATATATATATATATATATATATATATATATATATATATATATGTATATATATATATATATATATATATATATATATATATATATATATATATATATATATATATGTATGTATATATGTGTGTATATATATATATATATATATATATATATATATATATATATATATATATATATATATATATATATATATATATATATATATATATATATATATATATATATATATATATATATATATATATATATATATATATATATATATATATATATATGTATATATATATATATATATATATATATATATATATATATATATGTGTATATATATATATATATATATATATATATATATATATATATATATATATATATATATACAGTGGCGAACAAAATTATGGAAACATTTTCTTAATCAAAAACATAAAATACTATTCTTTTGTTGACAATTTCTTTATAGAATTTTTTTATTGACTACAAAAACTTTGTTTACCTTTTCTGGTAGATAAGGTTTTTTAGAAACGCGTTTTGCCCTTATCGAAAGCATTGAAATAATTTTATCATTGTGCTTTAAGAGCACGTTATTTTTGATACGAAGTAACTTAGTAGCATTGTTTAAGAGTGCGGTTTTTGCCAAAATGTCAAAGTGCAAATATTACAGTTCAGATTTGAAACATAAAATTATTTCTCTGTATCAAAGTGGAAAGAAGCGAATTGAAATAGCAAAATCTTTAAACATGCATAGGGGCACAGTCAGCAAAATTGTTAAGAAGTTCTCGAGAAGGGGCACTATTGATCCAGAATTTAAAAGTGGTGAACCTCGAAAAATAAGTAAGAGAGTAGACAAAATTATCATTCGAAAAGCGAAAAATGATCACAAGAAAAGTGCTATTGATATTAATAAAGAACTAAGGCAGGAATATCAGTGTGTATTGGTGTCAGACATGACTATTAGGCGTCGTCTGTTATCTGAAAATCTTCATCGTAGGCGTGCTGTTAAAAAGCCACTCCTTACAAAGCGTCACAGAAAAGAGAGATTGAAATTTGCCAAAGAACATAAAGACTGGACTCAAAATCAGTGGCCTCTAGTAATCTTTAGTGACGAAAGTAGGTTCAATCCCTTTGCAAGTGATTCTACTGGTTATGTAAGAATACCAGTTGGTCTAAGATATGAGCCAAAGTAACTTGTACCTACTGTCAAACATGGCGGTGGAAATATCATGATATGGGTTTGTTTTTGACGGTTTGGTACGGGGCCATTGACAAAGATAAAGGCAGAATGGATGCTCAAATATATTTTGAGATATTAGAAAATAATTTGATTCCTTATGAAGAAGATTTACCACTGTCATGGATTTTTTAACAAGACAATGACCCAAAACACACATCTCTCTTGGCCAAGAATTGGTTTTCTGAACAAAGGATTCGGGTGATGCGCTGGCCTTCACAATCAGCTGATTTGAACCTGAAGAGAATCTTTGGCACTATCTGGATAGACAAATTAGGAAAAGGAATATAAAAAACCGGAACGAACTTTGAATCGCATTAAAACAAGAATGGAAAAAAAATACCACCCGATTTTTGTGCTAGGCTTATTGACTCTATGGGCAGAAGATGTTAAGCAGTGATTGACGCAAAAGGATATCCCACTAAATATTAAATATTTTCGACATCTTAGTCGTCTTAGTGGAAAAATATTTCCATACTTTTGTTTGTGCATAATTTCGTACCGATAAAAACTAAGCACATTTCTAATAAACAATACCTGTTTTAGTCCGCAAAATATTTGTTAGCATGTACACGATTAATAAATAAATATTGTTATTGTAAACCGTTTAAATGTAAAGACTAGAGATGGGAATATATAATATATATGTATATATATATATATATATATATATATATATATATATATATATATATATATATATATATATATATATATATGGGCTAGGTGAAGGTCATTCTATGTTAACTCAGTCAGTATATTCCTGAGATTTTCGCAAAGAAGTGTTTGAGTACGTGATGACGCCTAATCCTGCATAAAGCAGTTCTCCGGTTACTATCAGTAAAATTTGTGGTTCTAAAAAGGTTCTTCATTATTCCCACATATCACTTCGAATTAATAGTTAATCATAGTAATCTTCAAATGAATACTGGTCGATTGTTGCACGTATTGACAATGCGATCTAGTCCATGACATTAAATTTACTCCAGGAGATAATCGCAAAATTATTGGTTGTATAACTTCAGGACAGATTAGTTTAGGTGAAACGCTACATAGCTCTAAATCTCCAGGGATTGGAGTTAAGCTTGAAATCCTGACCATACTAATGGCAAGGGCGAGTGTTCAAATTTGTTACAATAAGCTGTAACAGCTCAAAAAACCATACTGGGTGTTTAAAGAATTTGTTAATTGAAATTTTCTTTAAAGTATTTTACAAATTTTCTTTTTTAAATACAGAAAGTTGGAAAATTAAATAAACCTTTAATGTATGTAAATCATTTTTTTTTATCATTCATCTCTCGGGCTGAGTAGGGATTTTACCCTTTTTCATATTCTAAGGATATCGGCGGGGATGTCGTAAATTATAGTCTGAAAATTATTTCTTAAAAATGATGTCATCTAAATGTAAACTGTTACGTTGCGGGACTTTACTAAGCGAGCGAATAGTTATCACTATTCCACACGTTGTTTCCGTGATCGCTACCATTTTTTGCAGGATATTTTCTCTTAATTGTTCCAGCGAACGCGGAGACTACTGTTACCTATAATCTTGAGGTATACCCACAAGAAAAAATCCTTCGGTGACATATCAGCGTATGTGGAAGCAAACATGCACTTGGAAATCAATTGTTTCAGGAAAAGTTTTCGAATGACTGCCAAAGATATATTTGAAGTGTGTGATGTCACCTTATCCTGCTGAAACACATGCATTTTTTACCGAAATTTTTACAAAGAATCTCTCTTAATAAACTCCCAGGCTCAATTACCACATTTGATCGTTTTCATACTGAGAGGTCGAGCTGTCACTGAATAACACTTCACTTTAATTTTTCCATGGCTCCTTAATAGCCTTGCTCTCCCTATCCAAGGTTTACTTAAAGTCGGGCCAGTTTCGCAAAACATCTGCGCCTTTCATTTATACAACAAATTTTAGCCGCGCGAGAGTCGGAGACAAGTCTCAGTTCAGTGAATAACTCCATAGAAACTGAATTTCCGAGGATCAGGGTTGCGCTTAAGTCTTTACCTTGCTTCTTCCACCTGTTGCAGTCGCGCAATAAGCCAAACGAATTTGAAACTATTAATGAAACATCCTGTACCTACTGAAAAGTTATATTCCACTTTAATGCACTCTGTAGGTCGTAGGTTCATTTTAGTTTACTAAATTTTTAATGAAATTCATTGTTAAGTTTAAATGCTTCCTGCACGTGGTAACTTAATAGGATGTAATTTAGAGAGTTGAGATTTTAGGCGTTTGGATAACGAGTTTTGTTAATTATCTAATTAAATTATTGGCTTTGGAGTTACGTAATGTTAGTTTTGTCTTTGGGCAGTAAAGCAATTTGTTGTTTTAATTGCATTGTCAGACGCAAGTGCAGGTAAAATTTAATTCTTTATAAATGCAAAAAATGCATTTAAACTAAATCAACGGGAAATAACTATTTTTGTAATTTTTATTTTTATAACCGTAGGTAGTAACCGCATTTTTTAAAGAGTTATTATTTCTTTTCATAAGAAAAATAAACAGGTGTACTTTACATAACTAATATTAAATTATTTTTCACGTTTTTACTTCTCTTATTATGGAAAGTATGTGTATAAAATAAAATAAGACAGCAGGAAGTCGTTTAACTTAACAAAGACCTGAGAGAAATTCTATCTTAGGGTGACAATAACCAAGTAGAATTTAACGTTACAAAAACTCAGGTGGCAGTTTTTTTTATAAAAAAAAAATAACGTTACTGAATCAGACATAGTTATGTCGGGGCACTTCATTTCTCCAGCTCATCGCTCGATTTGCTGGGTGCTAATTTGAGAGCAAATATGTCATGGCATGAAGATGTTGCATGCATAGCAAAGAGAGATTCTCAAAGGCTGGGAATATTATTTCGAACTAGAAAGCTTTGAACTCTACAAAAACTGTTAATTCTGTAGAAAACTCAGATTCGACAAACGATACTGCTCCTATGTTTGGGGCGCTGCTCCCAAACATACACTGCATTTGTTAGATTCTATTTAGAAGAGAGCTGTTCGTCTGATTGGACCCAGAACTGACTAGCAAGCTTGTTTCCTTGGAACATCGAAGAATGTATTTTCCTGGAAAGGGTTCGATGGATGTAGCCTCTTCGGTCCTTTCAAAGTGGTGCATGTTAGGAATACACGTCGCGAGAGTACTTCACATCTGTATGAAATTCAGCTTGTCATTCTTCGTACAACCCTTTTCAAGCAGTCTTTAATATGGAGAACCTCATCGCTTTGGAACAATTTGTCCAGGACTGTGTTTCCCACCGAGTACAATTAAAAGCGATTCAAGACAAACCTGAACTGTTTTTTCCGTACACACGTCGCTCCCGTAGCGTGTGTGCTATGCCCATAAAAAAAAATAGAGTAGCGCACTCCCATAATGTTTGCTTTTCACGTTTCCCGAAAAATATTTCTTTAATTGCTGTCGGGTTATATCTTTATCATTTTGTCTGTTTGCCTGCTAGCGAACTTCTTGAACAAAATGAGATCATATAATGTTTTAATATGACCACTCTTGATCTGCATATCTAACACACGTAAAGATCAGTTATAAGGAACAACGTATTGCGTATTGCTCCAATGATTTTTATAGTTATTATTACTATACCACTCTTAATTAACTATTAATGTGTAAAGTAAACGATACATTTTTTAGTGTTCCATAGTTTAAAGGTAATCTATAACCTGTTTAAATGATATTAAATTGTTAAAATTGGTATATATAACAATTATCAGATATTAGATCTCGCGGCAGTACTACCTCGTTTTCTAAATATATATATATATATATATATATATATATATATATATATATATATATATATATATATATTCATAAGCGCGAGAGTATTCCTTATTTAAAAAATAACACAGTTTACTAACCAACTTTGTCATTAAACTAGTAAGTATTTTTCCAGCTTCTATAGTTTTCAGATCCTGTAGTCGTTACACACCCGCATATACAGTAAATACAGCAGTTTTTGAATTTAATTGAATATTTGTAGTATCTTGCGTCACTTGCTGCTAGATGCCGGATAGGTGTTACTGTACAGCAGTTTTATTAAATATGACTTTATAGTAAAATCGTTAGATTTCGAGATTTTTTTTTCTTTTAAATAACTGGCTAGGTTAGGTTGGTACATTTTTTTTAGAGTATGAAGGGTCAAAGTTAGTTAAATGTTTTTTTTCCCACAGGTTTAGCACAAATCTAACGGTTGTTCACTTAGCTCATATTTACATATTCTGGTGAATTATGAGCTGGCCTATCAGCCCTCGAAGGGAATACGGTCTTTGGGACACCCTATATATATATACGAGGCTAGTTTGAAAAGTCCGTGCAAAAATAAAAACTACTTATGTGTTTGGGGTAAACCTTTTTTATTTTTCGACATAGTCTCCTTCGTCCAACGATGTTCTAGTTTGTTGATCCCTTCCGAATAATAGGATTTGTCCAAGTCTGCAAAATATCCATTAGTGTCTGCAATCACCTCCTCGTTTGAATAAAATCTTTGTCCCGTCAGCCATTTCTTCAAATTGGGGGACAAATAGTAGTCCGAGGGAGCCAAGTCTGGAGAATAGGAGGAATGTGAAACGAGTTGGAATCCTATTTCCATTAATTTTGCGACCATAACTGCTGAGGTGTGTGCTGGTGCGTTGTCGTGATGGAAAAGGACTTTCTTGTGGGCCAATCGCGGGCGTTTTTCTTGCAGCTCGGTTTTCAAACGGTCCAATAACGATGAATAATATTTACCTGTAATAGTTTTACCCTTTTCCAGATAGTCGATGAGGATTATCCCTTGCGAATCCCAAAAGACAGTCGCCATAACCTTTCCGGCCGAAGGAACGGTCTTCGCCTTTTTTGGTGCATATTCCCCCTTGGTAACCCATTGTTTAGATTGTTGTTTGGTCTCAGGAGTATAGTAATGTATCCATGTTTCATCCACAGTGACGAAACGACGCTTAAAGTCCTCCGGATTCTTCTGGAACAGCTGCAAACCATTTTTGCTTCTTCACACGATTCCGTTTTTGGTCAAGCGTGAGCAATCGCGGCACCCATCTTGCGGATAGCTTTCTCATGTCCAAATGTTTATGCAAAATATTATGTACCCGTTCAGTCGAGATGCCCACAGCACTAGCAATCTCATGCACCTTAACTCTTCTGTCATCCATCACCATATTATGGATTTGATCAATGATTTCTGGAGTCGTAACCTCCACAGGCCGTCCAGAACGTTCAGCGTCACTTGTGCCCATATGGCCAGTCCGAAAATTTTGAAACCACTTATAAACTCTTCTAATCGAAGGTGCAGAGTCACCATAATGTTTATCAAGCTTCTCTTTAGTCTCCTGAGGCGTTTTGCCTTTCATAAAGTAATGTTTAATCACCACACGAAATTCTTTTTCGTCCATTTCTTGAAAATCACTCGACTTCCTTGATTGATACGAATACCAAACACAAAGAAATAGACCAATATGGCTGAAACTTGGTGTGCGTTCATTCAAGAGATGCTACTAACTAAACATGACCTCGATACGCGCCGGTGGTGCCATCTCTCGGACTTTGCACGGACTTTTCAAACCAGCCTCATATATATATATATATATATATATATATATATATATATATATATATATATGTATATATATATATATATATATATATATATATATGTATATATATATATATATATATATATATATATATATATATATACATATATATATATATATATATATATATATATATATATATATATATATATATATATATATATATATATATATATAAATATATAAATATTTTCATCATCTCGACAGTCTTTGTTGTTTAAAAAAGCATGCGATTTTACTATCCGACATTGTTATTAAAGTTACAACTATTTTTTCAACTTCTGTAGTAACTAACTAATTGTTAATTTAATGTTTGTCATTCGTTTAAGAATGTAACGTAAAATTAAAGCTCTTGTACGAAGGTTTCTTATTATTTTTTCCCAGTGCAAAAACAATTTTAATAAAATAAAACATTGTTACATTAGAATTATGGTATATCGTATTCGTATTTAAAATTAAATAATAGGGTTTATGGATATATTAATAATAAGTTTTTATCGAAAAATAAGAGGAATATTCTTTTTAGTGTTCCGTATGGAACACTTATAAGATCACTTCGGCGTCTATCCGTCTGTCACACTCGATTTTCTCCGAAACTATTTAACATAGAAAGTTGAAATTTGGCACTAATATAGGAATTATGGCCCCATCAGAGCCGTGGAGTTTTGAAAGTTAAATTGTGACTTAAGAGGTTAGTTTTGGGGGGTGAAATCGGAAGTGAAAAAAAAAATTGTTACCGGGTCATCAAGTAGGGTGCCAAATGAAAGTTTGTAAAAACACCAGTTCAAAAATATATATGATGTAATACTTGTGCATACTTTTCTTTGTATTATTTTTTTAAAAATGCCAAAAATCGCCGTTCCCTCCCCTTATCTCGAAAAGTACTGATCAGAAAGTTTTGAAAAAATTCTGGAATATCCTCCACAAAGTGTTGATTGAACGAAAATTATCACGAGTGCTTTACCTTCGATAATTTATCTGGTATATAAAAAAACAGAAATTTCAAAGCTATAAGTTTTCAACAAAGGACGGAATCAAACTTTGTTGAAAACTCATTTAGGGTAACAATCTTTTTATTTTAAAAGCAATCACCGTACGGAAGTCCGACTTGCACTTATTTCTTAAATATATTTTATGCTTTAAAAAAAAAACCGGTCAAGTGCAAGTTGGACTTGCGCAATTAGTGTTCCTAACGTTGATTGCTTTTTAAAATTAAAAATTTTGTTACGGAAGTATAAAATGATCAGTGACTTCACAAAACACATCCCAAATGAGTTTTCCACAAAGTTTTTTTCCGATCTTTACTGAAAACTGATGACCTTGAAATTTTTGTTATTTCCATATACCAGATAAATTATTAAAGGTTACTCGTGATAATTTGTGTTCAATTTACACCCTGTAGAGAATATTCTAGAATTTTTCAAAATTTTTTGAGCAGTACTTTTCGAGATAAGCGGGGCACAGCGATTTTTCTACTTTTTTAAATATAATACAAAGAGAAGTGTGCGCAAATATTACATTATATATTTTTGAACTCATCTTTTTAGAAGCTTTCATTTGACACCACACTCGACTACATGGTAATTTTTTTTTCACTTCCGATTTCACCCCCCAAAACTAACCTCTTATATCAAAAATAACTTTCAAAATTTCACAGCTCTGATGAGGTCATCAGTTCCTAAATTAGTGCCAAATTTCAACTTTCTACGTCAAATAGTTTCGGAGAAAATCAGGTGTGACAAACAGACAGACGGTCGGACGGACACGGAAGTGATCTTATAAGTGTTCCATACGGAACACTAAAAATAATTCCTTACTACACTTAAACCATTTTTAAAGTCCACTGAAAAATTGAGCATAACGAAAGTGAATAAATCAAAAAAAAATTATCAAATATTGACCCAAAATTCAACTGTACCGGTGCACAGTGGGCCAGGAATCTGAATTTTCGGTCAAAAGTTGTCTAATCGCCTCGTAATCAATAATTACCTGGCATCTTCGAGGCATGCTGTCGACAAGATTGTCTGCATACTCTGCAAATGTTTCGAATCTCGCGAGACAACTGCGTCAAAGTCCTCACCCGCCCCCCCCCCCCCCCCCAGAGTCTTTCCTTTGAGCTTTCTCTTTACCAGGGACTAAACGTGTTCCATAGGGTTGGCGTCCGGCGATTGTGAGGGCTACTCTAGTATCTTATCGTGGGTCTAAGCGAGTCGCTTCGCGACACTATTTTCGCCCAGCAAAGGTTTCTTCAACGTGCTTCAGAGTTTGACATCATGAGCACGAAGCTGTTGTCGAATGGTTTCATGGGGCACATTCAAACCCGATTTTCTTAATTCGCTTTGGCAAGTAGTCGACATTTTTAGTCTTGTTAAAACGATTGCCCATTTTTTCACAAACGATTTTTTAATATATTTAGCGACTGCGAAATGTGTCATTTTAGGCCCTTTCGGGAACAAAGAAAGACTGCCTCGAACCGACGCGCAAACAAGTGACGCATTTTGGATTTTACGTGATTTCGACGAAAGTTCGGAATCGATTGATACTTTTATTAAAACGCGTCGATTTTTTGTTTAATCGCTAGAATCGCATCTACCAACAATGAATTATCACCGATACCTAGTGTACAAGTATGAAATACGGATTTCAGACAACAGATGGTGCACCAATGCAGTTTGTGCTATAAAGATTTGACACTGCGCCATTATGTTGTGTCATTAACAAGCGTCAGACGCGCACGAGTGACAAATTGGAAAAGTGTGTGCATAGTGTTGTGTTGTTGTGTTCAATATGTCGAAATTTATACCGAACAAAGAGCATTCGCGGACAGCATTAATTTTTTGTTTTCATTTGAAGAAAACTGCTGTTGAATCATACCCATTACTTCGAGAAGCTTATGGCGAACATCGCAAGATACGTGTGAACGATGGTTTCGGCGTTTCAAAAGTGGTGACTTCGATGTTGCAGACAAGGAACGTGGAAAACCGCCAAAAAAATACGAAGATGTGGAATCGCAAGCATTGTTGGACGAAGATGATTCACAAACACAAAAACAACTCGCCGAGCAATTGGGCTACGAGAGATGGGAAAGTTCAGAAGACCGGTAGATGGGTTCCACATGAGTTGAACGACAGGCAAATGGAAAAGCGCAAAAACACGTGTGACATTTTGCTGGCTCGGTACAAAAGGAAGTCGTTTTTGCATCGTATAGTTACAGGGGGGGGGGGGTCTATTATGAGCTGTTAAAACCTGGAGAGACGGTTAATACTAAAGTCATTTTTCTTCATGACAATGCTCCATCACATACGGCAAAACCAGTTCGCGACACGTTGGAAGCACTCAGCTGGGAAGTTCTATCCCATGCGGCTTACTCACCAGACTTGGCTCCTTCCGATTACCACTTGTTTGCATCGATGGGTCACGCACTTGCTGAGCAGTGCTTTGGTTTGTACGAAGATGTGAAAAAATGGCTTTATGAATGGTTCGCAGCAAAAGGGGAAAATTTTTACTGGCGTGGTATTCACAAATTGCCCGAAAGATGGGAAAATGTATAGCAAGCGATGCAGCATACTTTGAATAAAGCACTTTTTTACCATTCTTCCGAATTTAACATGTTTTTTTTTAGAAAAAAAAATCCGCATTTCATACTTGTACACCTGGTATATTACATTTCGTGCGACAGTTATCACGATAAAAGATCGACAGACAAGGACACAGACCGATGGAAATTTGGAGTTTTTCCTGCTCTAGGGACTTTAAAACGTGAATAAATCTAAAAATCTAGTATTTTTTAACGAAGAGTTTCTTTAGTGAAGGAAATAAAAATGAACTCAATATATTAAAGAAAACTTGCTTGACGCTGAAATGTCATAAAAATTGCATTTTTAATCAAAGTGCCGTAAACATTTTAGATGATTTCCTAAGGTACTTTCTAAACGACAAATATGTAAAAATATCGATTAACATTGGTTCTTACTTTTGATACCAGTTTTATTTAGAACTGGTTTCAAAACAATAACAATTCTCTAAATTATCTATCTACATCATTGTTATATTATATACATCGAATTTGAATAAAAAAAATAATAAATTAAATCAATTAATTGTTATTAGTTAGTTTTGACACAATAATTGGCTAAAATTAGCATTGCAGTGCTTAGAAGAATATGCTTATTATCACAGAATATACACTATAGATTGCGTTACAGAATTATGGCTGAAAAAAAATTGTTTTCTTGGTTTAGGTCATTAAGTGAGTTAATATTAGAAAATTGTGCACGAATTTTGCGAAATTATAAGCTTCATTGTATTATTAGAATTAAGGGAGCTGTTATACAGACATTGATAAATCAAAGAGATACTATAAATTCATAGACGAATAAATTTGAAACTCAAATGGCTACTACATAAAGGTAAATAAAAGTCCCTAGAAGGCGTAATAACTTTAAAAATGCTTATTTTATTAGCTTATCTTGTGGCAAATTTTATATATTTTTATGCATTTGTTGTCGAGGTCACTACACTATGCAGGGAATTTTTTAAGTTGGATTCTTTTTAAGTTCTGTCCTAAAGGGAAGTATTGTATTTGTATCTATGTATGTATGTATGTATGTATGTATATATGTATATATGTATATATATATATATATATATATATATATATATATATATATATATATATATATATACGAGGCTGGTTTGAAAAGTCCGTGCAAAGTCCGAGAGATGGCACCACCGGCGCGTATCGAGGTCATGTTTAGTTAGTAGCATCGTTTCGTCACTGTGGATGAAACATGGATACATTACTATACTCCTGAGACCAAACAACAATCTAAACAATGGGTTACCAAGGGGGAATCTGCACCAAAAAAGGCGAAGACCGTTCCTTCGGCCGGAAAGGTTATGGCGACTGTCTTTTGGGATTCGCAAGGGATAATCCTCATCGACTATCTGGAAAAGGGTAAAACTATTACAGGTGAATATTATTCATCGTTATTGGACCGTTTGAAAACCGAGCTGCAAGAAAAACGCCCGCGATTGGCCCACAAGAAAGTCCTTTTCCATCACGATAACGCACCAGCACACACCTCAGCAGTTGTGGTCGCAAAATTAATGGAAATAGGATTCCAACTCGTTTCACATCCCCCCTATTCTCCAGACTTGGCTCCCTCGGACTACTATTTGTTCCCCAATTTGAAGAAATGGCTGGCGGGACAAAGATTTTATTCAAACGAGGAGGTGATTGCAGACACTAATGGATATTTTGCAGACTTGGACAAATCCTATTATTCGGAAGGGATTAACAAACTAGAACATCGTTGGACGAAGTGTATAAGCCTAAAAGGAGACTATGTCGAAAAATAAAAAAGGTTTACCCCAAACACATAAGTAGTTTTTATTTTTGCACGGACTTTTCAAACCAGCCTCGTATATATATATATATATATATATATATATATATATATATATATATATATATATATATATATATGTATATATATTGATCTCTAGTAATAGACAGTCAAATTCCGTATTTATTTTATAACTTTTATTCGCGAAGGAAGTGCTGAGTAAATCAGTTATTTTTAAAGAGTTTATGTTACTTATGGAGCTCCGCAATGAGGATTCTCACAAGTATACCAGCAATAAAAATATCGAATGCTATAATCATGAACGAGAAACAAGGGTTTTGCAGAAACAGGTCAACTATAGGAGCCATTTTTATCTTAGAACAGGAAAAGGCTATAGAAGACATCTATTTTATAGATCTCATTAAAGGATTTGACGGCATAAAATTGAAGGACGTGGTTAGTGTACTGGAAGAGAAAGATGTACCCAGAGAATACATCAAAATAATCAAAGACCTGAACACCCACAACACAACCAAAGTAAGAATAAATAAAAGCCTAAATCCAGAAATAAAAACACAAACGCATATCCGCCAAGGAGACAGTCTCTGCTCACTATTATTTAGTGTTATCATGGATAAGATAATAAACCCTGTGAAATCACGTGGCTTGGGATATAGACTAGGTAATCAACACATGAGTATCTTGCGTTACGAGGATGATGCAATCCTGATGGCTGACCTACAACGACTACTTCATATATTTAAGAACACAGCACAAAATTACAATATGAAAATTTCCACAAAAAAACTAAAGCAATAACAGTCTCCAAAGAACCTTACGATGTAAATTGGTAATGGATAACATCTCAATTGAACAAGTGATGGAGTTATCTTGGCACAATAAATCTTGCGGTGGAACCTTAAAAATGAAGCTAGACAACAAATCAGTCGGACAGCTACTATCTCGGAGCATTTAAAACAAGTGATTTGGAGAAACAAAGATCTAACTATCGACTGTAAATCCAGAATATACAAAACCTGCTTCAGATCGGTGATAACTTATGGAACTGAGGCTAGAGCAGACAACATCGTGACCAAAAAGGCAAAGGATAACAACAGAAATGAACACTCTCAGAACAATTGCAGGATATACAATGCGGGATAGCCAAAGTAACAAACACATAAGAAAGAAATGCAAAGTTGGGGACGTTGTGCGATGGGTGAGAGCCAGAAGATGTGGTTGGAATGAACATGTGACTCGAACGGCGGACACTAGGATGGCAAAATAAGCTCTCAACGGAAAACCAGAGGGTAGCAGACGACCCGGAAGACCTAAGAGATGGCGAGCCAGTTCGCAATCAACATCGCAAGAACAGTAACCAGATTTGACAGGAGATTCGCCTCACAAAAGTGGAAGAAGAAATTTATGGTAATCATTAAAATAAATACTTATATAACCGGAAATTTTTAACATTAAATATTATCGAGTTAATTCGCATTGTATCACTGTATTGTGTAGAATATTATGTCGACTGAATAAAGACTGCATAATTGATTGGATAGGAAAATGCAGAAAGGCGGAATGTATTTTGTATGATAAATATAATATTTCCTGAAATATTTGCACGAATAGCATTTCTTTCTTGTTATATTCCAGGTAAAGATCAAAATATTGAATTTATAACCTGTTAATGCCTCTAATAATCTGATATTTTTATATTGTAAAACGTTGTGATTTTGTCAGTAAATGTCATGTCAAAACTATCATCATATAAAGAAACCTCTGCAAAAACTGTGGCGGTGGTCAATATCACTTTTGCAATATATATAGATAGAAACAGAAAACAATACTAAACCATTCAGTGCTCGTATCTCGAAGAGCAAAGTTCCCTTAAGATGTTTCGTGTAATCGTAAGTGAAACGTCGAGAAGTTACTCGAAATACACTATTTCATTCTAAAAACCATGATTTCTCACTTAACATATTTATATTTGTTATATTTTTAGTAAGTGTTCTTCGTATTTGCTGAACCATCCCAAGACGCGTTTCGCCGTATCACGGCTCATCAGCTGGGCTAGGTTCAGCAAATACGGGAACACATTTTTAGTCCTTATCTAGGTACTAACGGAAAACTATGACAAATAGATGCTTATACTGCACTCTGTCGGTGACTTACAAAGTCTGTTCAAGCAGAGCGGCACAGCACGGCTCGTACTTATTGCAGAAACGCACCTTTCTCGAACTTACCGCTCGAAGGCATAGATGGCAGCATTGGTATTACAACTAAAGACGAATCTAAAAGACTCGCATTTTTAGAAGTCACCAAAAATGTTCTTCGTATTTGCTGAACCATCCCAAGATGCGGTTCGCCGTATCACAGCTCATCAGCTGGGCTAGGGCTATAAGCATCTATTTGTCATATATATATATATATATATATATATATATATATATATATATATATGTATATATGTATATATATATATATATATATATATATATATATATATATATATATATATATATGTATATATGTATATATATATATATATATATATATATATATATATATATATATATATATATATATATATATATATATATATATATATATATACTTTAAATTATTCTAAATGATGTTTTAACTATCGACATTTTAAATGCTGGAGACTGAGTATGTCATTTATAGAATTACTAGCCGGGCCTGCGGCTCAGCTCGCGTGGAGTTGATTCACTACTATCATCACTGCTTATTCCTTATGTTACCCAACGTAATAAAATATCTCCCATTATTTCCCCTTATCTCTCAATTTTTCTCCTTATCTCCCATTATCTCTACATAATTTCCATTATCTAGGCTTATCTCTGCTCATCTCCCATTATTTCTCATCTCCCATTATTTCTTCTTATCTCCCATTATCTCACCTTATCTCCCATTATCTAGGCTTATCTCGACTTATCTCGTAATAGTTCTCTTTATCTCCCATTATCTCGCCATAACTCCCATTATCTAGACTTATCTCTGTTTATCTCCCATTATTTCTCCTTATCTCCCATTATTTATACTTATCTCCCATTATCTCACCTTATCTCTCATTATCGAGGCTTATCTCGACTTATCTCCCATTATTTCTTCTTATCTCCCATTATCTCATCTTATCTCTCATTATCTAGGGTTATATTGAATTATATAGAATATATGTATAAATTTATAAGAACACGTAAATCGGATAAGGGGTTCTCAAATGATAAGCACACTAACGGACAGACAGACAGAGATAGGCAGAGAGACAGGCAGACAGACAGACAGAGAGATATTGCATTTTATATATATTCTAGATAGGAGATTATAGATAACCTGGCCAGAGAACAAATGTATGAATTAAAAAAAAAAACACGTAAATCGGATAAGTGGTTCTCGAGTGATAAGCGTACTAACGGCCAGATAGACAGAGAGACGTTGCATTTTATATATATTATATTCTTTGCTACATGATATTGTTCCATATTCAATGTTTTAGGCAAGAGAACGGGCTAGCAGCAAACTTTTCTCCGACTTGATTCACTATTATCGTCACTGCTTATTCCTTATGTCACCGAACGTAATAAAATATATCCTTTAACCTGGCCAGAGAACATATGTATGTTTAAAAAAAAAGCACGTAAATCGGATAAGTGGTCCTCGTGTGATAAACGCACTAATGGACAGACAGACAGACAGAGAGACATTCCATTTTATATATATTATAGATTATAGATATCTCTGCTACATAATATTGTTTCATATTTAATGATTTAGGCTGTGTATTGCAAGGGAACGCGCTAGCGGCAATCTTTTTTCCGACTTCATTCACTATTTTACGTCACTGCTCATTCCTTATGCTACCTATCGTAATAAAATATAGCCTATACCCTGGCCAGAGAACATATGTATGTTTTTTAAAAAAAAAGCACGTAAATCGGATAAGTGGTTCTCCAGGCGCACTAACGGACAGACAGACAGGCAGACAGAGAGACGTTGCATTTTATATATATTATAGAAGACCTAATTGCGAACCTGTCGGTTAAATGTATTGAAAAAGTTACTCTTACGTCCATGCAACGTCGGAAAGAAAACTGGTATCTTGAATGATCATCTGGTTTTGTAGTACAAATCGCTTGGGAAACTGTAACGGTGTTGTTCTTATATTTATTAATTTTAATAGTTGGTTACATATAAATAAATATAATATTATTTATTTCTCCTCTAGTAGCTAAATTATGCTGTGCTTTATGGTGGATTTTTTAATAATATTGTGAAACCCGGTGAACCAAGGAATCTACAAAATTTTGTTATTCTGACAACATTTTAAGTTGATTGGTTCATTACTCTTTGGTGCAATTAAAAATCTTGAGTGCACACTAGATGATTGATCGTGTTTTAGTGAAAATATGCTAAAGCTTGAGTCTAACCAATTAATACTTGAAAAAAGTATTGTTATGTCATTTAAAAATCATATGATAATACATATGTCATAATGGAAAAAGAAACAAAGTTGTTATTTAAGGGAATATAACATTCTTCTTCTTCTTCTTCTCGTTCCATGTATTCACATACGTCGGGGTCTCTGGACCATTTTCTCATATTGAGGTTGTTATTCTCTGCTAGTCGAAAAATGGACGCAGCGTCTAGAACTCCACACCAGTGTCTGATATTCCGGAGCCACGAGTGCTTTCTACCGGGTCCTCGTCGACCTTCCATTTTCCCTGAAGAATACGTTTTGGAATCGAGTAGCGGTCATCTCTTAATATATGTCCCAAATAAGACAGCTTTCTTTGTTTTACGATATTAAGTAGTTGCCTCTCCACCCCGGCCCTTTGAAGCACTTCTTCATTGGTTAGTTGTACTGGCCAAGAAATTCGTAGCAAACGTCGGTCGCAGTATTCATAGTTCAAAAGCTTTGATACGATTCAATGATCTCACTTTTAACGACCTTGTCTCTACACCATATAAGAGGACCGGCCAAATATAGCATTTTATTACTCGTAGGCGCAGGGTGAGAGGAAATTGTCTTTGAAGCAGCATATTCTTCAACTTTAGAAAGGTATCCTTTGCCATGCCAGCCGCAGTTTAACCTCCCCGTCTTAATCCCATCGTTCGTTATATGTATATCTATAATATATATAAAATGCGACACCTCTCTGTCTGTCTGTCTGTCCGTTAATGCGCTTGTCAGTGGAGAACCACTGATCCGATTTACGTGCTTTTTTTTTTTAAACATACATATGTTCTCTGGCCAGGTTATAGGCTATATTTTATTACGTTAGATAACATAAGGAACAAGCAGTGACGATAATAGTGAATCAAGTCGGAAAAGTTTGCCGCTAGCGCGTTCTCTTGCAATACACTGCCTAAACCATTAAATATGGAAGAATATTCGTAATATATATAAAATCCAACGTCTCTCTCTCTGTCTGTCTGTCCGTTAGCGCGCTTATCTCTCGAGAACTACTTATCCGATTTACGTGATTTTTTTTTAAATTCATACATTTGTTCTTTGGCCGGGTTATCTTCTATAATATGTATAAAATGCAACGTCTCTGTCTGTCTGTCCGTTAGTGCGCGCATCACTCAAGAACCACTTATCCGATTTACGTTTTTTTTTTTTTTATATATATATATATATATATATATATATATATATATATATATATATATATATATATATATATATATATATATATATATATATATATATATATATATATAACGTAACGTCTCTCAGTCTGTCTGTCCATTAGTGCGCTTAGCATTCAAGAACCACTTATCCGATAACGACAAAAATTTAGATATAATAAACAACTTAGGGAAAAGATATATGTTTGAAAAAGTAGACAAATTTAATTATCTCGGAGTAACAATAACAGAGAGTGGATAAGAAAGGACGGAGATACAAGAAAGGATAGCGAAAGGACAGAGATGTTTGGAGGCAATGAATCCAATATTGAAATCAAAGAATGTATCAAGAAAAGCAAAAGAAAGAATATATACGACAGTTGTCAGATCCACAGTGACATATGGATGCGAAACGTGTAGAGAAGAAGAACAAACTACGAATTAAAATGCCTATATACGAAACCCCTTATAAGCCAAATCATAAGAAGCCAGCGATTAAGATGGTTGGGACACGTGGCAAGGATGAAGGAAGAAAGACAGGCAAAGCAAGCCCTATAAGAGAAGTGGTTGGAAGAAGAGGCAAGGGTAGACCTCGATCTACATGGATTCAGGCAGTAAAGCAAGATCCGGAGTTGATGGGAATCCCGCATTGGAAAAAGCTAACAGGAGACAAAAAGGGGTGGAGAGAAGTATGCAACCAAGCCATGGGCCTCTAAGGCCCCTCAAGCTATATAATAATATAAACATAACGAATAAGCAGTGACGATAAAGGTGAATCAAGTCCACGCGAGCGGATATATATATATATATATATATATATATATATATATATATATATATATATATATATATATATATATGACGTTTTACGTCAACCGGGACAAAGCTCTGCCTAAAATTAGGCGTAGGCGAGGGGAAATAATGTACGGCTCAAATTATTCGCAATACAAAGCACTTTCCAATGTTGAGTGGCAAAACATGATCACACAAAATGGTGAGTCCAATATGGCGTCTACAAATAAGGTATGCACCGAAAGAAGTTATTAAAACTTTATAGTTTTAGTAAACAGCTATAAAATATCCGAAAAAGCATTCAGATTGCTATTTATAAATTTTACCTATCCACCTTCGTGCGTTTGCATCATTGTTAAGAAATTCAAATTTCGCATCCAACATGGCGGACCTCACAAAATTTGACATATTACGTGTTCTTGAGGCCTGTAAAGTGCGATTATAAACATATATTTTTAAAATATGTTTAATTTTTGAATGGTAAGACCTAATCTCCTAAAAAGGTTGATCCAATATGGCATCTGCAAATGAGGTAAGCGTTAACCCTTTTCAGGTTGGAGATTTTGAATAATTCTGTAATAAAATTGTTTGTAGTTTCAAGGTTGCCGATGATTACTGATCACGAATCTAAAGTCCTATTTTAAAAATTCAAGATGTCGGATACAATATGGCAGACCTTGATCCAAAAAAATTAAAAATTTTGAAATAAGAAAATACATCTGTCATAGTGTCTTCGTCTTCTACATGACATTTGCAATAAAAAAGGTCTCTAGTAATTTTTCACCAAAATGCATAGACCCCGAGAAAAACAATTCCTAAACTATCTGTAATTTCATATTTTGGATACTAAGGGTCCATGTTTATAAACATGTTTTCGAAAGAAGCTCTCTGTGTTTAACAGGGTTGAGACTGTCTTTAACTGTAATTTTAAAACCTGCATCAATTTTTTTTTCATAGATATAGGTAATATTCAGAATATTGGCATGGTTGAACTCTTAAAATATTCTTAAAGGTATAATTAATAAATCTAAGTAAAAAAATTGATTTTTTTGAAAATCTCAGGGTTGTGTAATCCCTTTAAATAGGTAACAAAAAAAAAAAGTTAAAAAAAAACTAAAAATAAATAGAAACAATTGAAAAAAAAGTAATGTGGGCTTTAAAATTGCATTTAAAGACAGTCTCAATCCTGTTAGACACAGAGAGCTTTTTTCGAAAACATGTTTATAAATATGGACCTTCAGTACTCAAAATATGAAATTACAGATCTATCTATACATTTTAGTGAAAAATTATTAGACTTATGTAGAATACGACTATGTTTTTTTGTCTCAAAATTTTAAATTTTTTGGATCGACCTCTGCCATATTGGATCCGACATCTTGAATTTTTAAAAATCTGACTTTAGATTCGTGATCAGTAACCATCGGCAACTTTTGAACTACAAATAATATCATATCAGAATTACTCAAAATCTCCAACCTGAAAAAGAGTTATCGCTGCTGCCGCCATACTGGATCAGCCTTTTTAGGAGATGAGGTCTTACCATTCGAAAGTTAAACATATTTTAAAAATATAAGTTTATAATCGAACTTTAGAGGCATCAAGAACACGTACTATATCAAGTTCTATGAGAATCAGAGATCTGATCGATTTTGAGGTCCGCCATGTTGGATCCGCTATTTCGAATTTCTCAACAGTGATGTAAACGCACGAAAGTGGATAGGCAAAATTTATAAATAGCAATCTGAATGCTTTTTCAAATATTTTATAGCTGCTTTTTACTTTTATTAACTGTTTTCGACGCATACCTTATTTGTAGCCGCCATATTGTACCCGCCATTTTGACTGATCATGTTTTGCCACTCAGCATTCGAAAGTGCTTTGTATTCCGAATAACATGAGCTATCAAACATTATTTTCCGTCGCCTACAATTTTGGGCAGAGCTTTGTTTCGGTTGACGTGAATCGTCCCATATATATATATATATATATATATATATATATATATATATATATATATATATATATATATATATATATATATATATATAATTAGTCAATTGTATTAAATCAAAAATAAATTGCGATTGTTGTTTTTAATTGAATATATAAAATACCTCGTTTTTATCAGCCCGTCTGCGTCTGCTGATGAGTGCTAAAATTCAGAAATCTCGGAATCTAATTACATTGAATGAATTTTCATAAAACCTTTTGGATTATATTGTTCATAAGATATATTAAAACGTTTACTGATTAAAATATGTTGCTTTATATTTAATAAAATAAATAAATAAATAAAATCAAAAATATATATAATCTAATACAACAATAAATAAATTAGTTCTATGCAGAAATTATGTTACGAATATATTTCTATAGGGATAACATTGAAAATTAGTAATAAAAAACATTGATTTGAATACAAAAAGATTACATAAAAATATTCATTTATTTGTTTTATAATGCAAAATTAAAAATTGCTAGAATTGAATTGGTTCTACTTCATTTATTTTTATAATAGGAGATTCATTTAAACAACTATCACCATGACACTGTGAACATGCTACAGCGCAATATAAACCATTTTTTCGATATCCGCAGGCAGATCCACTTCTCGTGTTAAAGTTATAAAACAGCCTTTTCAGTAAATTATGTGGAGCTGGGGTTTGATTCATAGTTATTGGCACAAACATGCTAGAAATATACTTCCCTCCCGAATTTTTAATAGAAATATCATTACTTAACCATATTTGTTTTTGGATGTTCAAATGCTGCATCAGGCACTAATGACGGCAATTGAACACACGCATTCTTGGCTGTGCCTTTCATAAAAGAATCGAATCTGAAATTATTTAAAACTCTGATTTTTTTAAGGGCATCTTATAAAGCAAGAATGCATGCTAGACTAGCATAAAAAATGTTATTATGATCTTCAGTCGCATTTTTAAATACTTCTGCGGCATCATGTAAAACGTTGCAATTTTCAAAATTTTTTCATTTTTAATAAAATACCTAAAATAAATAAATAAACAAAAGGATGTTTATTAAGATAAAATGTAATATATTGTATTGAAAAAATGCTAATAATTTTGCTTATTTGAGTTACTGTTCAGATTTATGGAATAATTTCAATTTTGTATGGCTTAACTTACATCAAACGAAAGACTATATTGTATATTATCCATATATATATATATATATATATATATATATATATATATATATATATATATATATATATATATATATATATATATATATATATATATATATATATATATATATATATATAAAATTTTATTTTTGAAATTAAATATGACAATAAAAGTATAATATACTTACGAAACGCGTTGTAACTTGCAGCAAAATAAATGGATTATGAAACGTTTTTCCACAGTTATAGTCAATAATTTGCGAGAACAACGCATAAAACACAATAAAATAATTATAAAATTACAAATTTTTTCACTGCCAAAAATGTAGAACAGTAACAGAACAAGTGTCTGGGTAAACAGATTTAAACGAAAAAGTTTGTACAACATCTGCCCTTATCACCTCCACTTTTGCTATCTACTCCTTGCTTCTACCACTCTTTTTAATATCTGGCATTTTTAAAAAATGTTTTCTGATGTAAATTTTTGTTAAATGATGATTCAAAATTTAAAAAAAAAACATATATTTTCTTAAAATGAAAAAATTGCAATTATTAAAAACAATAAAGAGGAATAAAAAAAATTGATCAGCTTTTTAGTAATTTGTCTAAAAAGCATAGTTTAAAAAGTCTTACACTAATTCATTTAAAGTAATTGGATTCCGAGGTTAAAATCCCTAAGACACTGCGCTTTTGGATTTTTCATGCTGACAAATAATTACTTATAAGGGCCCTGTAACTCGCAATACGTCATTGTCAGTTAGGTTGTGTTTTTGACCTATTTTATTGCATTATAGTTATGGTAAAATAAATAATTATTTAGTCAGTATAAACAGAACAATATCTGTGGGAGTACAACTCACACATTTATCGCTGTTTATTAAAATTAAACCGTTTAGGTTCATTTATATGTATTTAAACTATTTCAAATATCCTGTTAATAATAAGTATTTCAAAACTTATATATTCATTTACTTGTTTTACATATGCATGTACACTTAGGTAGATATGTTATTTTGTAAGACATGCTCCTCGAGATTGGATGCACTGTACGAAGTTATGTCTTTTATTTTATGTAACTGTGAATGGAATCGAATAGGAAGTGCTTACTTAAATTTTCGAATCGATGTCTTAACAAGTGTTTTGTCTATGCAGTTATTTCCTGGTGAATGATTTTGTACAATGCAGATAATTTTGCAAAATTTGACTGAACCAATTTTATGATTAATAGAACATGATCAAAAATTAAATAAAACATTTAAGTTTAAAAAAAAAATAATAATAAGTGGGGCGTGGTCGCTCCTTTGATCAAGATTTAATCGATACAAGATTAGTATATCCCTTTACGTACTTTGTTAAGTGTCATTTTTATTTACTTTTATTGTAAAATAGATAGTTTCTTGTTTCAGTCATTTGAAATTCCTAAATATGTATTGTTATTCTCCTTAACTAATTAGTTTCTTTTAAGTGCTCCGTACGGAAAACTTATGGGATCCCTTCGGTGTCTGTCTGTCTGTCACTGAAACTATTTGATATATAAAATTGAAATTCGGCATAACTATAGAAACTGATGGTTCAATCAGAGCCGTGTAGTTTTAAAAGTTAAATTTTGGCATAAGGGGTTAGTTACAGGGGGTGAAATCGGAAGTGAAAGAACATTTTTTTACAAAGTCATCGAGTGGGCTGTCAAATGAAAGTTTATGAAAATATGAGTTCACAAATATATATGATGTAATATTTGCATACACTTTTTTAAAATAATGGCGAAAAATCTTTGTCTCCTCACCCTATCTCTAAGAGTACTGATCAAAACATTTCGAAAAAATTCTGGAATATTCTCCATAAAGTGTAGATTAAGCAAGAATTTTCACGAGTGCATTATGTTTGATAATTTATCTAGTATAAAAGAAACTCTTTGACTTGACAATGTAGTGGCGGTTTTTTTCATGGAAAGTTGTGAATTTAACCGGGACTAAGAGCTACGAAATATCAATACGTATTCTATGTAATCAGTAATATACTCATATAATTCTCAGTACATTATTGCCTTAAGCATTTGGCCAGTCACAGATAAAATAAATTTCCATGATGACTGGTGACCAATGGATAGGTATCGAGACAAAATAATTTTATTTTATTTGTTTATAACTAAACAAATATTTAGGTAGTAACATATTTGTTTTAAACTTTTACTACAAATATATCTCGCCTTTTATATATTCTTGGTTATTCTTATATTGAAGATGGCTGTGTGACTAAATTTTATAGAATATTTCAGCAATTACGGTACGGGACACTAATTGTGCAAGTCCGACTTGCACTTGGCCGTTTTTTTTTTTAAATATGTGAAAACATTTATTGTTGTTCTTACATGTCAGAAGACAACGAGAAATGTCAAGTTAATAATATATTAAGATAATAATGCTAAATATAGAAATGGCGTTATGCTGAAAAAAGTCCATGCCAAAATGCTCCTAAATATTTCCTAAATAGTACTGAATTCTTGAGTTTTTATTATGAAAAATTAGAATTTCATGAAAATAAACAATTAATAAGGTCAAAAATAACAAACAGAAAATAGTTATTTTTTTATGAATAGACGGGTGTATATATGATTGTCTTAAAACAGTTTTATATATTGGTATTTTATATTTGAGAAGCCTTAGGGGAAAAAATAAAAATTAAACGGGCCTGTTGTTGAGATCCAAAAATTCATCAAAGACATGCAAACATCAACTTGGGAGTACAAGTCAGATATTAATAGTCGACTAAAAGGCTATTGCTATCCAGATGAAATTAGAAAAATAGTAATAGAAAAAGAAAAGCTAGAAGAAAGTGATTTCAAACCAGATCCCCTCAAGATATATATACTATATGACCTCTCATAAAGAAGTAAAATCAAAAAATTGCAGGAAGAATCTATTGCCGCATAGTTAGCAACCTAACTGATGACAATACAGGTAGTACGCATTATTCCCTAGGGAAAAGTACAAAAGATTTAAAAATATACATTATGCAGATACAAACTATTACAAAAGAATATGAAAACTGGGCTAAAAGCAGTGAACGAAAAGTGAATTATTTTGAGAGAGGTCAAGACCATTTACTACTGAATATATGAATTTAAACGTGACTCTACGAGTACTGCAGATGCTGCACATTCAGGTCTTTTTGAACAAATATAAGTTAAAATTCACTATATCGTGACGGAAGATCGGCGCATTAAGTTTCATTAGATTGCTGAGATGCTAGGCAGGGAGAGGTTGAGTGGGCTATAAACGAATACTATGCACAGTTTAAAACAATTTTTCTAAGAGAATAATTATTTTATTCCCTCAGAAAAAAAAATTGTTTTTAAAATTAGGATCTCGCGGGACCAAATGTATTGATTTCAATAGAAATTATGTTAAGAAATAAATTTTTATTTTGCAAAAAATGTTATTAACCTTTTTTCTTACAAGACTTTCCAGTCCACCTTCGTACTATTTTTCGCATAAAAATCTACTAAAAAAGAAACCATTTTTGGACGAATACACAAAAAAATATTTAGTATTAAAGTTGTATCAATAAGTATTAAGAACAGATTATGTTTTTTGCTTACGGCCGATCTTTTAATTAGTTTAATTACAGCTACAGGATATTTCTATAAGGGAGGTGCGATTGAGCCTCATCGTATTTTTTTTATTCTTATTTGTTACATTACATTCTGAACAGGCAATAGTTATACTTACTTTAATGTTTATTAATAGAATGCCTTCGGAAAAAAAAATATGTGCATTTATGTCACGTGCACATTCTTTATCAGGCATGGTATAATGTCATTATTATGCCTGTATATGCCTAAATTGTCATTATACATTAAAAGCAACTCTCATATTTATATTTACTTTAACAGACATAATTTTAATATAAAATATACGGGACCAAACAATTTGGGACAAATTGTATCATTTGTCTTATGGGAAAGGAGTCAAATATAAGATTAAAGCTTTTAGAGATATGTTACGACTCTATTACAATGGTGGAGTCAAGTTCAAAAGGCGGGGTATATGATACAAGAAGCGTTTCTTTGAGGGAAAAAAGTAAGAAAATTAAAGGCGGAAGCATTTAGAGAGGGAGGGCGTCAATCGACCAACAGGAATGCGTCAAACAACAATCGGGGAACGATAATTTTTATTATAAAAACACTCTTGCGCTGGAACTATAAAAGCTTAGACCCCTAAACTAAAAATCGATCACCAAGGAGGAGGAGGGAGGAGGTTTTTCACAACAAAAAACCTACCTACAGTGAAACTTACACCTAATTTAAAAAACGAGGACCGGGAGGGGGAGATTTTTCACAAAAAAAAAACACCTACAATGGAGCTCGAAAAAGTTACACTTAATTTAAAAATTAAAGATGGACACATGGAAACATTTTTCACAAAAGAGAACACGCTATAAAAATATTTCTATCCTTTGGGGGTGTAATTTCTACATTGAAAGGGGGGCTTATGTCCCGTTGCTCCCTTGGCTAAGCTACAGCGCGATAGGTGATTTCTTGAGTGATTTCATAGAAGAATGAACTGATATTGATTTTAAACTCAAGTAGTCTCTACTCAATGAGAAATAAAAATTCTTAGGAGACGTAAAAACGGCAGATTTTATTCGCATATATTATAATAAATCCCACATACTCTTAAAATATAAGGTTCTACCCTATGTCTGCGCCATCTCTATTATTGAGAGTTTATCTGCCACTTTACCTGACTTTTGGTTTGGTTGGTCTGAAAAAATTTTTTTTTTTCTAAAATGATACTGTACTAGCGTTGGGAAGGGATCATCTTAGTATTGTACCTACCAAGAATCAGCCCAGTTATCTGTGAGGTGCTCTGAAGTTTTTAGTCTTAAGCACGTTCCTAAGGAGCAATTACGCTCAACTTACAGAAAGATCCCTCCTACGTAGACTATCATGCGTACAATAAAAAATAGTTGAGGCGCAGTGCGCTCTCTCGCCACCGTCCCATATGCGCAGAAATACAAAAGTAATTCCACTGCGTCGTTTTTTCGGATCTGGCAACATTACATTCTTATTTTGATCGAGACACGAGTTGTTTATAAATATATAATAAAAGACTGTTTTAAGTCAATTTCCACTGGTTTATTTAAATAGCGATGACGCGTTTCGCTGTCGATGCAGCTTCTTCAGACCTACATTTTACACTGTCAAGTTAGGTTTGTTTAAATCTACCTGGTCGTTGAGTAAAATACCTGTAGCCCTTCATCGATTTATTTGCATTGTCTCTAAAAGGTTTAGTTTTAAACCTTTTTGTCGTGTGTAAAATTTTTAAATTCTTGTTAAATGTGTGATTTTCTGTTAAAAGATGATTAGCATATGTTGAATTAGACTTTCTATGGATGAAACTTTTTTCGTGTTCTGTAATTCTTTGTATAAATGTACGTCCAGTTTGTCCTATGTATGTTTTACGACATGACAGACATGTTAATTGATAAAGCCCTGATTTATTGTCTTTATTGATTTGTGGTTTGTAGTTTTTGAGATATTTCCCTATAGTATTGTTAGTCTTGTAAGCTATGTTGATATTTTTTTGATTTAAAAATTTTCCCAGTTTTTCTGTTGGTTTGCCGAAATAGGTTAAACATTTAAATGTGGTTTTTCTATCCTTAAAACGTGGGTATATTTCTGAGAATGCCTTGTTTTCTAAGTTTTTTTCCTAACGATGTTACTGATTAAAGTAACCGAATAACCGTTGTTAACGGCTACTTGTTTTATGTAGTTTAATTCTTCAGTAAAACTGTCCCTCTGATAAGGGGATATTAGTTAGTCTATGTATAAAACTATGATAAGCTGCGAGTTTATGATGGTTAGGGTGGTGAGAAATATTGTAAATTGTGGTATCTGTATGATAAGGTTTGTGATATATTGCAAATTCATGTTTTTTCATGGTTTTAGTGATTGTTAAGTCTAGGAAGTTGATTTTCCCTTCGACTTCTTCTTCCATTGTAAAACTGATATTTCTATGTAAAGAATTAATGTATTGTAAAAAAAATTGTCTGTCCGTACCTGTAAAGTATACAATTATATCGCCTACGTATCTATACCAGTATAGACAATTATTACTATTGTTATTATGGTTGTTTAAATATCATTGTTTCAATAGTGTCCATGAAAATTTCGGCAAGTAATGGACTCCCTATAATTAACCCTTCCTTACTATTGTAGAATGTATTGTTAAATAAAAAATAATTTTGTCTTAGGCAAGTTCTTAATATATTAATTATGTCCATTTTTATAACTTCATTTACTTTGTTTTTTGTTAATAGGTTCTCTATTAAAATTATTGCTTCGTTTGGGGGAACACTTGGAAATAAGTTTTTGACATCAGCTTTATTCACGAGTTCGTATGAGTTTTTAATACCATATTTAGGTTCAAATTTGGTATGATATTTGATTAAATCAATTAAAAAGGATGACGTCTTATATGCTGGAGCAGACATGTAGGAAACAACTGGTCTGATTGGGTGGTCAAGTTTGTGTAGCTTTATGAGTGAACAAAGTTGTGGGATTTGAGGATTCATATTTATCAATTTAAATTTATCTTTATCGTGAATGATACTTTTAGTCTGTTCAATTTTTGTTTTATTTCTTTTTGAAAAATATTTGTTGGATCTTTATTTAAAATTTCGTACTTTCCTGTTTTGAAAAAATCTAACGTTTTATTAATATAGTCGATTTTGTCTATTGGTATTACTATGTTACCTTATCTGCTTTGGTAAAGATTACATCATTTTGTTTTGCTTTTCTCTGAATGGTTTTTATTGTCCTTAAGTCTTGGTTGATGTTGTTATTATTAGATATGAATTCTTTTTTAATAATTTCGGCTGTTTGAAATTTTGATAATATGTTGTTAGGACTATCTTTCAAGGCTATCTCAGTATCAATACCTAATGTCTCCGATTCTTTGATACTGAAGTTAGTTTGAATATTGTGTTTGAAACCTTTTGTTAGAAATTTTTTCCCTGTCCGCAAGTATCTCTGATGCAAAAAAAACAGGAAATTCAAACAACAATCAATGAAATAGTTCATTCTAAAATTCCTGATGAGAATTTGCTAGAAATCGGAAATGCTCCGGCTGCAGAAGTCTTTTAAATACGGAAAAATTGAGTGATTTCAAAAAGGAAGGGCTTCATTCAAAGTTCAAAGTAAAATGTGACAAAAGTACTAAATGTAATTTAGTAAATACTGGAGTGATAAGAAATCAAATCTCTATTAATCAATATGCTACTTACTTGTTTGAATACTAATAAATATTTGATTTGTTATAAATATTGACTTTTTATTTACCATAACCCATATTTTTCCTATATCTGTGAGCTACACGCATTTATTAAAATCAGCTGTGCGTTGACCGTATTTCACACTTCCCGCGCAGTTCGACGCTGCCAAGTCGTGAACTTTTATTTATCAAGTTAAACGATCAAAAGTAGCTCACTTTCAACATTTTTAAAAAAAAAAACGAATACCACTTGCAATTAATTTTCTTTACAGAAAAATATTTGTTATATTTTTAATTAACGATTCTAAGTTTTTCAAAACGATCGTTAGAAAATTACCATTGCTACGAGGCTGGTTTGAAAAGTCCGTGCAAAAATAAAAACTACTTATGTGTTTGGGGTAAACCTTTTTTTATTTTTCGACATAGTCTCCTTTTAGGCTTATACACGTCGTCCAACGCGGTTCTAGTTTGTTGATCCCTTCCGAATAATAGGATTTGTCCAAGTCTGCAAAATATCCATTAATGTCTGCAATCACCTCCTCGTTTGAATAAAATCTTTGTCCCGCCAGCCATTTCTTCAAATTGGGGAACAAATAGTAGTCCGAGGGAGCCAAGTCTGGAGAATAGGGGGGATGTGAAACGAGTTGGAATCCTATTTCCATTAATTTTGCGACCACAACTGCTGAGGTGTGTGCTGGTGCGTTGTCGTGATGGAAAAGGACTTTCTTGTGGGCCAATCGCGGGCGTTTTTCTTGCAGCTCGGTTTTCAAACGGTCCAATAACGATGAATAATATTCACCTGTAATAGTTTTACCCTTTTCCAGATAGTCGATGAGGATTATCCCTTGCGAATCCCAAAAGACAGTCGCCATAACCTTTCCGACCGAAGGAACGGTCTTCGCCTTTTTTGGTGCAGATTCCCCCTTGGTAACCCATTGTTTAGATTGTTGTTTGGTCTCAGGAGTATAGTAATGTATCCATGTTTCATCCACGGTGACGAAACGACGCTTAAAGTCCTCCGGATTCTTCTGGAACAGCTGCAAACCATCCTTGCAACACTTCACACGATTCCGTTTTTGGTCAAGCGTGAGCAATCGCGGCACCCATCTTGCGGATAGCTTTCTCATGTCCAAATGTTTATGCAAAATATTATGTACCCATTCAGTCGAGATGCCCACAGCACTAGCAATCTCACGCACCTTAACTCTTCTGTCATCCATCACCATATCATGGATTTGATCAATGATTTCTGGAGTCGTAACCTCCACAGGTCGCCCAGAACGTTCAGCGTCACTTGTGCCCATATGGCCAGTCCGAAAATTTTGAAACCACTTATAAACTGTTCTAATCGAAGGTGCAGAGTCACCATAATGTTTATCAAGCTTCTCTTTAGTCTCCTGAGGCGTTTTGCCTTTCATAAAGTAATGTTTAATCACCACACGAAATTTTTTTTTTTTCGTCCATTTCTTGAAAAGCCTCGTAGATAATAAAACATCCGTCGGGGTAGTGTTCGTATGTTAAAAATGCACATTTGAACAGCTAATATTTACAAATTTAGTACCGTAAGGAGGATTGAAATTTTTTCTACGTATAAAGGACATCAATAAATATGTACATTCAAATTTTCTAGATAAACATAAAAAAAATTATTTTCTTGGCAAAGTTCTTAATCATAATTAAAATTAAACAGTTAGTTTGTAATACTAATATATTTTTCATTGTTGAACATATCCAATTGTTATTACTGTACAAATAATATATGGAATCTTAATGTGAATTTTGAATTCACAATGAAGGAGGCACACAATCAACGAATTAGAAACAAACTTCTCGCTTGTCCCAACAATTCCAGGTCCTTTTGGGCAGTCGCTAAGGCAGTTAGTCAAAATTTTACCAAATCCACCATACCACCACTCACACGGCCAGATAATTCCATTGCAACCACACCTGTTGAGAGAGCGAACTTGTTGGCTGAACTCTTTGCTTCACATTCTACTGTCGATTTCCAAGGAAAAACACCACCTACTATTCCCATATTGCAGTCAAGGATGCCCGATGTTGTCTTCAGATAGCGCATCATAAAGCGTATTTTAATGAAGCTAGACACCAAGAAGGCTTCTGGCGCTGACGGAATACCTGCCATAGTTCTCAAAAACTGTGCAAGGGAACTAACACCAGTTTTCTGTAGACTTTTTAACCTATCCTACAGAAAGGGAATATTTCCGTCCTGCTGGAAATGTGCCGCCGGTGTGCCCCAGGACTCCATACTGTCTCCTACTCTCTTTCTCATTTACATTAACGATCTGCTGGAAAAGAACGGGAATCCAATCTATAGCTTTGCAGATGACAGTACGCTTGTCTCTTCATTCACCTTGAACGCTCGGACATCGGCTGCTCAGGCGAATATCCGCAGACAGCAGGAGGTCGTTCAACTTAACAAAGACCTGGAAGAAATTCTATCTTGGGTGACAGTAACCAAGTGGAATTTAACGCTACAAAAATCCAAGCGGCAGTTTTTTCTAAAAAAGTTAACGTTGCTGAACCCGACATAGTTATGTCGGGGCACTCCATTCCCCTAGCATCGTCGCTCAATTTGTTGGGCCTTAGTTTGGGAGCAAATATGTCTTGGCATGAGCATGTTGCAGGCATAGCAAGGAGAGCTTCTCAAAAGTTGGGAATATTATTTAGAACCAGAAAGCTTTACACCCCACAACAACTGTTAATTCTTTACAAAGCCCAAATTTGACCAACTATGGAATACTGCTCCCACGTTTGGGGCTCCGCTCCCAAACATACACTGCATTTGTTGGATTCTGTTCAGAGAAGAGCGGTCCGTCTGATTGGGGACCCGGAATTGACCGGCGGCCTTGATTCGCTGGAACATCGAAGAACGGTTGGCGACTTGAGTCTGTTCTACAAGTATTTTCATAGAAAGTGTTCGAAGAATGTAGCCCGCTTAATTCCTCCCAAAGCGGTGCATGTTAGAAATACACGTTGCGCTGGTGCTTCGCATCCGTATGACGTTCAGCTTGTTACTCCGCGTACAACGCTTTTCAAGCAATCTTTTATATGGAGAACGACATCCCTTTGGAATAATTTGCCCAGCGCTGTGTTTCCCACCGAGTACAATTTTACAGCGATTCAAGAACAACGTGAATCGCTTTTTCCGCACTCGTGCCGCTCCTGGAGCGCTTTAGGGACTTCCCTGCAGCACGTGTGCTAGACCAATAAAAAAAAAAAAAGAAATAATATACAACAACAATATGTACGCTAAACGTTATATTTAAAATAACGACTAATTTTAAAAATCAGATATAGACTTAGTACTATGCCATATTCGACATTGTAGGAAAAAATGACTACTAAAATTTACCAAATTATTTTTGAAAATCTCGCATGTAAATTGCGACTATTTAGGATAAGTAAGTTTAAATGACGGTAATTTGTAATAATTTCGGACTATCCCTCCCCAAATATTCCTTTCCTTAAAAGCTGCGCCGGACAGTTAAAAAAACTCTACTGTGTTGTCAAACAAGATTACAAAAAACTTTATGGGCGTCATAAAGCAGGCAATACAGATATTAGAACCCAAATTGCGAGTTGGTTTTATCTGATTACTTTACATTTGGGTACAGTTAAGACACCAAAATCAGTAGGGTCATTTTATAAATATTCTAGAAAAAAAAAGAAACTTTTAAAACTTTCTCAACATGCACTCTGCACAAATGTTTTGAGAAAATTTTTTGCCATCATTGTATTCTTTGATGTGCTAACAACGGCGTAATTGCCTTAGTAAGTTGTCCAATCGCCTCCTGCATTACCAATCGCCTAGCATCTTCGAGGTATGCTGTCCACGAGGTTTTCTGCATACTCGCGCTGCAGTGATCTCCAAATTTTTTCGAATCTCACGAGACATCCGAGTAAAAGTTCTCAGAGTCTTTCCTTTACAAGGAAGGAAACGTTTTCAATAGGATTGATGTCCGGCGATTGTGAGGGCCACTCTAGTATCTTATCGTGAGCCCAAGCGAGCTGCGCCCAGCAAAGGTTTCTACAACGTGCTTCGGAATTTGACATCATGGGACACATTCAAACCCGAATTTCTTAATTTTGCCGCTGCTTGACGCAACGTCAATTTCGAGTCCCGTAAAAAACAAAGACATGATTCGTTTTTCGACTTTCGGAGTGACTTTGCCTACCAAGCCAAGTTTTGGCAAGTCGTCGACATTTTTCGTCTCATTAAAACGATTTACCCATTTCTTCACAAATGACACCAACTTTTTAATATATTTAGCGGCCGCGGAATGTGTCATTTTAGGAATGAGAACAGAGAAAGACTGCCTCGAACCGACGCTCAAACATGTGACTCATTTTGAATTTTACGGGATTTCGACAAAAGTTCGGAATCGACTGATACTTTTACTAAAATGCGTTGTAGACAAAAGTTCCCTCTGTCGATTTTTTGTTGAATCGCTAGAATCGTATCTACCAAAAATGAATTATCGCGGACACGTTCTTATTTGACAGACTGTAGGTTGAAATATAATAATAATATGACTTTGAAAGAGTTGTTTTAATTTGAAGGAAATATCATCCAAAAAAATATCGCCCATTTAATACGCCTAAAAAATGTAACCGCTGATACGTCGTTTAAAATATTCATTATTGACTTTTTTCTACTACCAAATATTTTGCATATTTACGTAATTGTTATCTTCCATATTACCTTGAGAAAATTTTAATAATTTGTCTCATATGTGCTTGGATTTACTTTAAAGAATTAATTTGAAACGTCAAATTTTCTAGCTATCTAACGTTCTTATATCTTATCAAATCCTTTTTATTATTTATCTGCCGTTTTACAAAAAAATTATCATGTGTTGATGTAATGTTCTTACTTAATTATGAAACTAAAAAGATCCTGAGTCAATAGCTTTAAGTAACTGAAGTTACAACATTTCACTTTTAATTCATAAGTTGGCAATACTTTACTACTGCGCATTATTTTTTTTTTAAATAGCATAACCACACAAAACTGACCGGTTTTCCTTGCTAACCGGCAGCTGCTACATGTTTTCGTTTTGCGGTGACTTTGCCAATTAGAGTCTATTTGAATTCATTGATCATTTTATTATTTTTTTTTCTTGATTTCTCGACTTGCGGGTCTTTGAAATGCGTTTTAAACAGGCGCAGAAATAACTTAAAGAAATCAACATAAATAAATAAATAAATAAATACCGTCTTTATTAAGATGTGAATACATGTGATACTACACACACATCGTGTAGTAGAAGAATCGAGATTTAACCATTGGCTACTCTTACATCTAACCTCCTCAACACACGACGCGCTTACAAACAAAAATCAAACAACAATTATAGACTAACATAGTAAAACTTAATTAATAATTGAGAAGAGACATTAAAATGCAAATAAACTATATAATCGACGAACTTGGCCAATAGTATACGTTTTCAGATCTGGATCCATGGTATTGTATATATTTACTGCATTATATGTAAAACTGCGCTGAAACAAGGCAGTGCGATGCTGAGGCATAGTCAAGCGATCAGGCCGTCTAATATACCTATCAGGCACCAAATTTCGGGATACTGGCTTCTACCTTAAATAAATCGGGACTGACATTCCTAAGAATTAAAAATATTACGAAGTGCAGTTGCACAGTGTTAGCAAAATTTAACCATTTTAACTCATTTATTTTTAAAGATACATGATCATATTTTCTCAAATGGAATATAAACCTACAGCAAACATTCTGTACATACTGCAATCGTCTCCTTGAAAGCGCGTCCAAGCATGGATAGTACACAATACTACAATAATGCAATGAAGACAAGAGCAGAGACTCACCCAATTTGTTTCTCATCTTAAAATTAAGGATAAAACGATTTGCATATAAAATCTGCATTTTTGCATAACTTTTTTGTAAGAGCGGCCTAACATGTTTCCTAAATCTGAAATGTGTATCAATGCAAAGACCCAAATTCTTGGCACAGTCAGAAAACAGCAAATTTTGATCAGCCAGCCTCAGTTTCAAAGCCATGCTCAAGGTTGGTCACCGATTTTCCTTGTAAAACAATAAAACTTGCGTCTTATCAGGTTTCAGCCTCAAATTATGTTCATGCGAGTAAACTGACAAGGCCATGAGATCCTGATTAAATTTTCAGCTGCAGACTCAGGATCCGATGGTTCAAAGAAATGAAGCAACAGTGTGTCATCAGCATACGACTGAACCGATGAATATGCAGCAGTTTGGAACATATCAAATGTATATATGAGAAACAGAAGAGTACATACAGGATGTTTATTAAATTGGGGATTTTTTTAACAGGTTATAGTACTCACTAAAAATACTTTGTCAGGCCCCAGAAAAAATAATATAAACATTTCGTCATTGTACCCAGTTGACTTTTGGTCATATCTATTGAATTAATAGACTTTTTATTGAAAAAAAAATGTAAACAAAAGTACATAATTTGTCAGAAATAAATTAAAAATTTAAAAAAGAACTTGACTAGGTTTGTTTTCTTTCTTATTAGTTTGAGTATAAGCGATATCTTTTGAAGTAACTTATTCTAATGAGGTTATATATCTCTACACAGCAACTATCAGTATTACAACTTACACTTCACTTTTGCACTCGACACGCGTTTCCCTAGCGATGTTAGCATCATCAGGAGCAATGAATGACAATCAGGTCAGTGATTCCAAAGCCAATGTTGAGTTTGTCGTATTGACTATTATTTACGTCAGTTAACTACGAGATGCATTGTAAATTAAATCCTCTAAGCCATGAGTACCAACTATATCTTTACTCGGGGGAACTACACGAAAGTAGGTAATCTTCTATTTCTTTCCCAGCTTTTTTCTACAATTTAGGTTTAAACGGTGGTACTATTTCCCCAGGCATATATGATTTGGTTAATTTCAAAGTGTCGTCGGCTGTTGCTTCACGAATTCCTTCGTATTAGCTTGCCGCATCATTTGTCCTATCCTCTACCTAAGGAACTAACATCGTCTCATCACAACGTTGCCACTAATGATGTTTTGGACTTTTCCCTTTTCTTGTATTCAAGCAGTTGGTTTATAATATCCTAACAACATGCCTAGTATTTTTTTTTCCAATTTTTTTAAATCGATTTTGTACGGTTTTAGTGTAGGTTCAGGATTATGCGTCGCAAGGTATCATCGATTTTTAGTGGTCATCGGTACGGTTGATAAAAAACTAGTATATTTAGTGTTATTTATCAACCAATTGGTTGGCAACATACTAACTGAAAAGTTTTTAATTTTAATGAAACAGGTGGCTGAATATTATGAGTTATATGAATATTTTTTTGATAATAAAAACTTCAGAATTTATGAGTAGCATTAGTTTTAGTAGAAGTTGTAGAGTAACTTTTACTAATACATTCATCTAAAAGTATGCTACTCATTACATCAATAACCAGCCAAGTATAAGTCGGATTTGCGCAATTAGTTTCCGTACTTTGATTACTTCTGAAATAGAAATTATTGAAACGGGGGTGTTAAAAGGATCAATGACTTTACAAAACACTCCCCAAATGAGTTTTCAGCAAAGTTTTTTTCGATCTTTACTGAAAACTGATGACCTTTTAATTTTTGTTTTTAATATACCAGATAAATTATTAAAGGTAATTTTAAAAATGCGAGTAAAAGAAAAGTGTGCAGAAGTATTATATTATATATATTTTTGAACTCGTGTTTTTACAAGCTTTCATTTGATACCCCACTCGATGACCTGGTAAAAAAGTTTTTTTTCACTTTAGATTTCACCCCCCAAACCTATTCTCAACTCAAAATTTAACTTTCAAAATTACACGGCTCTGATGAGGCCATCAGTTCTTATATTAGTGCCAAATTTCAACTTTCTATGTCAAATACTCTCGGAAAAAACCCGATGTGACAGACGGACGGACCGACAGACAGACACCTAAGTGATCTTATAAGTGTTCCGTACGGAACACTAAAAAAGTGATACTGACAGCAGGTAAATGAAATATTTGCATGCGATTATACAGAGTCATCTGTTTTATCAATATATATAATTCGACATTAGTTATGCGCCTTAGTCACACCATATCACAAATAGACTCTAGAACCTTTACTTCATATTTGACAATACTTTCACGTGTTACTCTGCTTTCGATTTTGAAAATAGGTCATCAAATTAGTGTGTGATGTAGCGTGTTCTTAAATCGGATAAATGGATAGTACCTATGGACGGTTATGGCGTCTGAGAAATAAAATATAGTGAAAGCTTAGTAACTAAATCTAGATACATCGTATTTGAATCTAGTGGTAATAAAAAATATTATAGGCAATTTATTAAAATAAAAACTCTCCGATATATGCAACTGAAAATCTACAGTCTCTTCTATTCATTTGATGTAGGAAAAATATTACAACGAAGACATTCATAAGGTAGTAGTTTTTTCCAATGATTTTAAGATATTTTCTTTGTATTAGGAGTATTGATAATTCATTAGCTTAGACAACTTTCAATTGTCAAAAACAAATGGAGTTGCTGTAGATCGTATTTTGACATTTAGTAAATACGTATATAAAGTTTCGTGATCCAAACTTTATTGTGATATTTATAGCTTGCTTTCCCCAACAATTCCAGGTCCTTTTGGTCAGTTGCTAAGGCAGTTAGCCAAAATTTCACCAAATCCCCTATACCACCACTCACACTGCCAGATAATTCTATTGCAACAACACCTATTGAAAAAGCAAACTTGTTGGGATGGAACGTATACTAGAGACGGCAAATTTTTATACGAACATGTTATTTACATTATTCATTCTGATTTGGGTATGAGAAAATTATCAGATAAGTGAATTCCTAAATATCTGAACGTTGACCAAAAACGACTAAGAGTCATCACAACTAAATTAATTTATGACCGGTTTGAAGAGAATTCTTTTTACTTTTTGTATCGAATGATAATTGTATATGAAACATCATTAGGATGCATAGGAAACAGTCGCAGGAGTGGAAACATGCTGATTCGCCTCGTTCCAAAAAGTTTCACTTACAGAAATCAGCAGAAAAAGTTCTTGAATATATTTTCTGGAACAAGGATGGGATACTTCTTACAAATTATTTGGACAACGGCAAACACACTAATTGACTGGAGAATATTGTTCTTCAATTAAACTTAGCCAAAAAATTGTGGAAAACCAACGAGGAAAAAGGTCTAAAGGGGTGATATTCTTGCCAGACAATGCGCCTGTTCATAAATCGCAAAACCGATTAATCATATCCAACAATCTCCCGATTTGACTTCCTTGGACTATTTACCGATTCCCGAAATTGAACAAAACATTTGCAAGGACACAAATTTCATTCAAATGAAGAAGTAATAACTGTTGTCGAAGACTGGTTTGTAAACCAAGGCAAAGATTTTTCTTTGAAAGTTCTAAAGTTATTTTATAACCGTTGTACTAAACGGTAACGGCTATAGCGTAGTGGGTAAAGTGTATGCCTTTTACGCCGGAAATCCGAGCTCCAATTAAAAAAAAAAACTTTACAACGTGACGGCTGTCTCATTCGGGAAGGAAATCTTAACCGTAGTATCATGCCTAGTAAAGTTGTCTCACTCTAGCCGTTCGGAACCGGCATTAAAGTGTAGGTCCCCTTTGTCTGTGGAACACTTAACAAGGCACCAACCACAGGTAAAGGTGAGAGTGAGTGAGAGTTACCTACGTCCGTATCGAATATGGCAATGGCAAAAAATAAAATGGAACACTGGGAAAAATTCTCTAAAGAAATGGAACATGATTTTATGGTATGCAAAGGGAGATTTGGAGAATGATACGTGGATAGCGAAAGGAAATGAAAGAATTAATAGAAGTAAGGTACATCGAAAAAGATACATGGATAAATTATATAAAGCAATTGTATAATACAACAGAAAATTTGGCACCCGAAACAGTAATCAACGAAACATTAGAAATAGATGATAAACAGGTGGAAGAAGCTTTCAAAAAATTAAGAAACCGAAAATCAGCTGGTAAGGACGAAATACAAAATGAACTATTAAAGTACAGAGGAGTGAAACTGACTAAAAAATTGACAAAGCTCATAAACGAAATAATACAGGGATCGCGAATACCAGAAGAATAGAGAACAAGCATAATGATACTACTTAAAAAGGACAAAAAACCGATCCGAATAATTATCGAGGAATTAACCTCTTGTGCACAACTTTAAAACTGACGACAAAAATTGTTACCAATAAAATAACTCCATTTATATAGCTTTCCTAAGAACAACGAGGATTCAGGAGCCGGAGATCCTGTAACCACGCAGTATTTGTAATCAGACAAATTACTGAAAAATCAATTGAGTGTAACAGACCAGCGTTTGATAGAATACAGCTGCAATACGTAGTGCACACATTTTATGACAAGAATATTCCATTGGATATAATAAACTAAACTAAATTCGGAGTTAACTGAATCCGTAGAGGTAATAACTGATATTAAACAAGGAGATTCAATAAGGGGGATACAGTTTAACATTATATTAGATGAAATAATTAAACAGGTAAAAAAAAGGCTGTAAAATGGGCAATAGAGAGATACAAATACTGTGTTAGGCCGACGATACTGTCCTAGTCGCTGAGAATGAAGATGATTTGTAGAGACTATTACATCAGTTTAATACAGCAGCAAAGAAATTTATTATGAAAATATCGGCTGAAAAGACCAAATCAGTAGTTATCTCCAAAGAGCCAATTGGGTGCAAGCTGGAAATCGATAATCAGATAATGGAGCAGGTGATGACAATTAAATATTTAGGAATCAAATTATTATATAACAAACAACATAGAAGAAGAAATAAAACAACAACATAGTAAAACCCAATAAAATAGCAGGATGCTTGAATGACACTATTTGGAAAAATAAATACTTGAGAACAGAAGTAAAATTTCGTATATATAAATCTGTAGTTCGACCAGTTATGACCTACACTGCAGAGATAAGACCAGAAACACATAAAACTCAGAGATACTTACAAACAAGTGAAATGAAAAACATTAAGAAGAATTGCAGGAAGAACACTTTGGGATAGAGAAACAAATGAAAACATAAAGCACATACGTGAAGTAGAGGACATTAACACGTGGCTAAGAAACAGAAAACAAGAATGGAACCAATACATAAAGAGAATTTCCGAACGACGATTAGTGAAAATTGCTCGAGATAAATCACTGGTGAGCCGAAGGAGTTTACCAGGTGTACAAGTATGACATGCGGATTTCAGACAAGATGGTGCACCAATGCAGTTTGTGCTATAAAGATTTGACACTGCGCCATTTTATTGTGACATCAACAAGTGTCAGACGAGCACGAGTGATAAATTGAAAAAGTGTGTGCATAGTGTTGTGTTGTTGTGTTCAATAGGGTGACCGCAAAAAATCAATGTCGGAATTTTGTTTGTCTGGACCCCACAAAACGATTTCCCTTTCCAGATATTGAGATAGCCGAAATTTGAGCTCGATTAAACGACGTTAACCCTTGCCGCTCGTCGCTCAAAGTTTGAAATAATCCTGATTTTTGGCCAAAAAGCTGACATATGGAGCCATAACTCCAGAACGGTAAATAATAGAAACACGCTTAATATCTCAAAAGAAAGCTAATGTTGTTCTTCAAAATTTATATTCTATACATAATTGTTGCTATTTTAAGTCAAACCGAGTTACAACAGCCTTTAGCCCCAAAAAAACGTGACCTGGTACCAGTAGGAGCCAGTTTGGGAGTATTCTAAGAATTTTACGGGTTTTTACATAATGTGTCTCGGAATTAACATTTTTTTGTTAAAAAAGTATTTTGGAACTCAATTTTCAAACATAAAGAGCCTTTTGTTCAAATTTAATCTTTTATTATATGGGGATTACCTGACTAGTTTACCAAAGAAAGACCCGTTTGACAGGTAAAAAGGAGGGTGAATCTAATTTCTATTTTAGGGATGGTGATTTTACTTCAGCGTACAACCGACCTTTTATTTATTCAGTTTAGTTTCTAAAGTGCCTTTGAGCTGGTTAGATCGAACAATTATCTAGTGAAGATATTTTAACGTTTTTTTTTTTAATTTTCCAAGTGTATGTGTTATTGTTTTTATAACTATTATAGTATTATTTTAAAAGACATTTGAAAACATTTTATTGAAATTAAAGTTTGCAGTATATTTTGTTTCATTTTCCAAGTTAACTGTTATTTACCTATTGCCCTCTGAAATGGCATCTACATCAGGTGTACAAAGCCGGACCAAGGATAAAATATTTCTTGTGGGCTATCCCATTCACCAGATCACCGGTTGTAAACTACCCTCAAATCGTCAAGTTTTGTGTGCTTTATTTTATAATTTACGTACTGTGAAATTAACTGTAAGAGAATCAGCAAAACTTACAATACGAGAAGTGTTCATTTTTTGGGAGAAAGCTCGAATCTCGACTAAACATGAGCAAGATGCAATTACTAAGCTGGAAAAACTTCACGCCAAGTGGAGAACTCTTTAAAAAGACCGGAAGAAAACATCGAAAACGGCCAAGAACAAATTTAAACAGTTTGTTGAAAAGTTGGATGATCTCTTTGATATTGCTCAACAAGATGCCTTGGCTCTGATGAAATCGGAAGAAGATAAGGCGTTTCTCGCGAAACAGAGGCAGAATGGCCGCCCAGGTTCCATGACTGGAGTGGATCTCAAGTTGTCTCGAGCTGAAGAAATCAAGGTGCAAAAGGAACTTGCAAAAATGAACCGACAAATCCAAGAAGCAACTTTTGATATTGGTGAGTTTTTTTTTTTATTATTAGTATTCTAAAAAATAGATAAACAAATAAGTAAATAGTTTCATTATAATTGAAAGAAAATTGTACATGATTTGGCATCTTTATGATTGAGTTTATATTTTTTAAATAATACCTTTTGATAATTAGAAGTAGGTAATTTAGTACCTATGTATTATTACTATTCTGCTAAAACGACAAGTTTTTATAGTCTTTTTTTTTCTCTTTCTTTTGTTGCTTCTTAGAGACGGATGATGAAGACAAGTTCGAAGAAGGAGAAGAAGACACTGAAGAGGACAGTATCTACCAGGAACTTGAGAGCTTGGAGGAAATGGACATCCCTGAAGAAGCTGCAGAAGATCCACGACCATCTGAGAGCAAGAGGATGAAAATTTCATTTGCAAGGGGCGTTAAAGAGATTTTAAACATGAAATTGTCCATTTTATTAGATCGATGTAAGGTATCCGACAGAAATGCCACGATAATTTTAATAGCTACTCTAGAAGCACTAAACCTTGACCCTCTTGAGTACAAAGTCTCGAAAACTTTATTACATGATAGAAGGCAAATGTTCAGAGAACAATATAATAAAAAAATTTTGATAAAGTAAACATTCCTGAAAAAGTGCCCGTGGTTGTCCATTGGGACGGTAAACTTTTACCGGGTGTTTTAAAAAATGAACAATGTGAGCGAATAGCTATAGCTATTTCATATGGCGAAAAGGAACAGCTGCTGGGAGTTCCTGTAACAGCAAACAGCTCTGGAGAGGAGCAAGCCGTAGCCGTATATGAATGCCTACATGAATGGGGTCTACTCAACACCGTCAAGGCGATGTGCTTCGACACTACAGCATCCAACACGGGAAGACTCAAAGGAGCATGCGTCATATTGGAGCAAATGTTAGGAAGAGAATTGTTATACCTAGCTTGCCGTCACCATATCTTGGAAATTCTGTTAAGAGGCGTATTCGACACAAAAATGGGATCAACCACTGGACCTCATCCAGACATTTTCAAGAGATTCCTTACTGCGTGGCCCAAGATAGTTAAAGGAAAATACGACACAGGTATCAGTGACAACCTAATACAAAAGCAGCTAACTTCAGAAGTAATTGCAAATGTTACTGCTGAATTCGAGACCAAATTAACTGAGAGCCACCCAGGGATGACTACAAGGAGCTATTGCAGTTGGTTCTCGTATTTGTTGGATCACTAGACGGCAATGTTGTGGGTTTTAGAACTCCAGGAGCCATTCATCACGCTAGGTGGATGGCAAAGGCTATTTACTGCTTAAAAATGTTCATTTTTCGTCGTCAATTTAAGATGTCTAAAGAAGAAGAAAGTTCTGTGCGTGCCATTTCTGTTTTCCTAGTTAAAATTTATTGTAAAGCTTGGTTCAATGCTCCAAAGGCTCATCTTGCACCAAAGCAAGATTTAGGTATTTTGCATAGTCTGTTAGACTATAAAGAATGTGACAACGACATTGCAGAAATAGCCCTGACCAAATTTTCGAACCATTTGTGGTATTTGAATGCAAAGTTGGTGGGATTATCGTTTTTTTGATCCCACCATTACAGACGATGAAAAGTTGTTAATGGCTAATAAATTGCTCAGTAGCACAGATGAACCATCACAGCACGCTAGGGTTGTAAATCCAAAAGTTAGGAAAGAAAACTTAAAAGAGGTAGTTGATGGAGGATTGATAAATTCACTTACCAAAGAAACGTTTACATTCTTTGACCAATTTAATATAAAAACAGATTTCCTAAGACAACATCCAAACACCTGGCCTCAAAATAATGACTTCCAAGACGGATTGAAAATTGTCAAAACATTAAAAGTAGTTAATGAGCGTGGTGTTAAATTAATAACCGAGTTTAACGACCTTCTGACAAAAGATGAAGACCAAAAGCAATATGTCTTGCAAGTTGTAAGTAAATGCCGAGCATTTACTTACAACTGACGTTTCAAAAACTACTTTAACAAAAGCTCTAGAATAGATTAGATAACTATGTAAAATTATCAACTCATGTAGGTACTACCTCTGTATCTTTTCTGTGTCTGTTTTGTATATATTATATACCTAATTTTTATATTTTAAAATAAAAAATGTCATTAGACTTATCAGTATTACTTGTTTTTTTATTATATTTCTACTTTAAACTCAAAAATATACCAAAAAAAGCAAAATTTATCACTTAATAACAAAATATACGAAGTATGCTCCTAGTGGTACCAGGTCACGTTTTTGGGGCTAAAGGCTGTTGTAACTCGGTTTGACTTAAAATAACAACAATTATGTATAGAATATAAATTTTGAAGAACAACATTAGCTTTCTTTTGAGATATTAAGCGTGTTTCTATTATTTACCGTTCTGGAGTTATGGCTCCATATGTCAGCTTTTTGGCCAAAAATTTGGATTTTTTTTAAACTTTGAGCGACGAGCGGCACGGGTTAACGTCGTTTAATCGAGCTCAAATTTCGGCTATCTTAATATCTGGAAAGGGAAATCGTTTTGTGGGGTCCAGACGAACAAGATTCCGACATTTTTTTTCCCCCTCTATGAGATCTATGAGATCTAGTGTTCAATATGTCGAAATTTATACTGAACAAATAGCATTCGCGGATAGTATTAATTTTTTGTTTTCATTTGAAGAAAATTGCTGTTGAATCATACCGATTACTTCGAGAAGCTTATGGTGAACATGCTCCATCACAAGATACATGTGAACGATGGTTTCGGCGTTTCAAAAGTGGTGACTTTGATGTTGCAGACAAGGAACGTGTGAAAACCGCCAAAAAAATACGAAGATGTGGAATTGCAAGCATTGTTGGTCGAAGATGATTCGCCGAGCAATTGGGCGTTAGTCAACAAGCTGTTTCCAATCGGCTACGAGAGATGGGAAAGATTCAGAAGATCGGTAGATGGGTACCACATCAGTTAAACGACAGGCAAAAACACGTGTGACATTTCGCTCACTCGGTACAAAAGGAAGTCGTTTTTGCATCGTATAGTTACAGGGGATGAAAAGTGGATTTATTTTGAGAATCCCACGCGCAAAAAATCATGGGTAGACCCAGGCGCACCACCCACATCGACCGCAAGACCGAATCGCTTTGTCAGAAAGACGATGCTCTTTGTTTGGTGGGACCAGAGGGGCATGGTCTATTATGAGCTGTTGGAACCTGAGAAAACGGTTAATACTAAACGTTACCAACAACAATTGATCGATTTGAACCTTTTGCTGCTTGAAAAAAGGCCAGAATACCGAAAGAGGCATCACAAAGTCATTTTTCTTTATGACAATGCTCAATCACAAACGGAAAAACCAGTTCGCGACACGTTGGAAGCACTCAGCTGGGACGTTCTACCCCATGCGGCTTACTCACCAGACTTAGCTCCTTTCGATTACCACTTGTTTGCATCTATGGGTCACGCACTTGCTAAGCAACGTTTCGGTTCGTACGAAGATGTGAAAAAAATGGCTCGATGAATGGTTCGCAGCAAAAGGGGAAGATTTTTACTGGCGTGGTATGCACAAATTGCCCGAGAGATGGGAAACATGTATAATAAGCGATGGAGTATACTTTGAGTAAAGCACTTTTTATTATTCTTCCGAATTTAACGTATTTTTTATAAAAAAAAATCCGCATTTCATGCTTGTACGCCTGGTAGTAGGATGCCCACGAAAAAGACGACGACCTGTAGCAACCATACATTAAAGAAAAACAGACAGGAATGCCTAATATAAAGAAGAAGAAGAAGAGTGCTAAGTGCATAAAGTTCAGAGCTGAATAAACAATTTTTGTTTTTGAGATTTGCTTATTATTTCTATGGTAGGCTAGAAATTTATCAATACGCCTTCCTAATTATTCCAGTTAAAGATCTCAAGCACAAACAGTAGTTAGTTTTATGCTTGATTGTCAAACATTTTGGAATGATTTGCCCAGGACTGTGTTTCCCATTGAGTACAATTTATAGCGATTCAAGACCAGCCTGAATCGCTTTTTTCGTACATGCGTTGCTCCTATAGCGCTTTAGGGATTTTCATGCAGCACTTGTGCTATACCCATAAAAAAGTAGTTATAAAGAAACAATTTGAGTGTTCCGTACGGAACACTTATAAGATTACTTCGGTGTCTGTATGTCCGTCTGTCACACCCAATTTTCTCCGAAACTATTTGACATAATAAGTTGAAACTTGGCACTAATATAGGAATTGATGGCCCCATCAGAGCCGAGTAGTTTCGAAAGTTAAATTTTGACTTAAAGAGTTAGTTTGGTGGGGTGTCAAATGAAAGCTTGTGAAAACACAAGTAGAAAAATATATATAATTTTTTTTTTATCGCTCATCTCCCCACCTCAGTAGGTATTTTACCCTTTCTCCATATCTCAAGGATATCGGCGAGGATGTCGTAATACCGTCGTCGTAATAATGTCGTAATGTAATACTTGCGTATACTTTTCTTTGTATTATTTAAAAAAAATTGCGAAAAATCGCTGTTCCCCCTTATCTCGAAAAGTACTGATCAAAAAATTTTGAAAAATTCTGGAATATTCTCCACATGGTATAGATTAAACGAAAATTATCACGAGTGCATTACCTTTAATAATTAATCTGGCATAAAAAAAAAAAAAATTCAAGATCATTAGTTTTTAAAAAAGATCGGAAACAAATCTTGTTGAAAACTCATTTGGGGTGTGTTCTGTGAAGTCACTGATCATTTTATATCTCCGTAACAAAAATTTTTATTTTACAAGCATTCAACGTACGGAACACTAATTGCACAAGTCCGACTTGCACGTGGCCGGTTATTTGTGTTTAGGCTCTGCGAGTTTTGGTTCATTGCTAGGTACGAGTAAATAATTTAAAACACGCACTCGAACCCATGTTAGGTAAACTAAACTGAACCTTGTAATTCATGTCTGTTTGAAATGTTTAGACTTTCTTAAAATCTAAATTTGATATTTGTGACGTTAAAAAAAATGTTACTAAATAAAAAAGAACAGTATACTTAGTTGATTTGTACTATTACATGATTCTTGTTAATATATACAGTTGAGGATTTAAGACTTAACTAACAATAATTATATATGATTTTCTTGTAAGAATAATACATTTTCATTTAATGCTTGTAACCTATACTTGTATTACCGTTGGTTAAAGTTTTGTTTTATTTTATTGGATATCTTAGGTGTTAAAAACTATAATCAAAAAAGAGTTAATGCAATATAAAATAATATTAGGTTTGTAGTATGCATTTAATTTATACACTTAATTAACTGTGAGTCAACGCACTTAGTTATTTTATACATTAAATTATTAGTTTACTTACGGACAAAATAGGTATGAAAATTGATATATATGAGTAGTTAGAAAGGAAACTGTTCCTTTTGCGTGTCTTAGAAAAATCGAAAATTCAAAAATTACTACTACTACTATCCCTTCTTCCTGAAACTGCGTGCATATTAACTGAGTGAGCCTTTTAAGTGTACTGAGGAAAAAAGTCCGGAGACTGTGGAAGGAAAAAGAATGTTTTTGCCCGAAATCCAGATTCCTTAACTTAGTTTCCTTCAAGAGCGATACACTTATTCCAGCGATCTTCCAACATTTGGATACCTTTCATATAGTACAATTTATCAAGCTCCCCAAAAAAAGCTTCAGTTTCCCCTTCGACTTCTTCATTTGAATCAAATCTCTCTCCCTGGAGCCACCTTTTTAAATTTGGAAAGATGTAATAATTGCTGGGGGCCAGATCTGGTCAATACGGAGGATGAAGCAATTTATAGCCCAATTGGTCTAATTTCACCATCGGTTTTATAGAGTTGTGAGCTGGTGCATTATCTTGGTGAAACAATATTTTTTCTTCGCTATATACGGCATTTTTTCTTGATTTCAGGTCCAATAAGGGAACATTACATTTTCTCGGTCGAAAATTTTAATAATTTTTATGAGACTGGTAAATTAATAAAAAAACATTTTTTGAGTCTGTAATTTTTCTGACATATATTTTTTCAAATACATCAAAATAATTTTTACTTTGTTTTTTTAAATGATTTTTATAGGGGTTTTTTGCAGCCTCATGGAAGCCATTTTGAAAATTTTGATCTATTGGCGTGCACGAATGCGGCTCACTGGAACCTCCGAATATATATATATATATATATATATATATATATATATATATATATATATATATATATATATATATATATACAGTAAAACCCCGATTAACCGAGTCGCGATTATCCGAGCTCCGGATTAACCGGAACCTAATTATCCGAGGTACGCGCGTCTATGCTGCGTATTAACCGAGCTTCTAAAATAAGTGTGTACATATTTCCATTTAAAATCGTCGGGGCTCGTGTGAGGGGTTCCCCTATTTATGTTTTTGGACTCTTTCAGCATGTAAATTTGCGTGAATGCAGTGCGTTATAGCGTTTACTACGGAGAAGTACGAGTATACTCACATAATTTATTTGGTTGGAGTTCTGATAGTTAAGTGTAATTAATATGAACTGCTTTATTTGAATTTTTGTTTGTCGTATTATAATGGAGCAAAACAAGTGTAAAAGAATCATCGTTCCTATTGAAGAAAAATTAAAAGCCATCAGAAGAATTAAAGCAGGAGAGACAATTAAAGTTGTTGCACGAGATTATGGAGTAGGTGAGGTAACAGTTGGAGATTCGAAAAGAAACCGCACAAAAATAGAAGAGTGGTGTATAAATCAAGCCTCCTCGTCCTCAGGAAGAAAATCAATGAAAACCGGCGACTATAAAAAGGTTACCGAAGCTTTATTCATGTGGTTTAACCAACAGAGATTAAAGGGTGTGCCTCTGTCAGGTCTAATTTTACAAGAGAAAGCAATCATGATTAGTAGGCAATTCCCAGAGATAGATCAGTTTACCGCCAGTTCTGGATGGCTCGACCTCTGGAAAAAACGGTACGGTGTACGACAACTGACTGTATGTGGTGAAAAACTTTCTGCTGATGTGTCATCAATTGAGAAGTTTAAGCAGAACTTTAAAAAAAAATCGAAGATTGTGGTTACACATGTGATCAAATTTACAACTATGACGAAACTGGTCTGAATTATGAAATGCTTCTATTAAAAACATTGGCATCTCGACAGGAAAAATCAGCTCCTGGGCACAAACGAAGTAAGGAAAGATTAACTATAATGGTATCTTCCAATGCATCTGGCAAGCATAAAATCCCACTGATGGTGATTGGCAAGTCTGCACGTCCAAGAGCTTTAAAAAACATCTCACCCAAAGCCCTACCAGTCTATTACAAAAGTGAGAAGAGCGCATGGATGGATACTACCTTATTTACTAACTGGTTTGAAGAAGAGTTCGTGCCATCTGTGACTAAATTTTTGAACAGAAACCGTCTTCCTATTAAAGCATTTTTGTTAATGGATAATGCCCCCCTCTCACCCTGGACAAGGACTTCATGTGGGCGAAATTGTTGTAAAATTTTTTCCTCCAAATGTAACTAGCATAATGCAACCAATGGATCAAGGCATCCTCGAAAACATTAAAAAAAGTTATAGGAGTTTATATCTTCAACATCTGTTAGAATACTCAGAAAAGGAGGGTTTTATCAATGGGATGAGAAAGGTTACACAGAAAAATGTTATTTACTGGGTAAGTCAAGCTTGAGATTCTGTGCGTACTATCACTATTCAGAAATCTTGGTCAAAAGTTATTGATTTTGAGGACTATAATGACAGTGAAGATGATACTCCATTAAACGAATTAGCTTTGAAATTGAGAAGCCATAGAGAAATGTCCTGTTCAAATGTTGACAGCGAGATAGAAGAAAAAGAAAAAAATTTATTTGAATTAATGCAAAAATTAAAAGGTTGAGAAAATGTGACAAGAGAAGATGTTGTTGAATGGATTACAGCAGATGATTTAGAAGAAGAAATGAGTATTGAAAAAATAACGAATGCTTTTCAGGAAACCGAAAAATCAGATGACGATGACGATGACGATGACGAAGCGGCGGTGGATGAACAGTCTCCCATTGAAATCTCTCATCAAGAGGGTTTTGCTTCTTTGAGGAATATCGAACAACAAGCAGAGGCAACCCCGGATTTGCTTCTTCTTAATAGATGGAGAAAGATTGCAGCAAGAAAAAGAAGATGCAATATGAAACAGAAGCGCATAGATACCTATTTCACTGTTTTATAATGTATGTATCTATTTATATGTTAAAAACGTTAATACATCGGTTTAAAGTATTGGTGTTTATTTTTTGAATGAATAAAAAACAAATCCGGATTATCCGAGTTTTCAGTTATCCGAGGAGGGTGCCCCCTCACGTTACCTCGGATAACCGGGGTTCTACTGTATATATATCCTTAGAAAAAGTATGACTATGGTCCCAGTATAGACTACGATTATTTTGTTCGAGTAAAAATTCACAAAATGGTGGACCTCCAAAGTGGGTGGTCTCGAAAATAGCATAATTTATACTAGGGCTATTCTTGTATAGAAGAACATTTTAAAATATAAGACCGATCGGTTAAATGGTTTTTAAGTTATCGTGCACGCCGATTACAAAAAGTTGTCTTGGCAAAAACGCGTTTCAAGTTTTGATAAACGAAATTTCACATACGTTCAATCAGCTATGCCTGCTGCTTACAAAATTCCTTCTGACTCCTCATACGCCTCGTTCTCAAGGGTTCTTTCGTCTCTCCGTGCGATTTTGGCCTCTCTGGCGGAATTGGTGAGGTTGATATGATTTTAATATTTCATAATAAGTTGTTTAAAAAAAGTCCGTTCCTAAATCCATCAGGCCACACTTGGTTTTCTCTTCCTAGTTGTATTTGGTGGCCCAGGAAAATGTATTTTTCGGCGGGTAATTGTTAATTGTTATGCGGGGGTCTTCGTTATAAATGATTTTGGTCTTTTTCAAATTCATTTTCAAGTCTACCTTACTTGATTTCTCTTCCCTTATAGTTATAGAAGTAGTAATTGTAATACCGATACTATCTTGTATACTTCATATGAGTAATAGTTGTCTGTCGAAGACATTTTTCAGATCCCTTCAGTATAAATAATGGTGCATTATTATAGCACACTTTGTATATGATTTCCATACGTAATAGTTTTAGTATCTATATTATTCTATATCTTTTATATGAGTAAAGTTCTGTTAAAAACAGAATTTTTTAAATTTGTTTAGTATAAATAATTGTTTACGTTTACGACACATCCTGCATATATTTTCTCGTTATAAAATGGAACCTAATAGACCCAGAGCTACGGGAAAAAAGAGGGGCTTGGACTGTAGCAACTTTTGACAGGTTCACCTGGCACAGAAACTGTTTACCTTTCAGATATTTTAGGCCGTTGCTACTGGCCCATTATCCAATATGGCCTAATTCGAATATACCATTTTTGACCTGAAGGGTAGCACCGTAGGCGTGGCACAGTATCACTAGCCGGTTCAGTAGGACTTGCGCTCAATGATTTGCAGAAGTCGATGTTGGCCTGAGGGCCTGAGCGGCCCTTTCTCTTCTGTCAAGAAAAAAGGGCTTCTCGGGCCTCTGGGCCAGTCATTGAGCGTAAGTCCTACTAAACTGGCTAATGATACTCTACCACGCCTACGGTGCTATCGTTCACGCTAAAAATGGCATATTCGAATTGGGCCTTATTGAATAATGGGCCAATAGCGATGGCCCAAAATATCTGAAAAGTGAACAGTTTCTGTGCCAGACCAACCTGTTAAAGAGGACAGTTGCTGCTGCTCACGCTACTTTTTTTCCGGTAGCTCTTGGTCTATAAGCCATGACGCCTTGAGGCGGTAATGTTAAATGTTTTAAAAGAGTCTGAAGAGTGGAATCAGCTGGCTATGGCAGAGGCACATGTTTTTTTTGATGAAAAATTGTCTGATGGAGAGTGGCAAGACAGTACTCAAGCCATTACAGTTAATCATATGGATAGAACCTACAAGAAAAAGGTGTATATACAGTCGGTTAAGTAAACATGTGTCGCGTATGTACGTAGTTGGTAAAAGAAATTTCTTTTTTTAAGGTTATTGTTGGCACCCTTGTAAACAATGCTTTGTGGAAAGGGTTTCATTTCTAACCTTAAATAGTACATTATCGAATATGAGTGTTGCATACGTTTCGCGCTTCGAGGCTGTATTCCTATGTAATCCAAAAAATCCGAAAATGACGCCTACAGCGCCTGCTAAGTATCTGGACAAGTCGAGGGCATTCGTTAGCAAGTGGGTAATACGAAACTCTCAATTTAAAAAATGTTGATGATTTACCGGAACGCAGTTCGAGAGGATGAGTGTCAGACAAGGACGAAAAATTATTATTAACATGTTTTCCCGAAATCCTTAGTTAACCTTGCGTTAAGAGGCGTAACAATTAAAGCAGAAAGGTTTAGATATATTATACGAAACGATTTGCAGCCTCTCTTCGGGCTTACGATTTGAATTGGCAGAGTCCAATCAAGAAACCATTACCACAGTAAACATAAAACACAGTAGCGACAGTCCGACTCGTCACCTTTGATCCCAAGGGGTTCGAGTTACCATATTGCTGGTATAATGCTCGAGAGTTTTTGAAATATATCTCTGCACACCTTCAGCTTCGCGCGTATAATGTCAACAGTCATTATATTTCAACGAATTTCAGTAATCTGGAGAGATTGAAAATAATTATAATTATCATTTTAAGTCATTTTTCTGAACTTAAAAATTAGGTGAACACACTTTTTGCTCCATTTTATCATTCGTTAAATCGTTCGTTTGGTGAACGAATTTTAGCAGATAATATAACTTAATTCTAGCAAACAAAAAAATACAAGTGGAATAACATTTATCAATGCTTAACAATAATAAAACATCAACTGTTTTACAAATAAAATGTATCCGTAATATGAAAACATAATTATCATAATCTTTATATAATATATTGCATAATAGAAATAAAGAATTATGAATAAATTATCTCTTAGGATCCTTAGGGAATCTGAAAATACTAACTCCTTTGGAGATACCACATATATTTTTACAAGCACTAACCGCACAACAAAAACATCTTTTTTATAATTATTTTCAGTTATAACGTCAACCGAGTCATTTACTGATTGGAAACATGACCTGTCACCATATTGCTGGTATAATGTTCTAGAGTTTTTGAAATATTCAAATTCCGTCTTTCAAGAGAAATCCTATTCTGTAGAGTAAAAATGAATTTTGCGGATTGAAAGGAAGAAAAAAATAATAAAAAGTTTTTAGAAACATTTTTTTATCAAGTTCTTATTAAAATAGATATACAAAAAACAGGGAAAAAGGCAAAAAATGGAAAAAATACATTTGGCTTCATCGTTCTTTGTACGTTATTTACTTAAATATCTCATTGTTGAATTTATATTTCTGAACTATTAGAGATATTGTCCGGGGGGAAAACGTATATTTTGAGAATATATCTCTGCACACCTTCAGCTTCGCGCGTATAATGTCAACAGTCATTATATTTCAACGAATTTCAGTAATCTGGAGAGATTGAAAATAATTATAATTATCATTTTAAGTCATTTTTCTGAACTTAAAAATTAGGTGAATACAATTTTTGCTCCATTTTATCATTCGCTAAATCTAATATAATAATTTTCATATAACTGATGACTTACTACCTATATAAAAAAATTAAATCCATGCATTGATTTACTGAAACTCATTTGTGATGTAGAATTACGACTTTTGCATGGCCAGATTGAGTTTTGAAAGTTTGGTGAGGGAATTTTAGCAGATGATATAACTTAATTCTAGCAAACAAAAAAGTACAAGTGGAATAACATTAATCAATGCTTAACAATAATAAAACATCCACTGTTTTACAAATAAAATGTATGCGTAATATGAAAACATAATTATCATAATCTTTATATAATGTATTGCATAATAGAAATAAAGAATTATGAATAAATTATCTTTTAGGATCCTTAGGGAATCTGAAAAAACTAACTCCTTTGGAGATACCACATATATTTTTACAAGCATTAACCGCACAACAAAAACATCTTTTTTATAATTATTTTCAGTTTTAACGTCAAACGAGTCATGAATTTCGGAGCACGTTATAAAAATATTCTCCTTGAAATCCAAATGTAAACACAATTCGCAACCGTGCTGGCTGTCATGTTGTTACTATGATAGGAGACGCATGCGTGATAAAAAACAGGACCTAAAAATTTTCTTGAACATCGCAACTGTGCTATTACTGAGCGAAAAACATAGAGAGAAACGGCTCGCGTGGGCAGAGGAAAACATATATCGAGATTGAAGCATTGTAATTTTTTTTTTTTTTTTTTTTTTTTTTTTTTCCAATGAAGCTTCATTTTGGGGTTATGTTATCATCCCACGAAACTGGTCAGTTTTCACAAACCGACTGGTTCAGCGTACCTTGAAACACCCTCTGAAGATCCGTGTTTGGGTATGTCTTTTGGAAAAAGTTTTTGGGATATTCTTTATCTTTATACGTAATTTGAAAGTATGCTCCGAAGGCACCAGGCGATCATCGATGCTGATGGAGACTGGACGAACTACTGAATCACAAGCATTTTAATTACAATCCTTTACTGTCGAATGATGTAAAAACTTTTAAATAAATACACTTTTTAATTAAGTTGGGAATGTGGAATCTTGGCACAATGACACTACTCAGTATATATCACCACTACACCAAACACTTTATTTTTGCACTCGACGCAACCTTAACTTTGACTGAAGTCAATCATCGCTCCTGATGAAGCTAACATAGTTAGCGAAACGCGCGTCGAGTGCAAAAATAAAGTGTTTGGTATAGTGGTGATATATACTGAGTAGTGTCATTGTGCCAAAGATTCCACATTCCCAACTTAGTTGAGATGGCTTCACGGTCAACGCAATTAAACCTTTATCGTAAGTACAGTAGTAAGATTAGATTAGTAGGTGCAGATATTTGGTCTTTAAAGTCTTGCAAGAAATTTAAAGTTTTTCCTAATTTTATTAAGGTTAATTACCAAAATCAAACATTTCAGAAAAAGGTTCATTCTCTGCTAAACAAAAATGGCTTGACTTAGAAATCAAGAATTTGTACACAAAACGTAGTTAAAAGTAGAATCATACAGCATATTCAAAAAACTTACTTCAGGATTAAACAATATTAAATATGAAGTATGGAGCGAGTTCCAGAGGAAAATGTTTTTTAGTTATTGATATTCAATATAAAAGAAATTCTTTATTCTAAGTAAAAAATTAAAAAAGCTCTTACCGAAGACAAATAGTCTTCAGGGACCCGTAAATATTGTAGAGAATCATTCATCTCAATCCTTTACATGAAATGAAATTCGCATCTTAAACAAAGGTCTTAACTTGCAGCACCCCCTCCTAGAGATAATTTAATTGAAAGTTCCATTAGTACACTTCCAGAAAATAGTAAATCATTTATCAGAGAAGCATGTCGCAATCAAATTTCGAAAAACATGGTTAACAACACAAATTCGAATTCACAAAAAAACATAAAAGTAGTTAAAGGATTGAGAAAGAAAGATGTTTTCTACTTAAAAGCGGATAAAGGAAATAAGGTTGTTATATTGGATAAGAAAGATTACTTTGAATGTGTAGATAATCTTATCGGATCTGGCCCTTATGAAAAGGTAATAAGAAATCTATTGCCGAGAGTGATAACAGAGGTTAAAAATTTCTTAAAGAAATGTAAGAACCTTATCTCCGATTCGCTAAAATTTAAATTAAATGTGAGTAATCCGACCATACCAAAGTTGTACTGCTTACCCAAAATTCACAAACCTGGAAAAGCAATACGACCCATTGTTTCATCGGTCGGTTCACCCACATGTTTAATATCCATTAAATAATTTCGCAGTGAAGAAATCTTTAGAAATCATTAATAAAACAAAAAATCTAGTTCTTAATGAAGGTGAAATCTTTAAAAGAGTCAAGCTCCTGATGAAGCTACATGGTTAGCGAAGCGCGCGTCGAGTGCAAAAATAAAGTGTTTAGTGTAGTGGGATATATACTGAACACTTTTTAATGAACATTGCGCCACACGTTCTTACTTAACCGACTGTAGCATAGGGACTTTGTAAATATGTCATTATCAGAGATGGCAGTTAGTAACACATTGGAATTTTTTAGCAAGCTAGGGATTCAAAATGGTCTTCTACAGCATTTTCATTAAATAGTGGGTTGATAACGATCAGGCGAGGCGAGAAATTGTTACTAACTTCAGGGTTGCAAATGATCATGCAAAGATGATGGTGTGAAGCTTATAAAAGATTTAACAAAACTGTAACTAGTCGGAAAAAAGTTTTCGTGAATACACCCGCTTAAGGAGGTTTTTACCTGACAAGAAGAAAAGTACGTTAGCGATTAGATAAAATTATAAAAATTTTCATACAGTTAGGCTACCTGTTAAGGTAGGTTGGTAAGGTACGTGTTGTTTGCATTAGGTATCTCAAACATTGTCCTTTAAACTGCATTAATTCTGTGGGGTTGGAAGAGAGATAAACCACCCAGACTACAGCCTGTCAAGTAAGAACGTGTCCGCGATAATTCATTTTTGGTAGATACGATTCTAGCGATTCAACAAACAGTCGGTAGAGGGAAGGAACTTTTGTCTATAACGTATTTTAGTAAAAGTATCAGACGATTCGGAACTTTCGTCGAAATCACGTAATATCCAAAATGAGTCATTTGTTTTTGCGTCGCTTCAAAGCAGTCTTTCTTTGTTTTCCTCCAAAGGGGCCTAAAATGACACATTCGCGGTCACTAAATACATTAAAATGCCGGTGTCGCTTGTGAAGAAGTGGGTAAATCATTTTAATGAGACGAAAAATGCCGACGACTTGCCAAAATGTGGTTCGGTAGGCAAAGTCTTGCCAAATAACTACCGACCAATCGCACTGCTTTCAATAATATCGAAAGTTATGGAAAAGGCTATCAATCAGCATCTTCTAAAATATCTTGAAGGATTCAACATTATTAGCGATCACCAATATGGCTTTCGTAAAAATAGATCAACAGGAGATCTTCTGACTTATGTAACACATGTTTCGAACAACGCAATTGAACACTTTGTAGAATCTCGAGCGGTTTGCTTTTGACATATCCAAGGCGTTCGACCGTGTTTGGCACGATGGGCTGTTCGCCAAGCTACACTTTTATGGTATGTCTGAAAAGTTCTGTTTGTGGCTCTCATGTTTCCTCAGAGAGCGTTCTTTACGAGTGGCAGTCGACGGATTTCTTTCTAACACCTTCACTATCAACGCCGGTGTACCCCAAGGCTCCATACTGTGTCCTACTCTCTTTCTCATTTATATTAACTATCTGCTGGAAAAGACCGAGAATCCAATCTACAGCTTTGCAGATGACAGTACACTTATCTCTTCATTCATTTTGAACGCTCGGACATCGGCGAATATCCGCAGACAGCAGGAAGCCATTCAACTTAACAAAGACCTGGAAGAAATTCTATCTTGGGGTGACAGTAACCAAGTGGAATTTAACGCTACAAAAACCCAGGCGGCAGTTTTCTCTAAAAAAGTTAACGTTGCTGAACCCGACATAGTTATATCGGGACACTCCATTTCTCTAACATCGTCACTCAATTTGTTGGGCGTTAATTCGGGAGCAAATATGTTCTGGCATGAACATGTTGCAGCTTCTCAAAAGTTGGGAATATTATTTCGAACCAGAAAGCTTTACACTCCACAACAACTGTTAATTCTTTACAAAGCTCAAATTCGACCAACTATGAAATACTGCTCCCATGTTTGGGGCTCCGCCCCCAAACATACATTTCATTTATTGGATTCTATTCAGAGAAGAGCTGTTCGTCTGATTGGAGACCCTGAACTGACAGACTGATTCGCTGGAACATCGAAGAACGGTTGGCGACTTGAGCCTATTCTACAAAATATTTTCATGGAAAGTGTTCGAAGGATGTGTCCCGTTTAATTCCTCCCAGTGCGGTGCCTGTTAGAAGTACACGTCGCGCTAATACTTCACATCCGTATGAGGTTCAGCTTGTTACTCCTCGTACAACGGTTTTCCAAATATGGAGAACATCATCCCTTTGGAATAATTTGCCCAGGACTGTGTTCCCCACCGAGTACAATTTACAGCGATTCAAGAACAACGTGAATCGCTTTCTCCGCACACGTGTCGCTCCTGTAGCGCTTTAGGGACTTCCCTGTAGCATGTGTGCTAGACCCATAATAAAAAAAAAAGAAAAAAAGTCACTCCGAAAATCGAAAAACGAAACGTGTCTTTGTTTTCACGGGACCCGAAATTGATGCTGCCTCAAGGAGCGACAAAATTAAGAAAATGGGATTTGAATATGTTCCATGCAACCATTCGACAATATCTTCGTGCTCATGATCTCAAATTCCGAAGAACGTTGAAGAAACCTTTGCTGGGCGAAAATTACGTCGCGAAGCGGCTCGCTTGGACCCACGACAAGATACTACAGTTGCCCTCACAATCGCCGGATCCCAACCCTATTGGAAACGTTTGGCCCCTTGTAAAGAGAAAGCTCAGAGGATTTTGACTCAGTTGTCTCGCGAGATTCGAAAAATTTGCGTCGACAGTATGCCTCGAAGAAGGCGATTATTAACGCCAGAGGCGATTGGCCAACTTACTAAGGTAATTGCGCCGTTGTTAGCACACCAAAGAATTCACTGATGGCAAAAAATGTTCTCGAAACACATTTTTTCAAGAATACGAGCGGTCACATTCTTACTTGACAGACTGTGTATCATTATTTAAGGCAAACTTTAGTTATACTTAACATTTAAACCAGGTAATTTAAGGTTTTCTTGCTAATTGCCACATGTCCATAAATTCATTTTTAATGTTTAAAAATTAATTAATGAAAATTGAATTCCTTTCAATTTAGTGTCAAAATAACGCTTTCACGTCTAATAATTGTTCAATACCGGTTTACTAGACGCAACGTTTTGCATTATCATGTCATTAACAATACATTACATTTTAAATCTACAGAATGAATCGGGTCGATTAAATGAATGGAGTTTACGTATTATTATTGTTGTTGACTTTATGGGATACGTGCTAGGTGGATAGATTAACAGTAGTTCTATATATGTAACTAGAGGGCAGGGTCAAGTTAAAAAGTCATGTAATATGTGATTAAAAATTAATTGTAATATCATTTCATGTGTTTTCGGGCAAAAACTTTCCTACAAATGAAAAATGCAGTCGTTTGATTTTAATGTTTTAACATATACGAGGGCCGCCTTTTAAGTTTTTGCAAACGACCACTAGATGCCGCTATTGAGATGTGACATGACCATAGTTGTAAAATTTGACTTTTGTTATTGCTAAAACCGTGGCAGCTTAGAAATTGGCCGAGTAGTTTGTTTACAGTGAGCGTTTAAAAAAAAACAGTTTTGAGAACAAATGAAAATGTCACGTGAAGGTTTTCGTTTGATGATTTTTTACGATTTTAGTAAAGGCATAACCAAACAACAATGCCTCGAATCACTTCGTTCAACTTCTGGTAATGAATCACCATCAGAAAACTCTGTTTACAATTGGCTTACAGAATTTCATGGTCATGCTTCCATTAGGTCGACCAAAATCAGTTGTTTCAAAAGATATCGATGCTGTGCGCAACATCATTGAAGAGTATTAGCATGTGACTTACCATAAGGCATATCGAAGGCTGCAGTACATTCGATTTCGCATGAACATTTAGCTGCGAAAAAGATCTGTTCCCGATAGATTCCGCATAATTTGATTGAAACTCGAAAACAGGCTCGCGTCAATTGTTATAAGGAAATGTTCAAAAAATTCGACCGAGGACATGCAAAATCCGTATACATCGTAATAACGGACAAAACTTAGATATATTCGTACCAGCTGGAAATTAAGCAACAATCAACTGTTTGACTGTTCCAGGATTAACCGAAGCCAACAAAAGTGGTTCGTCCGCGAAGCACTTCCAAGAAAAAGACCGCTTGTTTCTTTGGTTATACTGGAGACGTTGCAACCATTCCTTTCGAAGATTGAGGAACAGTTAATGCTAAATGTTTGTTTGCCAGAAGTCATCGATGGAATCAGGAAAAACAACCAAAAATCTCGCAATATTCTTCATCATGACAATGCTAGCTCTCACACAGGATGTCAAAAAATTGATTATTTGACGGAGAAAAACATCAAATTAATGTCTCTCTGCCCGTATTCACCTGATTTATCGCCTAACAATTTCTTTTTATGCCCGAATATCAAAAAAAAAACAACGTTGACAGCGATTTTCATTGTATCATGTGTGTGTGTGTGTGTGTGTGTTTGTGTGTATGTGGTGTGTGTAAATCTTAAAGGCGAATATTTAGAGAAACAATAAAACGATTTGTACCAAATTTTTTTTTCTTTTGTTGTTCTTAGTGATCCGTACGGAACACTTATAAGATGACTTCGGTGTCTGTCTGTTTGTCCGTCTGTCACACCCGATTTTCTCCGAAACTATTTGTCATAGAAAGTTAAAATTTGATAGTAATATAGGAATTGATGGCCTCATCAGAGCCATGGAGTTTTGAAAGTTAAATTTTGACTTAAGAGGTTAGTTTTGGGGGATGAAATCGGGAAAAAAAAAATTTTTTACTAGGTAATCGAGTGTGGTGTCAAATGAAAGCTTGTGAAAACACGAGTAAAATATATATATATATATATATATATATATATATATATATATATATAATGTAATACTTGCGCGCATTTTTCTTTGTATTATTTTTAAAAAATCGCGAAAAATCGCTGTCCACCCGCCTTATCTCGGAAAATACTTATCAAAAAATTTTGAAAAAATTCTGGAATATTCTCCACGGGGTGTAGATTGAACGAAAATTATCACGAGTGCATTACCTGTAATAATTTATCTGGTATATAAAAAAAAAACAGAAATTTCAAGGTCATCAATTTTCAATAAAGATTGGAAATAAACTTTGTTGAAAACTTATTTGTGGTGTGTTTTGTGACGTCACTGATCATTTTATGTCACCGTAACATAAATTTTGACTTAAGGGATTCATTTTGAGGGGTGAAATCGGAAGTGAAAAAAAAAAAAATAAATTTTTTTACTAGGTCATCGAGTGTGGTGTCAAATGAAAGCTTGTGAAAACACGAGTACTTGCGCATACTTTTCTTCGTATTACTCGTACTTTGAAAAAATCGTGAAAAATCGCTGTACTCTACCTTATCTCGAAAAGTACTGATCAAAAAATTTTGAAAAAATTCTGGAATATTCTTCACGGGGTATAGATTGAACGAAAATTATCATTACCTTTAATAATTTATCTGGTATATAAAAAAACCAAAATTTCAAGGTTACCAGTTTTCAGTAAAGATTGGAAACAAACTTTGTTGAAAACTCATTTGGGGTGTGTTTTGTGAAGTCACTGATCATTTTATACCACCCTAACAAAAATTTTTATTTTAAAAACAATCAACGTACGGAACACTAATTGTGCAAGTTCAACTTGCACTTGACCGGTTTTTTTTTTTTTAAACTTAAAAGGTAGCCCTTGTAGTACTTTATATACTGTTACATAGAATTTTCGTAGAATTCAGAAAAAAAGTAAAAATTGTATTTACTTTCGAATTTTTTTTATCGTTCACCTCCCCGCCTCAGTAGGGATTTATCCTTTTTCACATCCTGAAAATGTCGGCGGGGATGTCGTAATACCCGTCAACGTTGTCCAAGTGCCGAAACATACATTTTTGTATCTCACGGCACCTTTTAGACAATGCAGTACTGCAAACAACTATTAACTATGTACGTGGCCAGGCCATATACTTAAATAAAAGTACATTGATCTGCCGCGATTGGAGCTCGAGACCTTCTGCACCGCAAGCAAATACTACGCCACGGGGCCTTTGGTAGTTGGTACTAATGCATTCTTCTAAATTTGGAGCATTTTTTCAGCGTTCAAGTTGTGGGTAAAGAAAAAGAGTCTCCCAAAACCTTTTTCTGAAAGACATCTCCAAACATGAATCTTCACAGGGTGTTTAATGGTGCGCTGAACCACTCGGTTAGTGAAAATTGACTAGGTTTGTGGGGTGATAACATAACCGCAAAATGAAGTTTATCGGCAAAAATTACATTCCTCCAGTATTGATCTGTTTTCCTGTGCCCACGCTAGTCGTTTCTTTCTTCGCTATGGTTTCTTAATTGTACAGGATGAGTCAACGATAGAGTAAAGTTTATTATCTCATTTGTTTCGGGAATGACGAAAAAATGTTAAATACAATAGTTTTAGGGAATGTTAAGGTGCACAGTTTAAAATTATTTTTGAGTATACAGGGTAATTCAAAAAAGTGTGGCCGATTTAACATATGTTTTTTTAAACGGAATATCCTGATTTCTAATTTATTCTTAAATTCTGGGTAAAATTCTATAACTTTTTTATTCATAATGTTATACACCTAAACCTAGTAGTTTTTCTAATATATCAATTTTTTTTTAAAAATATCAGTTTTCAGTTTTGTAAAAAATTGTCAGTAGCGCATTTGTTTCTGAAGGTGGAATACTTATAATTGGTACGAGCGTTCTATAGAGATGAAAATAAAGATATATGTAAAGAAATTTGAGTTAGATGCTATAGGGTGTTCAAAATAAATTTATACATTTCGACTATTTTAAATCGAAAAATCTCAAATTTTTTAAATGACACATCCTGTATATTATTATGTTTTCTGATAGATTTTACAGAACCCTCCAACTTTTATTAAATGTCATATACCTATTTCTAATAGTTTTCGATTTATTTTGAATTTTTCAATTTTTACCCTTTAGGGAAAAGATGTTAATATTGTTTCGTCTACTTGCTAATGAATGCCCCCGACTTAGCAGCCGCTCTAGGCGTCATTTTCGGACCTTTTCGATGATTACTTAGGAACACAGCCTCGAAGCGCTAAGTGTATGCAGCGCTCATGTTCGATAAAGTACTATTTAACCATAAATAAGGCTGCAAATGAATCTCTATCCACAAAGTATTGTTGGCAGAGTTCCCAACAATAACCCCAACCAAAAGGAATAGGAAGGGATTACAAATTATAGGTAACACGTTCTTACTTGACCGACTTTATACCATCTGATCCGATTAGTTTAAAATTGGTTTAGGAAGTAATAAAATGTAGCAGAAACAATATCGGAAGATTTTCTTGTCAAAATGTAACTCCTTTTCACATTGTGATATTAATTAAACTATTTCAAAAATTTATAAACATCTCGTACAGCATGACATAGATGGCGGAAATTTTTATAATTAATATGTCGACGCAGAAAATTGCTTATGTAATACTTATTGCAACTAAGTACGTGGTAAAGCCTCGGGAAGTTAGTTTTGGGTTAATAGTAGGTAGCTAAGTACTGAAATTGTTGCGATTCTTTAGGTTCTTTATTACTTCAATAATTTAACTTGTTTAATCTACTCGGGCGGAGTTGCAGGTATATGGTAGTTTGAGATAAAAAAGTTTGTAGGTGTTGTTTTTATTTTTTATGCTACACGAAACCTACGGAAAAACCATTGCATGGATTTTTGAAACATTTACTCTCGCCATATTCATTAAATGCATCATAACTGGCGATGATATGTGGATTTATGAATACGACGTTACAAGCAAGCAATAATCTTCCGAATGGCGCTCCTAAAACACACTGAAACAAAAAAACACACTATAAATTTGTTCAAAAATTAAACTTTTAATTCCGGATTTTTTTGATTATCTTGGCATTGCTCACTACAAATTTTCACCAGAAAGTCAAACCGTGAATAAAGAATACCACTTAAGCGTTATGAAGCGTTTGCGTTAATTAATTCGTAAAAAAATGGTCGGATTTATGGAGAGAGAATAAATGGATAATGCCTTATCTCACATTACTTCGTGAATTTTTGGCTAAACACGCAATGAACATAACATAATCACCACCCTATTCTCCGGATATAGCTCCGTGTGACTTCTTTCTATTTCGTCGACTTAAATTACTGCACTGGGGAAAGCGTTTTGAGACATCGAATCGATAAAATAGAAACAGCTAAAGGGGCTAAAGGTCATATCTTCAAGCGCTTATGAAAACCCCATGGAAGACTGGGTTAAGCGTTGGCATATATATGTAGTTTCAGAAGGTGATTATTTGGAAGGCAATGAAATAAATATTATTCAAAATTTCAACCCTAAAGAAATGATGATATAACTATTTTTTTCACACCGCGCGCCGCCAGTGGTGTACCATACAACTCCATAGTGAATAGGTTCATCTCAAATTTAGTAAAAAATATTAATAAAATTTCTTTAAATAATTACTTCTTGACACGAAATATTAATTACAGAAGTTTTCTATTTCAATATTTCTTTATAATAAGTAAAAATTTTAACACTAAACACTAAAACTTTTAACGCGCTAAAATTTTATTTGCTTCATTCTAAAGAGGACTGCATAATAAATAAATGGTTGAGACAGATTTTAAAAGTCGTTCGTCTTGTTAGGCCTTCTTCTAAAGGATACAAAGGATCTTCTGTCGAACGTTGAAAATAAATCCTTGCTTTGTTACAGGCAGCCGATGCCGGCCTTAAAGGGTTTATTTTCAGCTGTCTATAACTTTTTAGTTAAGTTGTTAGAGAATTTATCGTATTATTTTTGTTATTGGCGTCTTTCTTTTTTTTTATTTCTTCCTTTGTTTGTTGATGCCTTTGCCATTTTTAGTTGTATTTTTCCCCGGTTTTTCCAATATGTTTTTGTAAAGACTTGACGTAATTTCCACAGTTTTTTGTACACTATTTTTTGTAATATATATATATATATATATATATATATATATATATATATATATATATATATATATATATATATAAAGATAAAAACTTTTTTTTAAAGCTTTAGCGTTAAATCCCGAAGTAGACGGTTCACTATTTAAATGTGACAATCTGTTCGATTTTCTGTTATATTTTCTGTTTTAAACAAATATTCGGGGCCAAACTCCAGCCGCTTTAAACCCACTCACAATGATGCGAATGATAACAGCTCTTTGGTAAGCTTCTGCAAATAAATTTGCAACTTGATATTGCATTACTTGACGACTTGCATTTATTCTCAACCATTTTTCTGTTGCTTGAATATAATAATTGCTCACGGGTTTAAAAAGAAGAGACGTCCAGTGGCTGAAGCCGGTGAGTAGTAAGGCCTGGTAGTTGTAACTTTATTTTCAGGGGTTGGCTTTACGATGTTTATAAAATGCTTCATCCATTTTACAAATCAGTTTGATTTAAAATATCTAGTGTCTGGAATGGTGACCACACTCTCAGAATCAGGATTTTGTCTCATTCTTTTGAATATAAGCATTGGTGGCACAAACTATCCAGCCACACTGGCACAACACAAGGCTTCTTTTCTCGCTTGTGATTGCGGTGATTTGTTTCTTTCTTTTTAATCCTAAAACTTTTTTGCGTCTTTTCTGAATGGTGAAAAATCCACTTCCATCAACGTTAAATATTTTTGTAGACGAAAATGTATTTTTATCTACGATTTCTTCAAGTTGAGGTCTCCTTTAGTTGAAAATCAGCTGTTATTCTCGTCCGTTACCAAGGGATTATTTCTTTTCAGTGTCGGTCTTTCATGGGCGGGTTGATTTTGTAAATTTTTTGGTAAAATGCTGTTTAGCCCCCCCCCTTTTTTTTAAATTAAGTTTCCCAATTTGAAAAAAAAAGTAATTAATGTGCTTTTACATGACTCCATGAGTGACCCGTTTCACATATGTAATGAATTTCATAAGACCCTCTAGCAAAGCAAACAAACAAGACAGTTAACTTTTGAGTTTCATGGTTGCCGAGGGAAGAGTTCTTCATCTAATTTCGGACACCTTGTACATAACCATATTTAGATAGAAGTCGATTGTAACACGTATCTGTCTAGTTTGCGTCTTTTCGTGTTCATTTAGTTTAAGGGATGAATATTCCTGAAGAAACACCATGAAATTATAAACGAAACAACATATTTAAAATTCAATAGTGCACATAATTATGTAGGGTTTCCAAGCTCTATTCAAAGCGACATATATATTCATCTCTCAAATAGGAATTATAACAAAATATGAAGTTTATATTAATATGCAAGTATTCAGAGGAATGTAATAATGACTACTGGCATAACATTATAACGGCTCTATAATGGGTTTTGCCTGTGTTGAAGTAATTGATATGCATTAAAGTAAATTTGAGTCGACGAATTGTTATGTTTTCTGATTTTCTTATTTTAGATTTAATTAAAAATGGGTTTTTAACAAATTGCTTTGCCTAGTGCCCAATAATGGCTTATCTGGGCAAAAATTTTAATTTAGTTTTGTATTTGTGTTTTCTTTTGCAGATATAATTATAATTGTGTGTCATGCATTCGTTCTGTTAGTGTTCCGTACGGAACACTTATGGAATCACTTCGGTGTCTGTACGTCTGACACACCCGATTTTCTCCGAAACTATTTGACATAGACAGTTGACATTTGGCATAAATATAGGAATTTATGAACCAATCAGAACCGTGTAGTTTTGACAATTTTGACTTAAGGGGGTAGTTTTGGGAGCTGAAATCGGAAGTGAATTTTCTTTTGTCAGGTCATCGAGTGGGGTGTCAAATGAACGTTCGAGAAAGCACTAGTTTTAAAAATATATATGATGTAATATTTGGGCACACTTTTCTTTGTATTATTTTAAAAAATGCCAAAAATTGATGATCATCTTACCTCTAAAAGTACTAATTGAAAAAATCCTGAAATATTCTTCATAAAGTGTAGATTGAGCGAGTTCAAAAATATATATCATGTAATACTTGCGCACACCTTTTTTTGAATTATTTTTAAAAAATCTCTATCCCCCACCCTATCTCGAAAAGTACTGATTAAAATATTTTTAAAAAATTCTGGAATATTCCTTATAAAGTGTAGATTAAGTGCAATATTTTTGATAATCTATAATATATATAAAATGCAACGTCTCTCTGTCTGTCTGTCTGTCTGTCCGTTAGTGTGCTTATCACTGGAGAACCATTTATCCGATTTGCGTACTTTTTTTTTTAAACATACATATGTTCTCTGGCCAGGTTATAGGCTATATTTTATTACGACAGGTAGCATAAGAAATGAGCAGTGACGATAATAGTGAATGAAGTCGGAAAAAAGTTTGCCGCTAGCGCGTTCCTTTGCAATACACAGCCTAAACCATTAAATATGGTACAATATTATGTAGCAGAGAATATCTATAATCTATATATATATATATATAAAATGCAATGTCTCTCTGCCTGTCTGTCTGTCCATTAGTGCGTTTATCACGCGAGATCCGATTTACGTTTTTTTTTTTTTAAATTCATACATATATTCTTTGGCCAGGTTATATAATAATAATAATAATCTATATCTATAATATATAAAATGCAACGTCTCTCTGTCTGTCTGTCCGTTAGTGCGCTTATCACTGGAGAACCACTTATCCGATTTACGTACTTTTTTCTTTTAAACATACATATGTTCTCTGGCCAGGTTACAAGCTATATTTTATTACGATAGGTAGCATAAGGAATGAGCAGTGACGATAATAGTGAATGAAGTCGGAAAAAAGTTTGTCGCTAGCGCGTTCTCTTGCAATACACAGCCTAAACCATTAAATATGGAACAATATTATGTAGCAGAAAATATCTATAAATATATATAAAATGCAACGTCTCTCTGTCTGTTTGTCCGTTTGTGCGCTTATCACTGGAGAACCACTTATCCGATTTACGTGCTTTTTTTTAAATGTACATATGTTCTCTGGCCAGGTAATAGGATATATTTTATTACGTTAGGTGACATAAGGAATAAGCAGTGTCGGAAACATTGCTGCTAGCGCGTTCTCTTGCAATAAACTGCCTAAAGCATTAAATATGGAACAATATTATGTAGCAAAAAATATAATATATATAAAATGCAACGTTTCTCTATCTGTCTGTCTGTCCATTAGTGAGCTTATGACTCGAGAACCGATTTACGTGTTTTTATAAACTTATACATATGTTCTATATAATTCGATATAAGCCTAGATAATGGGAGATAAGGTGAGATAATGGAAGATAAGTATAAATAATGGGAGATAAGGAGAAATAATGGGAGATAAGCAAAGATAAGTCTAGATAATGGGAGTTATGGTGAGATAATGGGAGATAAGGAGAAATAATGGGAGATAAGGAGAAATATTGCGAGATAAGCCTAGGTAATGGGAGATATGGTGAGATAATGGAAGATAAGGGGAAATAATGGGAGATAAGGAGAAATAATGGCAGATATTTTATTACGTTAGGTAACATAAGGAATAAGCAGTGACGATAGTAGTGAATCAAGTCCACGCGAGCGGAGCCGCGGGCACTGCTAGTTTATCTGATATAAAAAAAATAAACTATGAAAACTATGTTTCTTGACGTATAGTGGAGGTTTTTGTAACATACTTCTAAGTAGATTACTATAACCAAGTGGCGAGTCGCTCTTGTAGCAAGACATAATTTTGTTTTATTTGCTTGTAATTAAACAAATATTTAAGTTGTAAATATTTGTTTTACACTTTTAATACTAGATTTTAGAATGAGCTAGATTGATTTATTGGCCATTAGGTAGCTTAGATACAATAACTATTATACATTATTGACTAAGAAATAATGTGAAATTACATAATGGATCTTACTATGTCAAGGACCTAATTAACTTAGCATAGGTAAGGATTTTATTTTATTTTAAAAGCAATCACGGCACGGAACACTAATTGCGCAATTCCAACTTGCATTTGACCTGTTTTTTTTTAGATATACAGCCTTTGAGCCTAACAATTTGAAGCCTTCTCCTCACTGTTTGAGCAGAAATTTTCTTTCTAATGTCTTCAGAATAATCAGCTCAGTAGACGCCCTTTTGCTATTTTTCAAAGAAGCATGTATCAACTGCCGATCTTCTCTGAAATGCATTTTCGACCATTCTTATTTGAGCTTTTGTGCCTTCTTGCTTTTCTGAAACGATTTATAATCTATCTCACCATATTATGTAGGTATTTTTTTAGCTCAGAATTAGATGGTAATTCAATATCATTTTCAAGTTAGTTATTCTATGACTTTATCCAGACTAGCAACAAATAAAAAACATTATTGAAAAATCATTGTTTGGTTTTTCCGTCCCTTTCATTTCAAAAATAATGTTAATAGTAGCAGAATACCGTGTTCCACTGGATAGAAACCTTGTCGGTACTTCTAGCTATTTATATATTTTGTTCTTTCTTCTCTTAATTGATGGATAAATTAGTTTTCCAATTCTGTTTTACCGTGACACAGAAGAGAACAATCATTTACTCCTTATAATTACAATTTCATTTCTAGACTCTGAATCACGAGAAGTAAGAAGAAGTTTCATCCCCCTGAGCTACATATGGGCGGAGCTTAGGGTTAGTTTGATCTATGTTTTAATTAAGATAAATAGTTTTGAAAACCATTGATATCAGTAATGCGATATAATTATTAATTAATAAATTTTAAAATGATTTGTTAAAATGTTTATCCAAAAACGTTAAAAAAAAAAATTAAAAAAATTCCAAAGCTAGATTAGTTTTATTCCACACTTACCAGTTATGAAAACACATTACAATGACCTTCAATTAAAAATGTGTATTTTCATAAACAAACGATTTCGGAATGGGAGCAACCTAACTTGTAAGTTGTAATAATATGAATAAGCAGAGGATCGAACAGAAAAAGAATAATATTTAAAACCGTAAAAGTAGTTAATTTCAAAAAATCGTTCATCATTAAACATTAAAACAAATTTATGTTTTCAATATGGCCATATCTGTTCTGAGCCGCTTGTCTGTTTCCAGCCACTCTCTTCAAATCATCAGCCCACCGACTTGGTGGTCTACCTCTACTCCGATAGGCATCGGATCTTGGTCGCCATTCTATAATTCTCTTTGTCCATCGTCCATCTTTAAACCTAACAACATGCCCAGCCCAGTTCCATTTGAGGTGAAGAATGAATTTGACTGCGTCTTGTTCTCTTCCTGATAATGTAATTTGTGATGTGATTTCTAAGACTAGCGCCTAACATTGACCTCTTCATCTTTCGTTGCATGACACATGATGTTTATCTTCGTTATTGTGAGAGTATCGGCTCCGTACGTAAGAACTGGTAGTGTACATCTGTCAAGTACTTGTCTTTTTAAACAGATAGGAAGATTGGATTTGAATATATAGGTCAGTTTGCCACATGCAGCCCAGGAAAGACATATTCTCCACTGAATTTCATGTGTTTGGTTATCTCGTCCTATGCTGATTTTATGTCCCAGATGTTTATATTGGTGTACTTGCTCCATCTCTACGTTATTCAATTTTTATAGTGTCTCTTAATACAAGATTTGTGAAAACTAGGTCTTGGATAGATCGATTTTTAGACCAACCTTTCCTGAAGCTTCCTGAAGCATGTGCAGCATAGTTTGCGCTTCTTGTATTTTGTCTATTATTGCGATAATGTCGTCGGCGAAACAGAGGTGATTTACCTATTCACCGTCAATGTTAAGTCCCATTTTTTCCCAGTTTATTGATTGTAGAATACTTTTTAGATGTGTTACGAGAAGCTGGGGAGAGAGCGTATCACCCTGCCGCACTCATCTTTTGATTCGAAATTTGCTGGTGGATTGGTTAGTTTGTATTTTAACAGGTGGCATTTTCATATATGTATTTAATTACATTGGAATATCGATGATCAATACGACACTCAGTAAGTGTTTCTAAAAAGTCCCTGCTGATTTACAGAATCAAAAACCTTTTTGAAGTCCACAAATATGAGCACAAGAGGCTTATTATATTCTATACAATTTTCAATGAGGATTTTAACTGTAAGCAGATGGTCGTTTGTTCCATACCCCGAACGGAAACCTGCCTGTTCTTTTGAAAGGATTATAAAATACAACATACTAAATATCTTATTCTTCTTCCTACTCTATTTTAGGCATATTTGCCTGTTCCTTCTTCGTCACCGGTGCCCTTTCTTGAGGTTGTGGCGAGATTGTTGCTTCATCTTTTTCGTGGTCTTCCAAAACTTCTCCTATCCAACAGTGATTTAGCTCGTGCTAGTCTAACAATACTTCCCTTATCCATTCTTCTGATGTGTTTGTTCAACTCTGTTTTGTATCCAGTCATTTATGCTCCGTACCATGTTGTTGTTATATCTTGGCTTTTTTCCCTGTCCAATAATGTTTTCCCGGACATTTTTCGGCGTATCTTCTTTTCGCTTGTCTCCAATAATCTAAGTTGTTGATGTGTCTGGGTGAGTCCTTGCGGTATACGTCATAATAGGTCTTACGACCGTCTTATGAATCCATGATTTGTTTCGATCTCTATGTGCTTATTTTTCCATATTGTGTCATTCAGGCATGTCGCAATACCGGTTGCTTTTATTGTTTGGTGTCTCACCTCTATTTCCACGTCACCACATCCGGAGAGTTCTATTTATAGGTAATTAAATTTCATTTCTTGTTCTATAATTTGCTCATCAACCACTGGTTTACATCTTATAGGTGTTTAGACCATGTTATTTAGCTGTGCAGTTGAAATGGTATAGGAGTCTCTGAAGGTCATCTTCTTTTTCTGCTATCAGCACAGCGTTATCAGCATAATACAATGTTGCGATGTCCTGGTTACCCATTTTGTATTTTTTCAGGGTACGCATATTATTTATTATTTCATCTATAACGAGGATCAAAAGAAGTGAACTTAAGGAGTCTCCTTGTCGTATGCTGCTAGGTACAGGGATTGGTTCGGTTAGTTCTTTTTTCTTATGGGTCTAATACACGTGCTGCAGAGAAGGCCCTAAAGCGTTACAGGAGCGATACGTGTGCGGAAAAAGCGAGTCACGTTGTTCTTGAATCGCTGTAAATTGTACTGGTTGGGAAACACAGTCCTGGGCAAATTATTCCAAAGGGATGATGTTGTTGAAAAGCGTTGTACAAGTTGAACCTCATACAGATGTGAAGTATTAGCGCGACGTGTATTCCTAACATGCACCGCTCTGGGAGGAATTAAACGAGCTACATCCTTCGAATATTTTTCATGAAAACATTTGTAGAATAGGCTCAAGTCGCCAACCGTTCTTCGATGTTCCAGCGAATCAAGGCCGCCGGTCAATTTCGGGTCTCCAATCAGACGAACAGCTCTTCTCTGAATAGAGTCCAACAAATGCAGTGAGCGGAGCCCCAAGCATGGAAGCGGTATTTCATAGTTGGTCGAATTTGAGCTTTGTAAAGAATTAACACTTGTTGTGGAGTGTAAAGCTTTCTGGTTCGAAATAATATTCCCAACTTTTGAGAAGCTCGAGTACCCCGATATAACTATGTCGGGTTCAGCAACGTTAACTTTTTTAGAAAAAACTGCCGCATGGGTTTTTGTAGCGTTAAATTCCACTTGGTTACTGTTACCCCAAGATACAATTTCCTTCAGGTCTTTGTTAAGTTGAATGACTTCCTGCTGTCTGTGGATATTCGTCTGAGTCTTCGATGTCCGTCTATGTCCGTTAATGTAAATGAGAAAGAGAGTAGGAGACAGTATGGAGCCTTAGGGCACACCGGCGTTGATAGTGAAGGTGTTAGAAAGAAATCCGTCGATTGCCACTCGTAAAGAACGCTCTCTGAGGAAACATGAGAGCCACAAACAGAACTGCTCAGACATACCATAATAGCATAGCTTAGCCAACAGTCTATCGTGCCAAACACGGTCGAATACCTTGGATATGTCAAGAGCACCCGCTCGAGATTCTTCATTGTGTTCAATTGCGTTGTTCCAAAGATGTGTTACATAAGTCAGAAGATTTCCTGTTGATCTATGTTTACGAAAGCCATATTGGTGATCGCTAATAAGGATGAATCCTTCAAGATATTTTAGAAGATGCTGGTTGATAGTTGATATTATTGAAAGCAGTGCGATTGGTTGGTAGTTATTTGCCAAGATCTTCTTGCCTTTTTTAGGTATCGGCTGAACTGTGGCAAATTTCCAGTAGGAAGGAAACATTCCCTTTTTGTAGGGTAGGTTGAAAAGTCTACAGAAAACTGGTGTTAGTTCCCTCGCACAGTTTTTGAGAGCTGTGGCAGGTATTCCGTCAGCGCCAGAAGCTTTTTCTCTATCTCTCTATAAATTCTTGCTCGTAAGCTGGTTCTCTTGTAGATGTTGTCTATTTTTTTTTTATAAGATTATGCGGTAATTGTCTATTATACAAAATGTGTATTACATCCTTAAGTTGGAGGCGATCGAATGCTTTTTCCATAGTAAATATATTTCAATAAATATAGCAATAATATCAATTAATCTTTTTTTTATTATTATTTACTAATACATTTCGCTTTTACATATTAAAGTTTTACCGAGACTAATTCAACAGTTGCAGCACCTTGAATAAAACAGTATTTATAAACATAAATCATTGTGTAGAACATGCTTGTATGCTAGTATATAAAATTACAGCATATGTATATGCAAAAATAAATTACTGCAATCACATAATTATATTAATGGTATAATATAATGACTTCGGGTACCCTTAGACTACCAATCTTGATGGACAATTTATAGAGATTCTTTGATAATTTTCGAATTACCTGACTTGATATTATTTTTAAATTTAGCCATTACAAAAAAAGAAATTATTAAATTTATTCTAAATCTAGTAAAAATAATGCATGAAAAGGTAAAACCTTAGAGTGCAATTCATCTGGATTTCTCCTGTATCGATTAAAAAAGTGATGCTGACGTTTCGCCGATTATTCTACCGGCTTCCTCAGAGCTTGTTCTGAGAAGTTACTTCTTCGGAATCAAGCATGAAACTGTTTTTAATTCCACGTGCACACACGTTTTTATTTTAGTGGAACGGGATGGGGGACGTGTGAATTAAAAACAGTTTCATGCTAGATTCCGAAGAAGATCGGTGAACAGTCAGCATCATTTTTTTCAATCGAGACAGGAGAACTGTACCTAGAAGCTGCGTAATCAATAAAATTTCCTATTAAAAGTATGTCAACAATTTTTTGTTAAACTACCAAAATTAGTTACTTGAATAGGAGTGTATATAGTGCTTTAAATGGAGTTCAAATTAACGCTTTTTAACGATGCTTTAAATGGACTTCAAGTAAATGCTATTTAAACTTTTGTAGAATTATTATTGCAAAGACTTATCCGTACAGCAAATCTCACCTAGTTCACAAAGATAATCAACAACGAGGAGAAATAAAAATCAACTGACTTTGTTGAAAGCATTTTCACTCAACCTGAATAAAGGTGAAGTCCCTGTTTTAACAAGTATTAAAAAGCTTCAAATAATTACTTGTTTAATGAAACTCTTAAACAAGCATCTTTCAATAGGATGTGCTTTTTCTTGCGACACGGTATACCCAGTATCGTAGGTAGGTTCAAGAGGCAGGGGAGCACATGGATGTAAAGAGCGTTTTTATAGGAAAAAAAAACCGGTCAAGTGCAAGTTGAACTTGCACAATTAGTGTTCCGTACGTTGATTGTTTTTAAAATAAAAATTTTTGTTAGGGTGGTATAAAATGATCAGTGACTTCACAAAATACACCCCAAATGAGTTTTCAACAAAGTTTGTTTCCAATCTTTACTGAAAACTGGTGACCTTGAATTTTTTTTTTTTTAATGTACCAAATAAATTATTAAAGGTAATGCACTCGTGATAATTTTCGTTCAATCTATACTCCGTGGAGAATATTCCAGAATTTTTTCAAAATTTTTTGATCAGTACTTTTCGAGATAAGGTAGGGGACAGCGATTTTTTAAAAGTAATACGAAGAAAAGTGTGCGCAAGTATTACATTATATATATATTTTTTACTCGTGTTTTCACAAGCTTTCATTTGACACCACACGCGATGACCTAGTAAAAAAAAATTATTTTCACTTCCGATTTCACACCTCAAAACGAACCCCTTAAGTCAAAATTTATGTTACGGTGGTATAAAATGATCAGTGACTTCACAAAACACACCCCAAATGAGTTTTCAACAAAGTTTGTTTCCAATCTTTATTGAAATCTGATGACCTTGAAATTTTTGTTTTTTTTTATATACCATATAAATTATTAAAGGTAATGCATTCGTGATAATTTTCGTTCAATTTACACCCCGTGGAGAATATTCCAGAATTTTTTCGAAATTTTTTGATAAGTACTTTTCGAGATAAGGCCCGGGACAGCGATTTTTCGCGAATTTTTAAAAATAATACAAAGAAAAGTGCGCGCAAGTATAATATTACATATATATTTTTTACTCGTGTTTTCACAAGCTTTCATTTGACACCACACTCGATGACCTAGTAAAAAAATTTTTTTTCACTTCCGACTTCACCCCCCAAAACTAACCCCTTAAGTCAAAATTTAATTCTCAAAACTACATAGCTCTGATGAGGCCATCAATTCCTATATTATTACCAAATTTCATCTTTATATGTCAAATAGTTTCGGAGAAAATCGGGTGTGACAGACAGACAGACAGACAGACAGACACCGAAGTGATCTTATAAGTGTTCCGTACGTAACACTAAAAAGAACATTAAAGGTGGCACTGCTTATAAACTGTCAATTGATAAACGGGACAGCGCCTAATGAAAACCAGGAGCTCAATGATCACAATAGTCCTCTTGAAATAGACTCTAAAAGCTTAGGCTCTTCTCCGCAGAGTAACCGAAATTTTGACTACCGGGGGCTGCAGATCTTTTACAAGAGTCCTTTCATACATTAAAAACTTATTTAATTATTTAAAAACTTATTTATAAATCGATGATCGGGAGGGGTGGGAAGGGTATTTTTTTTACAAGAAAGAATCTTTTCCTGCAGTGCTATTTTAATACAATGGACCTTAAAAATTTGAAACCTGAATTAAAAATACTTGACCGGGAAAGACAAGAGCATAGTAAAAAAGCCTTATTTGAAAGGGGGCTTTTTACATCTTTTACATCTATAGAGGCGTAGGAGGAAAGAAAGTCTATCTAGCCCCATTGGCTGCGACACAAGGTATAATAAACATAGTTTATAACGCGAATAAAACTTAAAAACCCATGGCTAGTGGATGATCAACAAAAAAATTTTGATCAGCTGTTTAAATAAAAATTTGTTGAACTAAAATATACATCTGAGAGGGCCCTTAGTTAATATTAATCGTGTGCAACGTAAGATTCATAACAAAATTAAAACAATACACTCTTGCAGTTTTGTAACAATTATGTGACGGTCAGTGTTGAAATAATTATTTGTTCTTTTTGGTCATGTCAATTTTCACTCGTTTTGCGGCCACACATAGTTCCACGTTGCTTCTAAACCTTGGAACATTGAAAAGTAAATAAAATCGGTCACACACGATCTCCATTTGTATGTTACAAGTGAGAGAACACATTGTATTAGTTTCCTTTCTACAGGTGCAATATTATTTACAGAGCTTAAATAAAGTTCCGAGCGTTCAACGGCTTTAATAACTTTTCAGATGGGGGGAAGAAGTGAAAAATTGACATGGTCTTTGAAATTTTTGGCTTTAAAGGCCACCACACCTTTCACTTTGTTAGTAAAAACAACATAGTTTATAACACGAACAAATAAAGGGACATAAAAACTAGTTAAATCCTATATAAAATATTAACCCCAATTTTTCTTTATCTTTGTGCAACATGAAATCTAGAGGTTTTTTTTTTTTTCACTTTCTACATAAAACACATCAAATTTAAGATTTTTTTTTTATTTCTAATTGGAGTTATTTTGGCAAAAGACTAATAGGCCAATGGAAAGACTGATGTAAGAAAATAAGAAAGTTGCTTCGAACACACCATGTCACAGGACTTTTGAGAAATCTCATTCGTTATTTTCAATTTTAACAGAAATACTAGGTGAAGAACATGTCAAGTTTCAGTTCTAAATATCTTTGAAGCTCTCCCTCCCCTCAACTTTTTTCTATAATACGGGGGCTGCTTTTTAAGTTTTTACAAATGACCAATAGATGGCGCTATTGAAATTGGCCTAGTAGTCTGTTTACAGTGAGCGTTTAAAAAAACAGTTTTGTGAACAAATGGAAATTTCACGTGAAGGTTTTCTTTGGATGATTTTTTACGATTTTAGTAAAAGCCTAACTCAACAACAATGTCTTGAAATGCTTTGTTTAACTTTCGGTAAAGAATCACCATCAAAAAAGATTGTCAACAATTGGTTTGCAGAATTTCGTCATGGTCGTGCTTCCATTGGGGATGAATTTTGTGAATATCGAAAAAAATAGGTTGTTGTTCCAAAAAACATCGATGTTCTGCGCAATATGATTGAAGAGGATCGGCATGTGACTTGCCGTGAGTTAGAGGCATCCTTAGGCATATAGAAGGCTGCAGTATATTCGATTTTGCATGAACATTTAGCTGTGAAAAAGATCTATTCTCGTGGAATTCCGCATAATTTGACCGAAATTCAAAAATAGGCCCGTGTCAATTGGTGTAAGGAAATGCTCAAAAAATTCGACCGAGGACATGCAAAATCCGTATACATCGTAATAGGAGACAAAACTTGGATATATTCGTATGAGCCGGAAAATAAGCAACAATCAACTGTTTGGGTGTTCCAGGATTAACCGAATCCAACAAAAGTGGTTCGTCCGCGAAGCACTTCCAAGAAAATGATCGCTTGTTTCTTGGATTATACTGGAGATATTGCAACCATTCCTCTCGAAGATTGAAGAACAGTTAATGCTAAATGTTTGTTCGTCAGAAGTCATCGATGAAATCAGGAAAAACAACCGAAAACGTTACGTCATTCTTCATCTTGATAATGCCGGCTCTCATACAGAACAATAAATGATTATCTGACAGAGAAGAACATCGAATTAATGTCTGCATTGACCTGATATATCGCCTAACGATTTCTTTTTGTTCCCGAATGTCAAAAAAATGCTTGAATAGAGATTTTCATCACCTCAAGAAGCTGTTGAATCCTTCCAAAATTATGTGTTTGAGGTACCAACTTCAGAGTGGAAAAAATGTTTTGAGAATTGGTTCGAACGTATGCAAAAGCATATAAATCTTATAGGTGAATATTTTGAGAAACAATAAAATGATTTGTAACAAACATTTTTTTTTTGCTCTCATTGTTTTTGTATCTTACCACAAAGTAAGCATTTAAACTATTCAGGTTTAATGCTTTGACTGAGTTATTCTTTAATGTGAAAAATTCAAATTCTAGAACTGTGTTTACCAATTTTTTTGAACTGATGAATACTTATTACAAAATGTGTTTACCTGTAGTTAACAGCTTTGTTTGAATTTCGTCAACTTTCCTAATATTTTACTGACTTAACCTGTACCACTAATTTACTGTTGAACTCACCTCACAATACTGCCTTCACAGAAGGAAATAAAAAAACGTAAAGTAGAGCATGTAGAGTTGGAATCATGTATTCTTAATTTTTAATACAGACACACACACACTTCAAGAGTTCTTGCTGCTGCTGCTACTCAATACTGTGATCTTGCTGCTCCTCGCTCGAAGCTAACTTAGTATATATATATATATATATATATATATATATATATATATATATATATATATATATACACATATATACTAGCAGTGGCCGCGGTTCCGCTCGCTTGGACTACAGAATTATTAGGTTTTTTTTTGCAAGAGAGGACGTTGGCGGCAAACTTTTTTCCGGTTCGATTCACTATTATCGTCACTGCTTATTTCTTAGGTTACCTAACGTAACAAAATATATACTAAAACCCGGCCAGAGAACATATGTATGAATTAAATACGTTAATCGAATTAGTGGTTCTCGAGTGATAAGCGCATTACCGGACAGACAGCAGACAGACAGAGACAGGTTGCGTTCTATAATATATATATATATATATATATATATATATATATATAGATATATATATATATATATATATATATACAAATATATATATATATATATATATATATATATATATATATATGTATATATATATATATATATATATATATATATATATATATATATATATATATATATATATATATATATATATACAGTCCCTGGCCAAATTATTAGACGCACTGCAAGATTTCATGTAAAATATTAATTACCGAGTGATATTGTACCGTTTTATTATTTTTAAATTGATTTGTTTTTTATTTTTATATTATCCAATCAATTATTTGACATAAATAAAACAGCATTAATTTAGAAAAGCATAAGTTTATTAAGTTTTAAAGAAAAGTGAAATTAATGTTAGTAAAAGTCAATATTTAGTTGAGCCACCTTTAGCCGCTATCAAAGCTTTAATTCTGCGCGGCATGCTATCAATGCAAGATTGTACTGTCTCCTGCATTTGAGGATGATGATTCCACACATGAATAATCTTTTCTAGGAGCTGGGTTTTGTTGGTAATCACATCTTTAGCCACTTCTCTTTTCATCAGCTCCCACACATTTTCAATGGGGTTCATACCCGGCCAATCCAACAGAGGGATATTTTTTTCTGCCAAAAAAGCTTTGGAAACCATTCTCTGAGCTGCGGAATCAACCGATTTTGTAATACTTCTTTGTACTGATCTTGCCTCATTATTCCTTTGACGACGTACAGACGTCCAGTGCCCTTGCCGCTGATGACTGACCAAATCATCACTTTGGTGGGATGTTTAATCGTCGGGACGACACAATCAGGATGAAACTTTTCTCCATGACGACGACGCACATACTGAGCTTTATTCTGCAAAATTTCGAATGTGCTTTCGTCACTGAAGCACACCTGTCAAAAATAGGAAAAATATATAAACTTCCATGTTTATTTGCTTTATTTAACTGAAAATGATAATAATGTATCAATTATTGATTAAATTGCTGTATCTTACCGATCTCCAGAAGTCCACATCTTTGTCTTGCCATTGTTTGGCCCACTTCGGGCGCTTTGCTTTCATTGCAGCTGTTAACTTGGGCTTCCTGGCGGGGCGACAGGCCTTAAAATCTAATTCTTTCAATTTTCTTCGAACAGTGCGCTCAGAAGCATTTACGCTAGCATCCTGGAGTTGTGATTTTATTACCTTTGTGGTAGCAAATCTGTTTTCTACACAAATTTTCTTCAAACATCTCTCTGACCGTGGAGTGAAAATTGGTTTTTTCTACCGCATCTTTTCTTTCTTTCCGGGCTTAATTCCTTCCCTGACTCAATTTTTCTTTTTTATGCGTCGTACACTAGCTTCAGAAACCTCTAATCTTCGTGATATTTCTCGGTTTGTAAATGTTTTCGCAATCACAAGGGCCTTCACTTCAGCTTTTTTACGTGGTGAAAGATCGCCTTTTCTACCCATAATGAAAATAGTCCAATTACTTTTTTTAAAACACTGCATACAAAATAAACTAATAACTGAGTAGTATAAAACTGTTAAACAAACAATCACAGTCCATAAAGCCACAGAAACACGTCCGTACCTGACCCGATACCGATCGCGACTGATACAGGTTTGTACTTATTTACGTTCATATATCACTTTGTCAACACAGTGTTGCCATATGTTAAAAATAAATACAAATATGTAGTCTACAACAATTCTTTTAAATAAAAATCAATAATATTGTAGTTTAAATATACCATTATTGCATAAAAACTCTTAAGAAACATAAAATTACTAAAAAAAATACAGTGCGTCTAATAATTTGGTCAGGGACTGTATATATATATATATATATATATATATATATATATATATATATATATATATATATATATATATATATATATATATTTTTATATTCAAGGGACAAGGGGCCTATATGGATACAAAGAGACTTTCTTAAAAGAAAGCAGAGAACACTGAAAGTGGAACTACTTATAAAGGGGGGGCCTTCAATTCATAAATAACGGAATACCAACAGATAACCGGGGGGCGAAATCCCTTATTAAAAAAAAAGTTCCTCTGGTATTGGAATTCCAAAACTTAGATTTCCCAACAGGGTAAAGTAAAAATCAATGACCGGGGAGAGGATATTTTTCACAAAAGAGAACTCTCAATAAAATGAGCCCCGTTTTTAAGGGGCGTATTTTCTACATCCATAAAAGCACACGTCCTCCCTGGCTCCTCTTGGTCGCGCCATAGGTTGATTGGTAAAGAACAGGGCCCTAAATGTTGAGATCATGGGTTCTGGTCCCATCGACACTTGTATTTGTGTGGTTATCTTTACATAACATCTTACTTTTTTGTTATGGAAAGTAGACATAGCATATTTCTTTAATAAATAATTTTTCGTAGTCCTTACCTTATGAAAAACACTTACTTTTCACGATTTGTTTGCCTGTCGGCCTGTTGCTGGCAAAACATTAATGGAAATGGAATGAAAATTAATGGAAATAAATGTTATGATTAACCAAATTGCATAGCTAAAAAGGGTACGAGAATAATTTTTTGAAATGAGCTAAATAAACTACTTATTAAATAAATAAACAAGTTAAACAAGATGTTGTGGTACCTTAGACATTTTGGATATCCGAGAATAGATCCGTGAAGGATGTTTCATACTTGGTAGAAATCTAGTTTACATTAAGATATTATAAATTAACAAATTAATCAAATGAGCATTATTTAATTAATTAATAAAATTAAGAATAGTCACTGATGCATGTTGGTTTAGAATTTTTATTATTTTTATTTCTATCAGGCAAGGCAAATAGCTTTTTTTTAAAACTGGGAAACCCGGATACATTTTTTATATAAATCCTAAATATATTTTTGACGACATTCTTGTTTGAAATTTTAGCACTTCTGCAACAAAATTAACATAAACATGGAGTAGACAAATTGGCTAATATTGTTTTATGGTAATTTTTATGTATGAGACAGTGTTAAAAATTTATGTAAAAATGCCATATTATAGACGATTGTTATTACTATCTCTACATATGGTAAGAACAATAAACTAATCTGCCATCCTAAATTTTAAACTTTAAAAAGCTATTTTAAATTATTATGTTACAATATCGAACTTTGAAAAATATTTTCATTTCTTCGGCGCTCTTATTATTCGAGAGTATTAAAAAGTTTTATCGAATGGATGGAGAAAAACTACCGAAAATGGCAATGCACTGGAGACCTAAAGACAAACGCAAACGCGGACGCCCACGAGAAATGTAGATGTAGGGAGTATCAAGTTTGAGACATCTACAAGACGGAGACGGAACAACAGGAAACGATGGCAGCAAGGAATTGGTAGGCGACCACATTCGCTTGTCCCGTCTAGCATAGAAAGAACATGCAAAATCAAAAATTGTTAACTCACCATAGGTAAAGTAAATCTAGACCTTTTAAAAAATCTTTGTCATGGTTTGCAAACTAATCTTCGACCACATTTATTACTTCTTCATTTAAATGAAATTTGTTTTCTTCCAAATGTTTTGTGTTTTTTCCGTTTTGTGAATTGGTGAGATATGTGGGATGATCAATCGATTTAATCATTAATTCGTTTATTTTTTACAAAACTAACAACGATTTGTGAACAGACGCATCGTTTTGTAAAAACAGCATCTTTTTATTCACTTTTCTTAGGCATGTTTCCATAATTTTTGGGCTCAGTTTAGTTAATAATGAAGAATAATATCCTCCAATCAAAGTCTTGCCGTATTCTAAGTAATTTGTAAGATGTATCCAATGCTTATCTGAAAAAGCTGAAGCAAGGACTTTTGCTGCTGATTTTTATAAGAGAAACTTTGTGAGGCAAAGTGAGCCAGCATGTTTCAACTCCAACGACTATTCCTTTGTCTTTGGATCATAATAATGGACCCACGTTTCATCCGTAATTTTCATTCGATCCAAAAACAGCTACAAATCAACCTGGATTTTGTGACTCTGAGTTGTTTTTGGTTAGACATTTAGGGATCCATTTAGCTCATAATTTTCTCATATCCAAATCAGAATGGACACGTGTCTCTGCTATACGTTTCAGCTTAATTTATCTCCAAAATTTGTTTAGACACAGTCTCAACATTCTCTCTAGTAGACACAGAAACGAGTGTTTCAGCATGGTGTTTATCACCGATGTCGTTTCTTCTAGTGGTATAGGAAGGACATTCTTCCTCCAATGTTTTAAATGTGTCAAATGTCAATGTCAAACTGTTGTCCATAGCAACAGCATTTGTTTTTGATAATGGGAAGTGGTCTAGGCTAATTAGTTATCAATGGGCGTTTGTAATTACGAAAAAAGGCCATTTTATAATACTAGACACGAAGAGTGAGTTTATAGCAACGAGAATTTGTCGGGATTAATAATACCCATCAAATCAGGCAATAGAATTTGGGGAGATTAATTATCTGTTTTTATTGGAATTGTAAATTCCGCTAAATTCTCGTTTCTATAAACATTTTTCTCGCGCTCTTTGTTTACGGTGTTATAAAATGGTGTTTTTCCATAATTACAATCTCTCATACCTATAGTGTTTATATTTTGAAAATGTGTGATAGTTACACTATCATTTTGATAATATAAAACGAAAAATAGAGATGAGTTTAAGGGGAACGAAATCCTTACAAGGGAGGATCCAGAGGTAGGACGAATAAGTTTAGAGGAAATTAAAAGAGCATTGAAAGTCATGAAAAATGGAATAGCTGCAGGGCCTCGAACATAGTATAATCATTTTAATTTACAAGAAGGCTCACATACACATATATGTGGAAACTACAGAGGAATCAGCATCAATAGTTCCTTAGGGAGGTTGTATGGCAGAATAATTAAGAAAAGAATTGAATTGCAGTATAAAGACATAGAAGAATAAAATGGCTTTAGAGCGAGAAGAGCATGAAGGGATAATACTCTTCAGCAAATATTAGGAAAACGGAGAGCTCGAAATCTACCGACTTACCTCGCGTTGATAGATCTTGTAAATGCCTACGATTCAGTATCCTTAAAAAATTATTTAATGTATTAACGAAAGTTGGCCTTATGTACATATGTTCGAGCAATATATAATATTTACAACAATCCACAAAGTACGATAAAGACTGGAAATAAATATCTCTACTGTTTAAAGTAACTAAAGGCTTGAAAGAGGGATGATGTGTGTAACAAATTGTGAAGAAGACCTAGACTATATCATGAGAAAGCTGAAAGAAGAATACGAAACGTGGGGTTTTAACATAAATATGAAGAAGATAGAGTATCTTCGGATAGGTAAGGATGGGGAAGAAGAACCAGACTTGAAATTAAAGGAAATAACAAGATGCGAGGAGTAAGTACATGGGAAGAGTAATTTCTAACAAAAGATCATCAGGTAGAGACATAAAGTCCAGGACTCAACACTTTGGTCAAACCAGATAAAAAAAACTGACAATCTACCGGGCAATTGTAGAGCTGATATTGACATATGGATCAGAATGCTGGCAAATGATAAAAAAAGATAAGCAAAGGATAGGCGCGGTAGAAATGGATTGTTGAAGAAGATCATGTAGAATATCTAGATAGAAGCACGTCTAAAATGAAGAAATCAGAAGACGGACAGAAAGAATACATATAAAAGCAAAAAGAATAGGAAAGCCAGACAGTTAATTTGGTACAGACACGTGAAAAGAATGTTGAGACTAGATGACCAAGAAGAGCTTTTGAATATATTCTGTCAAATAGAAGAAAGAACGAAAGACTAGCCTAAACATGGATTAACGGAACAATGGACATAATGAGAGGTAGAGCTATCAATGAAAAACGGAAAAACATGACGGTCAAAACAGGAGATGCGGCTGAAGCGGTAGGATCCTCGTATATTATATTATTATTAAAACGAAAACATTGTTTTCACATCAGCAGTGATGGTGAAGTTGGTAACAAATTAGTTTTTTACACTTTTGAAATAAAATACAGTATAATTGTTTCACTGGATTTATTCAGATCACTCTGGCACGACTCTGTATAAGTGTTAATAAAAACAATATAGCCCAATCTCTAGTTAATAACAAAGAAAGATTGAACAAATATGGAAAATCGGGTATATATGAACTTACTTATGATGACTGTGACGCTGTCTGTGTGGGACCAACGGGACGGAGCCTACAACAAAGATTAAAAGAACACAGGCACTCTATTTTAAATAAATAAAAATTTTGCTGTACACTGCATAGAGAATGATCACCTTTTTAATAACGAGAGGGTAAAGTTGCTATACAGTGCTGAAAAAGGAAAACATATGGATTAATTAGAAATTCTTAGCATAAAAAAAGTCATTAAATATAATATAAAAATAACGAACACCCAAATAGAATTTGGAAATACCCCCATATAGCATACCTGTAATTAACTCAATTTTATTACCTCGTAATTTAAATTTAGTACCAATTAACCGTCCAAATGTAATATCTTTTAGAACTTAAGTTTAATCTTATTGTAAATCTCTTCGAAAATGGTCCTGAGACTGACACACGTGTCAGAGTGATCCGAATAAATCCAGTGAAACAATTATACTGTATTTTATTTCAAAAGTGTAAATATTAAGAACCTACCGCAAACTCCAAAAATTTTATTAACAAATTAAATGACTGTCACCTGCTAAAACATTTTATGAGGAAACTCGAGAACCAGGAAATTTTATCAATTTTACATCTTTGAATGAACTGTCAGTATAATAAATGCTATATAAATGAAAGGAAACACATCTAACATCGTAATACATGACAAACAAATTTATTAGGATTGGTGTAACTTTTGTTTCGATTTATCACTTTCTATTTAATAAGAAATATATATACCGGCCAAAGAGTTTTTTCCAAAAGCGACCTAAATTTATTAGGTTTTTTATTGTCGATGGGTGGTAATATACGTTAGTCTAAGGGAAACACAAAAGAGCTGGTCTGTCTAATTATTTATATGACAATTAGCAGCGAGAAAGTTTTAGGCACTGCCGGCTTCTATAATCTGATTCAATTTAATGATTACCTGAAACTCCTGTGACGTAAGAAAGTTCTCCCGCGGTTTTCTGAGGCACTATTGTCTAACTTTACACGAACTTGCATTTGCGTATGGAAATTACACACCTATGCACAAGCCTGATTGAATAATGCGGAAAATTGTTAAGCAAGTAGAATAGATATCATTTAATGTAAAACGGACAAGGCCCATATTTCAGCAGTTCACTCACTGTTCTCTTATTCGTCAATCCATCTCGAGACACGTTTCGTAGTATCACAGTCAGTCGGGCTAGGATCTACAAACAAGAGAGCAGAATTTACTTGTCTTTATCCAGGTACTTAAGGGACCTATTGGTAAGATACAACGAATTGTACGCTTACGTAATACTTCATCTGAGGCTTATTATTTTTACTTCAATTTAAATATAATCCCTTTTTACTCCGCCTTGTGGATGAACATAATTAAGCTATTATTAATTTCTTACTATACATCAAAAGATAGAACTATAATAAGAAATACTGAGCGGTAAGAAGAACTCGGAAAGTAAATTTCGTAATTTTTAATGTAGAGGAAGTATAAATTTTAAAACTTCTTGACGAGTCTAAGGTCGAGAGTAAATTAAGATATAATGTAGAAATATCTGGTTTTCTATAAGAAATTTTAAAATGGGTTAGTTTTAGTTTTAACATACTTTATCTCAGTTAGTAAAGTAGAGCAAATATTTAGAGGTAAAGAATTGGAACTATGGGCAATTGAAACTGTATTGTATAAATCAGGATACTACATTGTATATTTTTATACCCACAAATAGACTAATAGATAATGAAGGATCAGTTATAAAAGATAAAGACGAAATTAAAAACACTGGAAAAAGATACATCAAACAAGTGTTCTGTGATAATCGACCAGAATTCCTTTAGGTAGATGGGAATACGAGACCAATCACCATTGGGGAGGCGGTCAGAAGTGCAAAAAGAACAATGAAAGAAGGTAAAGCACCAGGATCAGACACTACAGAAACAGAATTCCTAAAGCTTTTAAATGAAGAAAACATAAAATGGCTGACTTCATTATTCAATAATATTTACAATTCTGGAATTATTTCCCTTCAGTGGCTAAAGGCTGAATTCATAACTCTATTCAAAAACCCGACGCTAAATCATGTGGAGAGTATAGAACAATTAGTTTGATGAGCCACCTTTTGAAAATATTTCTTAAAATAATCCGTAGAAGAATGTACAAACTCTATGAAGAACCCATGTCTCCAACACAGTTCGGTTTTAGAAACGCAATTGGTACATGTGAAGCCTTATTTAGTATCCAAGTATTTTTTCAGCGCTGTAGAGACGTGAACGTTGACATCTATGCATGTTGTCTGGATTACCAAAAAGCATTTGACGGAGTACAACACTACAAGATATTCTAAAGAATGCTTCTGTGAGATTAGGAGGAGAATCTACGGATGAAAAAAAAAAACAAGGATGCATATTATCTCCACTAGTATTTAATATTTACTCCCAACAAATATTCGAAGTGGCTCTGGCAGATCTCGATGTCGGGATTCCACTGAATGGAGAGATAATGAATAATGTTCGATATGCTGATGACACGGTCATATTCGCTGACAGTCTGCAGGACCTGCAATTACTAATAGAGTGACGAGCTGCAACCAGAGATATGGTCTTGATATTAACATAAAAAAAACAAAATTAATGGTAATAGCAAGAACAAGCCTAACTGTCATTTAGAAATCAAATAGAAAAATAATGAACGAGTAAATAAGTACTCATAGTTAGGTAACATTAATGACTAATGGGACCACTCTCAAGAAATAAAAAGCCGTATTGAAAAGGCTAGAGCAGCATTCCTCAAAATGAGCTCTATATTCAAAAGCCATAACTTGACACTGGATACAAAAGTGAGATTTCTGCGATGCTACGTATTCTCCATTTTGTTTCATGGAGTGGAAACATGAACTCTGAGAGAGGTAACATATAAAAGACTGAAAGTTTTTGAAATGTGGCTATATCGTAGGATGCTTGGAGTGTCATGGGTGGACCAAGTCACAAATGAAAAAATCTTCAAAGAATGAATAAGGAAAAAGAGGTTTTAGTTACCATCAAGCAACGTGAACTCCAATAATTCGGCCACATTATGAGGAATAAGAGCAAATTTTATCGGTGACAGAATATACTGCAAGGTAAAGTGTAGGGAAAGAGAAGAAGGATTTCCTGGTTCAAAAATCTTCGCACTTGGTTTTCAATGACCATGACGCAGTTGTTTAGGATCGCAGTCAACAAGGTGATGATAGCTAATATGGTTGCCAACATCCAGAATGGATAGGAACCCACAAACAATACTATACCTTGGAAAAAGTATATACTGGGTTGGTGGATTAAGAGTATCAAGTAAGTGCTTTGCTTCTGTTTCAAAAGCACGGGCGTACAAAGTTATGAATTAGATGGGCGGGGATGAATCATTAAACTAGGACGTATGTATTTCACTCCTCATCAGAGTTCATCAGCCAGCCTAAGTAAAGAGGCAAAGCATAAACACAGAGCAACAGAACACCAAATAAATAAAAACTTTTGCGTGTATGCTTGTTAAATCTCTGTGTTTGCGATTTGCCTGGTCAACAAAGCTAGCTGATCAACTCTGATATGGAGCGAAACATACGCCCGTACTTTAGTTGTCGAAGCAAAGTATTTACTTGAGGGTCTTGGTCCGCTAAGCTGATATTTTCTTTTCTCTGTATTTTTGACGGACGATAAATGCCTGTCTTGTTTATTACTAAACATTTTTAAAGCTGCTTTCTATCGCATAAAATTCGCATCCGCTAGAAACCCTGAACGGTATCCTTTTTTACTCCCCTTATTAATAAACGTATTGTATTCGTGAGAAAACATTCCTTTACGTATCAGGATCCGGATCACGCAAATTCCAGTGTCATATATTTGTCGGTCTGTCTACCTGCAGGTTTGTTTTACGAGAATTTTTCCTAGTTTTTGGTTGCGATAATGAACAACGCTTAAGCATAATTTGGTATAGTGCAGTATTTAAGAAGTTAAGGTCGTTCCAAAAGTTCTCGGCCTGATACAGATATGGCGCCAAGATAGCTGTGGAGTTTTAGACACAAGCGTTTTTTTCTAAAAAATTTAGAAAATTGAAGCGCGAGCTGTTATAAAATACTTCGGTTTAAAAAGTTTAACTCTTACGGACATTTAATATTTGTTAAGTATCACTTTAATTTATCCTTTCCTTTTGTTTTCGACCATTAAAAATTGGGCTGCTGAATTTACACGTGGCCATGCATCCGTTTCAGATGATAAACGTTCGGAGCGCCCGAAAACCTCTATGACCGACGAGTTGTGACAAAAATTCAGATCATCCATGAAGCCCCACACGAACAATAGTGCGTGTGCTCTTATTAGAAGACTTAGATATATTGTATCATCAAATAGCATACAACTTTTCTATTTTGCTTATGTTCAATCCCAATTAAACTATAGGATTTCTTTCTGGGGATCTTCAAGATTTGCTAGGGATATCTCTAGGGCACAAAAGAGAATTGTGAGATGCATGCGTCATTTACATCCTCTAACGTGGTGTCGACCATACTTTACTGAAATGGGGTTACTTACGGTCCCAGGTCTCTACTTCATGGCTTTGGTCACCTTTGTTAAGAAGAATCCATCATTTTTCTTGACAAATAGGTATGAATATGCTCCAGATATGGTAATCACGACTAGAGGTAGAAACGAATTACGAGCGCCCTACCATGCTACTTCTTTCTTTGAAAAAGGGCCATATTTTAAATGCATAAAGGCATATCGGCTTCTCCCACTGGAGATCAGGAACATTGAGCGGATTGAGAGATTCAAAAGGGAAGCAAAAAGGTTTGCTCTCTCAAAATGTTTCTATTCTTTTAATTTTGATCAATAATTTTAGTTATCAATAGTTGTAAGATTTTGTCCTCTGTACGGTGTCTTATATTTTGTTGACTATATGCATATATTCACTTTTTTATGACGTTGCTTTTTTACGTTATGTAATCTTGATGGAAATAAAGGAATAAATAAATAAAAAAATAAATAAACAAGCTCTGAAGAAGCAGGCAGAAAGATCAGCGAAACGTCAGCATCACTTTTTTAATCGATTCAGGAGCAATCTAGAAGAATATACCTACAATCTGTCAAGTAACAACGTGTCCACGATAATCCATTTTTGGTAGATGCGATTCTAGCGATTCAAAAAAAAATCGGTAGAGGAAACCTTTGTCTACGACGCATTTTAGTCAAAGTATTGGTCGATTCCGACCTTTCGTCGAAATCACGTAAAATCCAAAATGTTGTTTGTGTGTTGGTTCGAGGCAGTCTTTTTTGTTCCCATCCAAAGGGGTCTAAAATGACACACACATTCCGTGGGTAAATTATTTTAACAAGACGAAAAATGTCGACGAGTTGTCAAAACGTGGCTCGGTAGGCAAAGTCACTCCAAAAGTCGAAAAACGAATCGTGGCTTTGTTTTCACGGGATCCAAAATTGTCTCGGTGTCAAGGAGCGGCAAAATTAAGAAAATCGGATTCGAATGTGTCCCATAAGACCATTCGACTACATCTTCGTGCTTAACTCCTGTCAAATTCCGAAACACGTTGAAGAATCCTCTGCTGGGCGAAAATCACGTCTCGTTTGGGCCCACGATAAAATACTAGAGTGGCTCTTACAATCTCCGAATGCCAACCCTATTGAAAACGTTTGGTTCCTTATAAAGAGAGAGCTCAGAGGAAAGACTTTGAGGATTTTGACTCAGTTGTCTCGTGAGACTCGAAAAATTTGCAGACTATGCAGGAAATCTCGCCGACAGCATACCTCGACGATCAGATAACTTACTGAGGTAATTTTGAGATTATTAGCACACCAAAGAATACATTGATGGCAAAAAAATGTTTTCGAAACACATTTTTTTAAGAATATGAGCAGTCACGTTCTAACTTGACAGTTTGTATAAGCTCTATATGGAAGTTGCCTATCAAAACTTCAAGATGCACGATATTTAATTTTTTATTATTTGATGTTAAGCGAGTCAATAGACGAAAACGAATTACAATTTCATCGTAAATAGCACGCCTACATCTATCCTACATAAATAATTATTTTATAAGAAAAATAATTGTTAAGCTCGATTACACAAATAATTACAACAATGTAAACAATTGAAGAAATAATGACAATGCAGCACGCACGAACAGTTAGCCTCTTTGAATGCTAATGCGTGAAAAAATAATTGAACATGTTATGCACACGACACCATAAAAAAATTGCATCTTTCTTCTCCGATGCTTAATGCAACTCGTTTAGAAATTCAGAACACAATACCCGTTGTATTGTGAATTTTACACAGGCGAATGATGATAAAAATCAAAAAAAAATCAAGGACGGAAGAAGTCATGCGATTTTAATATCGAAATATGGGAATATTCAAAAATATGTAAAGAAAATACTTAGTTTTAAAATAACTATCGAATTTACCCTCTACATACTAAATAATAATTTAATCTAAGCATTACAAATCGGTATTTTAAGTGAAATTTTAAATGAAAAAAAACACATTTATATTTGAAACAACCTTCTCATACCCTTTCATCCATTTTAGGTTTAACTACTTGTATAAATAATTATTTTACATACTATGTTATATATAAATCTTTTGGTCGGTCGCTAAAATTGCACTAAATTTAATATAATAATATAAATTGCAACTGCTACAATATTATCGAAAGTCATGGAAAAGGTTATCAATCAGCATCTTCTAAAATATTGTAACATTCATTTTTTCCTAGATTTTAAGACCATGTAATGTTACTGATTTTTCACTTCAAATTGTACTTATTTTCATTTTTGAATCGAACGGTATATTAATCAGAGATTCCAAGCCGTTCGGTATATTAGTGTGCTGTGCGGGTTTCTGACCGAATCTACTGCTACGCCGCGCGATTGGTGGAAAATGTGTATCCGGATTTTTGGTTCCGGCGTCGCGATATTACCGTGAGAAGGCCCACGACTTATTTAAGGGTCCGGTAGGACAGGAATCGAGGCTGAGTACCATCAAGCCGCAGCCAGGCGAATTTTCATCTTCCTTCGACTGAGCTGCAGTAAAGGCTCATAACAACAATCATGAGAGCTAAATAATGCACAGGTTTTTTAACGAAAAGCCGTAGTGGGCTCCTAAGTGTTTACTAAAAAGTGTGAAATCGGTCGTGTTCCATCGAAGCCGAAATAAAAACAGTAAGTTACCAAAACATCCTTCCATAGACTTATCCCTGAGTAGTGCCTTAACAGCAATATGAACTGACTAAAAAGTGAAGTGAAAAGCACTATTTTTCGTCTTCGGGAGTAGTCAGAGTTTAGAATTTAAATGTCAGAACTACCAGTTAGGCAAAATTTTTTTTGTAATCCTGTAAAACTGCAAAGGTTAGAACTTTTTATTTTTAAAAAACTTGAATAAATTTTCCTTTTGTTGATTAAAGCTAGTGTCTCACTGAATACCTATCTTACTTTTCAGGATAAGAACGGCTGTACCAAACTGATTTTTTTATTTACCAACAGTACACCCTTTCAGTATTTTTTCGTTTTTTTAGCTGAAGTTAGATCCTTTCTATTTTAAAATGAATGGTGCCCAAAAAGTCGTACAGCTGAGGTTTCTTTAAAAATAGAAAATAATTCCAAAAAGACGTACCAAAAATTATCTCTTACCCATATCTCTCTACCAAAGAAAACTGAGCTGGTGTGTGTTTAATTTCTTTAGTTCTTTTAAAATCAGGATTCACTCGATTCATTATCAGAAATTAAAGCGGGGCTGCAAGAAAATTGCGCTCAAGCTTGGGGCATCCAATATTCAAACGGTACAAAATTGCGCTCAAGCGTGGGACAAACAACTTCTCACAGAGTACAAAAAAAAAGATGCCTCAAACTGAGGACAGTTTTGCATGTTACAAAAATAGCGCTGTCAACGCGGGGCTTTTGGAATTTTATTTTTTAAAGGGTTCAGTGTACTAGCTTTCGAACAAAGTAAAAGCTCTAACTTTTGCAGATATTTTTATTTCATAATATTTATTAAACGAAACTACATTATAGCAGTAAGACAAAAGCAGGAAATTTGTAGAATTTTTTATTTCAATTTATCTGATGGTGGTATAGATATTTGAATTTTGTTAATAGACTCTAAGATAAGTGATCCCTATTTTTTCTTAAAAGTAAGCTTTATAGTTCAGATTAGCAGATGTGCTGGTTTACTTTAATTTTTGCAGTGTTAGATTTATTTTGCGGTTAACCGAACAAAAAACTGTTCTTTCTTCTCACCGATGTTTTGCATGAATATTAAAAATACTTAGCTGATACGAAACGATATCTGGAGTTTTTTTGTTGAAAATTCTTAACATATTTGGTAAAAGAATTTTAATACAAGGCGATACTTAGAAATTTTTTTTTTTTTGAAATTGTTCGAAGATTTTTTAAATGTTTGGTAAAGAAGTTTACATATTTTAAGTGCCTTTACATATTTTTTATTTTGACTATTGGGAGCAGAGGAGAAATATTTTTCACGACTTTTTAAACAATTCTTTTAAATTGTATTCATTTATCATGGAAGCCTTCAATTTTAAAGTCAATCACTTACTGGAAAATGAATTAGACTATGAACTGAAAATCCGTCGTACTTTCTCAGAACGTCCGGTCGCGGATAAAAGAAAGATTCTAACGAGGATCTTAAGTAAAGAAATACTCCAATAAATCAGATTGGACTAAATAGTTACAAAAAGTTTCTGATTTTTTTTAAAGTCTAATAAAAATTCTCCTTCTCAAATTAAAACTCCTGCTTCTCCAAATGGTCACATGTCTCCTTTATTCGTGCATAAATATTTAGATAATGGACCGCATATAAAGATAAATCTATTAGGTGCCCATTTCTCGGCTTTATTTGACTCTGGTGCAAATGCCTCCGTTGTAGGTCAGAATGGTATTAAAAATTTTAAGTCGTTTAAGTATAAAAATATGCCATGTCAAAAATAGAAGTGTTACCACTGCAGATGGCAGCCGTCTAAAAGTTTTAGGTACGGTTGAGTTGCCGCTAGTCTGCAATGGTCATTGTTTAGTAATCTCTGCTCTAGTAGTACCTTCTCTATCACATACTTTGGTTTTAGGATGTGATTTTGCACAAAAATTCGGAATTTTAGTAAATTTTAAAAATAATTCGTGGTATCCACAGTCCCTAGAAGTCAACTCTCAAACAAGTTTTAAAGATTGTTATTCAGAAAGTTCATTAGAAAACCTTTTCTCGCGTCTATGTACCCTAGATGATCTCTCGCGGACGGAACGCTTAAAGGCAGAAAAAGTAATAAGCTCTTTCAAAGAAATAAGTAGTAAAGATAGGTTAGGCCGAACGAATAAAATCAACATGTCTATAGATACGGCTGATGCCAGTCCTGTAAAGACAAGGCCCTTCGCCATGTCTCCGTACATGTCAAAAGTATTAAATAAAGAGTTAGACGAAATGTTGAAACTCGGAGTGATTGAAGAATCAAACAGTCCCTGGTGTTCTCCAATCTTATTGGTGAAAAAGGCCGATGGACAGTATCGTCTATGCTTTGACGGAAGAAAGCTCAACGAGGTCAGCAAATTTGATAACTATCCATTACCGAACATCGACAGAATTTTGACATCACTCAGGAATGCTAAGTATGTATCTTCGATAGATCTTAGAAAGGCTTTCTGGCAAATTCCTTTAGACAAATCCTCTAAGGAAAAGACCGCTTTTGCAGTAGTAGGCCGAGGTCTATTTCAGTTCGTCACTATGCCGTTTGGTCTAAAGAACGCTGCTCAAACTCAGCAACGTTTAGTGGACGCTATATTTGGTCCGAAATATGAGCCACATATTTTTACCTATCTCGATGATATTTTAGTAACATCGGAAGACTTCGAATCGCATATTCGCTTACTTAAAGAAGTAAAAGATAAATTGAAAGAGGCCGGACTGACGATAAATTTGAGCAAATGTGATTTTTTCAAAACTTCTCTAAAGTTTTTAGGCTATATTGTAGGCTCAAATTCCTTGCGTACCGATCCGGATAAAGTAGCAAGCATGGTTAACTATGCGAGACCTACTAATACTACGGAAGTTAAGCGTTTCGTAGGAATGTGTTCATGGTATAGACGTTTTATTGAGAATTTTTCTACCTTGTTGTCACCTATTAATGATCTTTTGAAAGGACGAAAAAAAGGACAATCGATAGATTGGACAAACGCAGCAGAAAGATCTTTTATAAAGATTAAAGAGCTATTGGTTTCAGCTCCAATTTTATCCCAACCAGATTTTTCCCAACAGTTTTATATTTCTAGTGATGCTTCTAATACCGGTTTAGGGGGCGTCCTAACACAGAAAATCAATGGTGAGGAAAGAGTGATAGCGTATGCCAGTAGAACTTTATCAAAGGCTGAACGTAACTATTCGGTTGTTGAAAAAGAATGTTTAGCAGTACTCTTTAACATCGAAAAGTTTCGACCTTACATAGAAGGTGTTCCTTTCACGGTCATAACAGATCATTATAGTTTATTGTGGCTTAATTCTATTAAAAACCCTAGTGGCAAACTAGCGCGTTGGGCGATTAGGCTGAGACAACATACATTTAATTTAATTCATAGAAAAGGAGTCCACAATGTTATTCCTGACGCCTTGTCAAGAATCCCAGATCATACAGTGGACGAAAACAGTCTTAATGCACAGATTGGCGTAAGGATCGATACAGTAGATATAGATCGCATTGATCCATGGTACGATAATTTACGGCAGCAAATTAAAGAATTTCCTCAAAATTTTCCGCAGTGGAAGGTGGAAAATGATTTCGTGTACAAATTTATCCCAAACCAGTTGCCTTTAAAAGTTAATGTACCCGAGTGGAAAATACTAGTTCCTAAACCACAGAGAGAGGAAATTATAGACTTGTGTCACACTCCTCCTACTTCTGGTCATTTTGGTTTTTATAAGACTCTTCACAGGGTTCAGGAACAGTAGTATTATTGGCCAAAAATGCGTTTTGATATCTTAAAGTTTGTGAGGACTTGTGAAGTATGTGGAGCGCAGAAATCTCCAAATGCACTACCTATGGGACTGATGGGAAAAGAGGGAAAACGGTTAATTACCCTTTTCAAGTCATAGCAGCTGATCTAGTAGGCCCATTCCCACGTTCAAAAAAGGGAAATAAATGGCTTCTCGTGGTTTCTTGCTGGTTTACAAAGTATACCATGCTATTTCCTTTGAAAAGCTCTAAAGCTGGACATATAGAGAGAATTTTGGAAAATAATGTCTTTCTAATCCACGGTGTTCCGTCGCTCTTAATCTGCGATAACGGTACTCAGTTTACCTCTAGAAGTTTTAAGAGCCTAAGTGAAACTTATGGTTTTAATATCCGTTTTAATCCCGTGTACTCTCCACAATGTAATTTTGTCGAACGTAATAACCGAACAATAGGGACCGCTTTAAGAAGTTACGTGGATTCACATGACACTTGGGATGGCAATATTTCCAAAATCCAACAAGCAATAAATACCGCAAGACACGAAGTAACAGGGTTCACACCGTCTTTCTTAGTTTACGGCAGACATATACCTCTATCTGGATCGTATTATAAAAACTTAGATTTGGATGTCAATGTTGACAGCGAAATAATTCCGGGTAACAGGGGTGCGTACGCCGAAAATTTAAAGGGTTTAAAAGATATTTTCACCGACGTGCGTAGTAGGATACATAAGGCTTATGAACGGAACAGTAAGTCTTACAACCTTAGAAAAAGGGATTTTGCCTTTAATATAGGTGATCACGTTTGGCGAAAAAATAAAATTCTTTCCAGTGCAGCAGATAAATTCACATCTAAGTTGGTACCTAAGTATGTGCATTGCGTGGTTAGAGAAAAGATTTCAGATTTAGTTTATGGTTTAGTTAATTTAGATGGGACTAAAATAGGACGATGGCATATTAAAGACTTAAAACCATTCAACGGACCTAACCCTAGTGAAAGTTTGTCAGAAGAAGAATAATTTATATTTACATTATCTTAATTGCTTAAATTTTTTTTGATGTTGCTCTGTAGAGGTGACGACCTCGTTTTTTTTTGACTGTTATAAAAGTTGAGCAGAAAATAGCTTACTTTTATTGTTTAATGCTAAGGTTTTGGGTATTGGCCATATCCCAAACTTAGGTTGATTGTGGTTGATGTTTAGCATCGGCTCAGTTTTGCGAGCTTGCGAAGGAGTCACACTCAGGATATATCATAAGACTGGTATGTCGGTGGTCGCGGGATTTGATTTGCTTATGACCCCAAATAATATCCAGTTCTTAACACTTGGAAGCGAAATTTTGATTAGAGGCAATCCAAGGTGATCTTGAGTTAGGACAAGCGCAAGATGTAGCTCGTGTAGTGTGATGTAGAGTCAAGATTTCTATGAGCAATTTCAAAGTTTGTTACCCGAGTGGGTGTATTTCTATTACCTTAGTGGTATATGTTGGGTGCAATTAAGAGTAAATTGAGTTTGGTTTATCCAGTAAGTCTAAGACTTGGATTATTTTGATTTAGATCTTCTTCTGAATTGACAAACTGAGGGTATTTTCTTTTTTTTTCAGAGCCGTTTAAACGTTACCTTTGAGTCACTAATTTTTTTAAAAATTTTTTTGCATGGACTCATAGGCGTATGTTGAGTTTTTTCGGTTTACTATCAGATTGATAGAAAATTGAAGTTCTGCAGGAGAACTAAAGGCTGATCATTTACAAGAGATGAGAGCAGACTAAGACAGTCGTTTCACAAAGAAATGATCAAAATCTGATACCGAGATGAGAACCTTGTCAAGAGAGGCTAAGCGCAGTGAAGGAAGATTCCTAACCGAATTTTTAGATTTCCAAGAGGTAATCTAGGAGTTTGGGCTGACAGAAAACGGTTATGCCTGATACCTGTAGCAGTTTCTTCTAGAGGCTATTGTCTAGGAAGACGATTAACACCATGATCGAATATTTTAGCTGTCAACGATGTTTTCTTCTTGTTTCTGATTAAGCTGGAAAAGCTCTTGTCGTCTTCAACAGTTTTGTTGCGTTGCCACCGAAAAATAGAGAAATTTTTGCTTCATGTAGCTTTTTAAGCTCATTTTCGTTTTTTGGAAATTTCCGTTAGAAGCTTGGTTAAGTTAACCTTATAAACCTTTTAGGTTGTATCCCATGAGTTATCTGTTTTTACAGGCTGTGATGCACCGGGTGCTAACAGATGCCGTTACGACGTTTGGCAGGGAGTTAGTCTTCCTGAGGAACAGACTGATTGGAAGGGTAGTCTATGGGGGGTGAACGTTTGACCTTTGGGACCTTTAGGGGTTTTGTTACCCAATGGTTATTTCTATTTGAACCAAAGGAGAGCCTAGCTACTGTAGTCGACCTCAGCTCCAATTAGCCTATTAGTGGTGACAGGCTGTTGGCAGTAGTGTGTTTCGGAACACCCTATTGATTAAATTTTTTTTGACTTATGGTGGTGTGGTAGACACCGTTTCAGTTTAGTGGATGCTATAATCTACTCCCTTTTGTTGGTGGACACCAGGGTCACCAATTCTGTATTTTATTGTCTCCACCATTCAGTATATCGTGGTGAGGTGTTTGTCTCCTGTTATGTGGGATGGATTGAATGTTTTTCGTTGTTGTTCTAGGGCGAGACCAGTACACGAGGGTTCTTCATGCAACTTGAGGAAGCGCAATGCTGGTTAAGTTTTATATCTCTGTGTAGCCACCCTGAAGAATGACGGAGGGCGTTTCTTCTGGCTCATGTTTCTAGCCAGATTTGTCACTTTGGTGCGATGTGCTGAAGATTTGATTAGCTTTTGCTAAGAGCTTTCACCAAGCTCAGTATGGAGTTATCGTAACCAAGAGTTTGGGATTTGAACTCTTATATGTACTTCTGTATATATTTCTGTATATATTTCTGTATATATTTCTGTATTATTTCAGTGTATGTTGGTTGCCTGAGGGCATGTGCTCAAAATGCGAGATTTTGAGTCGTTTTGCTTATGGACTCCTATATTTAGGATTATGGCTTTAGGGAGGTCCTATTTCGGGACTTGCTGTCTCATATAGTTATGTTGGGAATGTTTCCTTGAATGTTAGTTGTGCGCAGACTAATCATTCTGTTCTTAGTGAACATTGCTTTGTGAAGCAGGATCATTCAGTTTGGTGAATTTTAGCTTTTATAGCTATTCACTGTGTTTAGAGTGAATTTTAGCTTTTATAGCTATTCACTGTGCCTATAGTGGTATTGTTAGCTTTTATAGCTGCTCACTATGTTAATGGCGAGATTGTTCTTTTAGAACGCAGGCTTTGTGTAGTCGAGGACTATTTACCGAGTGTTTTCTTGGCGAGGAGCCGAGTTTTTTCTGGCGATATACCAGAGTGTTTTGTTGGCGATAAGCTGACGTGTTTTCTGGCGATCAACCAGAGCGTTTTCCCTAGCGATTTTAGCATGTCTAGATGTCTTAGGACGTCGACATTGCGCGATAGAGTGCGATTATTTTCCGAGTGCGACTAGTAGTGATACTAGATTTAGAATGTTCTCTTAGCGATGAGCTAGAGCATGGATGGCGATTTTTCCCGAGCGTTTGTCTGGATATTTATCCAGATATATATTTTTTTTTTGGCCTAGTGCTAAATGGTCTGACAAGACTTTTTCTTTTTAGTGTAAGTGTTTGCACTAGAATCATTTTTTTATTTTTTTCTTTATTTAAGAATTTTTATAAATTTCTTTTGCTGAAATAAAAATTTTCAGACAATCCTTAAAATATTTTAAGGGGGGTGTTCATATTTTATTTGAGTTCGTTTTTTTATTTAGACAAGAGTCTAGACAAAGTTATATTTTTTTTTGTTTTGGTAACAATAACAGAGCTGATTCTTTTATATAAGAAGACCGCGATTGTTATTTTGGAAAGGTATTTCTTATGTTCATGCAAGGATTTTTATTTGCTTTTTGATGTACTTAACCTTAGTGTCTAATTAAGTTAAGTCTAGTTATAAGATTCTTGTGATCATGCAAAGATTTTCATTTGGTTTTCATTGTACTTAATATTAGTGCTTAATTGAATTAAGTCTAGTAGTAAGGTCCGAAGTTTGTACTTTTGTTTTAAGTTCTGACCTTAGTATTAAGTGATAGTGTACCACTTTGTACCTTTTCATAAGTAGCCTAAGTTTAATAGACTAGTGTAGTCTATTTCTTTTTGGAAGGGGGTAAATGTAACATTCATTTTTTCCTAGATTTTAAGACCATGTAATGTTACTGATTTTTCACTTCAAATTGTACTTATTTTCATTTTTGAATCGAACGGTATATTAATCAGAGATTCCAAGCCGTTCGGTATATTAGTGTGCTGTGCGGGTTTCTGACCGAATCTACCGCTACGCCGCGATTGGTGGAAAATGTGTATCCGGATTTTTGGTTCCGGCGTCGCGATATTACCGTGAGAAGGCCCACGACTTATTTAAGGGTCCGGTAGGACAGGAATCGAGGCTGAGTACCATCAAGCCGCAGCCAGGCGAATTTTCATCTTCCTTCGACTGAGCTGCAGTAAAGGCTCATAACAACAATCATGAGAGCTAAATAATGCACAAGTTTTTTTAACGAAAAGCCGTAGTGGGCTCCCTAAGTGTTTACTAGAAAAGTGTGAAATCGGTCGTGTTCCATCGAAGCCGAAATAAAAACAGTAAGTTACCAAAACATCCTTCCATAGACTTATCCCTGAGTAGTGCCTTAACAGCAATATGAACTGACTAAAAAGTGAAGTGAAAAGCACTATTTTTCGTCTTCGGGAGTAGTCAGAGTTTAGAATTTAAATGTCAGAACTACCAGTTAGGCAAAAATTTTTTTGTAATCCTGTAAAACTGCAAAGGTTAGAACTTTTTATTTTTAAAAAACTTGAATAAATTTTCCTTTTGTTGATTAAAGCTAGTGTCTCACTGAATACCTATCTTACTTTTCAGGATAAGAACGGCTGTACCAAACTGATTTTTTTTATTTACCAACAGTACACCCTTTCAGTATTTTTTCATTTTTTTAGCTGAAGTTAGATCCTTTCTATTTTAAAATGAATGGTGCCCAAAAAGTCGTACAGCTGAGGTTTCTTTAAAAATAGAAAATAATTCCAAAAAGACGTACCAAAAATTATCTCTTACCCATATCTCTCTACCAAAGAAAACTGAGCTGGTGTGTGTTTAATTTCTTTAGTTCTTTTAAAATCAGGATTCATTCGATTCATTATCAGAAATTAAAGCGGGGCTGCAAGAAAATTGCGCTCAAGCTTGGGGCATCCAATATTCAAACGGTACAAAATTGCGCTCAAGCGTGGGACAAACAACTTCTCACAGAGTACAAAAAAAAGATGCCTCAAACTGAGGACAGTTTTGCATGTTACAATATCTTGAACGATTCAATATTATTAGCGATCACCAATATAGCTTTCGTAAACATAGATCAACAGGAGATCTTCTGACTTATGTAACACATGTTTGGAACAACGCAATTGATCACTTTGGAGAATCTCGAGCGGTTGCTCTTGACATATCCAAGGCATTCGACCGTGTTTTGCACGATGGACTGTTGGCTAAGCTACGCTATTGTGGTATGTCTGAAAAGTTCTGTTTGTGGCTCTCATGTTTCCTCAAAGAGCGTTTTTTACGAGTGGCGGTCCACGGATTTCTTATTAACACCTTCACAATCAACGCCGGTGTGCCCAAGGCTCCATACTGGCTCCTACACTCTTTCTCATCTACATTAACGATCTTCTGGAAAAGACCGGGAATCCAATTTACAGCTTCGCAGACGACAGTACGCTTATCTCTTCATTTACTTTGAACGCTGGGACATCGGCTGCTCAGGCGAATATCCGCAGACAGGAGGAGATCTTTCAACTTAACAAAGACTTGGAAGAAATTCTTTCTTGGAGTAACCAAGTGGAATTTAACGCTACAAAAACCCAGGCGGCAGTTTTTTCTAAAAATTAACGTTGCTGAACCCGACATAGTTATGTCGGGGCACTCCATTCCCCTAGCATCGTCGCTCAATTTGTTGGGCGTTAGTTTGGGAGCAAATATGTCCTGGCATGAACATGTTGCAGGCATAGCAAGGAGAGAGCTTCTCAAAAGTTAGGAATATTATTTCGAACCAGAAAGCTTTACACTCCACAACAACTGTTAATTCTTTACAAAGCTCAAATTCGACCAACTATGGAATACTGCTCCCATATTTGGGGCTCCGCTCCCAAACATACACTGCATTTATTGGATTCTGTTCAGAGAAGAGCTGTTCGTCTGACCTGACCGGCGGTCTTGATTCGCTGGAACATCGAAGAATGGTTGGCGACTTGAGTTTGTTCTACAAGTATTTTCATGGAAAGTGTTCGAAGGATGTAGCCCGCTTAATTCCTCCCAAAGCAGTGCATGTTAGAAATACACATCGCGCTGGTGCTTTACATCAGTATGAGGTTCAGCTTGTTACTACGCGTACAACGCTTTTCAAGCAGTCTTTTATATGGAGAACATCATCCCTTTGGAATAATTTGCCCAGCGCTGTGTTTCCCAGTGAGTACAATTTACAGCGATTCAAGAACAACGTGAATCGCTTTTTCCGCACACATGCCGCTCCTGGAACGCTTTAGGGACTTCCCTGCAGCACGTGTGCTAGACCCCTACTAACACAGTCAGATGATACCTTTGCAACAACACCTGTTGAGGGAGCCAACTTATTAGCTAAACACTTTGCTTCACATTGTACGGTGTATTTCCAAGGAAAAACACCAACCATTATTCCCAATGTGCAGTCAAGGTGCTCGATATTGTCTTCAGACAGCGTGTCATAAAACGTATTTAATGAAGCTAGGCACCAATAAAGCTTCTGGCGCTAATGGAATACCCGCCATTGTACTCTAAAAATGCGTCTGCCATTTGACACCAGATTTCTGTAGACTTTTCAGTCTATCTTATAGAAAGGGAATATTTCCTTTCTGCTGGAAATGTGCAACAGTTCAGCTGACACCCAACATGGCAAGAGAACCTTGCCAAGCAACTACCCACCAATCGCACTGCTTTGAATAATATCGAAAGTCATGGAAAAGGTCTCTTCTAAAATATCGAGGCTGTTTAATATTACTAGCGACCATGATATGGCTTTCGAAAGTAAAGATCAACAAGAGATTTCTAATTTCTGCAACAGGTGTTTGACGAGCAATTGCATTTGATATATGCAAGGCATTTGGCCGTGTTTGGTATTGCAGATTCTTGGCTAAACTATACTTTTATGGTATGTCTGAACGGTTTTGCTTATGGTTCTCGTGTTTCCTCAGGAAGCGCTCTTTACGAATTGTAGTTGACGGATAATCCTTCACTATCAACGCTGGTGTGCTCCGAAGCTATTTTCTACTCTCTTTCTACTTACGATCCGCTGGAAAGGACTAGCAATCCAGTCTTTTTTTTTATGGGTCTAGCACACGTGCTGCAGGTAAGTCCCTAAAGCGCTCCAGGAGCGGCATGTGTGCGGAAAAAGGGAATCACGTTGTTGTTGAATCGCTGTAAATTGGACTCGGTGGGAAAGGCAGCGCTGGGGAAATTGTTCCAATGATATGATGTTCTCCATATAAAAGACTGCTTGAAAAACGTTGTACGCGGAGTAACAAGCTGAACCTCATACGGCTGTGAAGCACCAGCGCGACGTGTATTTCTAACATGTACCGCTTTGGAAGGAATTAAGCAGGCTATACTTTCCATAAAAATACTTGTAGAACAGACTCAAGGCGCCAACCGTTCTTCGATGTTCCAGCTGCAAGGTCAGTTCCGGGTCTACAATCAGACGAACAGCTCTTATCTGAACATAATCCAACAAATGCAATGTATGTTTGGGAGCGGAGCCCGAAACATGGGAGCAGTATTCCACAGTTGGTCGAATTTGAGCTTTGTAAAAAATTAACAGATGTTGTGGAGTGTAAAGCTTTCTGGTTCGAAATAATATTCCCAACTTTTGAGAAGCTCTCCTTACTATGCCTGCAACATGTTCATGCCAAGACATATTTGCTCCCAAATTAACGCCCAACAAATTGAGCGATGATGCTAGGGGAATGGAGTGCCCCGACATAACTATGTCGTGTTCAGCAACGTTAACTTTTTTAGAAAAAACTGTCGCCTGGGTTTTTGTAGCGTTAAATTCCGTTTGGTTACTGTCACCCCAAGATAGAATTTCTTCCAGGTCTTTGTTAAGTTGAACGACCTCCTCCTGTCTGCGGATATTCGCCTGAGCAGCCGATGTCCGAGCGTTCAAAGTGAATGAAGAGACAAGCGTACTGCCATCTACAAAGCTGTAGATTGGATTCCCGGTCTTTTCCAGCAGATCGTTAATGTAAATGAGAAAGAGAGTAGGAGACAGTATGGAGCTTTGAGGTACACCGGCGTTGATAGTGAAGGTGTTAGAAAGAAATCCGTCGACCGCTACTCGTAAAGAACGCTCTCTGAGGAACAGAACTTTTCAGACATATCACAAGAGCGTAGCTTAGCCAACAGTTCATCGTGCCAAACACGGTCGAATGCCTTGGATATGTCAAGAGTAACCGCTCGAGATTCTCCAAAGTGTTCAATTGCGTTGTTCCAAACATGTGTTACATAAGTCAGAAGATCTCCTGTTGATCTATGTTTACGAAAGCCATAATGGTGATCGCTAATAATATTGAATCGTTCAAGATATTTTAGAAAATGCTGATTGATAACCTTTTCCATGACTTTCGATATTATTGACAGCAGTGCGACTGGTCGGTAGTTATTTGGCAAGGTCTTCTTGCCTTTTTTAGGTATCGGCTGAACTGTGGCACATTTCCAGCAGTACGGAAATATTCCTTTTCTGTAGCATAGGTAGAAAAGTTTATAGAAAACTGGTGTTAGTTCCCTTGCACAGTTTTTGAGAACTATGGGAGGTATTCCGTCAGCGCCAGAAGCCTTTTTGGTGTCTAGTTTCATTAGAATACGCTTTATGATACGCTGTCTGAAGACAACATCGGGCATCTTTGACTGCAATATGGGAATAGTAGGTGGTGTTTTTCCTTGGAAATCGACAGTAGAATGTGAAGCAAAGAGTTCAGCCAACAAGTACGCTCTCTCAACAGGTGTGGTTGCGATGGCATTATCTGGCTGTGTGAGTAGTGGTATGGTGAATTTGGTGAAATTTTGACTACCTGCCTTAGCGACTGCCCAAAAGGACCTGGAATTATTGGGACAAGCGAGAAGTTTGTTTCTAATTCGTTGATTGTATGCCTCTTTGGTTTCGTCGATAATTCCTTTGCATCTGTTCCGGGCACGAGCAAAGGGGTTACGATTTATGGTGTTAGGATTTTCACGCCATTGTCGTTAGGCAATATGTTTAGAAGCAGCAGCTTCTTTGCATTTTCGATCAAACCAAGGCTTGCCGTTGGAGGGGCATTTCTTTGAAATAGGAATGTAAGCTTCCGTGCCAGCCGCTTCCATACCATACAGCTTTGCAGATGACAGTACGCTTATTATTTCGTTTACTTTAAGCGCTCGAAGATCCGAGACAGCAGTCTTTATCAAAAAAATTAACGTTGCTGAATCCGACATATTGCATGCGTAGTAAAGAGTGCTTCTCAAAGACTGGGAATATTATTTCGAACTAGCTGAAACACAACTGTTAATTTTGTACAAAGCTAAAAATCGACCAACGATGGAATATTTTCCCATGTTTGGGGTTCTGCTCCCAAACATACACTGAATTTGTTGGATTCTGTTCAGAAGAGAGCTTGATTGAAGACCCAGAACTCACCAGCAACCGTAATTCTTTGGAACATCGAAGAACGCTTGGCAACTTGGGTCTATTCTACAAGTATTTTTATGGGAAGAGTTTAATTAATGTAGCCTGCTTAATTTTACCTAGAGCGGTGCATGCTAGGAATACACGTCGTTCTAATCACATCCCTATAAGGTAACAGGACTGTATTTCTCATCGAGTATATTCAGAGATTCAGGACCAACGTGAATCGCTCTTTTATCACATGCGTCGCTCCTGTAAAGCTTTAGGAATTCCCTAGAGCACTGGTGCGATACCCATAAAAAAATAATCATCACTTTGGGTGTTGTTGTTATTGTGCTAATGAATAGAGAGACAGATAGATCGACGGAAATTGGAAGTTATGTTGTTTGTGAACTAGAAATGTAAGGATATGCAATAATCTCGGTGTGTGATTTCTTAACGAATACAGTACTTAAAATATACAAACACTTTAACAACAGTAATATACACTAGAGTTAAGGCCTGTATCACATGTAGAAAGTCATTACACTGGATTGTGGATTGATAAACCAGGATCAGTTGTGGGTCTTCGAGCTCTAATCTCGAGGAAATGAAATTTAAATACGTTCCAACGTGCACAGAGAAAACCCGACCCGACATATAAACATGAAGCAAATACCGGGAAAAACAGAAATAGAAATAGTGCTCAGAAACGAATGAAAAATCTTATGGGTCTCTATCCATAAGATTTTTCATTCGTTTCTGAGCACATTAGACAAACATACAGAGTCGATAATGTATGTGACTGGATATTAAGCAGAAAACTGGAATGGAACAAACAGATAAATTGTTAGAATCACAAGAGACAGTCCTCTAGTAAGGGGATAGGTGAAGTCTGTAATAAGAGGCATTCATGTCTCCACAACGGAGCAAGAGGGAAAAGGACAAGAAAATCATGTTGAAACAGACAGTATAACAACAAAAATAATAATAATAGTGTTTCATAATGTTTACAACTTTTAAGCATACATTAAAAAAATTATTTACATATATGTACATCCACAAAAGGCAAAAAGGATGTTAAAAATCAACTTTAAAAAGATTCTGGTTGAACCCCCTTAGAAAACTAAAACAAGTTATTTCCCTTTCTGTCATGCCCGTTACCATTATATCCGCTGTGCCCAAAGAAGTAAAAAGACATATTTATTTTTGCCGATAAAATTCTATGAGTTCAAGGTTACTAAGTAGTTTCCACAGAATTCAGTAACAATTTTGTAAATCGATTTTTAAATGCATGAGAAAGTTTTAAACTTTCAGGAATATTTTTGTTAAGTTTATAGATATTGTAAGAAAAATATCTCTGATGAAAAGCAGTGCTGCGAGATGGATGGGAAATGTAGTCCCGACACTCTAAATTAAGTATGTCAACGTCAGTTCTGGAACGAATTTTGGCTGTTAGATACGAGGGACGATTACAGAATATCATTGAACGAAATAAGGTGGCTGCATGTAGTTTTCTGCGATTTTCCATTAATAGTCATGCTGTTTCACTTAATTTATAAGAAGTAGGATCATTGCGACAAATCTTGTACATAGATATTAAACAGGATTTTTGGACGCATTGAATCTTTATCCTCTTTATCAATATAAAAACTGTAAACAGCGTCGTAGAAGCTTTGTTTTCTGAGATTTCGATAAAAGAGTTCTATGTGGAAATAATCTTTTTATATTTCTATTTTATGTGGTTTGAATCTTAAGATGCTCAATAAATAATCATATGGGAAACTGGGATGTGATTCAAAGAGGCAACCCAATAAGGTTTTATTTTATTTATTGCAAAAATACAAAGTTTTAAATGAGATGGTAATTTTCTTTATATAATATCAATTTTATAAAGAAAAAGAAAGTTTAATCTTGGAAAAGGTTTTCGCAATATAAAAATGTCAAATTAGTCAAAACTGAGCCACTCGTAACACAGTAATTGTAATGATTAAGTAATAATGATTGAAGTCTGAGCTCAGTTTTAAATGTGTCCGAAGTCTTTGTTATGCTTAACATTTTTTTGTGATTAATATTTTACTATACGATAATATCATGAACTTATTAGTTAGCGTGAAAAAGTGACTTTTATTATTTCTTTTGCAACTAACATTATGAAGGAAGTCCTGTCTAAATTTTTGTCATATTTTTACGAATATATCTTTCTAATTTAAAAGCAACTTTTCAATGGTTTTTTTACAGACTGAATTTGAAAAATAAACTATGTTGGGAATGTGGAATCTTTGGCAGTATGTATCACCACTACACCAAACACTTTATTTTTGCGCTCGGCGCGAGTTTCGCTAATTATGTTAGCTTCACCAGGAGCGATGACATGGACGGGGCCATCAGTACTGGTCAAATAACCAGTAGGGGGGACTGTAAGGAATAGGCCCTCTGCCTTTACTTAAACTACTTTTACATTTTATAATTTCTATACTTTCGTATGGGTTCAACAATCTCCTACCAGATTCATCTTTAATTAATCTTAAATTATCTAATGTTACAGTATGATCAGCGTCAAGGGCATGTGCGGCGATGCTAGACTTTTCTGTTTTATCGTATCTTAAATGTGCTAAATATTCTTTAAATCTTGTTTTAATTGATCTTTTAGTTTACTCAGCATACTTTTTGTTGCAATCATTATAACTAATTTCAAAAATTCTACTTTTCTCACAGGTAGGACTTTTGTCTTTGGGATTTCCTAAGATATTCCTTAAATTATCTGATGAGTTATAGACTAAGGTGAGGTCTACCTTATTAAATAACATAAGGAGATCCTCTGCTATATCCGAGATATTGTTGAACACATAAAAAAGTATGGAAATTATAAAAGGTAAAAGTGGTTTAAATAAAGACTATTCCTTATGGTCCATTGGTTGCTTACTTGACCAGAACTAATGACTCCTCTGATACCATTAGTTCCGCTTGAGTAATTCAGATGTTTTTGTCAATCGTCGCTCTTGATGAAGCTAACATGGTTAGTGAAACGCGCGTCGAGCGCAAAAATAAAGTATTTGGTGTAGGGCTAATATATACTGAGTAAGTAGTATTGATAAATAAAATTTTTACACCGGCTAATTCTCCAAAAATCTCCAGTAGCTTCAAGGTCACAATACTGACACCATCAAAATTAAACATTCTGTATATAGCTAGATTCTCGTTTAAAAGCTAGTTTGCCATTAACACCATTAGTCACTCAATTAGCATTATACACGAGTTCTAAGGAAAATTAAGAATTATTGCATTGGTGCCAAGACCTTGTCTTGCAAAATTAATTTTATATGAACTTTTTTAGGGTCACCGAAACAATGTCTTTTGCTAGTCATAGTCGTTTCTTATTTCTTATGATATTAATCACCATTATCGATAATAATCTATTATATTTAACAGTACTTTTATGTATATTAATTACTAATAATAGTAATAATAATTGCTTCCGGAACTTTTTATTCGCAAATAAAATGCTATCTGTCATGGTAAGATGCTTATCAATACCGGCACATAAATGACGGCTGTTCTTACGGGAAAATGACGGACAGAGGCTTTAAAAATGGGCAGAGCTTTCCTTAGACCCTAAAATCGTAATAATTCGCGGCATGCTAACCCGGATATTTCCTTAATTTTAAGTAAGCTTAAATGCCAATTTTTTCACCCATTTTAGTATAAACTTGTTACCAAGATCTTTTGTTTAAGCCGATTATTGATGATAATTAGTTTTTCAATTATCAACTATATTTTTAGAAGATATTTGAATAAGATAATTAGTACTTATCATTTAATTATCCACTCATCAATCGTTAAAATATTAAGACTTATTAAGAGGATATACCTAGTAATGGAGCCGAAAAATGGCGTTCTTTATAATTTTTTTTTAGGGAAATTATTCATTACATAAATTAGGTTTTTATTTTAAATAACACTACTTAGCTTAAAATACAATTTGTGAAATTTTAATTAAAAAAAAATGGCGGCCCTGCACGCATACCCTGCGATCCTTTTTTTTAAGAAACATTGCGGTTTGCATCATTCCTGGGAGCTGGATCATCTGAAATCAAAATTCCGAAAGAAATTTATTAGAGGATCAATCTTGTCCTTGAATGAAGGATTTAAAATATATATATATATATATATATATATATATATATATATATATATATATATATATATATATATATATATATATATATATATATATATATATATACATATATATATATATATATATATATATATATATATATATATATATATATATATATATATATATATATATATATACAAGGTTACAGGGAAAGTCGCCCTAGATAATTAAGGGCGTTATAGTTTAGGTCGTTTCTAACCGATTTGACTCTATGACATGATGTCCTAAACTTAACCGATTTCGAGATATTGAAGTTTAAAGATTTTCTAAAAAAAACATGTTCTTTTCGCTTTCATATCGATTTTTTTTATTAGAGGTTCTCGAGTGCGATTTTTTGGTTATTTTTAGTTAGTCTGTACGTCAGTATCAAAAATCATAAAAAAAATTTGAACTAGTTACTAACAGTTTCAAATGGCGGCTTGTTAATGTTTCTAAATTACGAATTTTTACCAAGTGTTTCCTACTTTAAATCAATAAAGAGAAAAAAAAATGTATGGAAGTTATTCTGCAAATTATTTTTAAAAACTTTTACGTCTTTTTAGCTATCTAAAACGGTATAATATCTACAGGATCTATTGAAAATTCTAGAAAATGAGATTTCAATAGGCCCAAATGTAGAGTAACATAATAATAAAATTTAGATACTACCAATTACCGGTTTACTACCTGCACCTTCAAACAATAAAAAGGGTTGGGTAAGCATTTTTTCCGGTCGGGGTACTCTCTGTGCGAGTGACATTTTCTGTTCACTAAACATTATTGAATGATTTTTAGTCTGCTCATGCGATTCGTCCGTGGTAGATGTGCCATACCGTGCTTTTCAAAAATATCTGTTTCATCTTCTGACTGTGTGAATTGGCTCGTAACTAGATTTTGATCTCTGCTTGTGAATATGGCAACGTATACCAATGAGGAATATGCTGACATCCTAATGTGTTACGGATTTTGCGAATGAGTGTCGTCGCGTGCACGTGATGAATACATACTGTGATATCCTACTTGTCGTGTACCTGATGTTAGCGTATTTGATGGAACTTATCGAAGACTACGAGAAACTGGTTCCGTACAAAGACGGCGGACTGACATGGGACGACCACGTATCTTTGACGAAGACGAAGAAAACGAAATACGACGTCTCTTTGAGGTGGACCCAACCACATCTACAAATGTTGTCGCACAATAGCTTGGTATTTCGCAGTGGAAGGTATGGTTTGTAATGCATACTGTTGGGCAACACCTTTACCACTATACGCCCGTGCAAGTCATTGAAGAAGGGGATCCGTTGCGACGATTAGAATTCTGCAGATTTATGCTCAATACCGATGTCGAAGATGCATCTTTTTTTAAGAAAATACTATGGACTGACGAGTCGAAATTCGACAAAGACGATCTTACAAACTACCACAATGCCCACTATTGGTCTTCTAAAGAGGAAGGCAAACCAAACAAAAAAAGAACGAAAGGATCACAAACAAGATTCAGCTTAAATGTGTGGATGGGTATAATTTCAAATTATTTGGTTGGGCCATTCTTCCTGCCAGATAGTTTGAATGGCGAGGAATACGACAATTTTTTGCGGAACGATTTACCTAATTTGATGGAAGACCTACCTATTGGTTTGAGACAATACATGTACTGGCTGCCCAGCTCACTACAGAGGAAGTGTTCGTGCATGGCTCAATGATAATTATCCCAACAAATGGATTGGCAGAGGCGAACCCATACCTTGGCCGGCGAGAAACCCAGACCTAACACCGATGGATTTTTATGTGTGGGTTCACATGAAAAGTCTCGTATATGACCAGATGACTCCTATCGAAAACGTGGATGTCCTAAGCGTCCTAACCAGCGTTGTGAAAAGTAATTTAAGAAAAAGAATGAGAATTTGTGTTAGAAATAGGGGCGCCCATATAGAGCATGAATTATAATTAATAAAAAATATTAAATTGCAAGGTTTTTTGTTTTATTTGTGTATTTTTCCTATTTTCACCTGGAACTAAAAATTTACCTTTTGCTACCCGAGCCCGCTTTAGGTGTCATTCTGTGTACAGTTTTCCTATTAAACTCCTAGTATTATACTTTTTTTGATAGCTAAAAAGACGTAAAAGTTTTTAAAATAATTTGCAGAATAACTTCCATACATTTTTTTTTTCTCTTTATTGATTTAAAGTAGGAAACACGTGGTAAAAATTCGTAATTTAGAAACATTAACAAGCCGCCATTTAAAACTGTTAGTAACTAGTTCAAATTTTTTTTTTGATGATTTTCGATACTTGACATACAGACTAACTAAAAATAACCAAAAAATCGCACTCGAACCTCTAATAAAAAAATCGATATAAAAGCAAAAAAAAAACATGTTTTTTTTTTTAGAAAATCTTTAAACTTCAATATCTCAAAAACGGTTAAGTTTAGGACATCATGTCATAGAGTCAAATCGGTCAGAAACGACCTAAACTATAACGTCCTTAATTATCCAGGACGACTTTCCCTGTAACCCTGTATATATATATATATTATATATATATATATATATATATATATATATATATATATATATATATATATATATATATGTATATGTATATATATATATATATATATATATATATATATATATATATATATATGTATATATATATATATATATATATATATATATATATATATATATATATATATATATTATATATGTATCAAAACAAAAAAGTGAAAAAATGACGGTACGGCGTTTTACATTTTTGCTAATTAAAAATAAAGTTCTCGATAAAATCAAAATTCCTTCATTCAAACACAAGCAATATGTATAGAGGAAATATGTACCAAATTTTGTCAAAATCGGCTTAGTGGTTCTTAAGATATCATGTCCACGGCCAAGCGATTTTCAAGAAAACGTACTTTCGAAAAAAAACGCGTTTAAAGTTTTAGATTTAAAAAATCAGGTTAAAAAACAGTAATATAAAAATAAGTTCTTACCTGTAATGAATTATCGACTCCAGGGCAGTATGCTGAATCTTCATCAGCTATTTGAGCTTCTAGAATACTATTTTGTTTTTGTCTATGATGCATTCTAACTTCTTTTGTACTTTGTAGCAATTGTCGCTCTGCCAGGTTAACTCGTTCTCCATCCACTGTAGCTGCGGAGTAGGCTATAATAAACTCCCATAGCTGTCATTATATTGAACAAAGCCATTGTCTCTTCATTAAAAATGCATGCGTCTATATAACCAGCCATTTCAACAAATTTGGTGCCGCTAGGAATGGTCTTTGGGCTGATCTTATAAACAATTTGATTATAACTTTCGTTATTATTTTGAGTAAATTCGCCGAGACATCGCTCTAGTAATTCTTCTTCACTCTCGGTAAATTCGTTTTATAGCTTCCACAATAACAGGTACCGATGGGTTAAATTCTGGTACAAATCGCTATTGTTTTAATCTCCTTTAGGACAGTATTGGTGTTGTGGATATTCATCAGAAGAGCTGTAATGATAATAAGTTGACTAAATAGCCTCCTTTATAGCTTCTACTGAGTCATGACAGTATCGACGTATAGCCGTATAATAAACTGTCAACTTATTAATTGTTTTAGCCGTTAGTTTCCCCTTGACTGCGAAGTCCGTGTGATTTTTTACTGTGTATAATCGAGAGCCCATTTGTTTTAACATGACCAATACACTCTTTTTTTTAATGACTAAAAAATCCTCATAAGGATTTGAGTCCATTGTAAGTCTTTGACTCACTGTCTCCGATCTAATAAGCGTACTTCAGAGCTTTTGAATATTTCTACGAGGGCATCAATTTTCATTTTACCTGAAGAGCCTTTATAATTTGCAGTACACTTAGATTGATGTTCGTTATACCACTCTTCATTCTCAATAGTATCTTTTTTAGATTCCCAAGGTCGACAGTCTCTACAATAAGCACTTTTTACGACGCCATCAAGCGCTTTACCAGTATAATATCCAATAATAGAAGAAACTTCATGTAATAGAGTGAAACTACGCTTTTTCCACGTTCCATCTCCCGAAACTGTTAAATTCGTATTATTTTCAATGTTCGATTCCTCAGAATTATTGATAATTTTTCTTTCACAGATTTTTCAAGTAGTTTGTACTAGTTCAGTACAAGCATATATACTATTTACTAAGAACTTCGATATTAAAATTTAGGCGTGTCCATAAGGCCACAAAAGTTCTCACAACTTTTTAATCCTAAGCTTAGAACTCTCATTGTAAGTGTAAAACATCTATTTATTTCATAAGAATATCCAACATAAGAGGATGATGGTATCAATTTTTCTGCGCAATTATCACACGTCACTGCTATTTTAAATCGAAGTTCTCGCGTTTCTGCAGTTTTAAATACTGTCTCACCGTCACAAGATTTACATTTAACGAATGAAGCAACTGCTGCAAAAATTTACTCAACGGCACAAAGATATCTTCATTTTTTTCATTTTTTTTTCACTCTCCATTGTTTCAGGATTAAAATACTGTTTTTTTTTTTTTTGGTCTTGCTTTATAAACTTTTCAAGTTTGTCTCGTTACTCGAGACACTTTTTAATGATCCATGATGATGTAAACGAGTAAAAATTAAAATATAAACTTTAATAACTTCTACGACTAAATTGCTACGAGTGAACTGTACAGCGGTACTGAACAAATTCCTATTTCGAATATAGATCCTTAGAATAGCAGATGTGAATATCTTGTCTCTTCTAAGAAGGACAATTGAAGACTCTCTCTTTATTATAAAAGAAAAAGTTTAAATTACATTAAAATCGACTTAAGGTCGGAGAAGGCTGACCAGAGACCAGCTACTCGCTACGGCACTTGTTTTAAAATGCTATAACTTCGCTAATTTTTAAGCGATTCTCATAAAACTTAAGAAAACATATTCTTAAGATATCATGACAGATGACTAGGTATATCCCCTTAAATTACAAAAACCCCGTGTGTTATTTTAATACCTTGTTTAATAATATAACGTTAGCAATTTTAAAGAAATTCCATTAAAAGTTAAACAAAAAGTTTAATTTTGCTGGTGTAGATAGTTCGTTTAAATATTACAAATGACCCTGTAAGTAAAATATTCTAATGTTTTTTTAACCAGCTTTTGAATTTGAAGTAATTTTAATTTATTATATATTAGTTGTTACAATAACAAGTATACAATTCACACATCAATACAATTTTCAAGTACAAATGTATTGCTTAAGTACACCATTAAAAGAAATAAGTGCTCTTTAAAAAAAACCTTATTACCGTCAATTAAATTTTTTAAAGCCATAGCTAATTGATTATTTTTTGCTAGAATCCGCTAATATATCTATTAATTACAATTATTACTGAATAGCTTTTATTTGCTACCAAAGATATAGCCGATATAAAATCTAAATAATTAAATGGGAATCATGTTTTAAAAGTACTTAAGGTTACTAATTAATTTAGATGAAATTCTGAAAAAAACTAAACCACAATAAAATTTTTACCCTTAAAGCCTGCACGTTACCTATTTAAATAGATCAAAATAGGTAATTGAACTTCCGGTCCAGGTAAAACCCTTTCTTGTCGATAACATTCGATCCCTGCAGTTTCCGAAAGAAAGAATTTTTAGAAAGGAAAATAATACATTGGCGTTATATTCCGTCTAACAGGAAGAACACATTTTCCAATATTCAACGATCTGGCTGGCTGTCGGTTGAACAGCTGTATCGATTTGATACACGTGTAGTCTTTGAAGTAGGGAAGGAACCTACAGTTTTTTAGCGACCTAGGGCAGGTAAATCTCGGCCGATAAAATCTACTAGTTTAATAATATTATAAAAAAAAATTCTATTTCTTTCCTTCAGAGAATTAATAAATTTTAAAGATAATTATTTATATTGAAGCATGTACAGTCTGTCAAATAAGAACGTGACCGCTCGTATTCTTGAAAAAATGTGTTGTGAGAACATTTTTTGCCATCAATGTATTCTTTGGTGTGTTATTAATGGTGCAATTTACCTTAGTAAGTTGTCCAATCGCCTCTTGCATGAATAATCTTGGAGACATGTTGCCGACGAGATTTTCAGCATACTACGGCAACGATCTCCAAATTTTTCGAATATCGCGAGACAACTGAGTCAAAGTTCTCAGAGTCTTTGCTTTGAGGTTTCTCTTTACAAGGGATCAAGCGTTTTCAATAGGGTTGGCGTCTGGCGATTGTGAGGGCCACTCAAGAAACTTATCGTGAGCCTATGCGAGTCGCCTCGCGACGTGATTTTCGCCCAGCAAAGGTTTCTCCAACGTGCTTTGAAACTTGACATTATGAGCACGAAAATGTCGAATGGTCTTATGGGATACATTCAAACCCAATTTTCTTAATTTTCCCGCTCCTTGACGCAGCGTCAATTAAAGATCCCGTGAAAACAAAGACACGATTCGTTTTTAGACTTTCGGAGTGTCTTTACCTACCGAGCCACACAAGTCGTCGATATTTTTCGTCTCGTTAAAACGATTTACCCACTTTTTTACAAACCATACCGACTGTGTAATATATTTAGCGGCCGCGGAATGTATCATTTTAGGCCCCTTTGGATAGGAACAAAGAAAGACTGCCTCAAATCGATGTGCAAACAACTGACTCATTTTAGATTTTACATGATTTTGATAAAAGTTCGGAATCGACTGATACTTTTACTAAAATGTGTAGACAAGGGTTCCCTGTACCAATTTTTGGTTGAATCGCTAAAATCGCATCTACCAAAAATGAATTAGCGCAAACACGGTCTTACTTGACAGACTGTAATAGTGAGGAAAGGTGCTGGGGGTTATTTTGAATAAATAGTGTTATATGTCTTTCCATTTCTTGGCATTCGGGAATCTGAAAACGATGTTACTACTTTCAATCTTACCAAACAGAGTGTTTAGAGGGGACTAGTGTCCCCTCTAAACAGTGTACTTTTTTTTGGTTTCTAATTGAGGAAATAGCTTATTTGAGATCTAGTTATAATATATATATATATATATATATATATATATATATATATATATATGTATATATATATATATATATATATATATATATATATATATATATATATATATATAAAATAATCTTTATTGTCTAACAGATAGAATATCCATTTACAAGACAAATGTGTAAATTACAAAAAAAAGAGAAAAAAAGAAAATTACAATAATTGCTTAAAATAAGTATAACAACAATATATACAACCCGTATATACCGCTCAAAAATGTGGACACGTCCACCAAGCATCAAGAACCTTCGTCTTCATCAATTTAGTAAACTGAGCATGAGTTATGCATATCGAAATCGCTACAAACCACATTGAAAATATTCATGGATTGATACGAAGTCTTCATTTAAATATTAGTTCTTGGTGTACTCAAGCAAAAAACATGAGGAAATCTGGTAAGTCGAGACGGCACATGAAAGTTAATTTGGGAAAGTAGGTTAGGGCAATCAATAAAGGATTTACATATCTTGAACAAAAATTGAACCAGCAAGTAAATTCTGCGATTCATCAACGACGGCATGTTGAAACGCGCTAACAACATCTTGCTTTTTATACCTCTAGGAGGGTAAGTACCTCCATTTCTGAAGCACAGGAACTTAAGGAACTTTCTCTGTATGTTCTCTATTCTATCAATGTATTTGTGATAGATTGGGTGCCAAATCACTGCGCCCTATTCCAACTTAGATCGCACATAGCAAAAGTAGAGCATTTTGAGGGACCCTATATCTACCAACCCCTTGAATTGCGAAAAATAAATCCAAGCATCTTCAACGCTTCTCCACAAACACGATCAGTGTGATCGGCAAATGACAATCGGGTATCAAACACCACTCCCAGGTCTCTGAAAGTATAGCAACGATTTATAATCGCTTTATCCAAGACATACTCATAATGAGTGGGGTTCAGTTGGTTGGAGAACGACATAACAAAATATTTCCCGAGATTCAAGGTCAACTTATTGATAGCACACCAATTTTCGATAGTATGTCTTTCTGAAGTATAATACAATCGTTAATGTCATGAATTACCCGGAACAGTTTAAGATCATCAGCAAATAAGAGTGTGCTACTAGCAATAGACTCCACAATATCATTTATAAAAATTGAGAACAACAATGTTGAGAGGTTACTGCCTTGTGGAGCGCCGCTAGAAGCTACGAATTGAAATGAGTGATGTCCTCGGATATCAACATATTGAATAAGATTATGAAGATATGACCGAAGGAATGATATCAAATCATTGTGGAATCCCATACTAGCCAGTTTACGTGAAGTCTGTGTAGATAGCGCCGACCCCGTGAATTGCGCAAAGGAAGCCAAATTGCTGACCGTGCTGTGGCTGCCAAAGAAACCATGTTAAGCCTGCGTCAAACGTCCCTTAATTGACTTAAACAATGAGTCATATATTGCCATTTCAAAAACTTTAGCAAATGGTGACAATATTGACACAGGCCTGTAGTTATAAATGATACTAGTATCGCCCTTCTTGAATACAGGTGTAATTCTTGCTGTTTTCCAGATTTCAGGAAAAGTGTTAGATTTCAGGGATAAGTTATAGATGAAAGACAAGGGCCTCAACAAGGCTCGCGTGCAGTAATAATAAAACAAGGGACCTTATCAAGGCCCTGAGTGAACTTATTCTTTGACTTCGACAGAGCAGCCAAGATCATATCATCAGTAAGGCAGTGAAGAGAGAAAAGAGGAATCAAATCGGCACCTCCCTGGAGACAATTATGCCCTGTAGGTGTAGGGGCAGAATACATGCTACAAAAAAAGTGTGCAAAAGCATCCGCAATCTTTTTCGGATCTAAATAAGAGCACTGGAGGTCATCATCCGTGAAAGACTCCGGCAGCGTGGTCGTCGACCCTTTAAGTTTAATAAATGACCAGAAAGATCGAGGCTCCTCACATAGGGAAGCCTCAGCCCTCCTCAGATAATTATTGTAAGCAAGATGGATTCTCCTCTTGATTTCCCTTCTCAGTTCATTGTATTCGTTACGGTGCCAATTCGAGTCATATATATATATATATATATATATATATATATATATATATATATATATATATATATATATATATATATGTATATATATATATATATATATATATATATATATATATATATATATATATATATATATATATATATATATATATATATAGTACATGTTCGAATAGTTAGAACATATCCAGAAGCAGTGTGTGGATTAAACCATAATCTCTTAGCAGCCAAAATTCAACTCAAACTTACAGCACCGTCTAGTTGTGTAGATCCCAAGGAACTAATACTCATAGAAGTAGATGATTTTCTAAAAGAGGCGGAAAGGGCCATTCCTTCCGTGTCTGAAAGCACAATAGCTCAAGAGACAGGGGAAATTATTAAGAATTATATAACAAAACCAATGAGAACTCCAAAGGGGAATTCATCAGTAAAGAAAAAATAATGGATATCGGACAAGACATTCCAGATCATAGAAAATAGAAGAGTATGAACACGATGTGCACACGAAGGAAAGAGAAAAAAATGGAAGATTTTTAATAAAGAAATAAAACAGAGATGTAAGTCAGACAAACAACCATTCTATTCAGATATATATATATATATATATATATATATATATATATATATATATATATATATATATAAAAGGAAATCGAGGGACATAATCAAAATAATCAGCTAGAGGAAAATAAAATAAAAAGGGACTTCAACGTCAAGAACTGGTCTATTGAAGATCACACATATAGAAATGGCGATGAGCATGTCAACGACAAATACGAAAGTCTAAAAGAAGAACCCGATATACTTGAGAGCGAGGTTAGATTAGCGCTCAACAAAATTAAGTCAGATAAAGCACCAGGCTCAGACCTTATAACAGCACAAATAATAAAGGATTTTAAGGAAACTGGAGCAAAACTGCTTCACCTCCACTGTTACAAAATATGGCAAATTAGACAATGTCCCACTGACTGGACAAAATCTGTCATTCCTATCCACAAAATAGATAGCTTTCGCAAATGTGACAACTATTGAATCATTTCTTTCATTTGATACACCAGTAAAATAATGCTACATATTATCAATAAGAAACTGAAGACTTTCTTTTAACGAGCAATACCAGCTGAACAAGCCAGTTTTGCCAAAGGAAGAAGTACTCGCGAACACCTAATAAATATAAGGAAAAATCAAGGGAATTTAACACCCCATTGTACATCTTTTTCATAGATTACAAAAAATCCTTCGAAAAATTCAAACGGCATCACTTATGAGATATATTGAAAGAAATGGGTGAACCGCAACACCCCATTTCTCTTATATATGAACTACATCACCACACCATGGGATCAGTTAGAGTACTTAACACTCTCTCAAATGAATTCCAACCCCAATAAGGCGTCAGGCAGGGATGTATATTGCCTCCAAAACTTTTTAACATATATGGAGAATATATTATGAGAAGATCGCTGGATGGATGGAAAGGAGGTATCTTAATAAATGGGCAAAAAATCAGTAATTTACGTTTCGCAGATGATACTGCCCTATTTGCAGGCAGCCAAGAATAATTAATCGAGTTGGTGCGAATAGTGGGAAATGAAAGCCAATTATTTAGTCTGGAACTGAATATATCTAAAACAAAAATAATGATACTAAATAGACAATACAATAATCATCCAAATATAACGAAAATTAATAGCTTTGAAGTTGTAAAATCCTATATATATATATATATATATATATATATATATATATATATATATATATATATATATATATATATATATATCTTGAATCACTGATAACAAACAATGGAACAACACAAGAAGAAATACAGCGAAGATGCGATATGGGGAAGGAGGCAATGGGTAAACTATCTAAAATCTGGAGAGACGGCCGAATGTCAAATCCTTTAAAAATGCGATTGGTCAACTGTTTAATTTTCTCAGTATTGACGTATGATTGCCAGTCGTGGACGATGAGACAATCGGAAAGAAAAAGATTGACACTATCGTGATGTTTTATTGGAGAAGAATGCTGCGAGTTTCATTGATCTCTCACCGAACAAATAATGACGATTCCTCGTCCAGGGCCAGGTGGACGGTGGAATATCAAAAGGAAGAGCCTCAACATAATGGATTGACTAACTAACCAGAATATGCAACAGACCAATGCACGGTCTCATTGAGAGGATAAGAGATAGAGACTTATGGAGAAAAGTGATACACGACGTTACGATGATCACTTATGGGAGTTTGATACTGAAGAGATATATACAGCATATTATAGGGTGATTGCAAAAGTTCGTGCCCGATTTTCATAGAAGCATGCACTTTTGACCGTGTTGATGTTTCTTTTATAATCATATTATTAACTGACAGTTATCTAAATGCGTAGTGAGTTAACATAACCTTAAAAAAGTTTATTCAAATTAATTTGTGTGCAAGGTTAATATTCAAAATGGAAAATCAAAGTTACATTTTCGTCATGTTATGTTATATGAATTTAAAAATGGAATGAGTGTAACAAAAGATATTCAAAATATTTATCGATCGTGATTGTGCTCTTAAGACAGTTAAAAAGTGGTTTGGTCGACTTCGAAATGGTGATTTCAATCTACATGATAAACTTTGCTCTGGGCGATCTCCAGGCACTGATAATGACTTTATCCGTGACTTAGTGAATAATAATCCACGGATTATCACTGAAGAGATTGTTGAAAGACTAAATGTTGACAATTCGACTGCATTTCGTCATTTAAAGCAACTTGGATACACTTCGAAAATCAATGTATGAGTTCCACACGTTTTGACAGAACGGAACAAACTAAACCGTGTTTCCACAGTCATTTCTCTCTTCGCCCGTCAACAAAATGAACCCTTCTTGGATCAAGTCATAACTGGAGATGCAAAATGAGTTGTGTATAACAACATAATACGAAAAAGAAGCTAGAAGCATGGAAGTGAAAGAGCACAATCTAAGGCAAAGGCTGAATTACATCCAGTGAAAGTGTTGTTATGTGTCTGGTGGGATTGCAGAGGAATATTTGTTTACGAGCTTCTTCCACGTGGCCAAACAAAAACTGTCGAGAAGTACTGTGAGCAACTCACCCAACTCAATATTGAAATTCATGCATAATGTCCAAATTTGGTCAATCGAAAAGGCATCATCCTTCACCATGACAACGCTAGGCCATATGTCGATCCATAGATACTTTAAAAGAGAGTTAAAATGGAAAATCCTTCAGCACTAGTCGTATTCCCTCGGACCTTGCCCCTTCAGATTTTTATCTGTTTCGTTCTTTGCAAAATAATTTGAATGGCAAAAATTTTGATTCTATGGAAGGAGTCAAAAACTACCTTACAACTTTTTTTGAACAGAAACCACGCAATTTCTACAAAGAAGGAACTCAAAAACTTGTAAAACTATGGAGACCGTTATAGAAAATGATGGAGAGTACATTTTTGATTAACAAATACTATTTTTCATGAGAATGTGTGTGTATTTAATTTAGTTTCTAATCAGGCACGAACTTTTGCTATCGCCTGTATATGTCATTTTCAGTGCTTTTGAAGTTAAAAAAGTTCGCAAATCATGTGCCAATAGTCGAATAACTGGAAAATTACTAAAGGTTGTTTTTTTTTTTTCGTTTGTATCGGAAGAAACAAAGTTTTTGTATGATAGAAAAACTAAATTATTTACAGAAAAATTTGGTAGAAAATATGAAAGCTTAAATTTACCTTTTTTCATCGTACTTGCAAGTACTTTACACGTTTGGTACATTAGTATCAAATCTTAAAATTCAAACAATATAGTTGCTATAAAATAAATTAAAAGTCGTTTAGAAGTTTTGAAACAATAATCTTTCTATGTTTTTACAGATTATGTAAGACAGGTGGACGTAAGCTCGTTTGCACTTGATTCAATATTTCTAATAGATATGTACTTATATGGGATGAAAAGTCTCCTCCTCCTTCCGAGATATGGCAGCACAAACAAAAACAACCATATGAGTTTTAGTTAGTGCCAACTCTCAGAAGATTCGTGTACAATTTTTATGACATTTTGTCTATTAGTTGGCGAGTTATAGCTGACGGCAAAGTGAAAGTGAGAGAGATAGCTGACATATCAACAGAATGCACGAGGCATATTTTGTATGAATATTTGCATAGGATAGAGTTATCTGCCCGATGGATGCCGTGCACTCTCACGAGTGACCAATAACAGCAAAAAGTTGAATATTCAAAACGCTGTTTGGCACTATTTCGGCACAATTCAAAGGAGTTTTTGCATCGGTTCGTAACAATGGACGAGACATGGATCCACCACTACACGCCTGAGTCCACCAGTCAGTTCACAGAGTGGCTGGAACCGCATGACAGCCGACGGAAGCGTAAAAAATTAAAATATCAGCTATTACAGTCTGTCAAATAAGAACGTGTCGGCGATAATTCATTTTTGGTAGGTTCAACAAAAAATCGGTAGAGGGAACCTTTGTCGACGACTCATTTTAGTAAAAGTATCAGTCGATTTCGAACTTTCGTCGAAATTACGTAAAATTCAAACTGAGTCGCTTGTTGTCTTTCTTTGTTCTCATCCAAAAGTGGCCTAAAATGATACACTTCGCGGCCGCTAAATATATTAAAAAGTCGGTGTCGTTGGTGAAGAAGTGGATAAATCGTTTTAACGAGACGAAAAATGTCGACGACTTGGCAAAACGTGGCTCGGTAGGCAAAGTTACTCTGAAAGTCGGAAAACGAATCGTGTTTTGTTTTTAACGGGACCCGAAATTGACGCTGTGGGAAGGAGCGGCAAAATTAAGACAATCGGATTTGAATGTGTCCGATGAGACCATTCGACAACATCTTCGTGTTCATGACGTAAAATTCCGAAGCACGTTAAAGAAACCTTTGCTGGGCGAAAATCACTTCGTGAAGTGGGTCGCTTGGGCCCATGATAAGATACTAGAGTGGCCCTCACAATCACCGGACGTCAACCTTATTGAGAACGCTTGGTCCTTTGTAAAGAGAAAGCTCAGAGGAAAGATTCTGAGGACTCTGACTCAGTTGTCTCGCGAGATTCGAAAAATTTGCAGAGTATACAGAAAATCTCGTCGACAGCATGTCTCGAAGATGCCAGGCGATTATTGATGCAGGAGGCGATTGAACCACTTACTAAAGTAATTACGCCATTGTTAGCACTCCAAAGAATAGATTGATGGCAAAAAATGTTCTCGAAACAAATTTTTTCAAGAGTACGAGCGGTCACGTTCTTACTTGACAGACTGTAAGTGGATTTATTTGACCATTTGAATGGTGTCGCATTTAGCGAAGAAAAAAGTGTTGTATTACTAAGCACCAGTTCGTAACTCCATAAAATCGGTGGTGAAATTAGACTAATTGGGCTATGAATTTCTTCCTCATCTGCCGTATTCACGAGATCTGTCCCCCAGTGATTATTATCTTTGTCCCAATTTGAAAAGGTGGCTCCAGAGATCGCTGGAATATCCCCTAGTGTATCGCTCTTGAAGAAAACTATCGTGAAGAATAAGTTCAATTTTTGGTAAAAACATTGGTTTTTCTCCGAAAGTCTCGGGACTTATCACCCCATGTAGTATGTAGGCTATGTAAATTCTAATGTTAAGACTCTCTGTTACTGAAGTTGTGTTCCTTACAAATAATTAAAAATAAAATGTTCCTTCTATTTGCATCCAGTCACAAAATTGTGACATCTCATATTTCGACTTTTACTATTAGTTTAAAACTAATAATTAATATTTACATAGCCGCTAACTATTTGTCGAATACATAACACACCGTAATTTTTAACTTTAAACTAGGTCAATTACGTAGACAAATTAAATAATTTAAAACTGTAGGTAGTTTGGTATTGTTACAAAAAATAAGTGATTTTTTTTAATAACATAAATTTTAAATAATTTGTTGCAAAGATTTAATACACTTGGCTCAAGGATATCCTTGGTAATAAATTAATTTTTAATTGTGTACAGGCACAAACACCCGCAGAATCTGTGTATGAAACACTTCGCTTCGGTGTCTGTTCGCCTGTCAGTCCGTCACCCCCGATTTTCTCCGAAACTACTTGATATATAAAGTTGAAATCTGGCACAAATATAGCCGTGTAATTTTGAAAGCTAAATTTGGACTTAAGGGGTTCATTTCGGGGGTTAAACCGAAGTTTAAAAAATTTTTCCTACCAGGTAATCGAGTGGGGTGTCAAATCAAAACTTGTGAAAGTACGAGTTTCAAAATATATATGATGTAATAGTGTCGCGCATTTTTTTGTGTTATTTTTAAAAAATTGCCAAAAATCATTCTAGAAAATAGTTCTGGAATATTCTTCATAGAGTGTAAATTGAGCAAAATTATCACTTACGTTTAATAATTTGTCTGTTATATAAAAAAAATTATTACTACTATGTGTCTTGATGTATGGTGGAGGTAACTGTTACCGAGAAGCCAGCCGCTCTTGTACCGAAATATGATTTTGTTTCATTTTAAAAGTAATCACCGTATGGAACAATAATTGCGCAAGTCCGACTTGCACTTGGCCGGTTATTTTTTAAGAAGGGAAAGGCTGTAACACGTAGACTCAAAAGTTTTGGGTCTAGCTACTTAAAACACGTTTTTTTTTGCAAAATTCTATACCTTTCTTGTAGAAGGATTTGTCTTCGCTTTCAAAATAGGCCTCAGTTTCGGCGATAACTTCTTTACTGGAGCCAAATATCTTTCCCGCGAGCATTTTTTTGAGGTCTGCGAATAGATAATAGTCGCGGGGGGGCCAAATCTAGATGGATGAGGAAGCAATTTGAACTTCAATTCCTGCAATTTTGCCATCGTAACCATTGACTTGTGACACGGTGTTGATGAAAGAGCACTTTTTTCTTGTTCATTTGGGGCCGTTTCTTTGCGATTTCTGCCTTCAAACGCATCAATAACTTTATATAATGGTTTTTTCCCTTGTCGGCATAGTCGATGAAAATTATTCCATGCGCATCCCAAAATACAGAGGCCAAAACCTTTCTAGCCGACTGTTGTGTTTTTGGTCGCTTCGAACGGCTTTCCCCGGCTGCTGTCCACTCAGCTGGTGTGTAGTGGTGGATCTATGTTTCATCTATTGTCACATATTATATGAAAAAATCCTCTTTATTGCGCTTAAACAGGCCCAAACAGCGCTCAGAATCATCATCACTTTGTTGCTTTTGGTCCACTGTGAGCAAACGCGGTACCCATTTCGAACAGAGCTTTCTCACGCGGAAATGTTCATGTAAAATATGACCAACACGTTTTTTTGATATCTTTAAGGTGTCAGCTATCTCACGCAATTTCACTTTACGGTCATCCAAAACAATTTTGTGTTTTTTTTTTGATGTTTCTAACTACCTCATTTGGGCGTACGACCGCGTTTAAATTCAGCATACCAGTAAACGATGAGTGATTCTCCAGGGGTAGAGTCCCCGTAACACTTATCAAGCCATTGCTTTGTTTGGACGATTTTTTTCCCATTAAAAACAGTGTTTAATCAACACCCCAAATTAGATTTTTTTCCATTGTTTTGAAAATATCAAAAGTAGTGTCACTACATTTGATATGGATTTTTTGAAAAGGGCGACATCTATGTGTCACACCAAAAGCTTTTCAGCCTACGTGTTATTTTATACAGCCGATTAAGCACCATATTGTAAGTGTAATTATTTAGATGACTCTTAAGTTACACGAAAGGGTTTGATGCTATAAGCAGTGAGTTCTGGGTCTCCAGTCAGGCGAACAGCTCTCTTCTGGATAAAAAGTATAAATGGAGTGTATCTTTGGGAGCAGAGCTCCATATAGGGAAGCAGTATTCCATCATTGGTCGAATTTAAGCTTTGTACAAATTAACAGTTGTCGTGGAATGTAAAGCTTTCTAGTTGGAAATAATATTCCCAGCTTTTGAAAAGCTTTCTTTGCTATGCATGCAAAATGCTTATGTCAAGACATATTGCTTCCAAATGAACGTCCAGCAAATTGAATGACGATGATTGAATAATAGAGTGTCCCGACATTACTATGTCCGGTTCGGCAATGTTAAGTTATTTAGAAAAAACTGCTGCCTGAGTTTTTGTAACTTGGTTAGGGTCACTCCAAGGTCTTTGTTAAGTTGAATGACTTCCTGTTATCTGAGGATATTTGCATGAATGGCCGATGTTCGAGCGTTCAAAGTGAAAGAAGAAATAAGCATACTGTTATCTGTAAAGCTGTAGATCGGATTCTTGGTCCTTTCCAGCGGATCGTTAATGTAACTGAGAAAGAGAGTAAGAGAAAATTTAACTAAAAGTTATTCATGAAAAAATAACCCAGGTGTACAGCAATGATTGTTCATCTTCTTTTCATATAAGATTTTGGTCTAAACAGCTTCGATAAGGCCGAGACGATGATCTGAGATCAGGAAAATCACAAGAGGCAAGAACTGAGGAAACCATTGAGCTTGTTAAGGATTATCAGTTTAACGCATAAAAATTCCAGCAGGGGCTCAAGAACTGGAGTATCTTAAACCACAGGTTGTAAGATTATGTACGATCAGTTCAGTTTGGAAAAAAAAATTGTATAATAAATGTTATTATACCAGAACAGGAGTACATGTGTATAGGTGGATTACAACAAGACCTAGTTTTAGAAGATGGACAACAAATCAAGCACACCAAAGAATACAAATATCTAGGATTACAATTAACAAGGGACGGCATATTAGACGAAGCTATCAGGCACCGGAATGTGCAGGCCTGACCAGCTATCTCTCAATTAAACAACATCCTATGGGATAAAAACATATCTAGAAATAATAAAAAATTAATTTATAATTCCATAATAAAGGGCATAGCAACGTACAACTCAGAGGTGTGCAACTGAAAGAACGAGCTGAGAAAATGGTAATGGTAACAGAGATGAATTTTTGGAGACGAGCAGCTGGGAAATCGAGAAGAGATAGAATCAGAAATGAACGAATTCGGGAATTAACCACACAATTATAGAAGATATACGAATAAAACAGTTAATATGATATGGTCATGTACAACGGATGACCGAAGAAAGAATACCAAAGCAAATTTTGACACGGACACCTCAAGGCAAAATGTTGGAGAGAAGGGATAGATAAAGAAATACGGGAGAAAGAACTGGAAGAAGATCTTTGGATAGACAGAGAGAAGTGGAGATTGGGAATCGGATGATGTCGCAGAACGTTTTGAACCGATCTATATATATATATATATATATATATATATATATATATATATATATATATATATACATATATATATATATATATATATATATATATATATATATATATATATATATATATATATATATATACATATATATGTATATATATATATATATATATATATATATATATATATATATATATATATATATATATATATATATATATATATATATACCAGAACAGAAACTGACGAGGGCAGAAATTTTTAAGAATATGTGGTAGCATGAGAGTTATTTCTCGCGAATTGTCACAGGTGATGAGATTTGGGGGTTTTCTTAGGATCTACACACTAAACAACCTTCCTATTCCTTAAAAAATTCCGTCAAACTTCTTGGACTAACATTTGACAGTAAATTGAACTTTTCTCCCCACATTAAGAATCTAAAGATCCAAACCACTCAGGACCTAAATTTATTGAAAACTTTGTGTAGTACCAAATGGGGCGCGGATTTTCCTACGCTTATTAAACTATATAAATCGTTAATATTATCCAAACTGAGATATGGACATTTTCTATATGACTCAGCACCTCAAGGAATAAAGAGGTCACTAAACCCTATCCAAAAACAGGCCTTGAGATTGGCTACAGGAGCATTCCGAACATCGCCAATTGCCAGTCTTCAGTGTATGTCATCAATTCCACCACTCTACCTAGATAGGCAATTCTCCTTGATGAAATTCTATGCATCCTCACTCCAGAAATCCCATACAAAAAGAACAATTAACTTCACAAATTCTCATCGCCCCAACATGATAGCTCCTAAAGATTCAATCCATAACAGAATAAAAAAATTCATGTTACTGCATAACCTCTCTCCACCAAAATTTGACTACTCGCTCTGGAAAAACATTCTACCTTGGAAGTCTCCAACCCCAAAGGTAGACTTTCATCTCAATTCCATTAATGTAAAAAACAAAAACTCTACAGAAATTAAGTCAGAATTTCTCGAAAGAATTCATTCTAAATACCCTGATCACTCCATATTATTTACTGATGGTTCTAAATCGGATCAGGGAGTGGGAGCCTCTTATGTTCAAGAAAGAGACATCAAGCGTCTTAAACTTCACCCCTACAACTCCATTTTCACAGTAGAACTGCTTGCCATCAAGGAAGCACTTAAGTCTTCCATTGCCTCAACCCAAGGGATAAATAAATTTCTTATAGCTTCCGATTCCTTGAGTTCACTAAAATACATTATCTCCAATAAAGCCAATAGTACTTACTTAAGTCAGATCAGTGACCTCCTATATATGGCTAAATTGAGCGATATTGAAATTTTATTCCTGTGGATCCCTGGACACATGAACATCAGAGGTAATGACATAGCTGATAGAGAGGCTAAACGGGCAGCAACTAACGGAACGCTTTTCACGGGGAAAAACAACAGTTATGATTTTTTAAAGATGCTTTACTCAATAAGAAGAGATTTATTCCAACTGGAGTGGGAGTATAATGAAAACAAATTATGGCCTATAAAGCCTCAAGTATTCCCACCTCTTCATAACCCAAACGATAAAAGATCAAATAATGTTTTACTGAGAAGATTGGCCATAGGTCATACTTACCACACTCACTCATATCTCCTAAAAAAAGAACCACTGCCGAAGTGTGTTGTATGCAATTCCATCCTGACGGTCAAACATATCTTTGAGGTAAACCACTCCTCTCATCTAAGAAACAAATATAACATCCCACATTCAATTAAACAGAACATTGATTAATTTTCATCAATCCAAGAAAATATCCACAAATACCTAAAAGATCAAAAAATATCTATATAACAGCCAAACTCATCCAATGTGGGGCGCTAAACGATCATAGCTGTCGATGCGCTCTGACCAACTAAAACAACAACAACAACAGGATCCTTCCATAAAGCAGGAGTCGAAGCAATGGAGTGATAAGTGCTTCTTGCGTCCAAAAAAGGCGGAAACTCAGTCATCTACTGGAAAGTTAATAGCGACCGTTTCTTGGAACTGCAAAGAAATTTTGTTCATTGAATATATAGATAGAGGGTGCACAATTAATGAAGAAGTTTCCGGAAGGATGATCAGTTTAAAAATAAAGCAACAATATTTAAAATTAAAAAAGAATATTTGGATTTAAAGGCATTATCTACCTAAACATAAAATGAGGTAATTTGAAAATTACCGCATAGTGCCTCTACGCTACGCTTTAAATAAGGTGCAATGCTAACAATCTTCGTAAGTATACAGGTGGCACCTGTATCGAAGCATCAAACATTTCATCGTAGTTAGTCTTATGTGTGTGTACTGTGGTTCGTGGACAGCATTTATTTTTAGAGATATGCTAATATTTGAATGGTTTATCAATAAAAGTATATTCTCTATTTTTCCTTCTAACCATCTTGAAGAGCATAAAATTTCGCATATTTAAAAAAAAAGCTTCTTATGACCTTTTGCCCACAAGAAAAATCCATAATAAGATTTTGACTAAAATGCGAATTTTATCCAATCCTCTTAATATCATTTAATAAAATTTGGCACACTTTTTTTTTATGGGTAAAGCACACGTGCTACAGGGAAGTTCCTAAAGCGCTATAGGAGCGACACGTGTGCGGAGAAAGCGATTCACGTTTGTTCTTGAATCGCTGTAAATTGTACTCGGTGGGAAACACAGTCCGGGGCAAATTATTCGAAAGGGCTGATGTTCTCCATATAAAACACGGCTTGAAAAGCGTTATACGAGGAGTAACAAGCTGAACCTCATACGGATGTGAAGTATTAGCCCGACGTATACTTCTAACATGCACCGGTCTGGGAGGAATTAAGCGGGCCATATCCTTCGAACACTTTCCATGAAAATACTTGTAGAATAGGTTCAAGTCGCCAACCGTTCTTCGATGTTCCAGCGAATTAAGGCCGCCGGTCAGTTCCGGGTCTCCAATCAGACGAACAGCTCTTCTCTGAATAGAACCCAACAAATGCAGTGTATGTTTGGGAGCGGAGCTCCAAACATGAGAGCAGTATTCCATAGTTGGTCAAATTTGAGCTTTATAAAGAATTAACATTTGTTGTGGGAGTGTAAAGCTTTCTGGTTCGAAATAATATTCCCAACTTTAGAGAAGCTCTCCTTGCTATGCCTGCAACATGTTCATGCCAGGACATATTTGCTCCCAAATTAACGCCCAACAAACTGAGTGACATGAGGAATGGAGTGCCCCGACATAACTATGTCGGTTCAGCAACGGTAACTTTTCTAGAAAAAAATGCCGCCTGGGTTTTTGTAGCGTTAAATTCCACTTGGTTACTATCGCCCCAAGATAGAATTTCTTCCAGGTCTTTGTTAAGTTAAATGACTTCCTGCTGTCTGCGGACATTAGTCTAAGTAGCCGATGTCCGAGCGTTCAAAGTGAATGAAGAGATAAGTGTACTGTCATCTGCAAAGCTGTAGATTGGATTCTCGGTCTTTTCCAGCAGATCGTTAATATAAATGAGAAAGAAAGTAGGAGACAGTATGGAGCCTTGAGGTACACCGGCGTTGATAGTGAAGGCGTTAGAAAGAAATCCGTCGACTGCCACTCGTAAAGAACGCTCTCTGAGGAAACATGAGAGCTACACACAGAACTTTTCAGACATACCATAAGAACAGTCCATCGTGCCAAACACTGTCGAATGCCTTGGATATGTCAAGAGCAACCGCTCGAGATTCTCCAAAGTGTTCAATTGCGTTGTTCCAAAACATGTGTTACATAAGTCAAAAGATCTCCTGTTGATCTATTTTTACGAAAGCCATATTGGTGATCGCTACTAATGTTAAATCCTTCCAGATATTTTAGAAGATGCACATTGATAGCTTTTTCCATGACTTTCGATATTATTGAAAGCAGTGCGATTAGTCGGTAGTTATTTGGCAAGGTCTTCTTGCTTTTTTTAGGTATAGGCTAAACTGTGGCACATTTCCAGCAGAAAGGAACAGCACACTTTTTTGTTAATATAAAAGCTATTTTCCTATAATTTGAAGCTGTAATATCGAATTGAACGGATGTTACACGTAAAAAAAAAAAACAATTTCAACTTTAATTTGCCGTAGTAAATATATAAAAAATATATTTTTTTAGATTATATACTTAATATTTTTTAATTCAAGCTACGCGATTTTTTAGACAATTTTATTACGAGTAAAATGATTTTTTTTGTCGCATGACAACGAACAGAAGCTGAGATATTTAAGAAATAGTGAGCCGAAAGCGTTAAAATGTGAAAAAATACACTAAAAGTGGCCTTGCGGTCAAAATTAGGCCAAGAAAACTCGTTTACAATATGTTGCTACTGTTTCAAAATAGTTAAGTCGATGTCCAAGCAGTACTCAAAAATTTCGAAAAATCGTGAAAATTTTACGGCATTTTCCTCCACTATTTTAAATATATATGTTCACAGAATAGTATAATTTCAAAATAAATAGTTGATTTCTATAAAGTTCTGCCTCTTATACTCCTTACAAGAAGATTAATATTCCTAATTGAAAAACACTTTTGAAAGATAAACACCCAACCTTAATTAGACCTGTACGACTCATTTTACGAAAAATAAAATAGTTTCTGTTTCTGGTTAATTGCTTTGGTAATCTTATTTGGACTACAAGAAAATTATAAATATATTTTGAAGTATAGTCAATTCAGATGGTGTAAAAATTATTTTTACTTAAGTTTTTCTTTTCTTATTTGCAGATGGTTTAGAACAAAAATCAAGAATCAAAAGGCCAAGAGCGCCACCTCCAGAGCCAGAGAACGACGTGGATGGTGATTTCGAAGAGAGAAACAATGAATTGAATACTAATTTTGTACCGCCGGGATTTTTAAGTCCATCGGTTTTAGAATATTTTGAATTGGGTAAATCTATACCAGGTAGGTAACACCAATAATACTGTTGGGTAATATTCATCAATAATTATCATTAACAATAATTAGTTTTTTTCAGTAGTTAATATAGGAAAGTATAATAATAAAATTTAGTTTTGGTATGGTGTTATAAACCGTTAAAATTAATTATTTTATGATAATACTACATCAATTTTAATGTTTGATATTCTTATGTAAATGTAATCGTTAAAAGCAATTTTTAACTGCAATTGATTTCCTGATATACTATTACTTTCATTATTTATTTATCAATTATGTTAAACCTATTTTTTGTACCAGTTACCCGTGATTATGAATCGGTTTTCGCCTGTGTGCATGTATGTTAGTGTGTGTGTATGTGTGTGTGTGTGTGTGTATGTGTGTGTTTGTGTGTGTGTGTGTGTGTGTGTGTGTGTGTGTATGTGTGTGTGTATGTGGGTGCTTGGTGTACCTGTATCTAATTTTCGTTCTAGAAGTTCAAAACGTAAATGGTATGTGCACTACAGTAACAGCATATTATTTTTTCATAGTTCTCATTGCTTTTATTATTATGTCATCGACTATGTCTATTGTCTTTGTACTTTATATGGAGTCGATGTACTTCTCAAATATTGTTCTCTTTCTTCCTTTGGTTCTTGTGAATAGTGTTGTTTCCATTTCTTCATTGTGATGGGTGGAACGTTCGCTTTATTCGTTGTGTCAATTTTAAGGGATTTGATGACCTTTCGTTTCTCAGACGACCCTCTTCCTCCAATATACGTGTCTATTTTCTTGCACTTTCTTTATCAAATTCTATTTTTGTTTTGAATGAATTCATTTCCAAAAAAAATGCACCACATCATCGATTTTTCTTGTGGCAATATTCCAAAAGAGAGAGAAACTCTCAAGATTTAAGAACTGTGACTCTAGCTCTAGTTTATGCTCCAGCTGAATATTGTGCACTCGTATGGTTAAACAGCACAAATTTTAGGAGAATCGATGTTCAACTGAATACTGCGATGCTATTACTTTCATTATTTATTTATTTTCAGGGATATTAACAATAAATCATATTAAACCATGTGTACCAGTTACCCGTGATTATCTATGGATTTTCGCGAGTGTGCATGTGTGTTTGTGTATGTGTGTGAGGGTGCGTGGTGTGTTTATATCTAATTTTCGTTCTAGAATCGCCAAAACGTGAATTGTATGTGCAATACGGTAACAGCACATTAAATTTCATAGTTCTTATTGATTTGTTATTATGTCATCGACTATGTCTATCTATTGTCTTTGTAGGTTATATGGTTTCGATGTACTTCTCAAATATTGGTCTCTATCTTCCTTTTGTTCTTGTGAATAGTGTTGTTTCCATTTCTTCATTGTGATGGGTGGAACGTTCGCTTTATTCGTTGTGTCAATTTTAAGGGATTTGATGACCTTTCGTTTCTCAGACGACCTCTTCTTCCAATATACGTGTCTATTTTCTTGCACTCTCTTTTTATCAAATTCTATTTTTGTTTTGAATGAATTCAATTCCAAAAAAAATGCATCATCGATTTTTCTTGTGGCAATATTCCAAAAGAGAGAGAAACTCTCAAGATTTAAGAACTGCGACTCTAGCTCTAGTTTATGCTCCAGCTGAATATTGTGCACCCGTATGGTTAAACAGCACAAATTTTAGGAGAATCGATGTTCAGCTGAATACTACGATGCTATTACTTTATTTATTTATTTATTTTCAGGGATATTAACAATAAATCATATTAAACCATGTGTACCAGTTTACCCTTGATTATGTATCGATTTTTGCGAGTGAGCATGTGTGTGAGAGTGCGTGGTGGTGTGTCTATATCTAATTTTCGTTCTAGAAATCGCCAAAACGTGAAGTGTATGTGCAATACGGTAACAGTACATTAAATTTCATAGTTCTTATTGATTTGTTATTATGTCATCGAATATGTCTATCTATTATCTTTGTAGGTTATATGGCTTCGATGTACTTCTCAAATATTGTTCTCTATCTTCCTTTGGTTCTTGTGAATAGTGTTGTTTCCATTTCTTCATTGTGATGGGTGGAACGTTCGCTTTATTCGTTGTGTCAATTTTTAAGCGATTTGATGACCTTTCGTTTCTCAGACGACCCTCTTCCTCCAATATACGTGTCTATTTTCTTGCACTTTTTTTTTATCAAATTCTATTTCTGTTTTGAATGAATTCATTTCCAAAAAAAATGCATCATCGATTTTTCTTGTGGCAATATTTCAAAAGAGAGAGAAACTCTCAAGATTTAAGAACTGCGACTCTAGCTCTAGTTTATGCTCCAGCTGAATATTGTGCACCCGTATGGTTTAAACAGCACAAATTTTAGGAGAATCGATGTTCAGACTGAATACTGCGATGCTATTACTTTCATTATTTATTTATTTTCAGGGATATTAACAATAAATCATATTAAACCATGTGTACCAGTTACCCGTGATTATGTATCGATTTTCGCGAGTTTGCATGTGTGTTTGTGTATGTGTGTGAGGGTGCGTGGTGTATCTATATCTAATTTTCGTTCTAGAATCACCAAAACGTAAATTGTATGTGCAATACGGTAACAGCACATTAAATTTCATAGTTCTTATTCATTTGTTATTATGTCATCGACTATGTCTATCTATTGTCTTTGTAGGTTATATGGCTTCGATATATTTCTCAAATATTGTTCTCTATCTTCCTTTGGTTCTTGTGAATAGCCGACTTCCTTCTTCCAATATATGTGTCTATTTTCTTGCACTTTCTTTTTCAATTTGTATTATTTGTTTTGAAATGAATTTATTTCCAAAAAAAATGCATCGTCGATTTTTCTTGTGGCAATATTCCAAATTTAGAATTTCTTTAAAAAATTAAAAATTATTTTAATGGGTCTGATATATTATATTACAATTTGGTGGGGGTTCCATGCTTCAAATGCGCGATACAGATTTGGATTTCTTGTAACCGCCCCTACCATGCAGTCCCTTAGCTGTTTTATTTAAATTAGTTTATTTTTGAAAACATGTTATCATTTCGTCAAGAAAATTTAATAATATCTTCTTTCGGACATCAATATCTCAAAAACTCTCATGTTTTAAGAACTGCCACTCTAGCTCTAGCTTATGCTCCAGCTGAATATTGTGAACCCGTATAGTTAAACAACATACATTCTAGGAGAATCGATGTCCTGCTGAACACTGCGGTGCGGACCATCTCTGGAATTCTTCGATCAACAACTGCCAGCTGTCTACCAGTCCTTATCAATATACTTCCTTCCTTCACGCGAAGGTCTTGCGAAAAGAGTGGGAAAAATATTCGTCTCGTTAGTTCTTACCTGTCTACGCAGATATTGGGAATGCTGCCCCAGGAAGATCTCGTAATCCTCCTAGCGACACAGCCCGAAGACTTGTGAATGAGAAATTAGATCTAAAGACTGAATGGAGAACATAATGGAACAGCAAGCCACCTTTGAACTATCATTTAATGAGTTACCCCTCTGATCGAGTTAATGGTTTCCAACTTCCTCTAAATTGAATCCGAACCAGCCAGAGTAGGTGCGCTTTTCTTGTACATCGATGGAGTTTTAAAAATTCTTCGCAGTGTATGTCTGGTGCGGCTGAGCAAACAACGCATCATATTTTAAGTGAATGCCCTTGAATAGCTACGGCAATTAGGAGTGGTTCTTTAGAGGTTTTGGTGTTTTGTATAAATGTTAGGACTTTTATCTTATTTTACTTACACTGGGTTTTATATACTATATATTTATACATGTATTGCTTAGTTATATTATTTGTTTTTATAGATGTATCTGTGTATTGTTTATTAGTTTATATTTTACTCCAGTCAAAATACGATTTTGAGGTAAAAGGTGAAATAGTCAGATACTGCTACTTTTTTAAATACTAGTTTCGACAAGTACATTAAGGAAAAAATATTGCGACCGCTGAAAAATTGGGGCAACAACCTCAAAAATGGGCTTTTTAACGTATTTTTGCAATTTTATCATAATTTATGGAAGATATAACTAAAAATTTTTCATTTTCATTCTAAATAAAAAAAAATGAAAAGTTTAAGGGGCTATAGATGTGATTTGAACCTTCTGGTCGGAAGAAACTGGCCATTTTTGTCTTTTTTTTTGTCATTTTTTTATAAAACGAGGGTGGTTTGAAAAGTCCGTGTAAAAATAAAAACTACTTATGTGTTTGGGGTAAACCTTTTTTATTTTTCGACATAGTCTCCTTTTAGGCTTATACACTTCGTCTAACGATGTTCTAGTTTGTTGATCCCTTCCGAATAATAGGATTTGTCCAAGTCTGCAAAATATCCATTAGTGTCTGCAATCACCTCCTCGTTTGAATAAAATCTTTGTCCCGCCAGCCATTTCTTCAAATTGGGGAACAAATAGTAGTCCGAGGGAGTCAAGTCTGAAGAATAGGGGGGATGTGAAATGAGTTGGAATCCTATTTCCATTAATTTTGCGACCACATCTGCTGAGGTGTGTGCTGGTGCGTTGTCGTGATGGAAAAGGACTTTCTTGTGGGCCAATCGCGGGCGTTTTTCTTGCAGCTCGGTTTTCAAACGGTCCAATAACGATGAATAATATTCACCTGTAATAGTTTTTTACCCTTTTTCAGATAGTCGATGAGGATTATCCCTTGCGAATCCCAAAAGACAGTCGCCATAACCTTTCCGGCCGAAGTAACGGTCTTCGCCTTTTTTGGTGCAGATTCCCCCTTGGTAACCCATTGTTTAGATTGTTGTTTGGCCTCAGGAGTATAGTAATGTATCCATGTTTCATCCACAGTGACGAAACGACGCTTAAAGTCCTCCGGATTCTTCTGGAACAGCTGCAAACCATCCTTGCAACACTTCACACTTCCGTTTTTGGTCAAGCGTGAGCAATCGCGGCACCCATCTTGCGGATATCTTTCTCATGTCCAAATGTTTATGCAAAATATTATGTACCCGTTCAGTCGAGATGCCCACAGCACTAGCAATCTCACGCACCTTAACTCTTCTGTCATCCATCACCATATCATGGATTTGATCAACGATTTCTGGAGTCGTAACCTCCACAGGCCGTCCAGAACGTTCAGCGTCACTTGTGCCCATATGGCCAGTCCGAAAATTTTGAAACCACTTATAAACTGTTCTAATCGAAGGTGCAGAGTCACCATAATGTTTATCAAGCTTCTCTTTAGTCTCTTGAGGCGTTTTGCCTTTCATAAAGTAATGTTTAATCACCCACACGAAATTCTTTTTCGTCCATTTCTTGAAAATCACTTGACTTCCTTGATTCACACGAATGCCAAACACAAAGAAATAGACCAATATGGCTGAAACTTGGTGTGCGTTCATTCAAGAGATGCTACTAACTAAACATGACCTCGATACGCGCCGGTGGTGCCATCTCTCGGACTTTGCACGGACTTTTCAAACCAGCCTCGTAAATAAGGGTACTTGCAAACTGTAAGTTTTTTAGTTAACTCTGGAAATATGTTCCACAAACATTACTTTAATTGATCCATACATAATTTTATCCATTTTTTACATATTAGATATATTTTTCACTCCTCATAATATTGATAAATTTTACCGATTCGCGTTTTTTTCTTCTGTCGAATTTTTTAAACAATTTTTTTTCAGTATACTACTACCTTACCTAAAATATCAGAAAATGTTCTTTAGTCCCTAAGCTTTCATTTGAGGTACTTGAGAACTCATTTAAACAATTCAGGCCCGAGAAATTGACCATTCTACTCTCAAATTTATGATTTATTTTTTAAAAATTATTTTTTCTTGAGATTTATGAAATTTTCAGTAACCAATTATTTTTAATTATTATACGCAGGTTACTGTACATGTTGAGTGGCTGCCATTTTACTTTCAATTTTATGCTTTTTTTTGTTTCAAATTTACAGTTGCTTTTAAAAAATTAATTATTCTTGAATTTTATCATATTCATCGTAACGAAGATAATTTTTATTAGTTATAAACTAATTACCATATGTCTTTCAAGGAGATTCCAGAGCATTTGGGTCACCGATTTGGATGAAACTTGGTGGAGAGTCAGGTTTCACTGATATATTAAGAACCCCGTTTTATGTTTTATCTCATAGGATTTTTTTAAAAGAAAATTAGTTTTATTTTGTTTTGAAAAAGTAGGTATATTTCTATTAAATAGAAAATACAATGCTACAACAATTTAAATATAATTTATTATTTTATTTAACAAGTTAAACTTGTATCATTAAAATTATTACATATTTTGTGCAGTAATTTTATAATTTTTATTAATTTAATTATTATATCTTATAAAATTTACATTTACCGTTAATTTAAGAGTTCTTGAACTTAACAAAAAGAGAAAATGAATTTTTTATTTACAAAATCGGACTATTACAAGAAAACTATTTAAAAGCTCTAGAACTATATCTATTTATATATCTAAAGCCACCGTTTCTGGATGAAAGTCGTTGAGTAATTAGACGTATAAGTGAAGTAGGAGCAATAGCATTAAAACATCTAGTTATAAAGCAACATTATACTTTTTACTTTAATTATGTTTTTAAATGTAGCAATTATTAAATAATAGAAATTAAATAAATACGTTAATAAAAATATTTACAAATTGTAAGGAATTATTTAATAATAATTAAAAATGAGTCTATACCCATAGATCGGTAATAAATTATGGTTTACTTCCTCGTAAAGATTCAAATTACTTGCTGAGACTTGTGCTAACAAGGGGAGGAATGAGGAATAGTATAGTGACCCGTGTATAATAATTAAAAATAACTTAGGTTACTGAAAATATTATAAAACTCAAGAAAAAATATTTTTTTAAAAAGAAATCGTAAACTTGCATTAAAAAAAATTAAATTTGAGGCTGAAATGGCCAATTTCTCGGGCCTAAATTATTTAAATGAGTTTTTAAGTACCTCAAATGAAAGCTTAGGGACTAAGGAAGGTAGTAGCATACTGAAGAAAAAGTTGTTTAAAAAACTCGTCAGAAGAAAAAAACGTGATTCGGTAGTAAAATTTATCAATATTATGAGGAGTGAAAAATATATCTAATATGTAAAGAATAGCTAAAATTATTTTTGGATCCATTAAAATAATGTCCATGGAACATATTTCCAGAGTTAACTAAAAAAAATTAGCTTACAGTTTGCAAGTACAGTTTGCAATCATAAAAAATTACAAAAAAAAACCGGTAAAAACGGCCAATTTCAAATGACATCCATAGCCCCTTAAAGTTTTCATTTTTGTATCTAGAATCAAAATCAGTTACAATTTTTAGTTTATCTTCCATAAATTTATGATAAAATTGCAAAAATATGCTAAAAAACCCAAAAACGGGCCAAGTCTCCCATTTTTGAGGGTGTTGCCTCAATTTTTCAGCGGTCGCAATATTTTTTTCTTAATGTAATCGTCGAGACGAGTATTTTTTACAAAAAGTAGCAGTATCCGACGATTTCTGTTTTTGGCCTGTTTTGGTCGTATTCTGGCTGAACTATTTTGTGTGTTTGTTTTATTCTGTTTTCCCTGTGCTGCGATATATATGATAATAATAATAATAATAATCACAAGAAATATATATTTAGGTTCTATATTCTTTTAGATCAGTAGAAGCAAGAATTTCTGGTAAAGTTTAAGAATAATATTATATACAGGGGGTGTACTATTTAAAAAATCCAGGTTTAGTTTACTTTTTTACAGCTATCCTGGGGACATAATGATAATTGATGTTTCAATATATCTTTATGTCAAACGTTTGACGGGGGTGTGTTAATAGGTTTCTAGTCTAGCATAGAAAGAACTAGCAAAATTTATAAATAAAAATTGTATATTTAACGTAATTTCCTTTCAAGTTTATACGCTTAGTAAGACGGTTATAAAATAGCTCTAAATTTTCCAACAAAAATTGTTTGTCTTGGATTGCAAACTAACAACAATATTTAATACTTCTTCATTTGAACGAAAAATCTATCCTTTCAAATATTTTTTTAGTTTTGGGAATAGGTAATACTCGAAGGGAGCTAAGTCAAGGGAATATGGGGATGATCAATCAGCTTAAAGTCTAATTAGTTTATTTTTTGCAAAACTAACAGCGATTTTCGAGGATGCCCAATGCCTTGCAACAACAGTTTTGATACTTTTTCTTGGCGTTTTTTTCAAAATTTTTTGGTTAAAAATAGAAAATAATGTTCTTCGGTTACTGTTTTGCAATATTGCAAGTGATCTGTAAGAAGTATCCCATCCTGGCCCCAAAAACGGCTCACTGTAAGCGAAACTCTTGGTGAGGTAAGCCAGAATGTTTCTACTAGTTCGACTGTTTCTTTGCCTCTGGATCATATTGACAGACCCACGTTTTAACCATAGTTACCATTAAAGCCTGTTTGGCTTTAATGGTGATTATGGTGGTTAAATGAATTCTCTTCAAATAGGCTACAAATCAACTTAAATGTTAAACTTTCAGACGTTTTTAAGTCTGAGTTTAGACATTTAGGGATTCATTAAGCTGATAATTGTCTCATATTCAAATCAAATGGAACAATGTGGAAAATACGTTCGTATGAACGTGTTTTACACATTGTTCTCTGTTACTCGTTCCAGTTCCATTCGTCGTTTCTCGAAGACACAGACACGGGTCTTCCCGCACGGTGTCCATCATTCATGTCGGTTCTTCCTTTCGTAAAATCCGCAACCCAATTTTTGTTAGTAACGTAGAAAGGATAATGTTACTTCAATTTAAACAAAACTACTTTTTCACCCACCGATAGTCGATTTTAAGGAATTCATAATTTTTGTCGGTCATATCTGCTTCATATATTCACTATAAGTAGCACAATAAAACATGGACCACCAAACTTTGTCAATGTCAAACTACTATGCATAGGCCAAGTTAGTTATCAGTACAGGGTGAGTCAACGATAGAGTAAAGTTCATTATCTCATTTGTTTCGGGTATGACGAAAAATGTTAAATACAATAGTTTTAGGGAATATTAAGGTGCATAGTTTAAAATTATTTTTGAGTATACAGGGTACTTCAAAAAAGTGTGGCCGATGTAACATATGTTTTTTGAAATGGAATATCCTATTTTCTAATTTATTTTTAAATTCTGTGTAAAATTTTATAACTTTTTTATTAACAATGTTATATACCTAAACCTAGTAGTTTTTCTAATATTTCAATTTTTTTTTTTTTCTAAAATATTAGTTTTCAGTTTTGTAAAAAATTGCCAGTAGCGCTATTGTTTCTGAAGGTGGAATACTCATAATTGGTACGAGCATTCTATAGAGATGAAAAAAAAGATATATGTAAAGAAATTTGAGTTAGATGCTACAGGGTGTTCAAAATAAATTTATACATTTCGACTATTTTAACAGAAAAATCTCAAACCCTTTTTTTTAAATGGCGCATCCTGTATATTATGATTTTTTCTGATAGATTTTACAACACCCTCCAACTTTTAATTAAGTATGTCATATACTTATTTCTAATAGTTTTCGATTTATTTTGAATTTTTCAATTTTTACCCTTGTTTTTAATGCACTTACGCTATTGTGAAAACATAAACAAATAGTTAATGATAATTTTAATATAGTTTGGCTTATTTAATGATTAATTATTATGATGTAATAAATGTTCAAAAATATGCCCGTCTACTTAAATGTACATGTTTAGTCGTTTTCCTATACTTTTCTTCACTTTCCTTAGCATAAAGGGCGTTATTGTCCTGCACACATCTCATATCCTATTTTCCATATCTACTGGTGTTGTAGGGGGATTCACATAAACACGATCTTTAATGTAGCTCCACAAAAAGAAGTTTAAAGGTGTTAAGTCACATGATCGAGGAAGCCACTGAATGAATCCATCTCTACCGATCCATTTTTGTGGGTAATGATCATTTAAAAACTCCCGAACATCCCGGTGGTAATGAGTAGAAGCTCCGTCTTGTTGAATCCACATTTGTTCCCTTTCAAAGTTATCAACTTCTTCAAGAAGTTGGGGTAATTCGTTTTGCAAAAAATTTAGATATCTAGGCTCGTTAAGCGGTTCGCGGAAAAAATATGGACCAATAATTCGAAAATTTAATATTCCACACCATACATTAAGTGACCAATGGTTTTGGTTTTGAACTTCCCAGACCCAAAATGGACTAACTGTTGAATAATAATGCATGTTATGGCTGTTAACTGCTCCATTACTGCGAAAAGTAGCTTCAGCAGAAAACGTTATTTTGGATAAAAAACTTGGATCGGCCTCTATTGCTCCATTCATGGTGGTACAAAGTTTAATCGTCGTTCAAAATCACGGTTCTTGAAGTTCTTGGTATAGTTTCTTATGAAAGGGATGATATTTGTATTTTCTTGTGGTGCGATTAGCCGTAGATTGGGATGTGTGAGATAAGTCAGCTAGTTGACGGCTGCTGACCTGGGGATTAACTTCAACATGAAGTAAAATTTTCATTTCTTTTTCCTCATTGGTAGCATTCTGGTTTACTATTTTCCGTTTTGTATACTCAACGCTACCACTACCATCAAACCGTTCCATTAAGCACTGAAAAGATTTTCTAGATGGTATACGTCTATTAGGGTACTTCGCTCCATAAAGCCTTACTACCAAAAGACAATTTTTCCCGCCTCTCCCAGTATATAAACCATATCAATTAATTCATTTTTAGGAAAATCTATAACTATTACCTTTTTTACGTCACTTACTACAACAAATTAAACTATTTTTACCTTGCTTAATAGACATGCCTACAATTTTTGTTTTGTCTTGGCAACTATGATGTTATAGCGTGAGGGTAAAAATTGAAAAATTCAAAATAAATCGAAAATTATTAGTCATAGGTATATGACATATTTAATAAAAGTTGGAGGGTTTTGTAAAATCTATCAAAAAAATATATATATACAGGGGTGTGCCATTTAAAAAATTTTGAAATTTTTCAACATAAATAGTTGAAATGTATAAATTGATTTTAAACACCCTTAAAGCATCTAACGCAAATTTCTTTACATATATCTTTTTTTTCCATCTCTATAGAACGCTCGAAACCAATTATGCGTATTCCACCTTCAAAAACAATGGCGCTACTGGCAATTGTTTACAGAACTGAAAACTAGTATTTTTTTTAAAAAAATATTGAAATATTAGAAAAACTACTAGGTTTAGATATATAACATTATTAATAAAAAGTTATAAAATTTTACGCAGAATTTAAAAATAAATTAGAAAATAGGATGTTCCATTTAAAAAAACATATGTTATATCGGCCACACTTTTTTGAAGTACCCCATATACTCAAAAATAATTTTAAACTGTGCACCTTAATATTCCCTAAAAGTATTGTACTTAACATTTTTTCGTCATTCCCGAAACAAATGAGATAATGAACTTTACTCTATCGTTAACTCATCCTGTACTCGTAAAACAACCAGTTCAGCCGTTTTAGACGGAACTATCATTGTGACTTTTACATACTTAAAACAACTCTAAACTTTTCAAGGTCATTTCAGTGCATAAATTTGATCTTGACTGCATTTTTTTTATATTTGCAGAGAAAATATTTAATTTAAAAATGGTGTTCATTAAACAATATATGCAATAAAAATTATAAAAACACCTTTTATGAGACGATAATTTTTGCAATGACCTTAGGTAATAATAACTATAATAAAGATAATTAAAAAAATATTAACCTTAGATACTTTTTATTGAAAATAGCTTCATGTTCTACAACCTTGCTCTATTTGACTAGTGTAATTTTATGTAAAATATGTTAAACAGTATTCTTGAATAATAAACAATATGTTATTATTGATTATTTAGATATTAATCGCACATTTTGTAGCATTATTTAAAGGAATAGTATTTTATGTTTACGAGGTTGGTAAATTTCTACGAAATGATAAGAAATTTTGTTGAGCGGTATGACTGTCGGTAAGCGGGATTCTTGTAACAGATGCAACGAGTAGTTGTTTGTTGGCAGTTATCGTAAGTGATCGGTGTTGTACGTTTCGTAGAAATGGATCAAGCCGAGTATAGTACAACAGTAAAATATTTTTATTTAAAAACGTGGACCGCGGCCCAGATAGAAACTGGACTGAAGGAAGTTCGTGGAGACTCTGCACCAACGCTCAAGACCATTTATTACTGGTTAAATGAATTTAAACGTGATTGTACGAACACTGCAGATGTTTCACGTTAAGTACGCCCGATTAAGGTTTCTTCTGAAGAAATGGTCTATAAAATGTATAGTATCGTGATGGAAGATCGTTGGATTAAGCTTCGTAAGATTGCTGAGCTGGTAGGCATCTCATATGAACGTGTACGTAATAATCTGTATGAAATTCTAAAAACGAAAAAGCTGAGTGCGCGTCGAGTGCTGCGTTTGTTAGCTCCAAACCAAAAATGCACGAGGAAGGACATTTTAAAAACGTGTTTGCAAAAGTTGCAGCTTAATTTGAAGGACTTCTTGCGTCCTTTTGTAATTGTAGGTGAAACATGGATTCACCATTACACTCCAGAGATAAAATCGCAGTCAAAATAGTGGGTTGGCGGAGGTGAGAGTACACCAAAAAAACACGAAAAAAGTGTTATAGACGGGAAAAGTGATGGCAACTACTTCTTGGGACTTACAGGGTATGATCATGATTGACTATTTGGAAAAGTACATGAGCTGGGCTTCGAAATAGTTTTCCACTCACCCTATTCCTCAGATTTGGCCACAAGTGACATTTTTTTTGTTTTCTAACTTTAAAAATTGGCTTTGGGGAAGAAATTTTCGGCGCAGAGGTCATCTGTGTCGTAAACGAGTATTATGCATAGTGCGAAACAATTTTTGTTACCTGGTCATCGAGTGTGGTGTCAAATGAAAGCTTGTGAAAACACGAGTTCAAAAATATATATGATGTAATGTAATGTAATGCACACTTTTCTTTGCATTATTTTTAAAATATGGCCAAAAACCGTCTATCCACCCACCCTATCTCGAAAAGCACTTATTAAAAAATTTAGAAAAAATCCTGTAATAGTCTCCATAAAGTGTAGATTGGGCGAAAATTATCACGAGTGCATTACGTTTGATAATTTAACTAATATTCTAAAAAATAAACTATGAAAACTATGTCTCTTGACATGGTGAAGCTTTTAAAAAAACTAGTCAAGTGCAAGTTGAACTTTCGCAATTAGTGTTCCGTACGTTGATTGCTTTTAAAAAAAAAAATTGTTACGGAGGTATAAAATGATCAGTGACTTCACAAAATACACCCCAAATGAGTTTTCAACAAAGTTTGTTACCAATCTTTACTGAAAACTGATGACTTTGAAATTTTATTTTTTTTTATATACCAGATAAATTATTACAGGTAATCCACTCGTGATAATTTTCGTTCAATTTACACCCCGTGGAGAATATTCCAGAGTTTTTTTCAAAATTTTTTGATGAGTACTTTTCGAGATAAGGCGGGTGGACAGCGATTTTTCGCGATTTTTTAAAAATAGTACAAAGAAAAGTGCGCGCAAGTATTACATTATATATATATATATATATATATATATATATATAATATATATATATATATATATATATATTTTACTCGTGTTTCCACAAGCTTTCATTTGACACCACACTCGATGACCTAGTAAAAAAATTTTTTTCACTTTCGATTTCACCCTCCAAAACTAACCCCTTAAGTCAAAATTTAACTTTCAAAACTACATGGCTTTGATGAGGCCATCAATTCCTATATTATTACCAAACTTCAACTTTCTATGACAAATAGTTTCGGAGAAAATCGGGTGTGACAGACAGACAGACAGACGGACCGGGCAGACAGACGGACAGACACCGAAGTCATCTTATAAGTGTTCCGTACGGAACACTAAAAAGCCACCAACGACAGTGCATTACGTTTGACAATTTGTCTAGTATTAAAAAATAAACTATGAAAATATAGTTTTCATATTTTTGCTTGATAATATCGTTGAGCTTTTGTTCATGTACTTTACAGTACATTACTGTTCGCACGTTTATACCCAGATAAAAGAATTTTATTTTATTTGTTTATAATTAAACAAATATTTAGCTGGTAAATATTTGTTTTACACCTTTATTACTAGATTTTAGCTGATTCTGAGCTAGATTGATTTATTAGCTATTAGGTAGCTGAAATGCTATAACTATTATACATTATTGACTAGGAAAAAACGCGAAAAAACACATTGGATCTTAAGATATATACATGTGAGAGACCTAATTAACTTAGCCTTTGTACGGATTTCATTTTATTTTAAAGGCAATCACCGTACACACTAATTGCACAAGTCCAACTTGCACGAGACCGTTTTTTTTTTAATTCAAATGAGAAGAATGATTAATGTAGGGATTGTTTGAATTACAATAAAATTTTATTACAAAGCAAGTATAATTTACTAATTCGCATTGAATAATTTTTAGGTAGACCAGGCACTGACTATCCAGTATTAGGAATGGTACCCTACACAAATTTTTACTGCGACGAACAGGCATATCCTGGATTCTACGCAGATCCAGAAACACGCTGCCAAAGTTGGCATTACTGCGATATAGATGGCCGACAAACGAGTTTTTTGTGTCCGAATGGCACCCAGTTTAATCAGTTGGTATTTGCGTGTGATTGGTGGTTTAATGTAAGGTGTGAGCTTAGTGAAAAGTAAGTAAAATATATTTGTAAGGTAACTGAAAACATAAAGTTGGAAGATAAAAAATAATAATTCTCAACTTCTTAACGCCAATTTTAATATATTTACACATTCTTAAATATTGAGAACTATAGTCAACTTATTATGTTTTATACAATATGAGAATGACTCTATCGGTTGAGTGTAGCGATACTGTAAATGTACGAAAGTTATTTTTATGAAAAGAAGAAATTCTGAGGATAAATTTAAAAATGCTTTTAGAGGGGGTTGCAGATCGGCCAAATAGCGAAAGTAATTTCCGGAGACGGGGAGCAATTTTTCATAAATATACCATATATATGTATATATATATATATATATATATATATATATATATATATATATATATATAATATATATATATATATATATATATATATATATATAAATATATATATATATATATATATATATATATATATATATATATATATTTATATATATATATATATATATTATTATATATTTTTAAATATATATTTATATATACATTTTTTCCTAATCGCTTTCGATGCCAAATCGTACATCATCTTCAGGACCTGGAAGATATAGAAAAGAACTCTCATAAGCCAGAGTATCCACTGAAGAAATATACTGTACTTTCAAGAAAAAATTTTAATAAGTTTTTTTTGAATCCGAGTTATTAGCTAAAATAGTTTTTATTGAATATTTACAAGTGGCTCTCTGTTGAATGAGAATCTGATCTATACCAATTGCAGGAAAGGAAGTAGTTAACACATGATTTTTTAAACAATAAATAATGAAGAACTTATTTTTATACACATAAATTCACACAATTTATTAAATTATTGACTATCAGAGAATCATACTTAGCAATTATTAAAATTATTATAAAATAAAATTAGCGACGAAAATGAGTTTCAGCCATTGAGAAGTATTTTTAGAAATTTTTAATAAGTATAGATGTCAATGCTGTCAAAACCTGGATCTGCGTATCGAGGAAACATTATTGGTTCTTATTTTTTTAGTAATGTTCTTGATATATATAAATATTATATATATATATATAATACAATCATATATATATATATTTATTAATAATATATATACTATATATATTATAATATATATATATATATATATATATATAATATATATATATATATATATTTGTATATATATGTTTATGTGTTGAGTAGTTAGGGAGGCCAGGAGAAGTCCCTGCTACCTATGGATGTAGGAAATAAAAGTACGCCTTTTAGTAAAGGGGGTAGTTTTATTGTATAAAAAATGATTCTTTTTTGTGACAAAATACCCCTCCCCGCCCAATCATTGATTTTTAAGGTAAAAGTTCTACCATACGAGGTTTTTTTTTTTTGACGAATTTGTTTTAGTGCATGATATGTTTTTTAAGGAGCCCAGTTTTCATTTATCGATGGAACACTTTTCCTCTACAAGCAGCTTGGCTTTTAGTGTTTTATTTTTTATTATTAAAGAGGAGTCTTTCGTATCCATACGCCTTCCCCTCAACCGTTTGTTAAGCTTAGAAGTCTAAGAATCCATGTTGTAAAGCCGAATAAAGTTTTTTCATCTATAATATGTTGTTCGAATAGAATAGATATTTTTCACTTTTTAAGGCTAAATTACTCCCAACTTGTAAATCATATTAAAAAAAGAATTATGAATTTGCGATGTGAATTTAAGTGCTTTTTATTTCGGTAATCGTCAAGAAACTCATTTTCAAAGTTTAATAAGGGGACGAGAGACGAAAATTTTGTATGTTGGTATATGTTTTATTTTATTATCAGCCAAGTGCTTTGAGGCATTAGAAATGGACTCAGAGTCAAGACTCAGACTTCGTCTCTCGTCCCATATTAAACCTTAGTGTAAAACGTGAGATTGCTCCGTTATATATGAAACACAATCCTGCATTCTATCATCTATCTGAAGATTCTTACGATATGAAATTATGTAAGTCACACACATAATTTTACCTTGAAAACATTCAATTTGAATGGAAAGACCAAATTCTGCGCTATAGCTGTCTTATTCCAAAAATCTCGTTTTTACAAGATTTGGAGTATTAATTTCATCATTGGTACTCTTTTGGGAACAGAGGTAATTTAGGTTTAATATCTAAAAATTTCCTCTCAATTTAATGCAGTAGATAATTTTGTCATAAAAAAGGGAGTATAAAAATATCTCCCCATATTATTAAAAAAAATAGGCCAGTAAAGATTAAATTTTAAAAATTTTATCTTTATTTAGCATATATGATACGCATTTTGTTTTTGTTCAAGTACGTAAATACAGTTTATTAAATTTAAATTTAATGAAAATTTTATTAGTAATTTTAAAATGTTCACTGGAAACGTACTTTAGAAAATAGAATAAATTAAATTTTAACGTATTAAATTCAGTCAATAAATATCGTAATTATTATCATTTAAAAAATTGTCATTCAGACATATATCGTTTGATTAATTGCCTCCAATGATATCTAAAGTCCAAGGTTGCCAAATGGAAATATTTTCCCATGAGGATGCAAATACCTAGGATCCAGTAACAGGGTTAAACTTAATATAGTTAGGAGTTTCAACGGGTACCAAAAAAGGTAGTAGTTAAGAAATATTTGATTATCAAATACAAAACTAAAAATGGAAAGTAGCTTCAATTAATATATTATTTGAAATGTTGTATAAGAAACAGGAAAAAAAGAATAATACAGCCTAACATTCGTTTATATCTCATTCGGTGTCACTGTCATAATATATTATTATGATGATTCGATGTCATTCTATACAGAACTATCGGAATTTTCAACTGTAATGATATGATTTATAGAATATTTTAAACTTTTCACAACATTTACAACTTTTTTTTTTATTAAATGCATAACATTTGGACTTACTCAATTAGCGTTGTAAACCATTTATAGCTATCCTTATATGGCATATATATATATATATATATATATATATATATATATATAATATATAAATATATATATATATATATATATATGTATGACTTATTTCTCTTGCCATATTGTGGCCAACATATTCCTTATTGAAAATTAAATTCTTTGAGTATCTGAGCCAAATTATATTTTTAATAATTCTTTCGAAATATTTGATAACATAAATGCTTGTATTTCAGATATTGTGTAGGCTGAATTTGATATTTTTTTTATTTGTCGACTGTGACATCTAGTATTATCAAAGACGATAACACAATTTCCTGGAATATTTTTTAAAAGACAGTCCCTAAACTAGCTTTCAAAAAGCTCAGCGGTAGTATCTTAATAATAATTTAAAATAAATAAATTTTTAATATTTTAACCCGACAAGAGTAGACAATTCGGGATCCGCCAACAAGCGTGTATTATTTTGAACTCTTCCCTTTTTCTTCTTCGATAAGGACGTAGGCAACCCTATCAACTTTGCTTGTAGTTGGTGCCTTTTTAAGTGTTCCACAGACAAAGGGCATCCACAGTTTATGAGAGGGCTTTACTAGGCATGATACTACGGGTGATTTGCCATTGCCTTCCCGAGAGAGGCGACCGTCACGTATTTTTTTTTTTTAATTATTTCCCGAGCCAGGAGACTAAGGAAATGTCTTTTGGAAACTTTAGAAGAAACAGTTCCACATATCTCGCTTGTTAAAAGTCTGTAAGTAAGGCATTCTTACCTAATTTTTCCAAATAACACATGAAAGTAAACTTTTACAAAACTAAAATTTCTGTGAACCCCTTATATTGACTCTACAGTTATTAATTTTTTTTTATTCTACCTTATTATACCTAAAGATTAAGTACAGGCAGGCGGCTATGTGCAGGCCTCCCACTGTTAGGTAGTAAAGACTAGAACGAATAGGAGTCAAACGGTACATGTTTGAACGAACTTTTGCTAAATCAACTGATCAACCAGTATAAAACTATTCATTTTTAATACTTTGTCATTTTACTAAATTAATATTCATACTCCATTTAATTTTATTTTATTTAATTAATTCAAAACCACTTCTAACATTCTTTTAGGTTATACATCATCAACAGTCGATTATATGGAAGACCAAAGTTAGATCCGGCAAAGCCTCATAGAAGTATTACGAAGCAGCTTCTAGAAGAAATTTTTAATGATGAATACGATGAAGATAATTAATTGATAGAATATCAACACTATCCATTTTATTATTATTTGCTCCTTAGGGCAGGAATATTTAGTGTTGTATTAGCATAAACGATCAGACAGTATGGTTTATGGTATTACAAACATATAAACACAATCACCAGGCTGTTAAAAGCATATAAAGCAGCTTAAGTACAATCTTTATTTGTATGAACGATTGCTAAGTGAAAAGATCTTGCTCTGGCGTATTTAGGTATTATATATGTGCATCTCAATTGTTCGCAGTGGCCTGAACTTTACAGTATTTTTGGAAGTTCTAGGTAATATAACTGTTTCAAATTCAACTGGCTGTTAGTGCTAACAGGGTAGGACATTATTAGTTGCAGAGTAAAAACTACTGACACACTGGAACTATAATCAAAAATATCTTTAAAACGAAGTAGATATCGATCTTATAAAACTAAGTTTACTAATTTTATGTTCCTGTCAACTAAAAAGGGATTATTATTTATATAAAAAAACACATAGTTACGACGTTTGAGACGCAAGGAACATTGGCTATATGGTTTTAAGAAAATATTTATAGTAAAATTATATTCATAAGAAATAAAATTAAAAATGCTATTTCAAAAACGTTTGTTTGCTTTCATATATATTTAATTTAATGTTTATATATATATATATATAATATATATATATAGATATATATATATCCTCCCCATATATATATGTAATATATATATATATATAGTATATATATATATATATATATATATATATATATATATCTTTATATATATATATGTTCCAAAAACCAACGCATTCTCTTACACAGGCCTGATAGGCCAGCTCATAACTGACCAGAATATATAAATATGACAGTAAAAAATATATTTTTTAATAACCTACCAAGTTAGCTTGGTACCTTTTTTAGAGTATGAAAGTCAAAGTTAGCTAATTAAAGGTGTTTTTACTCATAATACTTACAAAAATGTTTTTTTTCCTCGATTTTGCACTAAGGTCATATTTACATATTCTGGTGAGTTATAACCTGGCCTATCAGCCCCAAAGACTTTAATAATATATATATATATATATATATATATATATATATATATATATATATATATGTATATATATATATATATATATTATATATATATATATACTATATATATATAATATATATATATATAGCTGTATATAAACTAATTTATACAAATATTTTCCGAATTAACATTTTAATTTTATTTTATGTAAATATAACTTCTATAAATCATTATATCAATATATTATATTCAATATAGCTGGTCATGGACAGTAAAGTTAAGGAAGACTTATATGTTTTGCTATTCGGTTTATTTTAAAAATTATTCTGCGGGCCCTAAAAATAACTGTTTTTGTTTTTGATTCTGCAATATCTGTTGTTTCGGGTAATTTAATGTGTGTTTGGCTTTTATGTATTAATTGCCTTATATTTGTTTGATAATAATATAGCGATGGGCAACTCACGGAAAATACCTCTTTTGATAGATTTTATATATTCTCGCAGAATCAAACGTTGACAACAAAAACATAGAGTTTTCTCTTCCCCCAACCTTTATTGGATACTATCTCAAATCAGAAGTTATTAAAAAAATTAATCTTCTAATTTTTATAATGATTTATGTTTAATTGGTGGAGCAGAGCAGATAATGCACAAAAATACCTAAAAAAAATATACACTATTTATGTTACCCAAATATCAAGGTTAGATTTCCGACATTAGGATTGATATTTTTCAAGTTGTAATCAACAAAACCACTAGTTTTCAGCTTAAATTAAGTGATCAGATTTAATTTGCCCCCGGAACCTGCTGGCTTGCAACTACATGGCATTATATAAAAAATGTAGAAAGAGAACGTAAAAAAGTACTAAAAAACAAAACTTAATCTGCGAGTACATTTATCCTCTACGTATTTGCAATAAGCAATTTAATTTTCTACAATCGGATCGAAATGGTTTAGTATGTAGTTAGTTGATACACTTGTCGCTTTCCCACCTATATCATACATGGTTAACTAAATGTAAGATTTCTGCATTTCTGTTTAGTTATTTTGAAATAGCTTGGCAGATGTAAAAAGTAATTGTATTTTGTGTTGTGTATGAAAACATTTAATTTACCGTCAAAGAAAAGTGTCAAATAATAAAGTTGCTATCAATATGTTATTGTTAAGGGCAGATCAATCATTTCTATGAATATCAATACTAATTAAAACTAAACTTCCCTATTCACTAAATACTTATAACTACAGTTATAAAATAAATGATGTTACGTTGTGTATATAGAGATGGTTTAGATTCAAGTTTTATTATATACTGTGAGTTATGTAATATAAAATTGTGTTTCACCATATAACTGACACTTCATACGATGTAGAATTATGTAACAATAGTCGAAGAATAGTGTGTATATGTTTTAAGGCGAGGATGGGACTCTTAAATACGATGTATCGCGAAATTTTCTTTATCTGCCTAAAGCAAATATTTTTATACAAATTTAACTGGTATCATAAGATCGTTATGGTGAAATGTATAAGAACACTCGTCAAATTTGGTTTATAAGTATTTTTTTCAGACGGATAGAGGAAGTTTCGGGCTATAATCTATAAGGTAGCAGAAATCTTCACAAATATTATCATCTGAATAGACACTTCACTCTCATTAGAATTAAAGATGCAAACTGCAAAAGCTGTGTGGAGGAGGAAGCAGATACTTTTTATCTAGTTATGTCTTATCCAGAAATCGCGAAATTATACAGCCTAGACAGACTCATCTAGGCTCTCCAATAATTCTGAAGTAGAAGTTTATTATGAAGATTTGACTTAAAAGGTTGCAATCCTTTTTAAAGGATGTAGGTTCTTCCACAACGTTAAAACAAAGCCAGGAACAAAACTGACCAATAACAGGGCCCTAAGTGTTATAAGGTCTTCTGACACACCTGTATAGAGATCTTCTTAAAAAATTGAATTTGGAAAACTTTGAAATCACAATTCAGTTTTTTTTTTTGTCGGATCTTAATTGTAGAATGATTTTGCATCTTCAAAGCAATTTAGAGTTACTGCAAAATTGAAAAAATGAGGAACAGAATTATATTTAGAAAAATCTCGTAAGCAGATGTAAATATTTACGCGAATATAAAAATGATAAATGCAATATCGAAACACCAATCTTAGATCAAGAATGTTACATTGAATATTTTAGCTCAAAAATTAATTACTCAGCTTTATATATATATATATATATATATATATCATATATATATATATATATATATATATATATATATATACGATAAAATGAAGTAAGTCTTTCAGTCCAAACTGCCTTTAAAAACTTAAAACGAAACTATTACGAATGCATTACTACCAGTAACAACATATTGTAGTGAAACTTGAGTTTTGACACGGAAAGTTATTAGAAAATTTTTTTTTATCAGAGAGCAATTTGAAACGAAAATCCTAGGTATATCACTTAGGGACTGCCATGACAAACGATTGGATCAGGAAAAAAACGGGGGTCCACGACATAATTGAAAGGATATCTCTCCTCAAGTGGAGCTGGGCTGGTCATGTGACCAGAAATACCGATAACTGGAGCGGAAAAGTGACCATGGGGGGAATAAAGAAGTACTAGCAGACCTCAACAACGTTGATACGGCGATTGCTCAAAACAGGGACATATGGAAGATGAGTGGAGAATGGCTAGAGGAAGAAGAAGAGAAAGATCAATATACCAAACTACCTGACCTCGAAGGGGCTAATCCTTTGTGTCTAAAGATGATACTTAGGTAAGGAAAAAAGCAATACTTAGAGACAATACTACTAGTTATATTCGCAGCCTAAATGCTCAAATCTTATTGGACATCCTTTCTAATACATTCATGACTTTAGTTTGTTGTCGGATCCATTCATTGCGTTTCCGGTCAGTTAGTTTAATACCCAACAGTCTCCGTTCGTGCGCTCGTTGTGCTCTGGCTAATCTTTGAGTATGTCTTTTTGGAGAGACTGTATGGCTCAGCTCCATGCACGTGAGTACAGAGACGATACTCTGATCGTACAGTTTTTCTTTTTAGAGTGTTCGGTATTTCTAATGTAAGATTGCCATTTAAATTCCCAAATATTGTCAAAGATAGTTTAATTCGTCGAAAAATTTCCTAATTGTGGTGATTTTCTGTCCGAATTATATTAATGTTCAACCGTTTCTAGAGGTTGGCCGTTAAGCGATGTATTCGTGTTTGTATCTGTGTTCGTCGTGATCTTTGTTTTGTTGATATTGATTGTTAATCTTACTAATCTGGAGTGGTGGTCTAGTTCCGTAATCATCTTTTGTAGTTCAGCAGGGTCATTACTGATTAGAAGAATATCGTCGACGAATTGCAGATGGTCAAGATTTTCACCGTTAATATATATATATATATATATATATATATATATATATATATATATATATATATATACTATATGAAAAGAAATTATTTTCCTGGGTTTGCGGTCTAATAAAACAAAAAAAATTTTTTTTTGTTCTAAATCCTTTATATTTCGCCAATTAATTTTTCAGCATCATGAGGAGGCAATAACTAAAAAGATTACCAAAGCAATGAAAAAGACAAAAAAAAACAGAGTATACAAACATCAAAACGCGAAGCCACAAAGAACCAAAACACTTAATCGTTAAAATTACAAAAAAAAAATAAATGTACATATGAAATTAATTATACACTATCACTGGCAGTTTACATATTTCGACTGCTATTGTTCGTTAAAATGAAGTGATCGAGACATACAAGTAAAACTAAAAAAAACTCAATCCAGCAACATTCTTTATCACAGATAAAATGACATGCAGAAACAGGACTATACAAACATCGCGTTTTGATGTTTGTATACTTTGGTTTTTTGTCTTTTCATTGCTTTGGTAATCTTTTTAGCTATTGCTATGATGCTGAAAAATAATCGGCGAAATATAGAGGATTTAGAATTTAAAAAAATTTTTGTTTGATTAGACAACCGCAAACCCAGGGAAAACAATTTCTTTTCTATTATTAGCACAGTCGTGAATAAATATTGCATGATATATATATATATATATATATATATATATATATATATATATATATATATATATTTATATATAAATATATATATATATATATATATATATATATATATATATATAAATATATATATATATATATATATATATATATATATATATATATTATATATATATATATATATATATATATATATATATATATATATATTATATATATACATATATAGATCAGTATGGTATTAATTGTAGATATATTGAAGAAACACTGTCGTTATGTATATATATATATATATATATTAAAATAAAGTCAGCAGCCATATCTATATATAATAATTAAACAAATGTAAAATATAATTCCAGGAAGTAGTTTTAAGGCTTAGTATCTAGTTGTAAGATTATCAATTTATTATTTTTATATTTTGGGAAATATATATATATATATATATATATATATATATATATATATATATATATATATATATATATATATATAAATAAGTTACTGTATAATAATTCACTAATAACGTTATTTTAAGTTAGTACCACTATGTTGTAAAGATAGGACTGTGATTTAAAATAACACTCTAAAGTTTATTGAAATCTAATGCACGTAATAGAATACTTAGATGATAATTTTATTATAATAGATCTTATTCATAAAATAGTAATTATAGAAGATATCCTCGTAAAATATATGATATTCGATAGGTTTTTATTGAGCTAATGAATATTAAATTACAATTGTTTAATGAAAGTAGGTTGCCATGTAGGTTGTATTAGGTTATGTGTTGAAAAATCTGTAATTTAATATAATAATAAACTTTTTTAATTACTATCGAGAATGTTGTTATAATGTTAATTTCATACATTTACTTCATGCTATTATGCAATTTAAAAATGATTGTGTCTAACATATGTGACATGGTTGCTATTTTTGGAGTTATCCCGAGAGAGCTTTCCTAATAAGAGTGTAAACAGGCAAGTTTAATTTTATTTGGTTTTATATTGGTTGATTATTATTATTAATAACAACTAAAGAAGTCCATATTTCGGGGATTAATTATTGCATTCTCAGGCTGCGCTATTGGCAACCAAGTTAGGGTCGACAAAGAGGAGAGAAAAAAATCAGTACTATGTCATTTCAGTCATGTAATACAGTAGTAAGATCCCACAAGTTGCTTCTCTGGCTGATCAAGTTGCTCCTCTGGCTCCGGGTACAAGCCACAGACTGATAAAAAATATTTTTGAAAAATGTGCATTTCATAGTCGCAACTATTAAAACAAGTACTAAACAGGACTAAATATACGAGCATAAGTGCTTATAATTATAATTCTCGACCAGAAAATTACCAACTGCCATCTCTGTGAGCGTATTCTTAGCCCCTTAACGTATATCTGTAGCTCTGTCGGGAGGTCCCTGTTTATTAATATTTTAAGTCCAATTAGTTCCTTTTTAAATGTTACAGTGGTTAAGATTGTATGCCAGACTATTATTCGTCGTCAGAATCGTATGTAATACTAAAACAACTACCAAAATTGCAGTCATATAAACGTTTAGTGAAAGTCTGAATTACTTGTTTTTTTTTAAATTCACTGTAGAAAGGACAAATTACACAGACCAACTGATAATTTTAAGTACCAAGAGGTACTAATCTAAGGCGTTTACATTGCGAGAGTGTCATCAAGGAGGGATCACCTGCAGTTCCCTGCTGCTTGTGTTCCTCTTGGTTTCATAAGGGTTCCTCAGGATTTACGCATAGTGAATTTTAACAAATTTTAATGTAGACGAGATTAAATGAGACTACCTGGACTTGTGATATTTGTGCAAGTGTCATTCTCGTGGTCGCTTCTCTGTCTGTCCGGGTGCGGATGTCGCCGAGCGGATAAACACCATCTACTTTCTAGCAATTCTTACACTCAGATCTTACTAAAAGATATTATGGACAAACTAACGGAAATGGAATCCCAGTACAAACTGCTACTTGCCAGATATGAAGACCAAAGAAAAAGTAAAGCTAAACTTAAAGAAGAAATTGCAGTCATAAGATAACAACTTTTAAACAACTCAGAACCCATGAAGTTTTTAATGAAACTTTTAAATAGCTTGACGAAACAGAACGGCGTCAGATTTTTGGCTTACCTGAGGAACTTTCCTCAAAGATCAAAACAAGACATCAATTTGATACTGCTGCTGCTACTGACATAATACTAAAGACTTGCTTTGATATCAAAGTAAGAAAGAAATGAAGATTTTTTTAATGGGTCGTGAGAATCCAGCGAAAACTACCTCCACAAAAGCATCCTAGAGCTCTCGGGTACAAAATGGCGAATCTAATCTTAAGATAAAATATTTCAATCGGTTGTTTAAAATTGTCAAGGAGATAAAAGATTTAAATTAAATAAGTTGTCTAACAGAATTTTATAGTCTTCTGTTATGGATGTATTCTGTGTGTATCAAAATGTAAGAGGGGGCTAAACATAAAAGTGACTGATTTCTTCAAACTGGTTCACATTTCTAATTAGAACCTCACCGCCGCTACAGAAAGCTGAATTGAAAGCAATGTGTTCTTAAGTAAACTATTTGACAACAAATATTTGGTCTTTCGCTGTGGTGGAGAGCTTAGTAGATAGGGTCTATCCCGTGGAGGCGGGGTGATACTAGCTGTGAATAATAAATACAATGCATCAGAAATTGATCTTCAAGACCTTCGCAACAATGTCACGAAGACAGATATAGTTTGAATGTAAGGTAAGCATATATTCTGTTAACAGTTACTCGTACTGGTTATTCACATACCCCCAAATACTTCTCAACAAGTAATAAATACATTGTTTGAATGCATTCGAGTACTTCACTTCGTGCAAAAATAATAATGTATTAATTTTGTTTTTGAAGATCCAAGAATTGATATATTAAACAGTTTTATTCATTTGTTTGATTTGGAATAATTTAACAAAATTTCCAACATACATAATTCATTTCTCGATTTAGTTCTTTCAAATTTTAATTATGTCGTCTCCTTTGAATCCGTTTCACTAGTAGAGAAGGACAACGACCATCCTTCTTTTAACATTTCCTTATCTTTCACTCTAGAAAAAAATCTACGTTGCCGGTAAATATATTCCAATCTTGGTATAACTGCAGAACAGCAGATTTTTCGCTCTTTTATGACAGGATCTTGAATGTGGATTGTGGTTTATTTAAGTTTAATCTATAATGTCAATGAAGCATAGGGCACCAATCCTTGAATTTAATTTTCAAACAGTGGTATTATTTTTGGTGGAATGCTGATTTTCTACTTTTTCCAATAATACCAGAAACATTTAGTTCTCCAAAAAGTTTTACTCATTAAAACGGTTTTATTCAATGAAACCGGTTAGCTCGCTCAGCATCGTACTTGTTGCGCGCTATCCATCCCTATAAAAACACATGCATGTTCAGTTTCCGATCATTCCTTTTTCGGAACATGAACCGTCAACATCTCTGCTATACCTGCTCACTAATTACGTTATCGGAAAATGGATACCACCCCGGAAGAAACAGCATAAGTCATTGCCTTATTGCAAGAAGGGCATAGCCAATGTATAGTCGCTGCGCAACTGCACCTGAGCCCGTCAGCTGTCTCCAGAGCCTACAGACGTTATTAAGAGACTGATGCCTTTACACGACGACAGGCATCAGAAAAGAAGAAGGTGGACCTCGGAGCAATACGACCGCCTCATTGTTAATACAACTCTAAGAAATAGTCACTTGACTGGAGTTAAGGTCCAGCAGGCGCTCCGATAAGTTCGTGGTCATTGGACAGTCAGAAAAAGACTTAAACAAGCCTAACCTAACTCCAAGAGACCAGCTAAAGGATCCAAATTGACCAGCAGGTCATCGATAAGTGCGACTCGGATTTGCCCAAGAACCTGTCGACTAGACACTAGCACTAGCAATGGCGCTCCGTTTTATTTTCCGACGAGTACCGAATATTCCTACATGGCAACGATGAAAAAAAACGAGTCTATAGACGGCTTGGGTAATGCTGCATTACTGAAATTGTCGCCTACGGAGGAGATTCTGTCATGGTGTGGGGAGGCATCTCACTGGATGCAAACACCAACTTGGTTTTCGTGACTGATGAGATTCGTAGCGGTGGATTAACTGCTCACCCGTACATTGAGGAGATTCTGCAGGAACACGTCGTTTCCGTACGCAAGATTTGTTGGTGATAGCTTCGTGCTAATGCACGACAATGCAAGGCCATATGCTGATGTATCGGTGCAGTAATACCTAGCGGAAGTGGAAATACACATTGAAAACTGGCTTTTTTTATTAATGGTGTCCTAGCAACGCCAGCCTGCAGGAGGAAGTCCCTAAAGCGCTCCAGGATGCGGCATGTGTGCGAAAAAAAAGCGGATTCACGTTGGTCTTGAATCGCTGTATATTGTACTCGGTAGGAAACACAGCGCAAGCCAAATTATTCCAAAGGGATGATGTTCTCCATATAAAAAGGACTGCTTAAAATGCGTTTGTAAGCGCGGAGTAGTAACAAGCTAACCTCATACGATGTGAAGCACCAGCGCGACATCGGATTTCTAACATTGTGCACCAGATTTGCGAGAGGAATTAAGCGGGCTGTGGAATGTTGCGGTCAGATCCTGTCCTCAATCCAATCGTGTACACCCCATGTGGTATGAGATCGAAAGAACTATTCTTTTTCGTCTATTTTTGAGCCAAATAGTTTGACTCGATTTTTTTTGCCTTATCCCATTTGTCTATGAAAGTACTTGTGTGGGTCTTTTCTCGAAAATCTATTATTCCTAAGGGAATGTATCCAGTAGGGCCTTACATCTGAAATAATCAGGAATCATCAAACGCGAAACATAAGGAGTTTCAACAATTGTAAAAAAATTGAAGTTTTCAACCAATACAAAGCGAAATTTCGTGCAGATCTAAAAAGGAAGATTCACATTGCTCTGTCAAAATTACATAATTAGGGCCTGAAAATTCTATTTTAAGTAATCTTTTAGTCTTTTATTAATTCGAAAAAAGCCAGCAACTAAACTTTCTATCTGAAATATTTATGAGTGGGACAATAATTCCCAACACTCCGATCCTAAAAGTATCGTAAATGCATTTGCCACTCTTTTCGATATCTGTGTACGTCCCTCCAACGATTCTGACCTGTCCGCATGCTATCTGCAATTGATAGTTCTTCTGTCAATGCGGAATGCGAAGGTCTCGAAAAAAAAACAAATTGGGACCTGTGACCCGGATCAACGTGCCTTGTCATTCATTGCTCAAAGACTATTGTGTCCCTGCATTGCTCTAGACCATTATCCATTCTTTTTTCACACAGTCTAAAGTTTAGGTGGTTCTAAATCTAAGATGTAACCTCATTATTTTGTTGCTTTGATGCAGTCGCTGAAGTTTATTTCCAGACCAAGTTTTTTTTGCTGCATCTTCCGCAGCTCTAAACAGAAAAGCTTCACTCCTCTCTGTTCTTGACCCCATACCAAGATTCCAGAAACTAGAATTGGATATCTGAACACCATACATTCAAGCACCGACCACATGTAGCACTCGTACACGCGCTGAAGCAATTTTTAGCTTAATTAGATCATTGCCCAGGAGGAATCTGTTCAAGTTATAAAAGTAGCCAGAGCCATTATAATGTAATTTCCTATCTAAACATTAGTGGTTTAGATGCTCTGTAACGAATGCCACCCAGCGTATTTGAATCTATTGGCTCGTTCAATTTAGTGTTTAATTTAAGTTTTTTGCCCTGAATGTTGCTGATGACTGAAGGACCACGCACTTCGTTTTTGTCACATTAATTTAGTGATTCATACCCATCCTACTTCACAAATTCTATTAACAAGCAGCTGCAACCCTTTAATGGGATCCGAGGAGGATTACGGGATATCGTCGGTGGGAGCATATTGAGTGGTCGGAATTGGCTCGCCGGAGTCGTTTATTTTCACACCAAGATACATCACGTTCTGTAGTGCTTCCCACTTGATTACGGTCAGGGGTTAGTTTCAGGTTAAAAATCGCAAAGATGAATGGGACACAATCTTGCAGAACCACCTCATTGTATCTCGATGTCATCCGTTCTTTATATTACCCATCGTGATGGGTGCTCTCTGCTTCCAGTAAAGGCTCTTAATTATGTGTATATCTTTAGTAATCTACTCCAATATTGTGAAGCATTTGAATTAGTTTTCTAGTGTTAGACGTCGATCGAATGCCTTTTTTCATAATCAATAAAGACGCAAAAACATATTTTACGTTGATCATGACACTTCTTTAGAACAAATTTTGCACTGAATAGTGCTTTCGCGGTTCGAAAAGCAGAGGTTTAGTAGAAAAAGCGTTCTACCCCAATATTTTTATTTTTAGATGTAAACGCATCTTAGTTTTAACATGTACACGGTTTAATCTAAAAATAATTTTTTGTAATTAAAAATAAATAAGATTTTCCTTTCTAAACTGGAGAGTCCGAAGTACTAGTTCAAAATTATTTTTTCTTGCCCCTACGAAACCACACCATACCGACGTTTATTAATTTTCAGTGTTTTTCGTACGGTTCCTAAACATCTTATAAAAACCCACTTCGGTGTCTGTCTGTCAGTCCGTTTATCTGTCTCTCTGTCACACCCAATTTTCTTGCCGAAACTATTTGACATAGAAAGTTGAAATTTGGCACTAATATAGGAATTGATGGCCTCATCAGGTCGTCGTGTAGTTTTGAAAGTTAAATTTTTACTTAAGGGGTTAGTTCTGGTGAGGTGAAACTCGGAAAGTGAAAAACCAAATTTACCATATTCGTCAAAGTGGGGTGTCAAATGACAGAAAAAAAAAGTTTGTAAAAACACAAGTTCAAAAATATATAAATACTTGCGCACACTTTTCTTTGTATTCATTTTAAAAATTGCCAAAAATCCTGGATCTCGCTTATCTCGAAAAAGTACTGATCAAAAAATTTGGAAAAAATTTTGGAATATTCTCCACAAGGTGTAGATTGAACGAAAATTAATCACGAGGGCATTACCTTCAATAATTTATCTGGTATATATAAAAAAAACTAAAATTTCAAGGTCGTCAGTTTTCAGTAAAGATCGGAAAAAAACTCTGTCGAACGTAACAAAAAATTTTTGAACTACTATTTGCAACACACAACCTTTTTTAAATCTCACGTAGTGCTAACAACTAATAAAATAAAAAATTTGTAAGCCTTTTCTGGAATTTGGAAATGTATTCATAGTATAAGATTAAATTTTATTTGATTAGTTTTGAAAGCATTTTCTATAAAATGAAGGTTTTTTATGCCAATTAAAAAGTTATTTTTCTGGCTTCTAATGAAAATACATCAAATCTCAAAGATTTCCATTTCCAAGGTCCATTCTTTGAAACATCTCCATATTGTCTTCCTGATGTATGTAATATTCAAGGATTATAATTCATAGGATAAAGGTAGAAACTTTTGATGATATTAATAAGGTGTTTTTTGAAAATTAACTTTATTGGTTTCAAAATTAGTTTGAAAATGTCACGCTTTTCGTGACGGACATTTAAAACATAACTTAAAAAATACACTTAGTAGGTCTGAAGTTTAGCTTTCAAGCCTTCTAACTCTTAAGAGGAATTTCTATCTGCACTTCTCGAAAACATCATTTAAGATAGGGCCTGACGGACTATATATTTAAGTGCTTAATACAAAGATATCACCTAAAAAAATTTAAAAACTCCTGAAAAAATCTATTTTAGTGTTCCGTAACCGGCACACTTATGGTATCACATACTCGGTGTCCGTCCGTCTGTCTGCCTGTCAACATCTGATTTTTTTTCCAAAACTATTTTGCGACATAGACCAGTTAATATTATGGCAAAAATATGGGGACTTTGACAGCCCCCAATCAGAGCTGTGTAGTTTTTTGAAAAGTTAAATTTTGACTTAAGAGGTTAGTTTTGGGGAGTGTAAATCGAAAGTGAAGAAAAAAAATTACCAGGTCAATTGAGTGGGGTGTCAAAATGAAAGCTTGTGAAAACATCTAGTTCAAAAATATATAAAATGTATTACTTGTGGTCACACTTTTTTTGTATTATTTTTCCATATCAGAATACATCAAATGAAGTGTAGATTGGGCGAAAACTATCACGAGTGTATAACTTTGATAAGTTCTCTGGTATAAAAGAGGAAAACCATGTGATATGACTGAATGATGAAGGTTTGGAAGACCGCGGACTAAGAGCTACGAAATATCAATAATGTATTTCGATGCACTCAGTAATCATGATGGACTGGTGACCAACGGATAGGTAGTGAGAGACAAAAATTAGAATTTTATTTTATTTGTTTATAATTCAACAAATATTTAGGTAGTAAATACTTTGATTTAAACCTTTACACTTACTAGATTCTAGATGAGCTAGATTCATTTATTGGCTATTAGGTAGCTAGGTAATCACGGTACAGAACACTAACTGCGTAAGTCCAACTTGCACTTGACCAATTTTTTGTGTATTAATTTTATTTAATAATTGGATACAAAAAAAAAACGTGTTGTGTTCTTATTAACCGTTAACAATTTTATGAGCTGCCAGGGTGCTAATCTTAATATCATACTTTTAAAAATCAGTTATGCAGCATTTTTTTGGATAGCTAATTACACCTTACTAACCTTTCATTTTTTACAGCTCAATTCTCCCATTACGGGAATACAAAAATTTAACATTGCGTTAAACTTTAAATCTTTCTCAGTTTACAATAGTTAAAGTTCAACGTCCATCAACGTTGTAACACGACACCCTACGTATATTCAACGCTTATCCTTGTTGCTAATTTTCCAGCCATGTTTTTAAACATGTTATCTCTCTTAATTAAATAACTTTAAATCACGGGAAGTTTAACCGCCAAACCTGTAGGGATCGATCAGGCAGCAGTGGTTAAGGTTTAACTGTAAAACCGCTAATTTTCGCTTTAAGCGTTAAGCGTGGGCTTAACCTCTGCAGGTTGTTAGTTTTTGCTAATTAACTTGTTTAATACGGTTTGGGGGATTTTTTTCTGGATTAAATTAACATTTTTATATAAGCTTAGGTTTGACTAAGTTAAAATATGTTTTAAACTACAGTAGAAATTCCTTAATTTGAAATATCTCGAATGTATTTTAGACTTTGTGTTCAGGTTCTGATTTTACGTTATCGATGCTTTGGACTGGATATTTAAATATGTAAAACTTCAATACTATTTACGGTTCCTAACACCTTCACTACCGAAGCCGGTGTGTCCCAACGCTTTCACACTGTCTCCTACTCTCTTTCTCACTTACATTAACGATCTGCTAGAAAGGACCAGGAATGCAATCTACAGCTTTGCAGATGACAGTGCGCTTATTTCTTCATTCATTTTGAATGCTCGAACATCAATCTAAAAGAAATTTTATTTTGGGCAGACAATAACCAAGTAGAATTTTACCTTACAAAACCCAGGCGACAAGTTTTTTCCAAAAAAGTTAACGTTTGTCTGATACCCACATAGCTATGTCGGGACACTTCATTCCTTTACTAGCATCGTCCATTTCCATTTGCTGGTCGTTAATTTGGGAGCAAAATATGTCTTGGCAAAAACATATTCCAAGCATAACAAAGTGAGTTTCTTAAAAGCTGGAAGTATTATTTTGAACTAGAATGCTTTACACTCCACAACGACTGTTAATTCTGTACAAAGCTCAAATTAGAGCAACGATGGAGTATTCCTCCATGTTTGGGGCTCAGCTCCCAAACATACGCTGCATTTATAGAATTCTAATCATAGAGAGCTAGCTTTCGCCTGATTGGAGAGCCAGAACTGACTAGCAACCTTGGTTTCTTGGAACCTTTTGAAGAACGGTTGCTGATTTGAGTCGCACATGAAAAAAATACTACAAGTATTTTCATGTAAAAATGTTCGATGGGATATTGTCCGCTTAATTCATTCTAAAGCGGTGCATAGTAGGAATTACACGTCGAGCCACTATTTCATATACCATATTGAAGCTTGTCACTCCTGGTACAACTCTTTTCAAGCACTAATGTGTTTCACAATTTCCATTTCATTACTTTTTTCCCGTTTACAATTGTTTCAACACGACAGTGTCTTCATCAGACCGAAGATATTCTAAACTCTTTTCAAGCAGTCTTTTTTATGGAGAACGTCATCTCTTTGGATTGATTTTCCCAGGACTGTGTTTCCCACCGAGCACAATCTACAGCATTTCAAGACTAACGTGAATTGCTTTTTTTGCACAAGGATCGCTCCTGTAGCACTTTAGCGATTTACTTACAGCACGTGGTGTACTCTGCTCATGAAAAAAAAAATAATAAATAATATAAAACTCTTGAAACAATAAAAACTAATTTAATTTGTAAATGTTGTTTATAAAGACAGCCTTAATCCTACTGGTAGTGGCAAAATTTTGTTTGCATTTCTGGGTTTTCCGAAGGCACCCTAAATTCGCTCGACTATTTTAGAAAAAAAAGAGTGGTAAACATTCCGATATGGTTTTGGCAAGCCAATGACCCTGGAATCCGTTCGGTAGTTCGAAACATGGGTTTTCCTGGAGCTTCTGAAGGCGACATGTAAGCGTTTTGGAGCTTCAGATTGTGGAATGAGAGTTCAAAATCTGCCTGATAATGAATATAATCGTGAGGAATTGTGAGAAATAAATGTTTTCGGAACTCACCTGGAAGGGGTGAGTTCCGAAAACGTCGCACATTGGGAAAAATAAGGCGGTTCTTGGACGAAAATTGAGACGTTGGCGTCACTTACGTTTTGACCAATTTGATTTTTTTTTTAAATACCCCTCGAACACTTTTAATTTAGTCTCCAACTGAAGAATTTCAAATAAATTGACTTATGATTATATCTGATAATATATCAGTTATATGAAAAATACATATATACCCCATATTAGAAATAGTACAAAAATTTGACTAAATTTGGTATTTTAACGTATATACTTAGATATATAACCTTCTCAATTCAAATTCTAAGATAATTAAAAAAAAAAGTGATATTCTTAATAGTAAGAATGGAACAGTTCTTTACTGCACAAATTTATCTGAATATGACAACTATGTGCATTTTGATCCAGCTAATAAAGGACTGACATCAAAATTGTCCCTTCAAATAACTTTCTAACCTAGAAAAAGCTTCATATTCTTGGTTATAAGTAGGGCATTTCTTTTATATAGTTCATAAACGTATCTAAAACCATAAACCCATAAAAAAAGCGTTATTTTTTTTTTATGGGTCTGGCACACGTGCTACAGGGAAGTTCCTAAAGCGCTACAGGAGCGACACGTGTGCGAGAGAAAGCAATTCACGTTGTTCTTGAATCGTTGTAAATTGTACTCGGTGGGAAACACAGTCCTGGGCAAATTATCCAAAGGAATGATGTTCTTCATATAAAAGACTAGTTGAAAAGCGTTGTACGAGGCGTAACAAGCTGAACCTCATACGGATGTGAAGTATTAGCGCGACGTGTACTTCTAACATGCACCGCTCTGGGAGGAATTAAGCGGGCCACATCCTTCGAACACTTTCCATGAAAATACTTGTAGAATAGGCTCAAGTCGCCAACCGTTCTTCGATGTTCCAGCGAATCAAGGCCGCCGGTCAGTTCCGGGTCTCCAATCAGACGAACAGCTCTTCTCTGAATAGAATCCAACAAATGTAGCGAATGTTTGGGAGCGGAGCTCCAAACATGGGAGCAGTATTCCATAGTTGGTCGAATTTGAGAGTGGAGTGTAAAACTTTTTGGTTCGAAAAAATCTTCCCATTTAGCAGATTTGTAGTGCCAAATCTTGCGCGGTTTAGGCGCCTCTCTGTCACTAATTGGTAGACTACTCGATGTCGAAAGTAGTTTATGGTCGGAAGAACCTAACGGCGGATTTACGCTGACCGTGTAAATCTCCGGATTGGTGGTTAAAAACAGATCAAGAAGACTGGCGAACTCCCGTCTCGATCAGGAATCCGTGTTGGTTCGTCAGTAAGCAGGAATTAAGCCACAACTAATTGAAAATGATTCGGCTTCACAACCTTGTTCGTCGGTAGTATTTGAATATTAAGCCAGTTGATGTTGTTGGACATTAAAGTCGCCCAGGATGGCAATTTCGGCATTTGGATAGTTAATTTGTAAATGATCAATGGTGTCTGCAAGAGAAGCGAAAAGTGTTCTAAAGTTAGTATCACTTACTTAATGGTCGATAGAGGATACAGATGAACCTTGTGGCTGGTTGAGTCGTTATTTTTAACAACATACCTTCAAAGTTTGGGGGCTCCAGAGCCTCTTCTCGTTGGCAAGAGAGGTCGCTTCTGACAAAAAGACAGATCCCAAAGTTACGCCTAAATCGGGAATAGAAGTTGTAGCTTAGCTTTTTATATTTAGATTAACTGATAGGCGAAAAAAAGCTACGTATGGTAAGTTTAGACATAACATAAATCAATAGATCGAGTCATAAAAGACAAGAAAGGCAAGCTTTAAACCTAACATAACCTAATGCATCAAATCATAAGTGAGCAGAGAGGCATATGCTACAAGCCTTGAACCCAACATAACCTAATGCATTAGGTCGTAGACGAGCAGAGAAGCATATATAACGAGATTTAAACCTAACGTAACCTAATGGTTAGAGACATAAAAGGGCAGAAAGGTATACACCACAATTTAACATAACTTAATGGTTAGAGACATAACAGGGCAGAAAAGTATATACCACAAGCTTTAGAGAGAAAGAGGAAGGATAAGGATAGCGATTCTTGGCAATTTTTAAAAATAATACAAAAAAAAGTGTGCGCAAGTATTACATATATAATATATATAAAAATGCAACGTCTCTGTATGTCTGTATGTCTGTCTGTCTGTCCGTTAGTGCGCTTATCACTGGAGAACCACTTATCCGATTTACGTACTTTTTTTTTTAAAACATACATATGTTCTCTGGCCAGGTTATAGGCTATATTTTATTACGATAGGTAGCATAAAGGAATGAGCAGTGGCGTAAAATAGTGAATGAAGTCGGAAAAAAAGTTTGCCGCTAGCGCGTTCCTTTGCAATACACAGCCTAAACCATTAAATATGGAACAATATTATGTAGCAGAGAATATCTATAATCTATAATATATTTAAAATGAAATATCTCTCTGTCTGTCTGTCTGTCCATTAGTGCGTTTATCATGCGAGAACCACTTATCCGATTTACCTGCCTTATTCTTTGGTCAGGTTATATAATAATAATAATAATAATAATAATCTATATCTATATTATATATGCGCAAAAATGCAACGTCTCTCTGTCTGTCTGTCTGTCCGTTAGTGCGCTTATCCCTCGAGATCCACTTATCCGATTTACGTGATTTTTTAAATTCATACATATGTTCTCTGACCAGGTTATAGATATATATTTTATTACATCTATAAATATATAAAATGCAAAGTATCTCTGTCTGTCTGTCTGTCCGTTAGTGCGCTTATCACTGGAGAACCACTTATCCGATTTTCGTACTTTTTTTTTTTTAAACATAAATATGTTCTCCGGCCAGGTTATAGGCTATATTTTATTACGTTAGGTAGCATAAGGAATGAGCACTGACGATAATAGTGAATGAAATCGGAAAAAAAGTTTGCCGCTAGCGCGTTCTTTTGCAATACACAGTCTAAACCATTAAAAATAGAACAATATTATGTAGCAGAGAATATCTATAATTTATAATATATATATATATATATATATATATATATATATATATATATATATATATTCTATATATATAATGCAATGTCTCTCTGTATGTCAGTCTTTCCATTAGTGCGTTTATTACGCGAGAACCACTTATCCGATTTACATGTCTTTTTTTAAATTCATACATATATTCTTTGGCCAGGTTACATAATAATAATATTCTGTATCTATAATATATATAAAATGCAACGTCTCTCTGTCTGTCTGTCTGTCTGTCCGTCTGTTAGTGCGCTTATTACTGGAGAACCACTTATCCGATTTACGTGCTTTTTTTTTAAAACATTCATATGTTCTCTGGCCAGGTTATAGACTATATTTTATTACGTTAGGTAACATGAGGAATAAGCAGTTACGATAATAGTGAATCAAATCGGAAAAAAGTTTGCCGCTAGCGCGTTCTCTTGCAATACACTGCCTAAACCACTAAATATGGAACAATATCATGTAGCAAAGGGTATCTATAATATATATATATATAAAATGCAACGTCTCTCTGTCTGTCCGTTTGTGCGCTTATCACTGGAGAACTACTTATCCGATTTACGTTCGTTTTTTTTTTAAAACATGCTAAAACCATTTAAATTATGGGAACAATATCATGGAGCAAAGAATATCTATAATATATATAAAATGCAACGTCTCTCTGTCTGTCTGTCTGTCCGTTTAGTGCGCTTATCACTGGAGAACCACTTATCCGATTTACGTGCTTTTTTTTTTAAACTTACGTATGTTCTCTGGTCAGGTTATAGGATATATTTTTTTTACGTTAGGTGACATAAGGAATAAGCAGTGACGATAATAGTGAATCAAGCCGGACAAAAAGTTTGCCGCTAGCGCGTTCTCTTGCAATACACTGCCTAAAGCATTAAATATGGAACAATATCATGTAGCAAAGAATATAATATATATAAAATGCAAACGTCTCTCTGTTTGTGTGTCTGTCCGTTAGTGCGCTTATCATCACTTCGATATAAGCCTAGATAAGGTGAGATAATGGGAGATAAGAAAAATAATGGGAGATAAGTTGAGATAAGCCTCGATAATGGGAGATAAGGTGAGATAATGGGAAATAAGTATAAATAATGGGAGATAAGGAGAAATAATGGGAGATAAGCAGAGATAAGTCTAGATAATGGGAGTTATGGTGAGGTAATGGAAGATAAGGAGAAATAATGGGAGATAAGGAGAAATATTGCGAGATAAGTCGAGATAAGCTTAGATAATGGGGGGAAATAAGGTGAGATAATGGGAGATAAGGAGAAATAATGGGAGATAAGGATAAATAATGGGAGATGAGCAGAGATAAGCCTAGATAATGAAAATTATGTAGAAATAATGGGAGATAAGGAGAAATATTGGGAGATAAGGGGAAATAATGGGAGGATATTTTATTACGTTAGGTAACATAAGGAATAAGTTATTAGTGACGATAGTAGTGAATCAAGTTCACGCGAGCGGGAGCCGCGGCCCGGCTAGTTATAGATATTGTTAAACTCGTGGTTTCACAAACTTTCATTTATATTTGTTTATTTCTTTTATTTAAATGAAATATTATAAAAATTTATTTATATGACTTATTTTGACGGAAAATTTTCGTATTATACGAAAGTTTAACGAGAAAATCCGAATTATAAAAAACTGAGGTAGGTTATGGAGTTAAGAATTAAAAAAGGTCATTAACTATAACCTACATACGAAATCAATATGGTTTTATTATTGTTTATTTATCTGTGTTTGAATAATTTACAATACCTTTTATAACTTTTAAACTTTTAATCATTTTAAATTTTACTTAAAAGTTCTTTATTTTGGAAAGGGTTTTGACCGGCTTTGCTCAGTGCGGTTGTAAACTATTTTCTACATTTTCTCTGGCACGCATACTGAAATCAATCCCAATACTAACTCAAAAAATACATCGAGACTCGACATTAAAATTGAGAAAGTTGTAGGAAACACGGAAAATGCATCTCCAAGTATGATTTTCCAACGATCGCCTCCAACAATTTTCCTATGCCAGTTGCGTTTTCATTAATTCGGTTTGGAATGAAACTTATACACCTAATTTCCCTCGAGTAGACGATTTATTTTGAGTTTAAATATATAACTGGGGTTTCAGGTTTTGCATTAGAGATTAGTTTGTGTTATTGTCAGTAGTTATTCCAATGAGTTTTCAACAGGATAGATTTTACGCACTGTGGATTGCATCATGGCATTCGCTATATTGAATGCTTCTGATTACTATTTCCGTAACACTATTCCTGATTAAAAAAAAATTTATTGAACCAACTAAAAACATTTCTGATGGCTTTTCCTCTACGTAAAACTTCATAATACTAAATTTCCTATGAATAATAATAAAAAAATTAAGCCTACTGATTAGTAAATTTGATTTAAAAATATCATATTATTTAATAATATTTACGTTAAAAAATATATAATCGAATAAAACATTTCGTTCACGTATCCCCGAACTTCTTCTAAGGGCGAGCGGTAAAAATTTTTGATTGCTCCCTGGAACAACTCAAAGGAAATGAGTTGTTTTCAGGGAGCAAGAATGCTTAATGTAAGTAAACTTTAATTTTGAGATATTCGCATGAAACTATATAAAGGCCAAACTATGTCATTCCTTTTAGAAAATCAATTTATATTTGATTCATTGACTGCAGTTTGAGCCTATGAACTGTATCAGTTTGCTTTAAGGGGGAAGGCCTGTGTAAACAGGACCGATCGCGCTTTTTTTGTGAATCATTTTATCATAGAAACTATATTATTTATACAAAAAAGGAAAAGTACATAAAATAGAACAACTTTTGGCTTCAAAAAACAGAGCCTAAAACTTTAAAAAATCTCTCTATTCAAAATGGGGCAGAGCAGCAGCTGCTCAAAATTGACTCCTTGAATTTGTGCCGTGCAACGCCCAGGTTGCAATAGTACATTAAAAAGAAAAACAAACAAAAAATTCATTAGAGTATGATACTAGGTATATTAGCAACAGAAAATGGAGGAAGCGTCCATATACATAAGAAACGGCCAAGTGCAATTTGGGGCTCCGTACCGTGATTGTTTTTAAAATAAAATAAAATCCTTTCCAAGGCTAAGTTAATTAGGTCCTGGAGATCTTAAGATCAATATGTAATTTCATGTTTTTTCTTACATCCATAATGTATAGTAGTTATAGCATCTGAGGGGGCTACCTAGTAGTCAATAAATCAATCTAGCTCAGTCTAGAATCTAGTAATAAAAGTGTAAAACAAATATTCACTACCTAAATATTTGTTTAATTATAAACAAAAAAAATAAAATTATGTTCGGTACAGGAGCGGACGAGCGGCAATAATATACTGAAAGTATATTAAAGGAACATCTCACCATATTGTCAAGGCCACATAGTTTGTCATAGCTTTTTTTTTTTTATACCAGTAAATTATTAAATGTTAATGACACACTTGATAATTTTCGCTCAATCTAGACTTTATGGAAAATATACCAGATTTTTCTTTTTTAAAAATTTTTTGATTAGTACTTTTTTTCGAGATCGGAGAAGGCCGGCGATTTTGGGGCAATTTTTTTAAAATGAAATACAAAAAAAGTGTGCGCAAGTGCATCATCATATATATTTTTGAACCCGTGTTTTTCACAAGCTTTTCATTTGACACCTCCCTCGATGACATTGGTAAAAAAAAATTACAAATAAATAAATTTTTTAAACTTTACTAAAACACGTACGACGAATCTATGTTTTTCAAAAATCGTTTATTTTCGAAAAAAAACAAACCTGGTCTTGGCGAAGTAGAGATTATGGTAAAAAATAGTAATAACATGAAATATGAGATAACTAGTCTACGAGTATAATATTGTAGGGAGATCGGAGTCTTGAATTTTGCCACAAATTTTGCAGATTATAATTTGGGACATATACAAAGTGTTCATGTGTTTTAGGACATATACAAAGTGTTCTTTGGGGCATTACTTTCAATCGGTTATGGTATAAGTCATACGCAAAATATATTTTATATGCTAGTTTGAATTGAAGAAGATTTTAAGTCGGATCTTCAAAATTTCACTAGGATGATATATTTTTACATTTCGTTTATTTTTACTTTACACTTTTAAAGTTTGGTTTATCTGTTTATTTTTGTAGTGTATTCCGTACGGAACACTTATAAGATCACTTCGGTGTCTGTCCGTCTGTCTGTCCGTCTGTCCGTCTGTCACACGCCGATTTTCTCCGAAACTATTTGTCATAGAAAGTTGAAATTTGGTAGTGATATAGGAAGTGATGGCCTCATCAGAGCCCTGTAGTTTTGAAAGTTAAATTTTGACTTAAGGGGTTAGTTTTGGGGGGGGGGGTGAAATCGGAAGTGAAAAAAAAAAAATTTTTACTAGGTAATCGAGTGTGGTGTCAAATAAAAAGCTTTGTGAAAAAACACGAGTAAAAAATATCTATATATATATATTCTATATATATATATTTATATATTATATATATATCTATATATATATTAATGTAATACTTGCGCGCACTTTTCCTTTGTATTATTTTTAAAAAATCCGCGAAAAATCGACCTTGTCCACCCGCCTTATCTCGAAAGTACTTATCAAAAACTTTTGAAAAAATTCTGAAAATATTCTCCACGGGGTGTAGATTATGAACGAAAAATTATCACGAGTGCATTACCTGTAATAATTTATCTGGTATATAAAAAACAGAAATTTCAAGGTCATCAATTTTCAGTAAAGTTTTTGGAAATAAACTTTGTTGAAAACTTATTTGGGGTGTGTTTTTGTGAAGTCACTGATCATTTTATATCACCGTAACATAAATTTTGACTTCAAGGGATATCGTTTTGAGGGGTGAAATCGGAAGTGAAAAAAAAAATTTTTTACTAGGTCATCGAATGTGGTTGTCAAATGAAAGCTTGCGAAAACACGAGTAATATTATATATAATATATATATATATATATATATATATATTATATATATATATATATATATATAATGTAATACTTGCGCACACTTTTCTTCGTATTACTTTTAAAAAAAATCGTAAAAAAAAATCGCTGTCCCCTACCTTATCTCGAAAAGTACTGATCAAAAAAAATTTTGAAAAAATCCTGGAATATTCTACCACGGGGTATGGATTGAACGAAAATTATCATTACCTTTAATAATTTATCTGGTATAGAAAAAAAACCAAAAATTTCAAGGTCACCAGTTTTCAGTAAAGATTGGAAACAAAACTTTGTTGAAAACTTCATTTGGGGTGTGTTTTGTGAAGTCTCTGATCATTTTATATCAACCTAACAAAATTTTTTTTATTTTAAAAAATAATCAAAGGTACGGAACACTAATTGTGCAAGGTTCAACTTGCACTTGACTCGGTTTTTTAAAATCGGTGATTATTAAAAAATGATTATGTATGAATGATGTAGTATAGATAATTGAGTAAAATTTGTGTAATTATAACTTGTTTTCAAATATATTTTCAGACATTTTTTTACAATGCCGTACATCGGTTGTCTTTGCTACAATAAGATGTTGTTGCGTTCCTTCACTGCACGATTTTTTTTTTAACTCTTGTAGAGACTATATTTGGTGGAGTGATTTATTTTACTAGAAAATAACCGTTCAAGTGCAAGTTGAACTTGCGCAATAGTGTTCCGTACGTTGATTGCTTTTAAATAAAAAAATTGTTACAGATAAAATGATCAGTGACTTCACAAAATACACCCCAAAATGAGTTATATCAACAAAGTTTTGATAACCAATCTTTAACTTAAATCTGATGACCCTTGAAATTTTTGTTTTTTTAATTAAATAACCAGAAAAATTTATTAAAGGTAATGCACTCGTGAAAATTTCTCGTCCAATCTACAAAACCCCTTGGAGAATATTCCGGAACTTTTTTCAAAAATCTTTTGAATTAAGTACTTTTCGAGATAAAGGCGGGTGACAGCGATTTTTCGCGATTTTTTTAAAAAATAATACAAAGAAAAAGTGCGGGCAAGTATTACATTATATATACATTTTTTTTACCTCGTGTTTTCACAATCTTTCATTTTGGACACCACACTTCGAATGACCTAGTAAAAAAATTTTTTCACTGTCAGAATTCATCCCTCCAAAACGAACCCCTTACATCAACCCTAATTTTAACCCTCCCTCAAAACTACAAGGCTCTGATGAGGGCCATCAATTCCCACTCATTATTACCATCATATCAACTTTCCGCATCCGTCATCCAATAGGTTTCGGTGAAAATCGGGTGTGACAGGACAGACAGACTGCCCACCTCACAGACAGACAGACTGATCAGACAACACCCGAATGGATCTTATAAGGTAGTTCCCTACGGAACACTAAAAAAACAATGCTCCAACTTAAAAACTCACACAACCTGTAGTTTTACAGGCACATTGTTGTTTGTTTGGAGGATTCTTTATATAAGTGTGTTCCGACAACACTCTTAAATTTGTATTTTCGTAGGAAAACTTTTTTTTTATGGCAAAAACATTGAAAAAAATTAATATTCATGACAATGATAAGTAGGCATTGTGGAATTGATGGAAATTTGCCAACCTCCAGTAAGTTCATATTTTGAGCATTTTCTGTCAAGTTTAGAAGGTTTTTTTCAACTTTTGAAATTTTTCCACCCAACAAATTTTTGTCGTTGTTTGGCCCCCCCCAAAATACACTATTTTGTTTCCGTAGTTATATAAACATACTTGTCAGCCAAATATTTTTCCGTTAATTATTCAAATTAAATTCTCTATAATTAAAAACAATTAAAAATAAACGGAAGATTAGATTTGCGGGCCGGGATAATTTGTCAACCAACAACGACGTAAAATCCGAATATTCCGGATTCTCTAACTTGATGCCGGGCAAAAATTCCCCTCGTAATGGAAACGGTTCAACAACAGAAACCTGCCGATACTGGAGATCCCGGAATGAGGTGCGAACAGCAATTACTTTGGGGAAATTTCGAAATGCATTTCCGGTTATTTGCAAGCCCTCCAGGACAACCGAAGTTGGCGCGTGGACACAGTTAAACAATTAAGGTTGTGCCGTACTACCCTATACATTTTTTATAATAGCTTATTATATTTAACCTTTCTGGTTCTCTTTACTTTTGTTTTGACAGTTCATCAAATACAGATAAATAAGACTGAGGCGTTCAGTTTGGAGGGTATAATACATGATTATAGAAACATAAAATTAATTTAATTGATTATAATTGCATTTCATTTACACTTATTTTGTGGTTCTTTTATGTAATTAGTAGGAGAATCGGTTTTCGACCGCCATGGATTCATCACGTTGATGTTATAAAAAATCCTTCTACTCTACATCTGCAGGAAAAATTATATTAAGCAGGTGTGTGAACAAAAGTCTGTGTTAGATCGAGACAAAAATTAGCGCTCAATTTAGTTCGACCAGTTAGAGATTATTTATACTCACCTCTCACATAGAGATTATTAGTATTTCGTTCGGGATTCACTGTCTTATCCCGTCTGGTCACACAACGATTTTCTCTGAAACCTATTTGAAGTAGGAAAATTGAAATTTGGCACTAAATATAGAAATGTGATGGCGCCTCATCAGATGCCGTGTAGGTTTTTGGAAGTTAAAATTTTTGACCTAAGGAGTTAGTTTTGGCCGGCCCTGTAAAAACTCGTGAAATAGTGAAAAAAAAAATTTTTTTTTTAATACCAGGTCACCGAGTGAAGCGGTGTCAAATGAAAGCCATTTAAAAGCACTGAGTTCAAAAGTTATTATATAACGTAATACTTGCGCACAATTTTTTCTTTGCATTATTTTTAAAAAATTGTGAAAACATTGTTGTCTCCCTTATTCGAGAAAGTACTGATCAAAAAATGTTGAAAAAAATCTGGAAAATATTCTCCACAGGGTGTAGAATAAAACGAAAAATTATCACCATTTATTAATTTAAGTTAGGGAATTGTAGAACTCTTTGGCACAATGATATGACTCAGTATATATCACCACTACACAAAACAGGTGTAGTGGTGATATTCATACTAGATAGGCAAGTCACCCACCGTTTGTGTGCTTGCCTATCTACTAGAAAACGCTTTTTTTTTTAATTAACCACGTGTTCTTCACGCAGCAAGATGTATTGTGTATCTTTAAGTGATTCAGCTTGGTTTTATTTGGGGCGTCCTAACAGAAAAACGGAAGGACAAGTTTACCAAAGAAGAGAAATCCAATTGCACTGTAGGCGAGAGCTTATCAGGTTTTAAGTCAGTACATGGTATGTTATCCCTGGTAATTAACGGCCGGACCCAAGCACCCGCCTCCCCCCCTCTTCTCGACACTCGCGGCGCCTGCCTCGCTTGCGCTGCGACCCTACCCGTAATATCCCCCACTACTACTATGCCTAACTGCGCTCTATAACTAGACCGCATAATCAGCTTCAGGTAAATAAATTTCAGTTACCTGTCCTTGATTATATAAGGGCGAAATTCAAATTATTTACATCTCACGAATTAACTCACTATAAAGTTTAGTTCAATACCAATTCTGAACCCCCTCGCGTTAGGGCCCGCACTCGCACACACCCCCTGAATTTCCATCTCAATCTATTTTGCAGGCTGTTATCCATCAATCCAATGGCCCGCAAATCCCTTTGTATATTCATATCCCCCGTCACTTGTTTTCGGGCACGTCCTATGCTCCTTTTCTGTTCTTCGTGGTCTCTATTGCTAATGTATCGCCCCTTGGTCCATCGATCACGGGCGTGCGTGTGCTACATGTTCAGCTCTTTGCCACTTTCTTTCTGCTACGTGTTTTCTATTAATTTTCTTTAATTTCGTTAAGTTTACGTATCCACTTATTTCTTTTTCTATCTTTAAGTTTTATCCCGATCATCTCCGCCGCTTACCGCCCCTCCGTGATCACCCCGCCCCTCTTGTGGTTTCGAGCTAGCTTGCTGTTGACATCGGCTGCTAATTCCGTGTCCCGAGGTCTCAAATGACATATGTAATTACGGGTAGGATGCACTGGTCAATATAACTTTGGGCTTTAACCTTTATTTGAGATGGCTTTAATCTTTGATAATATAAAAACTTAATTTCCCGAATGCGCCATCCATCCCCAAGCCTTATTCTTCTTGAAATTTTATTCAAGACAACATGCTCCTTTCGTCAATTAGTAATTTTTTTGCTCCAGATACACATTAATTCCTTAATAATCTCGAGAGCTGTTCTTTCTTAATTTATTACCTATATTTTTTGTATGTGTTGGTTATTATTTTTGTCGTTACTTTTATTCCATCTTAAGACCACTTTGTTTTTGAGTGGTAATTTAACTCCATTTATCATTTCTTGTAACTTATGTTGGATTATTAACTGATGACAACAATATCGTCTGCAGAGAACTATAAATGACTCTTTGTCCAATCTAGTTTGGCATAAATACGTCTTCGAAAGCTGTAATAAATAGCTTAGGAGAGAACTCTTCATCTCCTTTTCTTGCACCTCTTGTATACAGTTATTTGTTTCTCCGTTATTATGTTTTTGTATACATGTTTTGTATTTTCCACCCCCTCTATATATCTTTGATTAGGGTAGTGTAACCCCCTCTAGAATCAATTCTATACAGTTGTTTCAAAGGCCCATATTTCGACAGTCAAAAACCTTATCATAGTCTGTGAATGCTATGTAGATTTCGAAATGTGTATTTACTGTTCTGTAAGTGGTAGCATGTGGCTTATATGCTGGATCTAAAACCAGCCTGTTCGCATGGCTGGTAGAATGCCACTAGATTATTTTTTAATTCTATTGGAGATGGTATTTGTCAAAAGGTTATAAACGGTGAGGATAGTAAGCTAAATGGGCGGGTAATTGGTACTAACTTTCTGATATCTCCATTTTTAATCTTAGAAGTATTACCATCTGATATATACCATAATGTTTTGGGTATTTTGCCAGTTTCTTCCTAGATTACATCTGTAGAAAAGTTTGGCCAACATTCTTGTTTTAAGTCCTCTCCTGCTTCCAATAACATTTCCGAATCCAAATACCATCAGGGCCCTGCGGTTTGGTACGAGTCATTTCCTTCACTGTATTTTTGACTTAACCTACACTAAATTTTGATAGTTCTTCTGAACCTATATTTTGTATTTTCTTTCTAGTCTAGTTTTCCTGTGTTATCTTTCATTAAGGTATTGTTTTAGACTTACAAAGTTCAATTATAAGCTGTTTTATTTCTGAATATTATTTTGTTACCCATTTCGTTATTACTTGTCGCATCCCTATTTTGGCAATGTTAATAATCTCTTAGCTTCTATATATATATTATAATTATATATATTACTATATATATAATATAATATGATATATATATATATATATAATATTACATTTTGAGCCAATATTTCCTTTAATGATTCCCAATACTCACTTCCTGCCTGTTGCCGTCCTTATAATATATTCAGATTAACTACTCTCGGGCCAACTCTATTTTGTGCTCATCTCTTCAAATTTCTTTTTTTTTTCAAGAGTTTTTTTGGGTCCGACATTTATTTTTATCTTTTGTTTACCCCAGTTTTTTTGGCTACTACAGTGCGGAGGGCTGCTTAATATGGATTTAGTTCTTGTTTTGGATGAAATTAATACATATAACTGTGATATTCAATGATTGGCCATCAACGACTCTACCACCATAATTTGTTTCGAATTATTTATGTGGATATTTTAAATGGGACATTCCAATAGTTTAATTCCTTTTCCTTCTAAAACACATACATTAAAGGGGCGAAGCTTTTAAAAAAAAAATGGGGGAGCGATTCGATAATCGGTGGCTGAGTGGTCTTAAAGAAAAAAAATTCCTCTTGCAATAAAATTTTTTTGGCCGTAGAATCCTTATCTACTTCTCTAACAGATATAAATAACCGAAAGGGAAGCTTCTCTCAAACAAGATCCTTTTTTTGCATAAAACTTTAAACCTTTACGACCACATAACAACAAGAAATTTGGGGAGACTTCACAAAGAAAAGAAAATTTGTGTCGTAAAATTATGAAAGTTTAAGCTCATCCTCACACAATCCAATAAAAATTGATGAACGAGAAAAAAATTTTCTCCAATACAACTTTAAAATTTAACCTAATTGTTCCTCCCACAAAAAGGGTTAGACTTTATAATGCGTGGGATTATTTTCTGCTTAATACGAAGGAGCGTATGTACCTGATCACAGTAAGGTATTACTACTACATGTGGTAAAAAAATCCCGAAACTCTTGAAGAAAAAACAATGTTTTTGCCAAAAACTGATTTTATTGTTCAAGATAGTTTCCTTCAAGAGTGATACACCTATTCCACTTATTCGATTTCTTCATTTAAGCCAAATTTCTTTCCCTGTAGGCATCTTTTTCAATTTGGAAAGAGGTAATAATCACTGAAGGCCAGATCTGATGAATAAACCGGATGAGAAAGCAATTCATAGTCCAACTGGTCCAATTTCACCACTGATTTTATGGAATTGTGAGCTGGTGGTTCTTGCTTTCATCATTCAAACGGCCCAATAAACAAACGTAATAGGTTCGCTCCTTTTCAAGATAGTCGATGAGTATTATTCCATGCTCATCCCAAAATATACTTGCTAAAACCTTTCCATATGATGTTTGTATTTTTAGACGCTTCGGTCGGCTGTCATGTGGTTTCAGCCACTCTGCGGACTGCTTGTTAGACTCAGGTGTGTAGCGGTGGATCCATGTTTTCTCCATTGTTACGAATCGACGCAAAAACTCCTTTGGATTACGCCGAAACAGTGTCAAACAGCGTTCTGAATCTTCGACACGTATCGGGCACATAGCTTTCTCATATGCAAATATTCATGCAAAATATGCCTCACGCGTTCTGTTGAGATATCTTCACGATGTTAGTCTTGAAATTGCCGTCATTCAGGACAACATGGTATATAATATATATATATTATATATATATATATATAATATATATATTATATATATATATATTTGCATAGTTGTAGCTTCTACTTGATGGAAATTCATTATCATATCATATATTTTTTGGGTTTT